>JAGPOW010003648.1:83766950-83817824 GCA_030014935.1 Caiman crocodilus
AAATAATGGCCACAAGCTAGCAGAGAGCAGATTTAGACTAGACTTTAGGAAGAACTTCTTCACAGTTAGAGTGGCCAAGGTCTGGAATGGGCTCCCAAGAGAGGTCGTGCTCCTTCCTACCCCAGAAGGTCTTCTTCAAGAGGCGGTTAGATAGGCACTGTTCAGTGAAATGCACACATGCCAAATGTCACTAATTTGTGGATGGCTTAATATAAAATCTATGTTTAAAAAATTTAAAAAAACCCAAACAAACAAAACATGTTAGTACAACATATCCAATCACTTGAACCTAGGATTGGCAAAATATAAATAAAATTCAGAGATATGCTAAAAGTTATCTGGTTTTGCAAATCATAAACCTGTGGAGACATCTCATATGGCCCACAGGGCTCTGCACAGGTCTGGAAATTTGGCATCAGGGGAGCAGATGCCATTAAAACAGACCTCATACAAAACTCACAAGCCACGTCAAGCTTCCCCCCTCCCCCTGAGGGGCTAAGCTATCTCTCCTATCCCACAAAGCTGAACTATACCCTGTCCCCCAGGCCATGCCCACTTTTTCTTCATGGGACTAGCTTAAGGCCAGGCCATGCCCCCTTTTCTGTTGTGAGATCAGGCTATATGCCTTTCTCTCCCCCAACCAATGGAGCCAGGTTGGGGCCTAGCCATGTCTCCTTCCCCCCTGTGGGGCTAGGCCACACCCCACCCTGTGGGGATGACTGAAGTTCCCTTTTCCCCCTGTGGAGCCAGTCTGGGCTGCCCTCATGTACCTCCACATGACTGGATGGTGGCCACCATGCTGGCCCTGCATGCTGAATCAGAACCACCATCCAGCCTATGATCAGACCAGGCATTGTCCATTGGGTCCTAGAGGGGAAAATGGTTGAGCACCACTGATTTAAAATATAACATGTTGAAATAAGATGTACAGCCTTTATGACCGTATAAGTCATCCTTCCACACACAATGGTAGAATTTTGAATCCCTACATGCAACAAGCTGTGTGTCCAGTGAATACATCCCATGCCTCTAGTCAAAAATAAATATGGGCAATACAACCATCTTTATGTGTTTAAGCCAACTTACTAAGAATAGCCACATGTTAACTACAGAGGTCTTCCCTTAGTTAAAAAACAAACAAAAAACCAAGCACATATATGCAGAGATCAAACTAATAAACCAAGGCAGCTCGAGCATATGGCCAAAAAATATTTTGGTTTAATCTAATCAAAAGCTCAAATGTATTTTTGAGGACTGATACTGCCAAATCTTTTCTGAGACAAAACACCCACTGATGTCAATGTACTTCCTCTGTAGTGACTTAAAGATCAGATTAGGTATTTAATCTACCCCAGAATGCAAAACAGCTTTTTGAAGCAGTATAACTTCACTGCATGAAAATAATAATATTAATATTTTGCATATATACAGTACCTGTCAGTAGGAATGTTCCCAATTTTAAACAAACCTCATCATATCTCTCAGTGGCAAGCAAAGCAGAATTTGGGAAATGAAGGTGATGACTGTTACTACAATATGATCATTTTATCATTCATATTTCTATATATGGTTTGCTTTCCTGACATATTGTTGGAAAGGTCATTCCCCCTTCATTTGCAAAAAAGTCTCTGATTTGATTTCCAATACAAACTCAAAATCATGATATTATTGATAATCTCCATATTTTAAAGATTACCATAAAAACTTAATTTGTGTCCATACATCCTTGAGATCTCATTTCAAGGGAACTATGAAGAATCTTCCCCGATGTCTATTTATTCTTGAAAAATCCATCAATACCAAGCAGTGTTTTAAGATTAATTCCCATATGAAGTCTGATATTTTTAAGAACAGCATATTCAAAGAGTAGTTTGTTCACTGTCTCAGGATGATAGAAAAGGGATTATCTGGTGATCAGACACACCCAGGGAATTTGAGTAGAGTGTTAGTAAATATCCTGAAAGGACTGGGGGTTAAGTGATTCTCTAAGCGTAGCTTTTTGATTGACTTGGAAGTTGACGAAGAGACAAGGAATGTGTTAAGTCGACTGAGATGGTTATTTATTGATATGCAAGAGAAAAGAATAATATCTAATGGTGGGCACCCATGTGTTAGCCTATGACTGGATAGTTCAAAGAATAATGTATATATGAAGATACGTGTTTTTATGCTTTGGATTTGTGTACCCTGCTGTTTATCTGCTCTATCAGTCAGTCAGACTGCTCAACTAACAGTAGTAAACAAAGGCTATTTGATCTCTATTTTGTTTTTACTGACTGGTATGCCTGCAGCAGTAAGACTGAGAGTAGAGTCCCTGGAAGTTGAAGTATAGTTTGGAAATATCTGATACAGCAAAGCAGGTTTTACATGACATATGGCATAGACTTTAACTTTAGCTAACGTATCCTAAGAAAACTTAAATTGACTTTTCACAGCCCACAAACAAACAAAATAAAAACAAAAATATAAACATACCATGTAGTAACACTCTGTCTCCTGTACAAATGAGCTTTGTCAAGGGCTCGGTCATTGATTGTGAAAGAAACTTCCACCAAGGAGCAGAACAAATGTCACCACCTGCATACATTTATCAGCTTCATTATACAGCACACAGCAGCAATATGATCGTTAAAAAAAAACAAACAAACAAACCCACAAAACTAAAACCCTACCACAACAAATCACAACCCTGCACCAGCAATTCACCCTTGATGGAGAGAGTGGGGAAAGAAATGACATACACAACAGATGTTAGTCAGTTTGCTTCAACCAGTATCTGAAAACCTAACTCTAAGATAATATAGCAAAGAGGATGAGGTTTAAGAGTTTAGACAGAGTATAGGATTTTCTGCATTCTTCACAGGTGTGACTTGGAGGTTCCTGGCTGAACATTTTGATTGCAAGGGTCTTTAGACTTTCAGTGGATCACCTCACCATGGCTGTGTTTGATGTGGTTCCCGATAAAGATGTCTGTGGAAGCCTACATAGTTTTGACATTAAGGACTTAAGAAAATGACTCTTTGTGTGAGATAACCCAACTGTGCTAAGAAATTCAGGTTTAGAGTATGCGCTCCCAAGCAGCTACTCCCTCACCTCTTTCAAAGCATTTAAAAAGCACAGTTGTCCATATTGTAGGATTCATTATGGAACAGAATAGCAGTGTGCTTTGAAGGCTCTGTTCAAATGAGGGGGAAAATGAAAAATTCCAGAGATGAAGGTTTTCTTTTGCCAGTGCCCTGGCTTCAATGATATACAAAAATCATTTCTCTAAACCTGAATGTCCTAGCACAATTGGCCATAGAAAGAGATACAACAGTCATTCTCTCAAGTCCCTAATGTTCAAAACTATAATAGGCATCCACAGACATCCTTGTCAGGAACTACATTACACTTGGCCATGGCGAGATGATCCACTGAAAGCCTAAGGCTCTTACAATCAAAGTATTCAGCCAGGAACCTCTAAGTCATGTGTGTGAAGAATGCAGAAAATTCCCAGCAATACTCCCTCTATGGCATTACTATCAGGGTAAATTAATTTAGCTATCTAATCCCTATGGTGTACAATTGATTATATTCTAACAGTGTTTATACATATTCCTATTAAACATGCTATTACTTAGATGCTATCTTAAATATTGCTTGGAGGAAAACACAGAGCAACCTCTGGTAAAGTACTTTTTTTTTTCTTCCTATAAAGGTTCTGTTTTTCCAAGTTCTCCCTGAAGTAAAAATCCTCTTTTGAACTGGTTTTACTAAAGGACTAAATAAACAGAGACAAATACACAAGCAAAGTGAAAAATTATTCCTAAACCAGGTGAACAGGGAACAACAGGAGCTGACTTTTATAAACTGCATTGAATGACACTGCATAACAGTTTGTCAGGAAAACGTGACTATTTTTTAAAAATGGTTTATATTTTCCTTCCTTGAAGCTCATTTTTGTTGATGTTTTTAATATTTTAACTGGCAGCATTGATTATTTCCCTGATCTTGTTTAAACTGCTTTGTTTAGTCTCATTTTTTTAATTGGCTATAAAGGGACACAGATAGAGGAAAACCCTCATTATACATTCCTGAAATTTCCAATATGATTTTGCAGTTTCCAGATTCAAATTGCTTGACTGAAATGAGTCTATTGTCAACAGCCAATTGATTTTTAAGCAGTAGATAATCAGGAAGGTAAATTACCGTTTATTGTCTTTAGGACTTATGTACTTTGGGACCACAGGCCCAATGGTGACTGACTCAGGTATTATGCTCTCTGCTTAACCACTTTTACAATCAGACTCTGGTGTGGCATGGGGCAGAGCTATAGACCTTGAAGAAAGCAAATGACTTGCAGTGATGGAGATGACATGTCTCAGGAGGATCCCTGATGTTAGCAGAAGACACTAAGAAGTAATGAATAAAAAGAAGCTACAGGCTGTCATGAGAGAATAGTGATTGTTGCTAAGTGGAAGGTGCATTTATAGCACCTCCAGAAGAAAGGGAAAAGGAATTCTTTTCCTATAAACTCTCTCCAACTAGATACTATAAAGGGCGCACATAGTATGCAAAACAAGTACGCCAAATGTGACTTTATTGTTTAGGAAAAACAATGCCACATATCATACTACTGTATGGGCGACTGAATATGGGGGGCACCAGCAGGGCATGACTGGGGGTGAGAGGGGAGGGGTCCCCAGCAGTTATCTGGTGACTGGAGCAGGGAGGCACTGGTGCTCTCCATGCCCCACTACGAGCCAGAGCACTCACTCCCACGGGGCGCACCAACACTCTGGGGGTGGGGGCACATGTCCTACCCTCCCAAGCCCCTCCTATGCATCACCTATGTATCCTATGCATCACTACTGTATGGGAAGACAGAAGAGTAAAACAGCTGTCATCAGTACTCTCACTAAAAACTTTTATATTGTTTTACAATAATTTTGGATAGAGAATTTTTCTACAGCAGTGATTCTCAACCAGAGTGATATGACACTATGGGCTAAGGGGATAAAAAAGCCCCCTTGGCTGAACAGGGAACTCCAGGAAAGACTGAGGGCAAAGAAAGAGATTTATAGGCAGTGGAAGCAGGGGGCAGCTGCCAGGAGGACAGTTTTGCAGGGAGTCAGTTAGGCAAGCCAAGGCAGGACTGGAGTTTAGGCTGGCTTCAACAATTAAAGGACAATAAAGATTCTTGTTATAGATACATAGAGAGCAAAAGGAAAGCGTAGAGTAACATAAGGCCCCTACAGGACAAATCAGGACAGTTGGCAGTTGACGCAGGGAAAAAGGTGGAGCTCTCCAATGAGTTCTTTGCTTCAGTATTCCTAAATACTGACCAAGAAAATTCCCCCCCTAAGCACAGACAGATGTCCAAAAGGCACCAGAGCACAAAAGGTTACTGTTAACTTAGTTAAGAAGCAGTTGGAAGGGCTGGATGGGTGCAAGTCAGCCGGCCTGGACAACCTCCATCCACAAGTGCTGAAGGAATTGGCCAGTGTCATAGCTGAGCTACTGGTACAGCTGTTTGAGCACTCATGGTGCTCTGGCCAGATCCCTGAGCACTGGAAAAGGGCCAATGTGGTGCCCATTTTTAAGAAGGGGAGAAGAGGGATGAGTCGAGTAATTTTAGACCAGTCAGCCTTACATCTATACCTGGGAACATAATAGAAAAAAAAAATCAAATAGCACATTTGTGAAGGCTCAGCAGGGGAAATGATGCTGAAAGGAACCCATGCTGGTTTTATCACAGGTATATCCTGCCTGACAAACTTTGTATAGCCTTTTACGACCAGGCCACATACTTCCAGCTGAGGCTAATGTTATCTACCTGGATTTTAGGAAGGCCTTTAACACAGTTTCACATCCTATTCTCATAGGGAAGCTAGCAGGCTTTGGAATAGATGCCTACACGGTCAGGTGGGTGGCCAGCTGGCTTAGGGACTGCACCCAGAGGGTGGAGGTGGATGGGTCAGTCTCAGCCTGGAAGGAAATGAGCAGTGGGGTCCCACAGGGTTCAGTTCTTGGACCACTGGTGTTTAATTTCTTCATCATCAATTTGGATGTGGGTGTAGAGAGCACATTCTCCAAGTTCACAGATGATACCAGGTTATGGGGCAAAGTTAACACAGTGGACAGCAGGAAGCAGATACAGGCCAACCTGGACCGGTTGGATCAATGGATGGAGCAGCATAGGATGCAATTCAACAAAGATAAATGTAAGGCACTCTGTCTAGGAAGGAGGAATCCCCAGCACACCTATAGGTTGGGGGATAGCCTCCTCAGCAGCTGAGAGAGATCTTGGATTCATAGTTGACTCCAAGATGAACATGAGCCGGCAATGTAACGAGGCCATCAACACCTTGTTGTGTATTAGCAGATGCATGACCAAGATCCAGGGAGGTGATGCAGCATAGGTCAGGCCACAGTTGGAGTACTGTGTCCAGTTTTGGGCACCACACTTCAAGAGGGACACAGAGAATCTGGAGAGGGTTCTAAGGAGAGCCACTCACATGATTAGTGGCTTCCATGAAACACCCTATGAGGGAAGGTTGAGAGATTTGGATCTTTTCAGCCTTTGCAAGAGGCAGCTGAAGGGAGACCTTGTAGCTGCCTACAAGTTCATCAAGGGAGGACAACAAGGAATTGGTGATGCACTATTTACCAGAGTGCCCCAGGGAGCAAATAGGAAGAATGGGTACAAATTAGTGGAGAGTAGATTTAGGTTAGACATTAGGAAGAGATTTTTTACAGTAAGGGTGGCCAGAATCTGGAATGGGCTTCCAAAAGAGGTGGTACTATCACCTAACTTGGAGGTCTTCAAGAAGAGGCTTGACAGTTACCTGGCCGGGGTCATCTGACCTCGGTCCTCTTTCCTGCTAGGGGTAGAGGGTCAGACACAATGATCCATTGTGGTCCCTTCCAACTCTACAATCTATGAATGACACCATGGGTTGCTGCAAGATTTTTTGAAGGGTGCCATGAAACAGGAAGAGATAAGCAGGCGTGAGGAGATAAGTACAGACTTCAAACATGTCCCTGGCTAGCTGCTGTCTTGCTCCCATTGCCTAGCCCCTCTGCAAGGAGGTAAGCACTGTAATTAAGAAATCAGTCTTTCAAATGGGGGGCTATTCTATTCACAAAAGTTATAGACGGGTGCCTTGAAGCAAGAGAGAGGTGTCTCAAGCCTAGAAAAATTTAGAAATGCTAAGCTAGATGGAGATTTTAAGGTATCCTTTTGTTTGGTTTTAAATTAAAACATGAAAAATTATATTTTCAAATGTTTATAACGTTTTAAAAGGGTTTGTATTACCAAAACATCTCCAAATATTTAAAGTTTTTATTGGCATGTGATTAAACACAAATTAGATGGCTTCTGTTTTTCTAAAGTGACTCGTCAGTATGGAACACCGGGTGTCAATCAATAGAAGCCCACTTACTTCAAATGTCCATGTGTGAGATCAGCAGTTCATAAGAACTTTTATTTTTCCTTTGTACAGTAATTGCTTCTATAGGCCAGCGATTAGGTACCATAGTACCATAGACTGCCATGAAATCCTTTGGGCTAAGGAAGTAGTTTTCAACCTTTTTTAAGGAATGTACCCCTTCTGGTGGATACCCCTTCTGGATTGTACCCCCCCTGGACAAGCAGGGGGGAGGGTTCCACAGCTGCCAGTCAATGATTGGAAGGGTCCCCCGGCAGCTGGTCAACAAGCAGTGCATGGTGGCATGCTTGCCAAGTATTTTCAGCATGCTCCCAGGTACATAGTGGTGATGCAGAGAAGCTTGGGAAGCATGCTGCTGTGCACCACCACCATGCACTGCACCACACTCCCCAAGTACCCCGCTTCTCTGCACCACCACCGCATACCCACTGGGGCCTTCCCAAGTAGCCCCAGTTGACAATCGCTGGGCTAAGGACAGAGTTTACACATAAACCAGTTTAGTGATCAGACACTGGTTTAAACCTGTAACAGAACAGACGTTCGATTCACTTAAACAACTTTCAAAATGGCTGAAACTGGTTTAAGATAGACCTGGTTGGAAATAATATCAGACTTAACTGATTTAGCTCAAACTGGTTTAAGGAACTTCTGTTCCATATCTCCTTCCTGGTTCAAGTTAACTCACAGTCCTCCAACATCCCAGGATGCTGTGCATCCCTGGGCTGTGCTGTCTGCTCCAGTGAAGCAGCACAGACCCTGCCTCCAGTAGGGGTCAACCTGCTTTTCTCATTTCAAAAGTGAACATGAGTTCACTTACTTATCAATTCAATCTATGCAGTTTATAGACTCTACCTGCAAAGATTAAACCAATTCAGCCTGGGCGTTTTGATTATTCATATTTAGCCTCAAAGGCTGGTACAGTGTGCCACACAGTATTAGCACTGATAGGTGTGCAAACACCTACACAAGATTTGTGAGATAACCCTGCAGATTTCAAAGAGGAATCCATAGTTTCAAAACATTCCAACCTGTTATGGTCTTTCTGAATTCTTTGCAACAGAAGAATTGCTGTATTATTTTTTTTATCATCAAGAAATGAGTTTAACTTAAGAGCTGGTGCTTTCTGAGGGGTGCTGTGAGTCTAAGAAAGGTTGAAAACCACTGCTATAGTGGTTCAGACTAAACTTCAGAATATTTTGCCAGGCACATACAAGTTTACAGGATTATTTGTTATGAAATTCTCAGACTTCTTGTGTCTAAAATATGGAAATCTTAATTTTTGTTACATTTCCTACACTTCTTGCTTCTAGTCAGGTCTGAATTGTCAGGAAATATCATTGCCTTTCTTCAAGGTATTTCAGTAGTTTTGCTTCTGTCATTTTTGGGGGAACGCATAAATGTGTAAATATATAAACAGAGAAAAACAGTAATTCAATTGACTTTGAATTTTCAAAATAAAATAAAGATTGGTTTCTATTTGAATTATGTAAGAGCAATCTTGAACCTGGTCGAAAGTAACTTGAAGGGGGAAGAGCTTTTTTATTATACACCCATCAGGTAAATCTCTTTCCCTCTATTAACCCAGTCTCATTCTGCTATCACCAGATGTAAATTACATTTATTTCACTTGCACACAATGCAAAACTCATTGCTAGTTCTTCTATTTTTTTCAAATAAATCCATCAGGCCATAACTGAAAAACCATACTCCAAGAGTCGTTATCTAGTTTGGGGTCAAACTAGAAAGACATATCAAGAGCAATCCTATAGGAATTTGCCCTTGGTTTGGTACTCTATTCACTTGTGGGAAAATGTCATCTGAGTTTTACTATCCAGCTTTGGGCATTATATTTTGGAAAAGACTTATACAAACTGTAGAGTGTCCAGAGGAGAAGACACCATGTTCAAATCATGTGTTCTCCTTAAAACTTTGATGAGAGAGAATATTAATAAATCTGTAGATGACATAAAGATGTTGCAGGCACCTTGAAGAATAGGATAAGAATTCCAAATGAACTTGATAAATTGGAAACTAATCAAAAGAAAAATCAAAAAGTGTGTATCATGTTGCATTTGTGAAGGAGAAATCTAAAACACAAATACAAGATAGTGAACAGCTAGCTAAGCAATAGGACTAAACAATAAAAATCCAAAGTTTCCAATGGATCACAGCCCAAATAAGTTGACATGATGCTCCATTGTGTCCATCCATCATTCTGGGCATCACCAAAGTAAACATTCAGGTCACACAGATGCAAAATTGTAGGTGGTGGCAAAAAGGTGGCATGGTTTTGGTGCTTCAGACATGCCAGTTACATGGGAAGGGAGAGCCCTTGCCTCTTGCCTCCTTCACTCCCAGGGGAATGGCTCCTTCCAGGGGTGGTCACCATACACTGGGCCTCCAGCCTCACTCCTCCTGCCTGTTGGGAGGCTGAGATCCCAGATGCCTAGATTCAATTCCAGCTCTGCGGAGAGGGGGAGCAGGACCTTCCCAAGATAAGTGTGCTTCCTGACCTGTCCCACCATGTCTTCCCCCGCACTGCTCCCTGACCACCCATTGTCCCCTTCCATTTTCTGCCATAGCTCTGCTCCTCCAGGGCAGTCAGCAAAAGTGATGTCCCTGGTCAGGCCCCAAACCAGCCCAGCAAGGGAAAAACTGTAGCAGCTCCCTGCCTGGCCATGTCAGAACTTGAGGGTAGAGAGGCTACAGATCTACTCCCCTGGGGCCTCCCTGATACTCACCCCCAGCAGTGATCTCCCTCCTCCACCAAGCAAACCCACAGCCAAATCTGGAGCTGAGCTGCAGCTGCCAGCCTGGGCAGATACTTGAATCCAAGATAAGACTTTTTTTTTGTCCCCAATAAGCATGGGGAAGATAATCTGGGATTCTAGTAAATCTGGTACTTTTCTAAATTAAGTTTAGGAAAGAGCTCCACAGGGCTCCATAGGCTAGAACCATTGCAGGGAGGATGTTAAACTTCCCCCAGTTGGTTAGGGATGTTTAAGAAACAGGGTGAAATGTAAATGCTTGTGAAACCTGAGGTTCCTTAACACAGGTTTGAGAATGTCAGGGCTAAGGAACAGGGCAAAGGAAAAAAGCCTGGACAAGGCTTGGAGCTGTTTTTCTGGTTGGGGATGGTAGGACTACCATCTGTTTAAAATACAAGTAGGTAGGGCAATCTATGTTAGTAGTAAGTGGGATGGATCCTGGGGCCTCTAAGATTAGAGGTGAGAGGGGACTCTGCTTAGGGTCAGGCTTGCTGAAAAAACAACCCTCCCAACGCCAATAGGTGTTCTGACAGCTAGGGATCCTCCAGCTAAGCTCCAGCTTAGTTCTTCTGGTTGGGAAGAACAAGGTCTGCTGCCTGCAGCTAGAGTTGGGGCTTCTAGAGCACCCTAAGCTCAGGTTAGGGTTAGAGATTGGGCAAGGTTTCAAGGTGTCTTTCTGGTTGTGGGCAGTAGAACCCCATAAACAATGTTTAGGGCACAGGTAAGTAAGGCAGTCCAGGGTAGTAGTAAGAAGGATGGATCCCTGGAGCCCCTCATCTAGGGTTGGGGCTCTCAGAAGTGCAGTCAGGTGTTGGGATGGGAAGATTCCCCTTGCTCCAGTGGGTGTTGTGAAATCTGGATATCTCCTAGCTAGGTTTAGGGAGGGAGTTGGGGGATCTCCAAGTGAGTTCCTGTGGCCAGACAGATCAAGGTTTTCTGATGGGGCCAGGACTTAATGCTGCAGGAGCACGAAACTTTTTTTTATATATATAAGGACATTACCAGGACTTTTTATCATTTTATAAATTGCACTGCAGTTGCATTTGCATTAATCTGAAGAACACCATTCAAATTATGGCATAACTCCAGAGTTTTCAAATCTGACCTTTGTACATCTTTTTATGGGCAATATAGATACCTTCATTTAATCATTTTATACTGTAGCCTAAGTTGCTCCATTAGCCTCCACACAAACATTCCAGTCCTACCTTTATATACCTTCAGGCTGAATACTTCACCAGTTCTTTTCTTCATTCTTCACTGTGCTTCATTTTTAACCTCTTTATCAGTAACATAATTAATACTCTGCCCAATTTTTCATTCACCTATCTCCCACTCAAGAAGTCAGGTTTGTTAAAGAATACTGGGTAATGAATCCATGCTCCAATAGTTGCTTTTCATTCTGCCATAGTCTCTCTTCTTGAGTCAAGACTGTACATCACTCATCAACAATGTCAGAAATTGCAAACAGGCATTAGCAGCAGTAAACACGTTCTTTTTAAAAAGGGAAAAAATATGTCTATGCTTACCATTGTGCTATGTTCTTCAATCTCCATATGCAGATGTGTCCATGAGTTAGTAATTTTAGTCCCAATTACATGAAAAGCAATCTAAATAAAATGTGAAAAAGAATAATACTTTAATCTGACTACAGTAACGGTAGGCTACATATTTTATGTCAGAATCCCATACCTCAAAGAACCAACCCATATTGCTAAAGTTTAAGTAAAACATAGGCAGAGTAACAAAAGTAGACTTTTTCTTTGGTGCTTTATTATGACAAGAGCAATTACCTGCTTCTAAAGTCTGTGACACAATTTACAGAAGGAGCTGCCAGAAGGACAGAGAGAAATGAGAGCTGGAAGGAGAATGGTTCAGACTCCCTTCTCTCTTTCATCCAATTGTGTTTGATGGAGCATTGGACTAGAAATACCTTCTATCTATATCTTTTTGTACTTGTCCAGGTTGTCATCATTAAAAAGTGAAGCTTCAATGCTATTGTTAAAACCTTGGGTAAAGCTCAGATGTAAATATTTCATGCTGTAAATTTATATGTCATTGTCAAATCCAGTCTTTATATAAATCACCTACCAAGAAAAAGCAGAACTGTCATCTTTTCTAGAACCATGCTAAAGATTTTCCTCATGTTTCCCAAAAGACTGATTGAGAAATGTTGGACGGCTACAAACTGGCTCCTACAGTTTTTAACATGATATAGGGTGTGTACAAATGTTCAGATGAACCAGAGGAAGTTAAACGGCTTAGATTAAGTGACTGAAAACACTATCTATTGAAGGTCATATAAATGTTCAGATGCCTGGCTGCCTACTCTACAAACAGACTGACCTGCAGAGGATATCCAGCAAGGGGGGTTTGCATGCTTTGCAAACTCCAGGTTCCGCCCAAAGTCAAGTGACCTCAAGGAGGGCTGAATGACTATAGCCCCTCCCTCCTTCCCTGTCTCTCCCTCCCTCCCATCTGTCAGGTTGTGGGTACATTGCCCAGGGCACAGCTAGGGTTGTGCCCCTGCCACACAGCCAGAGCTGGGGTTTTGACCATGGTAAGGGGGATTTGTCCATAGCACAGCTGGGCCTCTACCTTTGCTACTACAGCCAAACTGAGGCTCTAGCCATTAAGGGGGACCTTTGACCAGAATGATTCTGGGGCACTGGCCATGGGAAGCCCTGCTCCTCCACAGGTCAGGATTCACAAACCTTACCAGGGAGAATAGGTCCACAATGCAGCACTTCAAAGCCCATGCCAGCAGCCCCATGCATGGGGCTGCAGGCATAGGGCTCAAATGCCATGCACAGCTCATGACTCTTATGTAGTACTACATGCTAGGACCTGCATCCTTCATATGGGGCTGTAGGCACAGGGTTGTGAAGTACTGCACAGGGCTTCCCCACCAACCCTGACACAGCATTTCCAAGCCAGCATCCACAGCCCTGCATGTGAGACTGCTGGTGTAGGACACTAATGTATCATGGGGGGCTGTGATAGGGAGGACTTTACTTTCTGTGTAGCACTTGACAGCTTCACACCTGCTGCCCTCGTGTGTGGTTGCAGGTATTGGCTTTGATGTGCCCCATGGGGTGCTGCCCAGAGGACAGCGAGGTAGCTTCTACTGATAAGGGAACTGTACGACCATTTGTTAATCCTGACTAACCCCTATCATACTTAACTTAAACCTTCTTCAATGAGGTTTCACTCTCCACTGGACATTCCATTTTTAGACCAGAATAAGCATTAGGAATGCATGTACACAGAGCATTTCTATCAAACTAAAACCAATTCTATTGATAAAAATGTAACACACCCATAGTTCCACAAATAAATGACTCCATTTACCTATATCATAGGTGTAAGCATACATATAGTATTTACCCAAATCCAAGATGACTTTGAATTAAGAGAACCCTGAAATAATTAGGTTCTATATATGGAAAATGATAACGCTTATATTTTTCCAAGTATAGCATCTAATTAATGGAGGGTCATCTTAAATTTATCCCTCCTCCCATCTGGCTCCATCCTCGCTACTGTGATACGGAAAGAAGCAGCAGGGATCAAACAGTGGATAAAGCAGTGGGGGGTGGGGGGAAGGGGCAGAAGGCCTAATCACCACCCCTACTCTCTCCATGGCTTGCCCAGTGCTCCATTGTGGCTCTTGCTTCATCCCAGCAGGAACAGCAGCTCTGCTCCCTGGCCTTGGTTCCAATCCCACGCCCAGCTGGGCCAGAACTGGAGCCACAACAGCCTGGCATTGGCCAGTACTTGAATCTAAGATAAGGATTCCCCCCCTTCCCACAAACCACCACCCCATGTTGAAGGAGGGGAAAAAAACATAACTTTATCTAAGCAGTGTGATCACATTTCTCTTACATGGTAGCTCTGATAACCACAGATGTGTTTATTAAATAATGTAAATAGATGCAAATTTTGCAAATATTTTTAATGCCATCTCACTCAGAGAATGATAAATAAGCTGACTTGGGTAATATTCACAATATGGCATATCTGTGAATTTGCCACTTTCTACAATTGTTTATTGTTCTTTTATAATTAATTAATTGTAAATAATAATAGTAATAAAATGGGAAAAATAGTACAAAAAGGTATGATCACAGCATTTAACAGTAAATGCACCCCATATCCACCTGCAAGGCAAACTCTGTCACTGTCAGCAGCCAAAACAGATTTTTGTTTATAATCCAGTGTAATGTAATATATTAGGAGAATTTTTGTTTAGGCTTAACTCTTAAGTAGAAGAGATGTGGCATTCTACAAATTGCAAACAAAGTTTATGTTGATATGCTAAGCCATTTGGACAAAATTACCATAAACAATGAAAACACCCCTGTTGCGTAGAAGGAAGCTTGCCCACAGGAATAATCTTTCGAATGTTAGAGAATTTGGGTA
Source organism: Caiman crocodilus (assembly GCA_030014935.1). NCBI lineage: Eukaryota > Metazoa > Chordata > Crocodylia > Alligatoridae > Caiman > Caiman crocodilus. Next base: position 83,781,571 of record JAGPOW010003648.1, read on the forward strand.
ATATTTTTGTTGTTATTGTCATCTATTCCAGTGCCATGATTTTCAATGAGGGTGTTCTGTTAGGGTACTATAAGAACCCTGCTTTTAATGTGTGCAAATACCTACACATGATTCAGAAGATAAACCCAGAGATTTCAAATAGGAATGCCTAGTGTCAAAACATTCTCACCCACTCGGTGTGTCTACATCTGTGATTAATGCACCTAAATAAACTGGAGCTTACTGTTCTGGAGTTTGTGTGTGCACTCTGCATGCTGCAGAGTGGCTGGCTGATACACAAGGGTGCTTCAGTAGGCAGCCCCCATGCTAACGCACCCTTGTGTCCCAGCCAGCTACTCTGCAGCACATGGAGCCCTGTCAGAACAGCCCAAGGCTCGCAGAAAAATTCTCCAGGTCCTGTCAGCCCAGGGCTACTTGAGCTGGGCTCCATGTGCAGCAGGGGAGCTGGCTAGGATACATTGGTGTATAGCCCCCACAGTGAAACACTGCTGTGCCTCAGCCAGTGCCCTTCTGCAGCATATGGAGCCCAAGTGGAATAGACTTGGGCTGGCAGAGGACCCATGGAGTCAGCCTGCCAGCCCAGGGATGCTCCAATGGGGCTTCACATGCCACAGCAGGAGTGGCTGGGGCATGAGTGTGCTCATGTGCTGGGGCTAGCTGGCAAGCAACTCCCACAGTGAAGCACCATCATGCCACAGTCAGCCTTATCCCCACATACGCATGTGTTCCAACACATGAAACAATGCTGCCTCAGGGTATTACTTGCATTTCTCCCGACTACCCTGTAGCTGTGTTTATTCATCTACTGAGACCTAGTTGGGCCTCATGTGTAGATGGTGATGTTTTACTACAGATCTAATTAGTCAGGTCCACAGTAAACAGCTCATGTAGAGGCACATATTGTGTTCTTTCTGAGTACTTTGCAAAAGAAGGACTCCTCTATTATTTTTCTGGAGTCAAAAAACAAGTGAAAGCTTGCCTTTTCAAAGGGGTGGATTTGAGTCTAAAAAGGTTGAGACTAACAGTTCCATCTTTGGTTGAGAGTTAAACTAATGTCAATGGAGTCCTTATGATTCCATTGTATCATGTGTATCTTTAATATCTGCAGCTTCAAATTCATGCACTTTCACCCTAATGCAACTGTATACGATCAACCAAAATCACCACTACATTCAAGAAAACTGAAACATGGTTATAAGTACAGCAGAGTACAAATTCTACACACCATATATTTATTGTCATATGAATATTGTTCAAACTCCAAACTCCAGATTTAGGAATAATAATACTAGCAAACACTGGTGGTGCTGCTATACAAACAGGTTTTTTTCTTTTCATCTATTTTGGGGCTGGAGATTTGAAAAAAAAACTTACTTTTCTGAAATTAAAATTCTGACACTCAATTTGTCCAATTGTAACATCCCATATTCAAAGATTGGGGAAATGTAGGGTATTGGTGCAACAGTACGGTGTAGTAAATAATTTACTAGAAATGGATTTAACTCATTTTGTGCTTGTAGAGTCCCTATAAAAGATTTATGATTCTTGTGGATGAAGGAATGCAATTCAGAATTATTCTTCAAATTTCTTTAAACATGTAAGTGTACACATGCAATTATATACAAATAACATTTTCTGTAAATGCTCACCTGAATGAAAAAGCTAAATTAACTGTTTCTGTATTGGTATCCCTTTTTATTTGCTGTCAACTAATATCCTAGTGAATTAATTTAGCAGCAGAAATATTTGTAAAAACAGTAAATTAGACAAAGGTTATGAGGTGCTCTTCAGCAGTGCTGGGTCTGAAATAGCTTGAAACTGCAAAATCCAAGAGACTTTTTTGGGAATGATATGAGGAAATGAGTTTAGTTTTTACAGGAAAAGAAACTAGGTATTCTTTTAAATACCTTGGAATTTATTTTAGCAAACATTTAAGCTAGAACATTAGGGCAAAACAAGGCTTGGTAGAGTTTTATATATTTAAAATAAAACAAAACAAGCAGAAGGGAGGTTGTGGCAACACTAAACGTCTATAGGTCTAAGGAAGAGTTCGTTTTATCGTAGGGAAGAAAACTTTGGGGTGCTGACCACATGATGCACTCAAAAGCAAAAAAGATTTCTAATTACTTCTTAAGGCAAGTTTTATCTCTACCTAATTCTACAATGGGGAGCAAGGGGCTTTTGCATTCTGAAACCAGACTGATAAAACATGAGCAGATTGGCTCAATTATGAACTCTAAAATACTGGATGAACAATTGATTTTTAAGCCTATCAGATGCCGTAAGAAGTGCATTCTAAAAGCCTCTCATTTTCTAAAGAAACTCTTGTTTGGATGGTTAAATTACAGCTATATTTTTCTGAAGACAAATGTCCTGGGAAATTTACTGAGATTCACTGACCCAGTATTTCCCCTATACTTAAAATGAGACATATATTTAAGAATTAAAAATGCCAGCACGCAGACAGATATGCTGGCAATGAGACTCTCTGAAGCTTCCCCTGTTAAGGTTAAAAAAACCACACTTTTGCCTAGAAACCTACCTTGCAAAACTAAAAACAAGCAACAAGAAGCCATTACTAGACTTGAATTTCCCTCTAATGAGATCTGCAGTTGTCATGGGCTGGTGGTATTTGACCCTATATTCACACAGAATATATTCTTGTGGGAAGAAGAGATAGATGACTTAAGTCACGACTTGTGGCCTTTTCTTTGAAGAAATAAGAGGAAAATAGATCTCTTAACTAATGGAAAATTTTAAATACTGAGCTAACAAAGAAAAAAAAATCTGTCATCTCTAACAGTTTAGAGACTGTCCTATACTCCTTAGGTATATTTGTATTACTTGCACAAAGAATAAGAATTCCCCTTCATTGTTTTATTGTCCACTGTTTCATTGCATCTTTTTGTATCATCATATATGTTCCATCTTAGTTCTGTGTAAACTGATAGAATGGGTAGTCTTATTTTATGCTTTTAGCAAAAAGTATACATTATATAAAAGTCATTATTTTATTATTATAATTTTTACTGTTCGTTTTACTATATTGTTTTTAAAAAGCTGTAAATAAAACTACTCCAAAATATATTTTAATACTCTTGGAGTCACAGAAAGGAAATATAACAGCTCAATTGGGATAAAAATGGAATAAGCATTATGATACATACTAATTCATTCATTGCAATATTCCCAGATACCAAACATGAAAGGAAATTCAAACACTGATAGAGTTAATTCGCTATATTTCTTTTTCAGTCCAATGAACATTTAAAGAAAATGTTTGGACAGCATTCACTCAGCCCTAAACAATATCAGCATTTAATTTTTTGAACCTCATATTCATGCCAGGGCTAATAGTAATATGTTCATATAGGAGTGATACTTACATACAAGAGTCACAAAATAAAGAGGGAACTTAACTGAACTCATTGACTTCATTTCTGCCAGACCAGGCAAAGTAACAAAATCAACAAAATTAAACATTTATGCATTAAAACACTGATTTGGTCTTATTACATTTGGTCCATTACAGAAATCATCTGATTACGGATCAGCTCCCAATCATATAAGCCTCTACAGAAATTAAGCCCAAAGAAAAAAATCTTTTACAGGTAAGAATTCTGGAGTCCTTGGGAATTTGTACATGATACAGGGATTTCTTTCTCCCTAAATTGAAGTGGTGTTTGTTTAAAAACACCACTTTAATTTAGGGAGAAGTAAAGCCCCCATGTCATGTACACCCATGTCAAAGCCCAATCCTTACCTGCATCTCCAGCAGTGGGTGATACACTGGTGGGCAGAGAAGTCTCTGAGCTGCAGGGGGGTGGGGCTGGTGCTTCCCTCCATGGCAGAGGCACCCCTGCCCTGCCCCATGGCAGCACCCAGCTCAGGCAGTTCCAGGGGTAACAGCCATGAAGGGAAGCACTGGGCCCCCACACAACTCAGGCAGGTAGGAAGGCTCCTGAGGGGAGGTGGGGTGGTCCGGCTTGCCACTTTTTTTTTTCTTCCTTATGTGAAGCCTGCCTTCCCAGGCTGCTGCCAGGCTGCCTGCAAAGCCCTTGAGCTGCATGCAGCCCAGTGCTTCCTTCTGCAGCTATAGGGTTTAAAAACTAAAACTCCTTGAATATGTTTTACTTTGCAGCACCCAAAAGTCATTTGCTGCGTCGCAAAGTCATTTAAGGTGCAGTATGCTACCAAATGTTCTACAGCGGCTGGAATTAATGCACAATACACCACCTAATGTGCAAAAACAAAGTCATTAAAGCAGTGAAAAAACGCCTTTAGCCTGCTTTAAAGTGTCATCTACAAATGCCCCTTGATGTCAAATGAATATAAATTTGGGGGACTACCATCAGAAAACCAGAGTTTGGTCCTGAGAACCTGTCTCAGCCCTGCTTATCATTAAGCTGTCTTGGTCTGATCCAATCCTTCACTTCTGTTCCTTAAGGAAGAGATAACAGTCCCTCAGGTAGGGTCTGTCTCTAGCCCCTTTCCTAGTAAGACTTTGCTGGGCTGCTACCCTCAGCAAACCTTCTCATCATTGGTGTCTTCCCCAGGGCTCTCCTTAAAGTAGCCTCTCTATTCTCCTTCAGGAACTCCCATGCCCTAGAGTCAAAACAGTCAACATAAATTGCCATTTAACCCCAAAATAACTGCAGCCCTCTATGTACCTCTACCACAGAAAACTTCCTTGCCCATCAGCTTTTCAGTTACCTTATTCTGTCTATGAAACTTTTAACAAGTAATTTACTCCCACCACATGAAAGAATCTATTCTGAAAGTCAGTGTAGTTTTCACTCAGTGTATTTCACCATTGATATGCAATCACTTTGGTAGAAGCAATCTCTTTTATTAGACCAACTAGACACTTGGAAAAAAAAGTCTTTATTTGCAAGCTTTCGGACTCATGCACCCTTCTTCAGGCATAGGAGAAAGCAAAGATTGTAAACTTTCTTCCAGGTAGAAATGAAAATTCATATTGCACAGGAGAGCTGGACCTTTTACCCATTCCCACTGATATATTTTTGATCAAGCAACTGCAAGAAAAGTATAGAGAAAAATGAATACCATTGTACATAGCTTTGAATCGATCTAATGGAAGTCACTGATACAGTCAGAGAGGGCTTTTTTTACTACTGTCCCCCCAAACTGCTTAACTTCATTCACTCATTACATCAAGGTACAAGGGTAACTTTAATGTATGAAAACAAAGAATCAAATGCCTTTGACATCAACAACAGAGTGAAACAGGGGTATGTCTTAGTCCCCGTGCTTTTTAATAACTATTTTTCATTTCTGCTTCGTCATGGATTGAAGGACAACAATGATGGCATTTATCTTTGAGCCAGATTAGATGGAGGCTTGTTCAACATTGAAAGGTTTAGAGTGAAAAGCAGGTGAAAGCACTGTTTTTCTGAGAGATTTCCTGTTTGTGAATGAGGAGGCCTTTGTTACCCACCGTGCATGTTCCCTGCAACATCTCTTGGGCATATTTTCCAAATCATGCAAGAGCTTCAAGATGGCAAATAGTCTCAAGAAACCTGAAATCATGTACCAAGGGTTGAAAGTACCAATACCTGACATCACTCCGGAGGATAAAGCTCTTGGTTGTCATTGGGCATGTCCAGTGAGCCCACATGTGCCTCTTGCCACATCTCAAAGCAGTTTGAGATGTGGCAAGAGGCATGCTGGGAACAAAAAAATGTTCTCCATGCTGCTTATTTGCAGTATGGGCTCAAAGTTTGATACCTGGATACCCAGATATATATATTTAAAAAAGGAAACAAAACAAAGCAAAAAACAAAAAAAAACCCAAAGAAAAAAATGGAAGGCAGGCAACCAGAGGCTGGGGTCCTCCAAAGAGACCAGTGTGGCTGAGGCTGGTCTCCATGGCAACCCCAGCCTCTGGATTTTGCAGGTGTTGCTGGAGTCTCCATGGAGACCAGCCCCAACCATGCAGGCAGGGGCTGCAGGAAATGGAGTCCAGCTGCTAACCAGATCAGGCATTTTGACCACCCCTGGTGTAGACAACTGCCTAAGGTGGGTTTACTTTTGAACGCATTACTCTGGAATAAACTCATCCAGCATCATTTGCACATGTAGGTGTTCCCATTGACACCAGACTGAAACCCATATGTCCCATCTGATGCACGAATGCCTTAAATTCCAAACTATCAAGTTTCTCACTCCCTGCTCTCAACCTTAATGGATATGTACTACATAAAAAGTGAAAATAGTGTATTAGTTGTCGGCAATTTCCCCATTTATCCCTCAGGAACAGCACCAGGACCTTCCCCCTTTTGCTCCAAAAAAGGACTCCTGTTACTAGTTTGATGCCTGAAGCAACTTGATTAGGTAATTTTACACATTCATAGTGCTAAAGGATCATCAAAGCATAATGAACCCAGAGTTTAACACAAAATACTCCTCACACAGTTCAAATTAACTAAAATCTAACTTTTATTAATACATTAAATGTTATCTTAACTTCTACATAGAGAGAGAAAGAAAGATACACTTAGTCCAATAGTCTCACCCAATCCCAGATGTTATTCCACCTCACAGAAAAGGTGGCCCATCATTTCCTGAAAGTAGAGGGTGGTCATTTGTGGGTAATAGCTGTTTTTCAGTCCAGATGTTGTTGGATGATGACATACACTCAACTTCTTTCTTGCCCCCTTTTTATGTTTTTTCTTTAACTTTATTTTTCTGATGACTCTTCATTTGCAGGTATCATTGACTGAGTACCCTATAATCATCATACTGCTCGTGTTTTTATCCTGTCAGCATATTCCTTTGTTCCAACAAGCTCATCATATGCACACATCTTAATTTGGTCTTTTACCAGTGTCTTAATTTGGATATATCCCAATTTCCTAATTTGGTCTGTCCATCAATATTAGAAACTCCAACAGCTCTGCAGTTGGGCACTGTCCTATTGGTTCCCTCTTATCACCTTTCATTAACATATCCAATCATGTCATCCCCTGATTTAGTGCCAAGTTCAGTTAATTTGAGCTAGTAACAAGGCTCACACTATACATACTTAGTTAAAACATAAACTGTCTCTCTCACACTGATAAGACAGGAAAGAAACAATGTGAAAGCAAACTCAAGGCTATGGCTGACCATAAAGATACAAGCAAAAGAAAAGTTCAAATAATAATGAGGCTATACAAAAAACTTAAGTAATGGTTAAATAAGGTTGAATACCAAAGGCCAGTTTAAATAATACTATAATTCAACACTTAAGCAGATACAACTAAAGCTAAGTGACAAGGTTCCATAACAATAATACCAGAACAGATATTCTATGAAAATGTCAGTCTGATCAGTTCCAAGGCTGCAGCATTTCAGCTGCTATAGAAAGGCAAGTAATGGCCTTTGCAGTAATGCTGTGCTCAGCAGGCATGCTGCTTATGACAGCAGGTAGACCAGTAGAGAAAAATCAGAAAACAACAAATCCATTTTGCAGCAACTTTTGAGGTTTCAAAATTTGTTTTAATTCCAATGTGAAACAGAAGTAAAAGCCTTGTAAACACTTTCAAAAAGGAAAGCACCTACTCTACAGCCTCATGGTTATGAGCCAGGCTTCTAAAAGCCCCAGGTCAACTCCTTCCTCCATTCAATTGAAACCAGAGCCTTTCATTTAAAAAAAAAAAAAAAAAAATCACTCTAAAGAAGAGGAACCAGAACTTAATCATAGCTCTCACATCTTGGACAGGTACCAAGATCTTGTTGTGATCCTATGATCCCTGCCAACTTCCTGCCCCTGGGGCAGGGGGCTAGAATCAATGATCCTCTGGGGTCCTTTCCAGCCCAAATGTCTATGAAATCTATGAAACCTTAATTGCCTTGCTATTTAGACAAATAAATGTAGGAATTGATATATTTTGACTGACTTTAATTTTAAGAGAAATTCATTTTAGAAACAGTGTTCCAATTGTCTCCAGTGAATAGATGGCTGCTGCTAGGCATTAAGACTGTATTTCTATTATAACAATATTCATATTAGACTTTGTGGGTGCATGTGTGCACGCACACACGTGTAAGATACATAGTGTACATACACAGTGTCATTGAGAACAGAAAAAGATTCAATGCCTATACACTGTTTAACTGTTACCTAGGTGAACGTTGATAGATATGCATAGTCCAGTGTGCATTTGAATTAGAAACTATCCTTTCCGTTTATAAATTGAAGACACTAATCTTTACACAAACACAAATCTAAATGTTTTCTGTACTATTCTTAAATTTTTGGTTCCCATGATAATATTTTACAAAAGGGGATGATCTAATGTGAATCTTGTTGCAAGAGAGAGAGCGGGAGAGCAAGGTGTCTTTACACACACACACACACACACTAGAGGGGTGGAAGGGCGGGGGTGGGGAAAGTCTACCAAAGCAAAAAGATACACAGTGCAAGCCCAACATATATGGAATGACCATAATGTCCAGTGTTATTCATTTGCCCAACAGTGAGTTTCTCACTTGGGGTATATCTGCAAAAAGCTGTATTCACGCTGTGCTGTATTCACCCTATATTCTATAAATTGCTTCACTGAAATTAATGATATTTCCATTATATTCTGTTCTCAAGCCTTAGTTTCCATATGCTACAATGTGACTACATTTTCATATAGCTATGCTGCTTTATACTAGATCAGTACCTGGTTACAACATTATATCATTTGATTTTTTTTTTAAGTCAGGTCCTTCGGCTTGTATCTCAGATTACAACCTAAATATCTTTGTTGTGGTGGTTGTATATTTAGATTCAATTTTTCATTCTGAACAGTTTCTAGGTTGGCTCATCACAGATGTGCTATATTGTAATATATATTTTAATACAGAAGGGACATTTGAAACAGATCAAGAGAGAATTTATTATATTAGTCTTGCCCTTAATTCAGTTTTACCAAAACAAACAGAGAAGTTAAACAAAAGAGAGAAGAGATTCCAGCATAATTCCCATCAAGTCAGAGCTCAGCCATGGAACTTAATGCGTGACAAAGACATAAACACAGTACCGCAAAATATTCCACTTTCAAAACATTTAAAATGCCATTTTAATCATTATGGAGTGAAAATGTAATTTTCATATTTCTGTCTCTGGTATAAATATCTCTCAGCATTATGTGAGGAAATACCACATTTGTGAATAAGATATGGGACTGTTTAGCCTAAGTACAACATTTCCTTTTAAATTAAGTATGCCAAAAACTTGCAGAGATATCACCAGTGGAGTTTGCTGACAAAAATCAAATTTCTGTTTAAATCTCAGATGTTGTAAATAACCACAATAGACACCCTTTATTAATTGTAAGAATATTGCAACTGAAAACAGAGTCTGAGAAAACTAAGCAGTTTAGCTTGAAAGTCATCCACAGTACATTACCAAGGAGGAAGGTTAAGGGGAAAAATATCTTCTCACTGCTTCTCTTACCAGATCAGTTATAGAGGCAAGCCCAAAGGAGATTAACTGTCAGCAATCAAGCATTGAGCAAACAGCTCTTGAAAGCTACAAGCTTCTCCTGAAATGCAAGGACTAGTACAACAAAAATACAGCACATATTCAAGCATATTCACTTCCAATAAAAGAGAACGCCAAGATTTTCACATGAGGCTCCTCAAAAATATTTGGCCATCATAAGTGTTATTTATATTCCTTGGGTCAAATGCTCTAAGCTCATTCATTACTTACTCCTCCCCTTTATTAAAGAAAGTATAAAAATTCAGTATTTTCCAACTTCCTCATTCTTTTTGACCATCCATGTTCCTTTCCCTTTGAAATGGTTTTAAAGCAGTAACTTTCCACATTTGGCAGTTCAGGTGGGCTCTGGAGACCATCTGAGGTTGGCATGTGTCAGACAGCAAAACACAGCAGCAGTCATTTTGGCAGGCAGCCACCTGAGACTATTAATTGTGGTAATGAGAACTGATAGCATAACCAGTAAATTCTCACTAGTAGTAGATTATATGGTTGAATTCTCATTCTTGTGATAGGTGATTCTCTCTTAACTGTCAATGAGGACCAGGCAGAGGTATTCCTTGAGTCTCATTAGACTATGCTATGGTGCATAGCAGTCTCCCATCTGAGAATCACTGCGTCTTGTCATGGGAATCCTATGATGATGGCTTATCATGAGAGATATAGTTGGACTAAGGGTCTCAGCTCATAAAGGTGATAAGGCATGGTAACATCCACCAGTAAATGTCATGAAGCAATGCTTAGAAGTATTTGCATCCAACTTACTTAAAACAAAGTATTTTGGTATTTCTGATGCTATGGATAAACATACGGATACATTTTTAACCATTTAAAAGAGGCCTGGTTATAGTTGCTGCTGGGAAGAGAAGAAATCAGCTTTACCATGCAATTGTTATGCGCTCGGGTAGCAATGCATACTAATTAGATGACTAAATTTGCCCTGGAATGAAAGAGAGGGTTAATTTTGCAATGGCCAGACCATGCAGACATCACCATTACATCATAACAACAAATGTTACCAATATATTACAAAAAATACCTCATGGTTTTCTTGCAGTTACTGTCTTTTCTTTTCAGGATTGTGAATTAAGACTACTGAATATTATTCATGACTCCTGCTAGTAAGTGGTTTTGAGCAAACCACCACTGCAGCGTGCCCATTTCAAAACCAACGTAAAAATATACATATGTATGACTTCTGTATTCTACAGAGGTGCTGCAAGGCTTAACAAGGGCACTTTGATTCCATTCATCAAACAGTTCTTCATAAATAATACTTGAGTTGAAATGTTACCCTGAATTGCATCTCATAAATTCCAATTGTAATCAGCAGAGCTGTACTCACTGTAAGTCTGATTAAATTTTTTTTCTAAGGTACTTCTTATTATTTAGGCAAAATAACATTTTTGCACATATTACTTGTAAAGGAGTTTAAAAGCTGAAAAAGAGTATTTTCAGAAATATGGACAGTGTTTACTATGAATACAATGGATCGGATGAAAACTAGAAATTGGTTAAGCTGTTACTAAAACGGTCTCTCTGAAGGGTCTACTTTAAGACTCCTAGTTTTATTACAGTCAGTGAACAAGTCCCTCTTAATTACTCTTATCGTATTACAGCACACATCATTCTTGACTCCTAAGAATAGCCTTTTCGAACCAAGAACCAAAGCACCTCAAAACAGCCTATTCAGGTCCTTTGAGAGGTTGCTATGGAATTTGAGATAGCTTCAGTCTATTATTCAAAGACCTGACAGAGTAGTCTGCAAGTATTACAGATACTTCACAGTGAAATTCATTTGCAGTAAATCCCCCCCCAAATGAACAAGATATGCAACTTGAGAAACCAGATTCAGGTTCCAATATTTATACCCCACACTAATACATTTGCTGTCCATATGTCTATGTGTTAACTGTCAATATAAATTATGACACGCAGTGTTCTTCTCCCTATGCTTAATTGCTCCATGAGCAGAAATATGTTTTCTGAGAAATTTAATAACTGTGACCTTCTAAAGTATGTCCAGCTCAGGTAATAATGACCTGAACATTGGCTGGGAATCCATCTTTAAAACATATTTTTAGATACTGATTACTTTAATTAAACAGAATTGTTCATAGTACAAGCTATTTTCTTCCCTTTAGGTTGGGATTTTCAAAAGTGCACAGGATTGGCCTACCTTTCTTCCCAATGATTTTTATAACTACCATTAACTTAATGGGTTCAGTATCAGGCCAAATGCTGAGCATTTTTAAATATCCCACAAAGCATGACTATAACCAGTCCCAGCATCTGCTAACTATCCAGCTCTTCTCTAACTGCCCAGGCCATTATTTTATTGCTATAAATTCCTTTCCTTTTTTCAGAACTGTGTTCGTCTCACAAGAAACCTAAAAGTGCTTGTCCCAAACATAAGTCTACAAAAGTTTATTTACATTTTAAGTTACCAGAAAATTTCAAGCCAACCCAGTGTAGCTAAATTTATAACATAAAATTAGCTACCCTAATCACTGCAAAGACTATGGTTAGTAGACTGTAAGTCTAGTTATAAAGAATATTCAATAAGTTAAATGGGAAAGGTTCTTTCTGGACAAGTTACCAATCCTGTTTTGGGAAAATTCATGCAGCTCAAGATCTAGAAAGTCTATGCATATATCTCTACCCATCCAATAGATATACATCCACCTTGCAGTCAAAATTATAACTGATTGCCCCTCTCCATTTATGAACGGGCAGCTGCAATAGACACACTTAAAAGACTTTCAGATGCACTTTTAACTGACAGCACTATTGTGGCATCCCATTTTTGTCTCCAAAATCCCCTTCAGGAATACAAAGCCAAATCACTTCAAGTTCGTCATATGTTATTAAAGGCCTATACATCCAAATTTGTAAACAATACATGCATGGGCTAGCCTTCACGCTCGTCCAGTTTGAAGCAACTTCAGAATGGTTCTTATAAAATGATACTTCCTCTCCTTCTTTTGCAGGCTATGAGCAGTGAAGTAGTTATACAAAATACCACCACTGGCATTCAAGTTATCTTTTGTTTAAATTAGTGATAGAATTGAGGTTTCGAAATGCTGGATCAAGACTCTCTGCAAACACAGGCAGATATCTTGGCATGTTATATTCCATTCATATTTGACAGTTTTCTTTATTGTAGCTACATACACACTCACTCAAGAAATAAAACAGAAAGTTGCACTTCTGGAGAACAAACAAAAGTTCTGTCCTTCTGTGCATGGCAAGACCGAGTTCCAAGGATAGCAGCAAGGCCCCTGGTGGCCTGGCAACTCCTGGCCATTCTGGTTCCTAAGGTACCCTCCCCTCTTCTCCCCCTGCCATGCCTTGATTAGATTACTGATTCCTGAAAAGGGAGGCTGCCCCAGGGTCCCAAAACAAGCCTTTGTTTATTATTAATGAGTGGGTTTCTTCCAAACCCCATATATTCCCACCAGCCGTCAGGTGCTATGTGTGGCCCTCTTGACCTGCCCATGCCCCATGGTCACTAGTTAACTTAAGGGCTAATTCTTTGGCCTCCAACCTACCTTAAAGCCATGCTCATGCCTTGCAGGTGTTAACAGTCATTACTTAAGTGGACAAGCTTCTTTGCGATATCTTTGATTAGACCAACTGAGTAGATGGAAAAAAAGTTCTTTGCAAGCTTTCAGGCAGAAGCACACTTCAGGCATAGGGAGTCTCTGCTGTTCTGAGATCTCCAAGGACTGAAAGAAGCTAAAAGTATGAAAGGATATCAGTAAGAATGTACGTAGGTAGAAATTAGGAAAACAAAGGGTAGGGAAAGGAGGTGGGGGATAGGCCAGAGAGAACTCAACTACAGTAATGGTCTCCCCTACTTACCTTTGGCTTATTTCCCTCTTGTTTTTCTTCCCCTCCCTTTCTTACCCCTATTTTCTAATTTCCACCTGTTTACATTCTCACTGACATCCTGTCACACTTTTAATATGCAATAAAACCCCCAGTTTTTTTTTTAATTTTGACATGCATTCTCTCCCTTCCCCAACTATTTCTTACTTTTTCTCTCCCTCTCTATTTCCTATAGACAAATATGAGTAAATTAAGACATAGGATAAGCTTTAGCATTTTATTTGGATAGAAAGTTTTTTTTTTAAATTTCCTTCTTTATGGATATCCACTGTTTTATATTGTATAATTATTATGTTTATACTGCTTTACCGATTTTTACTGGGGGGTTTTCTGCTGATATTATATGATTTAGGCCTTCATATATAAGTTAGCATAAGTAATGTCAAGTTATGTCAAGTTTACATTTTGTATGTCAAGCCTCCATCTTGTGTCCTCTGCTTAGGTGTAACCTATGACTCATGTCTAACCAGTCTCATGTAAATTGCTCCTGAATGAATGGGGATAAATAAGGGTGCTTGAAATACAATGGTAGCAGGCCTCTACTGAATAATCAATTCAATGACTGGACCATCAGCTCAATGACCAGACCATTGCCTTCCAATGACTCACCCAGGAACAGAACAGAAACCCAGCATTTGAAATACAAAGACCCTACAGAAATCAGCCAACCCACTATTGCAACACAGACACCTGGAACTGCACATCCTTGACTGGAATATATATGCTCAGCATACCAAGGCTGACCCTTGCCTGCCACTAGGATCATAGAAGGTTTGCCCCTATAAAAAGTGATAGTGAAGACAGACTGAGTGGGATGCCCTCTGCATTTAGACCAGCACCACGCCACACCTGCCAGCGACCCCTGGACATTACTATGCTGGAAAAGACCCTGACTGGCCATTGAAGATCAACTCACAGCTCAGCATATGTAGCTCTCACCCACCTTCCTTCCCCAAACACAGGATCAGACTCTGTCCCTGCACACTTTATCTTCAATCCCTCTGCCAAGCCTTTTTCTCTTCTGCAATTTGGGGGAAGGGGGAAGCAATAATTTTGTAGGGCTGTTTAGTATGTTGTCTGTTTAGTAAACCTGTTATTTTGAAACCCCAAGTTGGGGTTTTGTCTTATTAACCTCCCAACCCTCCTCCTTGATTCCCCGGCTATCTCCCAGCTTTCTGCCTCCCTGTTTCCTGGCTGTTTCCTCCTTTCCTGGCTTTTTTCCTTGCTTACTCTGACATCAGGTGATCCCAAGTAACCACAGGGCACATTAACCTTAAGTAACCCCAGCTCCCTTCCAGTCTGCCAGTTCTAATCCCAGCTCTGGCACTTTCACTCTCTTATTTTTCCCTCTCTCATCTTAACCCCCATCCATCTCCCTCCTTCTGGAAATCTTTGACCCTTGATTCCCCTTCCCATAGTCACCAAGCACCCTAGGTACCCCAAATACACACACATACACACCATACCACCCAAATCAGGAACTCACCTGTGTGTATGTGTAGGTGTGTGGTGTAAACTGGCTAATATATATATCATAGTGTGCATGGTATATGAATTAGTAATCCGTGTATGTGTATGGGATGTGGATATTGACAACTGATTTTGGTCTAATATTTTGTGTATAGTGTGTATGTGCCTGAGTTGGGAGAGAGAGAGACAGAGAGAGAGAGAGAGAGAGTGTGTGCACGTGTGCCTAATTGATTTTTGTGTGTGTCTATGTGCAATTGTATCACACCTTCCCATATAACAGCACAATTTTGAGATCCTGAGAGTTGGCCTGGCCCTACAGGACATTTTCATTCCTTGGAGATCTTATAACAGCAGAGACTTCCTAGGTCTGAAGAAGGGTGCTTGTGCCTGAAAGATTGCAAAGAAACTTTTTCCCTGACTACTCAGTTGGTCTGATAAAAGAGATCACATCTATCCAAAGAGCCTTGCCTGCCTGTGTCCTTAGACCAACACAGCTACAACCAAAACCCTGCATCACTTAAGTGGAGCATTTTGCCCCAAATCAATGTCAGGCCACCCCAGGCTTCTACTCTCTTCTTGGAGTTTCAGTCTTGACTTCCACCCCTCTGCTCTAGCTGGCCCATTAGCCTAGGCCTACTGCTCCAAACCTGGCTTCTGGGTTCCAGCCTGCATGTCACCCTTAGGCTTTGATTTCACCCTTTTGGGATTGGAGCCCTTGGCCCTTATTCTCAACCCTTGCAAGTTAATATTTCACAGCTCTTGGACTCCAGGATCCTGACCCTGGTTCTCACGTCTCTTGAGGTATTATTCTGTCCCTCTCATGCTTTGGGTCCCTGGCCCTGGGTATTGCCCATCTTGAGCTATGATTTCATCCCCCTTGGGCTTCAGGACCCTAGCCCTGCTTCTTCCTGTTTCAAGTGAAGGTTTCAACCCTCTTGCATTCTCACCCTTCTTGGGCTATGATTTTACCCCTCTTGGGCTTTGGGCCCCTGGCCCTGTTTCTTACCCTCTCTAGCTATGGCTTTAGCCAGCCTAGGCTTCAACCCTCCCCAGCTGCCTCCTGTCAGTGCCTTGAGACTGGGCCCTGGCAGGGCTCAAAGCAATCATGTATGGGCACCACTGGAACACCTGCACCACTGATAGTCCCAGCCCAGACCACCAGTTTAACTGTAATGAAAATGGCAAGCAACCACTGAATGCAAACCTTCTCTTCTGGGCAAACATCATAAAAGAAAAAAAGCACACTCACTTTTAAAGGAACCTCTCCCTGACATAGACAAACAGGCACCAGAGCAGCCCTCACCCCTGCCTCTGACCCATGAGCACTCCACACTGGTTCAGGGTCCCTCAGGTAGCTCCCTCCCACCCTCGTAACTTACCTCCTGATCACCAGCATGGCAAGCCTGTCCCCTCACTCAGGCCCTGGGCATATATTCATCTTAAGCCTTGCTCCTTTCAATCAGGTGGCTTCCCATGCAATGCAAATGCATTGTTATGTTTAAGCGTTTGTCAGTTTTGAAAAACAACTACTAGCCTATAGATTTTTCACGATAGTTCTTCTCAGCCATTTTCAGTTCATTTTTTGTGACTTCTATTTCATTTTTTTACTTAAAATATGAAGCGTCTTTCCTGATTTCTGACTGTATGACTGCATTTTTTGAAAAAAACATATAAATGAATATCTAATAGAAAAACACAAATAGCAATATTTCTACTCCTGTGGGAATATGGGTACTCAAATTAAACTTCCATTTTTCAGACATGGAAAAATAAGCCAAAGCAAACTTCCTATCAATGTTTGCAAATGAAAGTTATTTAACCATGTTCAAGTCCAAACACCATCTGAAATGCAAATTAATGCTCATAAGCAGTTTTTTCCAGTATTTCATCTGCTCTAGATCTCTCTCCTCCAAAGAGATGTGCTTATAATGCGGAGGTGTGGTAGGAAATGATAGTAAGCCTAATGCATTTTGACCACTCTGGTTTATTCAAGAAATCACTGACTAGATGATGCTGGGTTTAGAACAGAAATGATGATACTTTCCACCGAGTCTGCTGCCAAGATAATTTTATACAAAAGCACTTAATCTACAATTACACTGAGGCTCCAAAGTCCATGAACATTAGAACATCAGCATCCAGTAATCACTCAAATTTTGCTAAAAATGAGTATTCTTGTAATCTTAGTCTCTTGCACCAAAATACAAATACTTCCAATATGTCTGACCTTGGTCACAAACTCTAATTATCTGTAGTTAGATGTAGCGAGTAGCTGGCAGTGCAAATGAACAACCATTATCTAAATCAAGGCTTCGTAAACTTTGGTTCACCTTTAACGTATCTGGCTAAAATCTAGTTAACCCTGATGAATTAAGCAATCTTTATAAAATCAAGTTCAGTAGCCAGTAAGCAAAGTGAATGCTCTATGGGGTTATGAGAATTATCAACCTGACTATTAGCAAGAAATACTGACATACACATTCATACTGGTATGTATATTACTTAGACTGGTATATTAATAAAGCTAATTTCTCACTAGAAAAATTCAAAAGGGTAATGGTGAGTCCAGTACTGAAAATGTTTCCTTCCGTACGTGGCACTTTACTTATACAAACCTTTGTAACAAGTTTTGTGGAACTAGTCAAATGAGTAGTAGATGAGTGTAAGGCTTTGCAGGATGAGCTCTTGTATTTGCATTCAAGGTTTGTACACATGCAGACAGTGTGATCTAAAAACATGTCATGTGCTAAGTGACATACCATATGTTTTGCCCAGAACAGGAACTTTTCCTTGCATGACAGACTTGAATTAATGCTTTAAATGGTAACGAGCTTTTAAACTAATATATATATCAAGGACTTAAGCTTCCCATAACCAACCTGTCATCTTTGATTATATTTTGTGAAAAAGCCCCACACAAACATGACTTTATTAAATTCACAATACTGGATGCAGCCAGCTGCTGAAAATTGCCTTGATTTTTATTTCTGAGAATTTATTTCCATAAAACACATAATAGAAAGTAATTTCGTCTGGTGTTACTGGCATTACCTGTAAAAAGCTTTGTGATAAATGTCTGAATAGTCTTCATGAAAAAGCCTACAGAATCATGAAGGCTGAGAGATCATGTGTGCTATGGCAGTTTTCTAAGAACTGATTAACACCAGAGCTGCAATAAGTGTGTTACCAGAAAAATCAAACTCTCATGAAAGATCAAAATGGTGCTCAATGAGGTTTAGATTTCAAAATTCGTAACTTCTGCCCTTTAGGCCCATGAGGCGAATCAAGCTGAAAATTAAAACTGTGCTTGAGAATTACAAGTACATTCCAAAAATCTCCAGTGAGAGGACCAATGGTAGAAATCAAACCATTCACACAATATTGAACCATAATACAATATTGAGAAATATGGGGATTTAAGTTTATTTGGCTGAAGACCTCTTTGAAGAGAAAGAGAGGTCACCTTGTCAGAAGACAGTTTATCCCCCTTGCCATAGGTAAATGTTGAGAGAATTCTACAATAGTCCTGAACTATGAATGCATAAGTGGTTGGCTGAATCATAACCATAGACAAGTATTATAACAGGCATAATGCATGCCTGGAACACAGTGTTCCATGAGAAACCTCATACCTGAGCTTTTTTCTTTTCTAGTACGTGCAAAAAACAAGTTATGATGAAAACCAGTATAAAAAAATCGTGCAATTCTGAGCAACTGCCTAGCTTCCAAATGGATGTTAAAAAGCATTGGTTCTTCAATTCATCCAACTGCACTCTCCCCCAGTGCCAGGAGACTGCCTTCCTAGATTGGACACAGTACTGCAGTGTAAAGTTCACTTGTTTGATGTCTGCTTTAAAGGTGATAACTCTATTGAACTGAAGTATGTTAGAGAAGGTTGCATGCTGATGTGGAGGAGTTCTGTGATGACTGCAGACCAATGCCTGGAGATTGGTATTGTGTTAAGTATGAATGTCACTTCAGTTTACAATTTCCTTTCACTTTTCTTTTGTGCATGTGTATGCTTGTGTTTTGAGGAAAAAACCCACAAACATCCTTTACATTAACTTAACAAAGGTTTTGTGCCTTGGTGTGCATGCATACTCATATGCAGTATTCGTAAAGACAGTGAGTTGAATAGTAAAGCCCATTTGCAAGTGCTTATTTTCCTTTTAGCAATATCAAGACAAGCTACCCTTATTTTAATTAAACCTTTTCTTGAGACCTTGATCATATTCTGTTTTTAGAGTAAGCCTGGACACCTGTTAGTTTGCTCCCAAGAACCCACAACTACTTTACATTTAAAATAGCAAACACTGCTATTTTCGGTTTGGTTCTCAAAATCTCAAGGTCATTTTATGATTTACATAATTAGCACACCTTTTTCTCCCTCTGAAAAATAAGAGTGTGATCAAAATAGAAATAATATACTGTTGCCAGCCTTCAGATGGTATTAGGATAGATTCTGTTTGAGGTTGGGTTTTTTTTGTTCTAGAGGAGCTTAGCAATTAGACTCTATTATCATGATGATTAGAGCACTGAATCACTATAATGACCTATGTCTATATAAATCATGATAACATACTAGTAGAGATGATATTTTTTTTCCCATCCCCAATCTAAACCAAACACCACAAGCTGTTACATACTTGAAAGGACTATTACAACCTCAGTGGACATTATTAAGGTGTCACATTTTCCTGTTGAAAGCAGCCTTTCTTGCACTGACTGTGGAATCAGGAACTCCACCTAAGGGATATGGAAATCCCATTCTCATTGGAAGATAAAGGGAACTGGGTAACTAGACCCCATTCTAGTTATGAAAGGCCCATAATGAATATTGTGTAGCGATTGCTTAGCTAACTGGGAGGAAGCCACAACTCATGAGATCTCATTCTATCTGCCAAAAACCCATTAGGCAAGTCATGAAAGTGTCTTTTGCAGGTGTTGTGCCACCTCTTTGAAGTCAACATTTACCTATTTATGACATTGGGAGCCGAATGACATCTACACAAGAGGCTTACTGCAGAATTGCCTAATTAGCCCTTCAATAAAGCATCTCCATCTACACCTATAGAGCTATTAGGCCAGAGTGATCTAATCAACTCCACCGCAATGCAAGTGTAGATAGTGATGGAGCTGGCTCAGGCACAAGTGTGCTACAGTGCAGGGCCTGCCTTCTGGCTAGCCCCACACTATAGCACCCTCATGCCCCAGCCAGCCTCTCCACAGCACGTTAAGCCAGGGCAGAGTAGCTCCAAGCTGGCAGGCTGAGCCTCCCCAGACTCTGTGCCAGTTGCAGATGTGCCACCCTGGCAGAATGTGCTGCAGTCCCAGGCACACACATAAATGCTGCACCTAGGAGCAATACATTCTGGCGCAAACTTTGCTAGAGTTTATTGCAGCACACTAATTTCATGTGTAGACATGCCCAGTGATTTCTAAAAATACACCACCTTTGTTCTCCATGCTAAATCTTGGAAAGTATTCTAGTAGCTTAGATTCCTCTGTGCAGCAACAGCGGCTACGCATTCTGCCAAAATAAGGAGTGTAGCAATGATTCGGAATTATCTAAAGATCAGGACATCTGGTACCTGATTATTATACAGAATACTCACATCATCTGCACTACTTGGCATAGTTGTAGAAGGAAAGGGCAGCTTTCTACAGAGTTTTGGGGACAAAGTATTTTGGACCACTGTGATTCTGGAACATCAACCATTCATGCTTACCTTCAAATACACAATTCAGAGAAAGGTTCCATTATATTACTAGTTCAGCGTAAAGACTTCATGGATTACATCATCCACACATGCAAATTATTTGGCTCTCTCCTTTCTTCTAAACAGGTTGCCTCTTGCTGCATGCAAGACTGTCACCGCACACACTGGGAAATTGAGAAGAAAATGAAGCATACAGCTTCCCCATTCTGCTGCCTATGAAAAGCTTCCAATCTACACACAAAACTGGTTTAAGCAATCCTTAAACCAGTTAAAAAAACCAAAAACAAAACAAAGATTCTCACCTGGATATTTTATTTCATAGTTCCTCCCATTTTCCTGCCTTCAAGCTGATCTTTAGCTCTTTTTTTGGCACTTTGCAGCTCCTGCAGCCTGGACTAAGTCAAAAAGTCCCTCTAAAACAGCATATGGGATCTGCTCTGAATGGAATTGTATTATTAAAGCAGATTGTCAGCTATCTTATTCCTTCTCTCTCTCTCTCTCTCACACACACACACACACACACACACACACACACACACACACACACACACACACATACACATACACATACACATCCCTATGCTGTTTCCCATACAAAGAATGGAAGCAGTAGGGCTGTGTGAACCTTCAGTTGCCGATTTGATTCAGTGGAGACTCAGCCTGATTCAGCCGCCGAATCTCCAAATCAGAAACAAATCAGGAGTCCCTTTAAATCTCTCTGAATCTAATTAGAACCCTCTGAATCAATTCGGAGAGATTAGATGATTCAAACATAGACACAGCTCTAAGTGTTTTTTCTACATACCTCAAGATATCAGGCAGCTCATGAATACTGAGATGCTAGGGCAGATGAAGTGTCCCACAGGAGTGTTGCGGGGGGAGGAGGTGTCTCCAGCATGCTTGGAAGCAGACCCGGAAGTGGACTGGAAATAATTCCAATCCACTTCTGGGTCTGCTGCTGAGTACACAGCGCCCCCAACCCCACTCCTGTGGCACACTGCATCTACCCCACCATCTCCGCATTCACGAGCCACCTGGTACCTTGAGGTATGTAGAAAAAACACTCAAAGCTGTGTCTATAGCCAAATCACTGATTCTCTGAATCTGCATCAAATCTTCAGATTCAGATTTGGCCAAATCAAACCAGGCCAGTGATCTGAAATCAACAAATCATTGTCCCCCAATTCGGGCCAAATCCAAATCTGAATCAAATACAGCTTGTTTTGCACACTCATAGGAAATAGCTGCAAAACAAAATTATACATGTCCGTATGTTCAGGAATATCAACAGGAGTTTGCTATGGGCATTTTTATAGCATCATTACCATAGTATCTCTTTGGTGGATAGGACAACTCCTATTTATTAATATCCACATGGCCAGTGAAGAATAAAACAGATTTGTCATATAAATCACATTGATGTAAAGCATTTTTTCACATTACACACACACATTTTTATATTTACACACACACACACACACACACACACACACACACACACACACACCCCTGATCACACATGGATGATTTTACATGAGAAATTGGCGTAAGTTTGGGATCTAAACTTAGTGAAGGGATTTTCCAACTTACTATCCTTCCCTTTCACTTCCATTACCTTGCCTCTCTGCTCATTATCAGACAGAAGTCCTTTGTGCTCACACACATTCACCTAGGCTGGGGACACATTTTTAACAGACAACTTAAATTTGAAAAAAAAAAATAGATGTGCAGATGCTGAATATTTCAAACATATGCCAATTATCAAAAAATATTCTCATTTAAAAACAAAATTAACACTAAAAATATTTAATGTTTGTTTTTCATTTCAAAATTTCTTTTGTTTTTTTAAATATTAAGCATTTGTAAAAACACAAATTCAACATGGAGTACTGCAATTTTATCAAACTGAACATTTTTTTCTAATGCTCAATTCAGTATAAAACTGAATTTTTTTTTGTATTACAAAATAAGAGAAAAGCATTTAATCTAAGTAGACATAAACTGTTAGAGAATCCCCAATAAAATTGTTTTAATATTCAAATGTTAAGCAGCAAAAAGACAGGCAAGAATACATATAGGTTATTTTATTGTAAATATGAAACATTAGATCCTAATTAAACATTTTGGAAACATTATACTGGTTTTACTGCAAATATAAAAATGTTTACCTTTACTAATAGTCCAGCTGAGGTAACAGTATAAGATAAATCTTGAACTGCTACTTAAATCTAGCTAAATTTTGAAGATCCAAAATTGATATTACTTTAGCTTATCATTTTTTGCCCATTCATAGGTTGATGTCTTGCCTCTTAGTATACTTACCTTAAACAATGGGACATCAGTTTCAGTATGGCAAGGCTCTGGTTCCCCAGTGTACTTTAAGGTGTGGACAGGAGTAAAAATTAAAAGTGTTTCAACACCTTTGAAACATTTCAAAAGGGCCAGGTTTACAACATGCTTTTTGAAACATTCCAAATAGTTATTGAAAGAAAGTGCTGCCATCTTTTTTCACGTTGAACATGCTCCAGAACATATTATGCACCTTGTTTTTGAAAGGCAGAATAATAATAAAAAAAAATTTCCAGTTACGGCAGAGCCCAATCTTCAATTGATTTGGCCTCCATGTCCTGATTAATTAAAAGCTAAAAAGGGCTGTTAAGTAGAAGGAGATAAACCAGAGCAGCTAGCAAACAAGAACAGTGCCCTAAGAAATTCTGGCTTGGTTAGTGGAAAATCAAGACAATTAAAAGGAAGCAAGATTGTTAACTCCTCTGGACTGAAGAACAATGAGCCATTAAGTCCACCAACTTCCTGAACAGTAATACCAGAGGTGCTGCACTGTGGAGCAGGAATGAAAGCAGGGTGCAGTGCTTCTATTACAGGCAGAAAATCAGTTTCTCCACTGAAGGCACCCAACCCAATTTTGTGGGGCTGATTCTGGGGAGAAGGGTGTGTGCTATATGAGAAAAAATATATAGTATTGTGGAACATTCCGTTTTTTTGCTAATTGTGCACACGGGCCTGGTTTGTTACACTATCCAACCACTGGGTCCCACTCTGGATCCTGAGGTACTTTGAGTCTCTAGTAGAACTCCTACCAAAACCTCTATACCCCATCCCACTGCCAGAATCTTCCTTATTCCCACTGCTGCCAAAGCCAGCCCCTCCAGCCCCTTGGGGATGGGAGCTGGAGAGTTGAAATCCTGTGATTGGTGCTCAGCTCTCCATCCTTACTCTCCCTTCTGTATTTCTCCCCTCGAGTTTTGAAGAAGAAGTTTTGGGGATAGGGGCTGGATAGCTGGAATCCCCGCAGTGGAGAGTCACAGTCGTAGCCACAGCCATATTTCAGCCACAGACATAACAGGGACTGTAGGTATGTCCCCCAACTGAAATACTACCATTTTGACATGTTTCCAAGCCTACTACGCTGGGAAGCATTTCAAGGGTTATTTCTGACCCTACCCTAAGTATATGCCTTACATTCAATCCATGAATAGTTTCACGAATATCAATGGAATTGACCATATGCTTAAAGATAAGGGACATGCCTAGGCAATTTTCTAGATTGGGGCTTGGATAAAAAAGCCAAAAGGACTGATTTAGTTAAGCACGTCAAGGTCAATCCCTATTCAGAAAAACATTTAAGCCAACGTTGATTTTATGAGGTTTTCTAATATCCTCTATAGGACTTAAGTACTATTAAAGAACTTTGCTGGGACTCCAGACCCCCTCCTAATCCAGTCACTTCTTTCAATGAAATATATCTGGCTGCATCCACCCTACATTATAAATAGCCTAAGTGGATTGGGGTTACTGGGATCTGATTTAGAATACCTCTTCCCACCTTGCTCCCACTCCAAAAAAGTAACCGTAACTTGCCATGTACTACAATAGCTGAGGCCAATTCATTGCTTCATTAATTCATTCTATAAACATTAAGGCTTATTCCTGCCCAGGGAAGGAGGGGAAAAAAAAATCTGATGCGAGTCTAACTCAAAGAGAAAAGGAAAGAGTCTCTTTGGCCTGTCCTTGAAGGGGGAGAAGAATGAGATAAAGGACTGGGAAGGGTACACGATTAGCCTAACCATACATTTTTGCTGACCATTCTTCATTGTTCACTTCCTTTCCTTCTTCCCAAATCCCACTTCCTCTCCCTTTCTCCCTTCCCTCTGTCATTCTCTTCATTTACTAGTCTCACATTTCCTTCCAGAATTTTCTCTACCTCTATTTCTATCACTCTAGCATGAACAAAAATGTGAAATGTTTCAGGGTGAGTGTACCATTCCATATCTGCTCTTTTTAGTTTGATGTTTTCACAGCTTTCCCATTTCCACTCATAGACAGGGAGTACAACTCAGGAACTGTACTTTTTTCCCTATAAGTTTTTTTTCTATTTCAAAATGCCACCAAGAACAAAAACTATATTTAAAAAATTCCCACAAAGCTATATTCTGGGAAAAAAAACAAAACCTTTCAGGTCAAAGTTTCATTCAGGTAAAAATTAAATACGTTGTTCAGATACCTACTTTTTCTTTTTAAAGTATATTTTAAAAAAATCAAATCAGAACAACTTTTCTTTTGGTCAAAGCATTTCCATTTTTTTCCTATTTTACTTTCAAATAAAAGTTTAATTGAAAAAATATTCTTTGAAACATTTTACTTTTGATAAATTAGGATGTTCCTGTAGAATATTTGTCAGAACAATTTCTGACCAGCTCAAGTCTTGATTCATTTCCTCCTGGCTCAGAAGAGCAGCAGTGAAAAGGGACATTTAAGCTTATACTTCTGATCAAGAAAGCAGGACAATTCAGGTAAGTCTAATTGTGTGGTTTATATTCAACCATGTACCACAGCAGAATGGGTTCTTTTAGATATAAGATAGAGTCCTTAGGCCCCAGACAGATTTAATTTAATTGCTCAGATGAGATCAAATGAATTTTATCGTGTGCCCGGCTGAAAGCACACTTTTGGGAATCTGGGATAAAATTCATCAGATTCCAACACAAAATACAGGTAGGGAACCCAGCATCAGGGAGTTTGTCTAAAGCTCCCCACCACCTGAAGCTCACCCTACCCCGTTGCCAGTACCAAAGACTTGGAGGGTGGATAGCTGGGGGTGGAAATGTTTCTGCACCAAATCAGTAAATTTAAGGTACCACCAGGTAGCCTACTATACATTCAAAATGTAAGACATGATGGAAAAGAGCCACAAAAAGAGCTACATAATTGTTTCCATTGTGCCATAAGACGTGGAATATTTTTATGGCTAGTTTTCATTGAACCTTTAACTGAACATGTATCAGAGTAAAGTCCCATATGAATCCTGCTGGCTGCACTGCAGACATTGTATGTGGAACATTTTTGTGGCTGGTTTCTCATGGTGTCATGCAATGCATGTGTGTGTGGGTGAGGGCAGGGTTACTTTTAATGGTACAATTAACATATTTATTGTATCATATGTGTAACACATGCCAGAGAATTATTGTAGTGCCTCATAAATATTCCAAAAGACCCACCACAGTTGATATCATCCTATATTTTTGTGGACTAACTGGCAGTTTTAGTCACCAAGAAAATGGTTGAATGTACTTGACCCCAAGATGGCCTTTCATAAACAGAGCAGAAGCTCACTGGCAAAGCAGCATGAAATAATTTACACAGCTACTGTTTCATAACCATAGACCTGTTCCATAAACTAACAACGTTTCTTTCCTTGATGCCATCAAGTTGCCAGGTTTTGTAAGGATTATACAAGCTGCATCCTGGGATTCAGGGACAGTCATGGAAAGTGGTACCGCCTATTCACTGCTACCACAGTCATTCCCTCTGGTGTGATAATATTTCCAGTCCAACAGGGACTTCACGTTCTTGACAGGCACAGGAGCATATCAGTACAAATGTTTTACATGTGCATAATACATTAGGGACATATTGTAGGTTATTGATCTTTCCTCTCTGCAAGAGTCTATTTTTAAAATGTAAAATGCATGTACTGTCCCGTGTAAAGCAGTACAAAAGGATTTCAAATTGGTAGGGAGTATCATCACAAACGGTAATTAATGATTTTCTAATTAACATTTCAACACTCGATTTCCAGTTCTAATTGCGTATTGCCTGACTGGCATGTTAACCCCAGTGTGCAAATTTACTTTCAGGGATTGTAACATGAATATCGAAAGCAAACAGAGAAAAGAAGTGGATTCCAATGCCCACTAAATTAGAAACTTACTGCTGTGTATTTTTTCTTCATAAAACCCTTAAATGAGAATGTCATACTTGCAGGAATCAGACATCTCTTGTACCACTGAGACACCTGCTTTATTCTTCCATATTTAATGGATAATTATATTTTTAAATCACTAAAATTATCACCATTACTATTACTATAGATACACTGTACAACACAAAATCCATTCACACCCCAAAAAAGAAATGGTATTATGGGACAATGAAGAATATCTCATTTGTTTAACTGTCCAGGAAAGAAACATACATAATAAAAGAACAGTTTTTTATCAGGCCCTTATATGAGGTACAGACCAAAGGGAAAGAATGTAAACAGTGTGATATTTTCCCTCTACCCATACAGCCCACATCTGGGCCAAACAAAATTACAACATTTATCCTTCAGAGAAGCTCAATATTTGCCCCCTCCATTCTTTGGGGCAAGCAGCACTGCCAAAGGAAGGAAGAGAAAAGGGAGAAGGTGGCATAAGTATGGGTTTGCCTACTCTCTCTCTGGACTTTCCCAGTCTGGTTCTGGACTGCAGAAATTGTAACCAAAAAAGGAGGGAACAAGCTTGTGTCCACTCAATAGCTCCCATTTTAGAACTAGATTTCCACTCATTTCAGCTCTTGTTCATTTGTAAATAAAAATGCACTTACTCTAGAAGCCATCACTATATATGTTACAAGGACCCCAAGGCTGCCTGTACATGTTCAGGGGGGTTGCTCTGATGTGCTGTAATTACAGCACATCAGAGAAGACTTGATTAAGTAAATCTGATTAAGATGCTGATTAAGATGCCTCCATATCTAGTGTATTGGAGTCCCTGTGCTTCAAAATGGTGGTGGGAACATTTTAACTAACCCTTGGAGCATGTGTAAAAGTGCACCGAGTGTGCTAATCTAAACTCATAAATTGAGATGGAGGAGAAAAATTAAGGTTCTGCTCAGGTGGTGTATAGGATGAAGCATCCATTAATATTAAAAGATCTTAATAGGTTAACATCCTGGAAGAACCATCAATTTAGCCTCCAATCCAAAAAGATAACACCTAGGATGATTTTGCGGGCATCCAGACTTGCCCCCTAGAGAGGAGAGGAGAAGAGAACAGAGGAGAGGTATTAATAATTCTTAGCTCTTTACCCCACCATTGATCCAGAGATGTTTGTTGTTTAGGAACTATTTCTACTAGGTAGAAGCATGCTAGGTCTTCCATGTAGCTGGGGAAAAAAAGAAGCAAACAAGATAGGACGATGTTGAAAATAGGAAGTTTTATGGGGACAAGAATTATATAACATTACTGAATACAAGGGGCTGGATGGACAGGAAGCGATGTGGGAGAAGGAAATTGTGCAGACACAGAAAGCAATTTAAATCGTTTTTGGCTTTTCACTGCAATGCATCTGGATCATGAAGTTCAGCCTCTACAATTAGACAGTTAAACAAACAAGACCAAAACTGGGAATCTTCAGAAGTTCATTCATTGTTTCCCAATTCATGATAGGCTACATGTCTCACATTACAACAGTGCAATGTGGCAATACCCAAACTTGCTCTAAATGAACAGTCTTGCTAGTATGAAGCCACACTTGTGCTAACATTACCCTGCTAATATGACTATACTGATATTAGAAGTAGCTTGGACATCACTACATTGCAATGCAGTGAGTATTAAAATCTTTCCTGCATCATTTCTGTAGCTAACAAAACCAATCTTTCTTTATCTGATGATTGTACCTTAAAAAAAAATAATAAGATAAGAAAATTGAGTTATTTTCAAATAAGTCAATAAAAATATTTAGTATATCATAAATCAAGTTGGCAAATAGCACCATTAAATGACTGCAAAAAGATTGTGTGTACTTCAGAAGACTTATTTTATTCATTGTAGATAATGTAAATACCAAACATCATGCAAAATTAGAGATGTTGTCAACAGATAATCATAATACACTGTCAACATGCAGGTTATAATTAGCTTGCACATTTTTCCCTGCATTTTTGTTCTAAACAGGATATCTGGGACATGCTCAATATAATCTTATTTATTCTTTTTCTTATTAAGACCTATGATTGGTAAGCTTCATAACCCATTTTCTACATTCTGACTTCACTTTCTGGGGAAAAGCAAAAACATTAAATGATTTCTTAGTCAAGATAACCAAATGTCATGCAAGCATCAGTCCATTCACCTTGTTTCACCAGCACCTCAAGTGTCACGAGTTACATTATAAATATTTATTTTCATATGCTCATGTCATGATCAGAAAATAAGCCTTCCCCCCAACAACCCTGGACTGAAAACAAGGAAACTTGGCCTCAGTGCCTGCTAAGATATTTGTTAGTATATATGTTGGTTAGACAATGTTGTGACAAGTCATGGCACCAATATCCATGCAGAACTTCCTCAACACATGTAGCTGCAAAAGGTCAGAAATAAAAACACGACATGGGAAAGAAACATTGAAACTGGACACGAGAAGCATGGCAGAATGAACAAAGAAAAAAAATATTTGTTTAAACCTAGTGCATGGCATTATTATACTGAACTTTTTCCCCATATGTGAATTATGTAGGTGAAAAACAGTACATAAATTATTTTCAGATAACATTCTCTATTTGCAGATTAAACTTTCCAAATACATTTAAGATCATTTTTAAGGAAAAATATCTTACCTTGTACTGCTAATTAGAAGTTTATAATTAAAGTGGACAAAACTATACAAAATATACCATAAGGAGGAAACCTGCATTGCCAAAAGCATGAATTAGATGGTCTAAGTGATCTTTTTCTTCTCTAATGCTTACGGTTTGGGTAATTACATTGTGATATTTAAAGATGAATGCCTGTTTTTTTATTTAATTATTCCTATTCATGGGCCCTACTGAGAATAGTGCTCATTGCACACTCACTTCATCTTTTTCCACAAACATACCAAAAACAAATAAAAATAAGCTTTCATTAGAAAATAATTTAGTAAAATTGGAATAAATGCAAAATAGGAAGCTCATATTTATCAAATACAACACATTTTTATAAAGCGGGGGGAGAAAAAAGGACAACTATGCTAGGTATCAATAAATCTTGGTAACAATGAATTGTGTGATTAGTTTTGTAATGTTAGCACTCTGAATGAAAGGGTTCTTTAGTTTTCTGGGGAAAGTCAAGAGAAGAACAGAATAAACCAGGTACTATCACAACTAATGAACTGTGAACGGACACACAGTTGCTAAGCAAATGGAGCTAGTATAAGATCCTGGGAGATTTGCTCTGTCCCAGTTCTGCTATGTACCCTTTCACACTTTACTGCCTGACAATTGGCCCTTTGGGCATTAGTT
Organism: Caiman crocodilus; assembly: GCA_030014935.1. Lineage (NCBI taxonomy): Eukaryota > Metazoa > Chordata > Crocodylia > Alligatoridae > Caiman > Caiman crocodilus. The sequence continues at coordinate 83,811,709 of JAGPOW010003648.1, forward strand.
GCCGAAAAAAATGAATCATTAAGGAAGTGATAACATCTTAAACATTGCACTAAAAAACAAAATGCTAACCCCTAGGTAGACTAGCCACTGAAAATATCTTCTCTTGATGTTTTTTCATTGGTATTACTCCAAAACTCCTATTTTCCAAGCACAAAAGAGGACTTCATTATCTTTTTAATTGGTACATTTGAGATTTCATGTATAAGAGAAAAAGTTAAGTGGAATCTGTTAATTCCAACCTATTATAAATAAAAATATAAATTTTAACACTTTAGCAGACATAACATTGCATAGAATCTCTGAACCTTGCTTATATTATCCAACAATTCAACATTGCCAGCATGGATTTTTTTAAGAGTAAAAAGGTCCCACGGTGGCTGTTCAAGGAACCCAAAGTCTGAAAAAAATCATTTCAATTCACTCCAATTATTTAAAGTTTGTGTGTGTGTGTGTGCGCGCACGCGCTTATGTATTCGTGTCTGCGTGCGCTTATGCATTTCTGTGTTCCTGCATACAGGCTATTCAGCTGAATATTACATATGTATATTTAAGCAACCTGGGAAATAGCCAAGGCCATATTCTAAATAAGAACATACACTAAATGAGGACTTGAATAGATGCCTAAATCACAAAGGTATGATTTTTTATGAGGGGCAGTTATGACACAGACACAAAAAATACAAAAAAGAAAAAAAAACATTGAAACATTACTACACTATCAAGTACTCAGCATTAGGACATCAGAATATCAGTGTTAGGATCAAGTACTCAGCATTTGGATATCACCCAAAATCAAGGGTGCCCATGTGCCTTAATTTGCCTCATTTAGGTATGTCCAAGAGACATGGGAGTGAATTAAGGCTGCACTTGATCTAAAGGAATAACTGATAGCTGTAGTACCTTGTCATCTTCTATGCAATCCAGCACACACAAGGAATAGTACGTTTTAGCCAGTACCAGTCTCCTTACTCAGAGTCCCAGTCTCTTCTTCCTTCCTCATCTTTCAATTATATCCTCAACCCCACTCATGTTCCCCATACCTTCAGGCTCCCAGTCCCTTTTGTATCTCGTAAGCTCTTTTTCTGTCTCCTCACTTGTCTCATTTTCTTGTCCTGGTCTCTTTATCTGGCCATTCCAGATTTCTTTCTTCATCTTAGCTCAACAGGTCTGTCTTCCTTCTCAACTACCTTCATCCCTCCCAGCCTGGAGCATGCTCAGTGTGGACAGAGTTTTCTGGGAATTTAGCTGCTCAACTCCAAGAAGCATGTGCAAACTACAGTTCTTCAAAGCATATAACGTGGCCAAATTTGAGCAGATTTTGATGGCAAAAGGCAAATTCTTTATGCAAAGGTTCGTTTCTAGAAATGCAATTTCATGCATCTATTCCATAATACAGCAGCACCAGTGATTTTTAAATAAAAGTTTCCAGAATTTTTGACAGAAAAATACTATGGTTTTCCTTAATCTACTGCATAAAAACAGTTGGATGATTTGGGATCAAGTTTAAAATAAATGTGTTCATCTACACATGCACTTAACTGCAAAGTAGACTAATTTGCTGAGGTGCAAACCATCACTGTCTACATGTGTGCTGCTATTAGACCACAGCAAACTAAATTTTCATTTTCACTGTTGGGGAAACTACTATCTTATGGCAGTAAAAATAAGTGTGCCGAAACACACGTGTAAAGGCTGACACAGGCGTACATTATGCCTGTTCAGTACAGGCAACATGGGGTAAGACCTCTGCCTGCCATATAGCCACATGGCTCTGCTCTTCAGGCATTCTTATGACCCAGCCAACTCTTCTGCTACCCAGTGCCATCCCTGAAGCCTGGGGCTGACTCGCCACAAGCCTGCTGCCAGCCCAAGGCTGCTTCTCTGCCCCAACTCAAACTGCTGCTGTCCCAAGTACACATGTAAATGCTGCACTTGGGAACAGTTAACTCCAGTCTGACCTGTGCCAAAGTTTCACATTGCCTTAATGGCACACGCACATGCACCCAGTAAGTCAGCAGGGGGTATTCACCGTGAATAAGGAAAGGGAATTTATTCATACATTTACATTACTAGAAACCCATAAATAAAAGCAGTGAAATATTACAAGAAAACAAAATTTATTCAACTGGCTACTGTTTTACTGCAAGATAAGTAAAATTTTAAAGTAAAAATAATCATAGAAAAGTAAAGCTGGAACGGACCTCAAGAGATCGTCTAGTCCGACTGCGGGATCCAGACTGCAACCTTGGTATTATTTGCACAACACTCTAACCAACTAATAAACAATGGTATAAGCATTAGGTTTTAAAAATCCTTTGGGATGAATTTAAGGTGTTTGTAAGATAGGAAATCTTCATCACCTTGACAGATAATGTGCATTTAAAAAGGTATTAACCTTTTGGACCTGTAGTAATTACAGCCTGAATTGAAATCTCCCTTTCAAGGCAATTCCAATATTTAAAGATTTGTTTTGTTCACAAATTGAGACAAAATATTGAAATATCATAACTTGCCATTGAATAAAAGCTTCTGATAAATTTTTAAATGAAAATGTAAAGTGTGTCAATTTGTGTGTCACAGCTTAGAAAAGTTCCATTACAAATTACAATGAAACTTGTTTTTTCTCCTTGTTTACACCAAGTAGGTATAAGTGCATAGTAATTCTCTTGTGAATGCTAATGAGTATGTTTCACATATTTGTCCCCATTTTAATTTAGTCAATATTCCCACTAGAAACATTGCCTAATTACAGCATTTGTTAAAAGTCCATAATGATAATTTAATGGAAAAATTCCAGTAGAACTCGATTTGATTATTCCCATTAACTTTAACAGTGTTTCACCAATTATTAACTCTTGAAGATGTATTGCTCCAATTATACGCAAGATCAGTGTTTTATATTACAGAAAGGATACATCATAAATCTAATGGTTATCTAGTAGATGTATTAGACTTTGGAACATTGGTATATGGTCACTTGATTTGCTGTCAACTTTGACATAATCACCTTAAGAATTATCATTTTGTTTTGCTACGAAATATGGGTAGATGTGTTACAATTGCTGACTAATTGTTGTTTCATGTGCTGTCAGAAATACACTTTACATAATGGCATACAAAGTATACAATAGGGTGTCAAAAGATACAATCCATGGGGCAGCTCCACAGTCTGGATATGGCCGTCAGGGAGACCTGCACTATTTATTTGTCCCATGGGGCTAGATGAGTTTGACACCACTGGTGTGTGTATATCATATATATATCCACTTGAACTCAAATTAATACTCTGAAATATGTGATTATATAAAACTGTCCCCCCCACCCCCAGCTTCCTTGAAACCATATCTGCTCATGTTCCTAGATGTTTTGGGACTGGCTTTTGTTGTCGGCTTTTTTTGGTTTTTTTAAACTCTTCTCAGCATTTGAGAATCCATACAGTTTTGGAAGTAGACTGTTTCGTTCTGATTTGACATCACTTCCTTGTCAAACACATGACAGCTGCTGGATCTTTACAGTCAATGCTGTGCAGGCATGAAGAATCTAGCTTGAATTTCAGATTCTCTATTGAGCTACTGGAGCTGGTGCCTAAAATAATCTCTCTCTGAAGTTAATTAATTTCACCCACAAATTCTTGGGAACATGGAACAGCAAAATGTTTCCTTTTTTTTACCACTTGCAAAGTTGCTTTTCAGAGTGAATACCCCTTTAAGTGACTATATCTATTCTAATAAGAATTTGAGTTAGTCTCATAAACAAAAGGGGAGAAATTATTTAGTGGAAATATTTTGGGTAAAATCCTAGGCCTAGTAATTTCCACAAGGTCAGAAATTACCCTCTACTTTCAAAATAAGGGCCATATTCTTTTTCTGACAATGCAAACTATTCTCATTGTCCTCCACAAGAAACACTCCAATATATCCAAGGTCAAAATTTAGCCTAAGCATAAATTTTTTAGTATATGGGGAGTGGGAGAAGAAATGAGAGAGAATATCTGATTCTTGTTGTCTTAGAAAACCCACAAAAGGCATATTTAAAATGTATTAAAATGACTTATTTATGAACCGTACTACAGTATCATCTCTCAGTATAATGCTGTATACTCTTTAACGTAACTTTTTAATCAAAAGAATGCATCAAGCTAGAATTATTACCTCAGCCCTTCAGTGTATTTCTTCATTTCTTTACTTCTACTTGCTTTCTTTTTCTTATCCTTTGTCCCAAACCTGTGACCTATTTTGCACTTTTATTGCTCTTATTAGATACAGACTGCAAGCTCTCACCCCTAGATGCTTATTTTTAGACACCTGTCAGGTATTCCAAAATACACAAGAGCTTATATACTTTAAATAGAAATTTACAAAGGACAGCATTCCTTGTTAATCAAACGAATATCTAAGCTTTTGTGTTCAGCACCTTTCTACTCACTCATGATATACAAAATAAATAAAATATGATAAAACAACTGAAACAAAGGGAATTTATTTGTCTGGGGAAAAATATATAATTTCTTTATCTTTAGGTATAAAAATTAAGTGTTGAGACTAACTATTGCTACTGAAACATCTAAAGAAAAATCATCATTGTGACTTACACCAGATTACAGAGAGCAGGACATTTTATATTTTCTTGAGAGCTGAGTCAGGCCATGTGAAGTCAATTGTTGCCCTGGCAACGTATGAATCAGGGACAAGATAACATGTCTGAATGTAGAGAATTAATTTACCTAAGATCATCCATTTGCTCTTTGAAAGGAGGCATACGCTTACTTAGAAGGGATAAACCAGCACATTTTAATTACCATGCATCACTTTTTAATAATGATGGGAAGGGGGGGGACACAGTATATACAGTTGTTGCTAAAAAAATAAAATATATACTATGCACATTATCCTTGGACTTAGGGTGTTTTCATTTTTATTTATTATGCTTTCTGACGAAAAGGAGCATTGGTAAGTAGCACATTCTACATACATTTTCACTCTCATCATGATATAATTTTAGACCCATATAGTTATAGTATTATGTAAATAAGGCTTCACCACAGTATATTGCAATAAGCTTAATTACTATGCAATGGTTTAGAAACTTAAACATGGGCTGCTGACCAAACGGTGTGAGGCATCTAGAGTTTTGAGCATTTATATTTCACGTGCAACTATTTGCTCCACTCTGAAACTGAAGAGGAACAGACATTTAACAACATCATTGCTTGGGACAGGATAAACATAAATCTTATTTTTTGCCAAGTAAAAGGTTTAAACATGCCCCTGGATCAATGGGTTGAAAGTGGGGCCAGATCATGAACTTTTTTATCACCACCCCTGGGCCAGCGAGCCATATTCAAACACCTCACAGGAAGTGGTATCACATCAGGAAGTGATGTCACATGACCTCTGACACCAATGAAGTTGCAGGAAGTGACAATGAAATGGGTCTGGAAATGTGGTTTAAAATCCAAAATAAAAACTATATAAAAGCAAGAATTAAATAATACCAAACACTTGACTAAAATAAACACTTTCACTTCTACTCACTTCTCAATGAATGAGAGAAGCATAATGCAAGTCGACAGATCAAACATGGAAAAGATATCGGCCAGAGTGGAAACTAATCAAAGCAACAAAATATGGGCATTTTTGAGAATAGACTATTTATACATAGGGTGACCATATAGCCTGGATTTGCTGAGACAGCCTATAAAATCTGGGACTGTCTCAGTGTCCCAGCCACTAGAGAAAATTTAAACAAAAGTACCAGATTGGTGGGAATCTGGGAGCTGGGGGGTTGGGGCTGTGTGTGTGCATGCATGCATGTGTACTTCTAAGCACACGTGTGTTGCAACAGACAGAGCCAAAGGGGTGAGGAATGGGGTGCTGGCCAGGCTGGGTATGCTGCATGTGCTCTGTCTGCCCTGCTCTCTGACTCATGGCTTTGGCCCCGTTCTGGCACCTGCTGCTGCATCCTGGCTGTGTGTTGCTGGGCTAAGTCAAAGTCAGCTGCATTGCAGCCCCATGTGAACAGCCCAGTCTGGCCTGGCCACATCCCGCCCTAAGCAGAGAGTAGAGTGTGAGGCTGGGGCTGGCTGCCCCTACCCAGCTAGGGACTCATGGCCAGGA
>JAGPOW010003648.1:83817924-83830656 GCA_030014935.1 Caiman crocodilus
CAGTCTGGCCTGGCCACATCCCGCCCTAAGCAGAGAGTAGAGTGTGAGGCTGGGGCTGGCTGCCCCTACCCAGCTAGGGACTCATGGCCAGGATGCAGCTGCAGGTGTTGGGATGGGGACAGGGACAGGGTAAGAGGTGTGAGTCAGACAGAACCCATGCAGAGCCCCCACTCTGGCCAGCACCCCAGTCTGCAGCCTTGGTTGTGGTGAGAAAGGCACTGTGCTCCTGACAGCTGTTCTGGCTCTGCTCACTGCCACACACTTCAGCGTGCATGCATGTGTGTATGAGCACATGTGTGCACGCGCATGTGTGCCCTCCCTTGTATCTCTCCATTCTGGATGTCCCAGTCTGAGGGACAAATGCAGCCGCTGGGCTGGGCTCCTCCTGCCTCCCACCCAGCCTGGCTCCAGCAACCGTGTGCCCCACAGCCCCAGCCTGGCCCCAAGGCACCCCCAGCTCCGCACAAGAACTTACCCCGTGCCTCCATTTGCCCCGGCACAGCCCTGAGGTGCCCCCAGCTCCACACAGGAACTTACCTCATGCCATGCATGCAGGCAGGGTGCAGACCATGCTGCAGCTCCCCAAGCCATGTGCTGGGGGCAATGGGCAGAGCCAGAGAAGAAGCTGCACACGCTATCCCCAGCTTGTCTAATCAGGCGGGGCTGGGGCAGCCCCGCACCGCACAGCCCTCAGGTCAGTGGCGGCAGGACCCAGCTCACTGATGAGCCCAGCCCCAAAGAGGTAAACAGCTCCCCTCCCCTTGCTGCCAGCTGGGACCCGCAGGCCAGCCCTGCCTGCCTCGCCTCACTTCACCTCGCCACTGCCCTGCCACCATTGCCGCCGCAGAGCGCGGAGCAAGCGCCTCTGGCCAGAATGGCTTGGCAGGACACATATCAGACAAGCATGCCTTAAAGAATGCTATCACTTTCAACTCTAATCCAACACTACTTCATACATATGCTCAGTGAGACATTAAATTGCAGGAACTCACAGGTAACTTATCAAAATCAAAGTAACCGTTGATGTTATGAAAACACATGAAGGCATCTCTTTCTTACGTGTAGATGGCCATTAAGTACATTACAAATAGAAAGCACTCAAAATATTCAGCATTGTTTAGAGGGTTTTTTTAAGATAAATAAAAAACTATCAGTGTGCATTTACAATGGTTTGGAGTGTATATCTCTTTCATGGAACAATTAACAGAGCCAGAAGAGAGCTTTTACTATTTTTATTCTTTGTAGCCAGCCAGGGACTTTGAATCACTTCAGTAATGGCTGTGGGAAATAATCCATTTCCTTCTGCAATGTTAAAGCACGGGAGAATTTGGGAAAACTGGAATTTCTACATAGTCTTATGGGCAAACTGTGAGGTAGCTGTGATGGTGGACAATAAAAACTTAGCAATTAGGGTAGTTACAGCAAATACAGTAGTGAGTAAAGGTTGCTTCCCAATTTTTCAGCATTTAGAGATAGCCCTTTAAATGCTTCACTGTGCTTATAAAAACATAATTAGAACAGTGTCGTCTCAATACACCCAAATGAGCCAAAAACAAACTATGAACTAACCTGTAACTGGACAGCCTCATATAGCCTGCTCTTGTAAATATGACACTTCTGCCTGTAAGGTATTGTAAAGTATAAAGGCGGAACCCTATGCTGCAAGAGTCAGAACTGGAACTTAGCTATGCTCTTGCTATCTGCTGCAGCAGTGAATGAGCAAGGGAAAAGCTACAAAAACTGGAAAATATTATGTATAATACATAGACATATAAAGAAAAGAGAGCACGACCTTAAAAGTCAAGCAAATAATGAACGTGCTAGCAACAAGACAAAGTATAAAAAAGGCAGACTGCTAATATATGATGCCATCCTTTTCTTAGAAGAATACACCTTTTTTTCTGCAAAGGTATTCAAGCAGAGACTGACACAATCTTAAAACGAACATTGAGAGAGGAGGGATAACACCACCTCCTTAGATGAGTTTGTTTTCATTTCCTCCCACTAGACTGGGAATGAGAAAAACAATGTGTACACCTTCAAGTATCACCAGTGCACTGATCTCAGACATTCAGATACTACCTGCCACATCTTGTGATTTAAGGAGTACTGTAATGTTTGCAAGCTATTTTCCCCAAATTCCAAAAAGGAAACACTCGATGAAAACTGCACTGTGGTGCAATAGTGAGTAACCCAGGAAAGGACACATTGACCTCTAGAAAAGATTTAGTGCTACAAAGTAAAAATAACTGAAATGCTGCAGTTTGACAATTTTTACAAGGGCTGCATGATATATATCATGATCTATAAGACAACAGATCAGTGATTTATTGTGTGCCACTGACCACTGGCAGTCTCAAAAGCCACGTTAAGTGTGTTGCCAGTTTCTCCACGCTCTTTCCTTGTTAACTGAAAATGCAATATGCATTCATAGGGGTCAATGCGAAAAAGAGAGGCTTTACAGTGGTCCATTATCCAAAATGCCACAAACCATAACAATTCTTCTAGCCACATGACTTTAAAAAAATAATTAAAAAAAATAATCACAAGCATTTGATACACATGCAAATATTTCAGAAATCCTTAAAATGCCTTCCTAGAGAATGGGTGTCAACCCGTAAAAGGAGACTGCTACAAATGTTATACAAAGCAACTATCCCTTATGGGGAGGAATTAGGAAAAATTCCTGCTCAAAGTTATAGAACAGTTGTACAGAGAGAATCTGTATCAGAGATCTTTAAAAATATACATGCACACAGGAAAACACTAGATTTTTAGCAACTTCTTACACATCAAATTTCTAATACATTGCCGTAATTTTTTTTAACCAAAAAAAAAAAAAAAACAAACCACCCCACAAAGAGGAGTTCTGCCAAAACTCATAAAAAAACCCCAAATGCCTTGTCAGTTTTAGATGCCAAAGATGATTTCTGGTATATCAGACTTGATGAAAACAGATATTTGATGAACTTCCAGATTATGTTTGGCAGATACAGATAATTGTGAACAGAGCTGGCTAGAAAAGCAGGAACCTTCAAATTGTTGCCATATGGTTTTGGTCTGATTCAAATTGAAACCAACATTTTTCAAAATTTTGAGCAAAATCAGAAGCTCCCAGACCATATCTCTGCTCAGTAAAGAGTAGTTCTTATCTGTTTCACCCTCAGTGACAGTGATGATTTTGACAGGCAGGTCATTTTAACTGGGAAGCCATAGAGGCCCCCAGAGAAGACCCACCAAAAGGCCTGAGGTCCCCATAACTCCCTGAGGGAGGGGGGGGCTCGCCACTCTTGCCATTCTGTCAGGAACTATTTTCTGAGTGTCATGGAAACTGCAACTTCCTGGATCCCTTTTCTCAGGGAAAACCTGAGAAGAGTCCACATGGGGCTCTTTCAGAAATTTACCATAAGAACAGAGAAAATTAACCACACTCAAGACATCTTACACAAAAAACTTTCTAAGCATAAGCCAGCATTTTTCACCAAAAAAGTTTTGGTGAAATAGTTTAAAACCAACTCTACTCCTGAATGCCATTTGGCATGCTTGTTTTCATGCCAGAATAATAGTAGACTATTAACATGGTATTCTAGAACTTGAGGAGGTTCAGAAAACTGTCAATCGCGTGTTAGTACTAGACTGCAAGACTATATCAGAAATATGCATGGTGAACATATTCATTGCCTAATTGCACTGTTCAATGTGGAATATACTGTGCTGTATTAGATTTCTTATTCCCTCTGCAAAATAGGAGGTATGCAGAGCTGCAACAAATAGCTGAGCTAGACCACTGAAAAGCCGTAGCTGATTGTAGTAGATTTCATTTCAAAGGGTGCCACTTCTCTGATCTGTGGAGTGGGCCACTGATCAGCTGGGGTGGAGTGGATATTCAGTACCTTTTGAAATAAAAGCTACAGCAAAAAACAGAATGGGTCACCCCTAATTTGGCAATGCATTGAGAATTAAGTTCATTGTAGACCATCTAGATATGAATGATCCAGATTCTACTTTATATTGAATATCTTCTGACAGTAGAGGTCCTAAAGGCAGACTTTAGGAAGAACAACACAATTTTGAACATGCCCTACTCACAAAATGTACAAGATGTGTCATACTGAAATCTCAGATATCAGATACCTCCTAATTTTCTGTTGCCTTTTTAATAGATTCAGTGAACTACATTTGAAATGTATTAATTATTCAGAATCTGGATACCTAGCTAAAAACTGAAATTCTAAGAGTAAAATCAGCTGCAATTAAACCACATTTTACATCAAGAATAAAGATGTGAGGTGCTTCAAAGGAAGCTGGTTACAAAGTGGTGTTTTTTCACTTAAAACTTGGAACAAAAGTAAAAGTAAAAGAAATCATCCTGGTCAAGTTTTCCAGGGGCAGATTTGAAGTTTTATTGACAGAAAGTTGATTAAAACTTGAATTACATCAATATATTTGTTCATTGAAACAACAACTCATAACCCATTTAATCTGAAATAACTGAAGTTTTTCAACCACCTCTAATTGTAATAAAGTGACAAAGTCCCCTGGCAAACATTACACTTAAAACAGAATTAGTCTGTTAATCGGGTCTTAAAGCAGTAAGCCAATCACACATTCAGGGAATTAATGCCACCCCAAAAAAAAGCCAGCCAGCCCCAAAATATTATGCAAAATAAAGTATAATTTTTCATGACAGTTTCTGTCGCATCTTAAATTGAACATGTGGCAGTGTTAAAGCCATGTCAAGTTAGTCCCGAGGCCACTGTGACTTTTGGGGCATCTTAGATGCTGTAACAACCCTCCTCCACTTTATCTTGTGTTTGGCTAACTTTGTGCACTCTGTAAGTTGAAGCCTTATCTAATCCTTGATATTGATTCCCCAGCTCCTCTTGGGTCTACCTCTTTTTCTTTTTCCCTCCATAGCACCCTGCATTATGATGTTGGCAAGGGAGTCCAGCCTTCTCTTGATGTGTCCAAACCATTGCATCTTCCTTTGTCACACAAGCTCCAACAACAGTTCATAGGGTCCAATTTTCTTGAGTGATTTGCTGCTTGACAGATTCATTTATCCAGTGCTCAGTGTACAAGATACACAGCAGTCTCCTAAAGCAGTGCATTTCAAGTACCTTAATTCTGCTCTCTTGAGGTAGAGGCGATATCTTTTATCAGACCAACTAAATGTTATTAATTGAAAAAAAATTATTAAGCACCCATGCCTCGGTCATAAAATATTGTTTATGATTCCCCTGAACTGGAAAATAGGGCGTGATTGGAATCTGAACCCCTGATCTCAAAATCACACAACCTGCCATGCATGAGTAGCATAGCAGAAGGCATAACTGTTGGGATTGGGGATCAAATTCCATCACACCTTTAAACAAACATCCATCAGTAGCCACTGTTTCCATACTCTCTGGAAAATAGCAGCCAGAGATTATTTTTCTACACTCTTATTCTAGGTTTTAATAGATGGTTGATTCAGGGTTTATGTGACTGCCCCCGACCACCATTTACAGCACTGTCACTAGGCTTGGATCAGGCTTCAGAAAACTTGTATTGCTCATCAGATTTCATTATTTTATGGTCACAAGTGCAAATGGGGAAAAAAAAATAGTTTGATTAAATTGAATCCCACAACCACCCTAATTTCCTCACAATTGATGTATTTAATACCTATTGCGTGTTGATTATATGTGATTATATGCCCCCACCTATTAGAAAACGCAGCTAAACCAAGTATGGCCCATGTGCAATTCTATCTTCCTATCAGATTTTATATATTGTTCTTCTATATAGTTGAAGTGACAGACAACTTCTTGGAGTATGTCAGTTTATTTCACAAATAATAAAAGATTTCATCAAGACAACTAGCCAGTTCATTCCCATAATTTGTTGTCAGGCCTATTACAAAAGGTAACAGTGCCAAATATAACATTCAAGTTTCATCACGTAATTTTCTCTAGAGAGTTTTTACCCCTCATTTGCACAGCTGGAACCACCAGCCCCTATAAATATGTCCTTCTAATCTGATGTTTTAAAGTTCAAAGTTCTGCATGTAGTCCAGGTGTACACAGGATAAGTACCCCCGTTCTCTGAACTGAAGGGAATTGTCAGCAGGCAGAAGTGTTGTGGGAGGAAACTGTCAACCATACCGTTTCCCCTCAGGCCAGGACCCAACTGCTTAGCTATATACAGATTTATTCATTAATAAAAGAAAGTGATACACACTTACATTTGTTTATATGCATATATAACACACACAATATATGTATGTATATAATATACACACACACACAGATAAGTAATCACTTATGTATATATTGTAGTCCTGTAACATTTAATGACTTATACATCCTACAGAGCTTCAACCCACACAGGTAAGTAACCGATCTCGAACCAGTAAGCAATGTTCCCTCTAAGGTGTAGCAATATGTGACAATGCTACTTCGGTATGCAAGCGTGCCACTTTGGTTCGTTCCTGAATATATTGACATACACATGTGCACATATACACATGCATAATGTATACTTGGCCAAGAGGTTCTCAAAGGATTGGTTTCAATTCACTGATGTTCTGTCCTGAATCATACTGTGCTTTGGTTAATCTGCCAACCTGCCCTATCTCATCTATAAGAGAGCCAGCAGGGGAGATTATGCTTAGGAGCAATCAACACAAGTTCATTAGGGGCAGGTCCTGTCAGACCAACCTGGTGGCCTTCTATGACCAGGTCACAAAATCCTTAGATGCAGGTGTCACTGTGGACGTAGTCTTTCTGGACTTTAGGAAGGCCTTCGACACTGTCTCTCACCCCAATCTCAATAAAAAAACTAGGAGACTGTCATCAACACCTACATAGTCAAACAGGTCACTAGTTGGCTGGAGGGCCACACCCAGAGATTGGTAGTGGACAGGTTTTATTTAACCTGGAGGGATGTGAGCAGTGGGATCCCCCCAGGGCTTGGTCCTGCGCTGTTCAACATTTTCATCAGCGACTTGGACGAGGGGGTAAAAAGCACCCTGTTCAAATTTGCAGACGACACTAAGATGTGGGGAGAAGTGGGCATGCTAGAAGGGAGAAATAGGCTGCAATCAGACCTAGACAGGTTACAGGGGTGGGCAAATGAGAACAGGATGGGTTTCAACACTGACAAGTACTGCACCTGGGGAGGAAGAACCAGCAACAGACCTACAGGCTTGGGAACTTCCTTCTCATCGGTGCAGAGGCAAAAAAGGATCTTGGAGTCATTATTGATGCTAAAATGAACATGGGCTGACAGTGTGGGGACATAGTCAGGAAGGCCAACCGTACCTTGTCATGCATCCACAGATGCTTCTCAAGCATGTCCAAGGAGATTATCCTTCCCCTCTATGTGATACTGGTCAGGCTGCAGTTTATTCCTACCCTGGAAATTATCATTTGACCCCAGTACTCTTTCCTGCCATGGCAGGTGGGGGCGGGCTAGATGATCTGCTCAGGTCCCTTCTGACCCTGCCAACTATGTAACTGTAAGATACAGGTAATTTTTGCCCAATTCTGATATCTCCATGCTTCAGTGCTTCTGTTTGTCAGGCAGGATTCAGCCCCCCTCCTCCCCCATGGATGTTTTATTGATTTATGAGGATTTCCTTTTCCCCCTTCCCTTCCATTCTTCTTCCCTCTGAAATATCAGAGATTAACCATAGATAGAAATGGAATTTTGAATTGTAGCAGCTACGCACACTTCACAGCATTTCAGGTATCTGACTAGAGCATTGTGTTCTTCCACTAAGGATTAAACCAATTATTGATTTGGGGTTAAGAACAAATTTTTCTCCCAAGTCAAGCTGGCAAAGTCTTGTGGGAGTTATCTTCCTATGTAGCACAGGGATTTCCTGGGGTCATAACAGCATATGTTAACCTAATAACTTGTCTGCCAATACACAGACAGGATTAGTTGTGTCCTTACCTACCCTGAGTTTCACCTGCGGCACAGCAAATGGTATGTTTGATTCTGTTTTCATAAAGTGTTCTGTGGTTATGATGTGTGAGGGGTTAGAGTAGCTCACCAGAAGGGGTTGGAAAGTGGAGCAGTTTCCCAGAGCTGGCAGAGCCTGCTTGGTGTCCAGTTCTGCCCCAGCCCCCAGCCCCCAGCTCTGCCCCTGCCTTGCCTTGGGAAGCAAGGAGGCACATGGTGCCAGGCTTGGGGCAAAGCTCACCAGAGCAGAGATGGGAGGAGCTTATCGCAGGTAAGTGTCCACATTGACCCCAGTGCGTCTGCCGCACTCCTCCCTCAAAGTTTACAAATTGCCACAGCCCAGCTCCTCTCCAGGTGGGTTCACAATCTTAAAATGTTACTGAACAGAAAGGTTTCTTTTTGTGCACAGTCGCACACATGCACAGCTTAAAGGGAACCCTGCTGGTAAGTATACGCAAACATAGGCAAATACAACACATCAGGGATAAACACAATTAACTGTTTACAGTCCATGAAAGAACATTGTCATGTATGCAGTGGCAATCAAAGATAAAAATACACATGCTCATATAACAGTGAAACCTCAACTGACAAAACATACAGCGCAAATGACAAAATATGAGGTGCTCGCTCACCCTCCCTAGCCCTCCCTGTTGGGGCTGGCTTGGGACACCGAAAAAGCATACACTTCATGTACATAATGTTCCTTGACCGAACGTGCTAAAAGCACAGAAAATTATATGCCTATTCATTTTTTTTGTATAAAAGACACTTGTGAATGAGAACACTGAAGCCTGTAAAATTCCAGAAGGGATGCAAAAGAAAGGGTCCACCTCCAACAGGGCAGATGGAATAATGAGTGCTTTTCAGAAATCCTATATAAAAAATGTACAGTTTAGACTGAAGCTCCAGGCCACTTTTGTATTTTATTAAAAAATAATAAGATATGAAATGAACAAGCAAATTACAGATAACAGTACATTGTTGCATTGTGAATTTTAAAAGAAACCCATAATACAACAATATTTCGTTCATAGATTTAAAAAAAAAAAATTACAAGTTAAAGTCCTTCAACAATAAGGCACTCAATGCAAATAGCTGAATACATTTATTTTTGTATAACATTACACAGGATCTGAGGCATATCAGGTAAAAGCATTAGTACTCTATTTACTAAAAATGTTATTTCTACAATGGCTATCCTTTCCAGTGTGAAGAATAACAAGACATTAACTTCAATAAAAAGAGTAATTTTTCAGTATATGCCACTATAACTTAAAACTAATAGCTCCTACATGTAAAAAGTAAAGTACTAACTTTAAAGAGAAAATATTCTTCTGAGTATATTTTCACAAAAACACAAAAAACCTTAATAGTTCCTGATAGGAGTTTCAGGTGAGCATTTAAAAAATTTAGAACTTCTTTACTGAAGTATCTCCAAAGGTATTTAACTTTAGGCAGCCAACCCCTTTTGAAAATGCTTGTCTAAACAGGTTGCAGATTGAATAATAATAGATTGCAGAGGTGGAAGTAGCAATCCAGACCCATATGAGAGACTGCAATTTACTTTTCTGTGGATTCTTATGTATTCTGGATGGATGTTTTAATTTATGTAACTTTGCCTCCTTTCAGCTCAAAATACCCCAGACATTCAGTTGCTTGGGTTTGTTTGGCTTTTGGGTCAAAGCCAATTCAAATCTGTTCAGAGTCTCATTCTTTCTTTTCAAAGCTACAAATTCTGATGGAGACATGGGGGTTTCTTGAATCTTTTCCCTGGGGATATACAAATTATACTATTCTGAGCACATTACAGCTTCTCATCCTCAGGACTTCTTTTAATCCAACTCATCCTATTAAAAATAAATGTCCTGTATGGTACTGTATATGGCCTTTGATCCCAAAGGACAAAACAAGTAATGGTCATTATATGCATTCAGCACAAAGGAAATACAGGGATTTCTAGAGTGGAGGCAGAAGTTAAACAGCACCCAGCATGACAACAGAGGGGGAAAAGATTTGCCCATAATAGAATTTTATCTTTAAAAGGTGCACTATAGAGCAGTCAATGCTCACATGGAACAAGCAGGACTTTGTTTTTCTACCCTTCTCTTGTTCTGAAAGCTCATACAGAATGAAAGCCTGGGTCAACCAATAAGAAAACAAGGAATCAATGTTTATTGCAGCCACATCAAATAACAGAAAGTTGGATGTGAGGATTGGGTAGGGGGAAGGTTCTTTTCTAGCCGAAAAATAGCATATTTCACTATGAAAAGCTGGGGGGGTTGACAATAATAAAAAAAAAAATCCAAGTAAAATTTCCACCAGAGGGCAATTCACCAAAACACAGTTTAGCAAGAAGACAGAGATTTATTATTTTTATTACAAGCAAGCAGGCACTGAACACCTTTGTTCATTTGAAGAAATTGTGCCTTGGATCAAAAAATATTGGTTTTTCTACATGAATGTAGTCCTTACACAGTGGAAAAAAATCTGAGGTTTTGCTCATCTCTCACAGTGCAGCCTAAGTAGAAGGTGTTAGCTGAGCATACAAAATATATTAGCCTACTCCATCTACACCTATCCACCAGGGATAATACTAGTAGCAGCAGATATTGAATATCCATCTTCAAAACCATTAGCAGCAGGAAGAAAAATTAGAAAGAATGCATGGAAAGAAAAAGACAAAGGGAGACACCGGCCACAATTTTCAAAAGTAAGTGTGCCTAAGCAAACTGATTTTCATACATGTTAAGTACCCCTCAGTCCCTCCCAAAAGACAAGCCAGGCTCTTGCATGCCAGCAAAGGAACTGTTTGGGTGGCAAGCAAATTGCTGTTTTCAGTTGATTTCAATAGGAGCTGCCGGATGCTCTGAACTTTTCAAAATCTGGCCTTTTCTTTGGAAACGTAAAAGTCTCAGTGAGCCTTTCCTTTTAAACCTTCTTCCCACAGCGTAGTCAGCAGCATCATTAAAGGGTGCTACAGAACAAGGTCGGCAAGACGTGTCACTGCACTGCCCGCTGCAGGACATACGGTAATCTCAAAGAAAGCACTAAGGAACCCAGTTTTGCAATATCATCCCTCAACCCTCTTCATTCCTTCCTTCCCCAGGGTCCCAGCTGTCCTCAAATTCCTGGACTCTAGAGTCACAAAACTTTACCCTAATTTCATTTTTCATTTTAAAATAGGTGCATCATCTTCAGTGCGACAGACTTAGTCATTTTCCTTTTCAAGCTAAAACCTAAAATGCTGAAAATTCAAATGAAATGAATTCCAAGAGCCTTGTGTTTAAAATGTCATGACTTCATGCATCAAGGCAGGAGGAAGGAAAGGGAGAGAGGCGTTGGATAGCAAATTTTGAGTGCTTACTTTTAGCAATACTGGGGGTTTTCTGAGTGATCAGCAATAAAGAGGACAGCAAGCAGGTCATGAGAAATAGAGCTTTATAAAATATGCTGAGAGGGCCTGTGCTAAATGCTGAGACTTACCTCTTTTGTGTCTCAGTCACCAGCCCTACGCCTGTTTTCTTGAACCTCAGCTCCATCATCAATCTGCTCTCTCCAGTTCTACTTATCATACTACATCTCCACAACTTCAGTGATGTTACTAACCCAGTCAGTTTATTAGAAACATATATTAATAATAAGTTCCTAATGAGTTTCACTTTCTGCTTGTCACACGTTATTAAAATGGCGACTTGGAGACAACACCAGGGGAAAAAAGATATGCCTTAAGAAAAAAAGAAAATTCCCCTAGATATGTAAAAATAACTCCCTCCCATCTTGATGGAAATCTTGTATTTGAGGTAAACTTTGTGAAGACCTAAGGAAACTTCTAGAGCGCATCCAAACGAGTGCACACATGCCTCTTGCCCCGTCTCAAACCCCCTTTGAAACGGGGCAAGAGGCATGTGTGGGCATAAAAAAAAATGTTGCAGTGCAAGGAGAAAGTTAGATCCCTGGATATCCAGGGGTCTAAGTTAAAAAAGCGAGTTAGGGCACGTATTCGTGTGTTCAGCACCAGGGTTCCAGTGCCATGAGTAAGGAGTTGGGGGGGCTGGAGGAAAGGGGAGAGGACTAAGGACATGCCCTGCCCACTCCCCCAGCCCCCTACTCTGCCTAGCCCCACCCTCCGTCTGCCCCTCGAGCCCTGCCATGCTGGGCTCCATCCCCCACAAAGCCCCCACTCACTGCCCCCCCAGCATTGGCAAACTGAAAAACAAAAACAAAAAAATCCAGGCACTTACCAGCAGTTGTGGCTGCTGTCTAGCTCACTGGGGCCCCCACCCACAAAGTGCGAGGCAAGGCGACAGTCCCAGCCTGGGCCCTCCTGCCGGGGGGGGGGAGGCTTTTCCAGGAGGCCCCAGAGTCCCCCCAGTCCCTGCTTTAAGGTAAGTAGAGGCTGGGGGTTCTGTTTTTTTGGTTTGTTTTTTTTAAGTGACGGTGCCTGGGGTTGAGCAGGCAGCCATCGGGGGATGGCAGCCCCTGCAGGGGCCATTTGGCCCTTGTTGGGGGGCCATAGCCCTCCAAAAACCAGTGCTTTAAAAACTGTAGATATAATCAATAAAACATTGCCCAACTGATCGCTGTCTCTTGGTCTCACTCTATCATAGTATCTAGGGTCAGAAGGGGCCTAGAGCAGGCCATCTAGTCTGACCCCCTGACAATGGCAGGAACAAGTGCCACGGTCACAGGACCCCAGCCAAGTACCTATCTAATCTACTCTTGAAGATGCCCAAGGTAGGAGCAAGAACAACTTCCCTAGGAAGCTGGTTCCACATCCTA
>JAGPOW010003648.1:83830756-83842690 GCA_030014935.1 Caiman crocodilus
AGCCCACAGTTTGGTGTCATCAGCAAACTTGGATAGCTTGCTTTCCACCCCCTCGTCCAAGTCAGTGACAAAGATGTTGAACAGCGCGGGCCCAAGGACCGAGCCCTGGGGAACCCCGCTGCTGACATCTCTCCAGGTTGAGTACAACCCATCCACCACCACTCTCTGGGAGTGCCCCGTCAGCCAGTGCCACGAGGTTTATTGATAGACAAGCATCATTCTTCTTAAACAGTCTCTGTATTCTATTTTCATTTCTCAGATTCACATAGGTCATGCGCCTTGAACCATTAAAGCCTCTGAGTAAGTTTCACAATTCCATATTTAGATAATGTTCTGAAATTCACAACAATTCCCTAAATATCACCTCTGTTTCCATGATCAACTGTTCTAGCCATATCATCATCACCTTTCCCCATCCCCAGAGATGGGAGCTTAACTATTCTTGTTTATTAAAATATTTGAGCAATAAACTCAAAGCCAGTGCAGTTTCAGAGTCCCAATCTATATTTAGTAAAGCTAAATCCCATTTAAGGATTAAATTGTGTATGCATTGTGCAGACTAAAGAACTGATTATACACACAACCTAGTTATCACAGTGACAGGATAACACAATGTGGTACAGACTCTCATTGATCAATTAACTGTGTGCACTTCCAGGTCCTTGGGTACCACAAACAAATTACAATGCACCTTAACACTTAAAGATTATTAACAAACAAAAGATTTATTGATGTATTCATTCAGCTTTACAGCTCAAATTAATATTTAAGCCCTGTTCTGAAGAACCTTATCATCCTGCTTATTGCCGCTGCTGCATAAACGATGAGCATTAATCTTCTGCTGGGCTGTCAGGTGACCATTAGCTTTTCCATCTCAGTTTATTGTGTTGTAATTAGGAGGCCCAGTCCACATAAGGAGATGCTTATGGAAAACAGAATTTCCTTTAATTGCTTTTTGCCAAAATTCAAGAAAAAAGCAGCAGGGCACAAAAAGTCACTGCACTCAATCACCTTTCAATCCCAATTAGAATCGATAAACAGCTACGAATGACTACTCTTGTGACAATGCAGCCTCCTTCAGAAACACAAATCATTGTAAATCAATAAAGTAATAGGATTTTCTTCCATCTGAAGCATCTTCCTTGTCATTGTATTTAATCATTATTTGCCACAGCCCAAATTTCTTTCCCACTTCACAAGGAAAAGAAAGACAGACAGACTTTCAATTTTTTTATAAAGGTTTATTGAGGGAAAAAGTGGGTAACAATCCAACAAAGTAAAACAAAATATGGCCCTGTAGGGGGGCCCTGATACAAAGGACAGAGCCTGGGGTTTCAGCCCACAAGGCCTGCCTTCACAGTCTAAAAACAAAAATACCTAGTGCAACATCCGCCTGCTGAGACTCCTGCCAGTACCCTGGGAAGGGGCTAGCAGTATCACAGTGCAAGGACTAAATGGCCACCCTTGACACTGCAGAGCATCCCCTGAATTCCCCACTGTGCCTGGCAGGTAGGCAACGTCTGCTGGAAGTGTCTGCTGGAAGTGTCCGTACCACAAACTGGAAGAGCTGCAGGGCATCATCTAAGTTGGCCCTAGCATGCCAGAACCTGGAATTCTTGATGTTGGCCATCTTAGCCTGGCCAAGTAAGAAGTTGGCCGAGAAGATGATACCCCCATTAGCTGCCCAGTATTGGAAGGAAAACAAGTAGGTGGCCTCTGAGAGATCCAAACCAAGTGCCTCAAGTAAAGCGCTAAGAGCAGCAAACAGCTGTGACAGCTGGAGGCATCCAAGGAAGGCATGGTTAAGACCTCCATTCTCCCCGGACAACAGGGACAGGCTACTGATGTAGGTCCACGTGGCAGGCAAGAGTGCCATGTAACAACCACCACTGAAGACTACCTTTTTTTGTAAATGGGGGGCTTGTAAAGTGTGCACCAGGCAGGGCAGGCCGACGTGAGTACTAGTGCTGCCACGTGCTTCCGCCACATCGTGTCGAGATGAGTGGCAAGGACACAGGAATGGTGGACCCAAATCGCCCACAGATACTGGGCCTTCCAGGGGAACATGTCAAAGCAGATCTCGGTACCACTGTCAGGAGACATGGGGAGAGCCAGTAAGATGCCAGACTTACCATCCAGGTTACATCCATAATCAAGACATCCCCAGCAGGGAGGGCTTTTCATGCTCGAAGGGGCTCCTCCAAGGCAGCTGCTGCATCCTCTGGGGTAACGGACCACACATCCCTTAGGAAGTAGGCAGCACAGCAGACTGAGGACATGCTCAACTGGATGGCCAGAGCCTCAGCTGACAACCAGTCTGACTGGGTCACATTGAGGTGTCCCAGCCGGATGGTATATGACCAGATGAGGGAGTTGACAAGGCTGCTAGAAGCAAGGCTTGGCAGACTGCACTGCAGGGCTGGGTTACGGACCAGGGGCTCCTGCAGTAACTGCAGATGCCGGGCCTGGGGCAGGACGCAGAAAGCAGCTCACCAGGCCACTCGAGATGCTTTGGTAGAAGGGTGGGAGGACACCCCAGGCCAGGAGGGTTGGGTCCATAAGAAAAAGCTCCTGGTTGAAGCCAAAGCCCCCCACCCAGTGCAAAAAACAACTGAGCTAGCGGCTGCCAGGGGCGGGGGTCCTCCCAGTAGAGGAGCCTTTGGAGGACCTGCCAACAGAAGGCAGCCACCCTGCCCACTAGGTCAACCAAGCCCTGCCCCCTCCCTCGGCAACCAGCAAATAAAGAACAGCTCAGGGAAGGCAGTGACGCCCATCCCAAAAGAAGTTTACAAGCTGTCGCTGAAGCTTCTCAAGCAGGTCCGGTGAGCAATCCAACACAGCACAAAGGTGCCACAATGTTGCAGCTGTCAGGTTGTTGACAATAAGGACCCGACCATGGTAGGAGAGGCTGGGCAGACGCCAGTGCCATTGCTGCAGGCGTGCCTCCACCTTGGCACCAATGTCTTCTCAGTTCTGTGTCAAGAAAACTGATGGCTAAAGGAACACCCCAAGGTCCTTGAGGTCCTGCCAATGCCAGGTAAGTCAGGGGGAAAGGGGTTGACCCAGGGACCAAGAAGGATTGTGTCATTCTTGGTCCAGTTCACATAAGCTGAAGAGGCACACTCATAGGCTTGTTGACAGGTAACCAAGGACTGGATGTCACCCTGGGTACTAATGAGGACAGTCACATTGTCTACATATACTGTCAGCCTGATTGTCAGCCCACTGAGATGGAAGCAGATGAAAGAGTTAGTCTAGTCAGGCACTACCACAGTACATGGATTGGGGGCTCCATGAACAAGGCGTACAGCATTCCCAACATAGGATAGCTCTGGAAAATGCCCCTGCAGCCTGGAAATGGGGTACAGAGCATGCCATTCACCTTCAGGAGGTTTTAAATGTCCTGACACACAAGACCCTAAGGAGAGAGGTAAAGAGAGGCCTGAGGCTGATGGCCTCCGGGGTCCAAAACAGGTAGTCATGGCCAACCCAAATGAAGGCTCTCTTCTGGTCCTAGGAGACAAGCCCGATGTTAAGACCAAAGAGACCTGCAGCTGTCAGCAGGTCTCAAAGCAGGAACAGATTGTCCTGGAAGATCCTGCCCGACATGCAATAGCTCTGCTCAGGGCCAATGATCGTAGTCATAGTGGTGCACAACCAGTTAGCCAAAGCCTTGGGCAGGATCTTGTAATCAACACACAAGAGGGACACTGGTCACCAGTTCTTGATGAAGCCAAGGTCTCCTTCCTTAGGCAGCAGGGTGAAAACAACTTGGCAACAGCTGGTTGGCATGGTCTGGCCTGTGAGACTCCAATAAAAGACATGCAGGAGGCAGGGGCTGAGGAGAGGCCAGAAGGTCTTATAAAAAACTCGGCAGGCAACCCATCAATACCAGGGGCTTTGCCCAAGGTAAGCTTCCTAACAGCAGATGTGAGTTCCTCCAAAGACAGTTCTCATTGAAGATGGTCAGTCTCTGATGAGCAAAGCCTAGGGAAGCCATCATGTAAGCACCTAGCAGACCCTAAGCATATTGATTCATCTGCCAACAGTTCCCTGTAGAAGGTGATGTCATGGTGTCGAATCTCAAAAGGATCTGAATGCGTTTGGCTGTCTGGGGTCTTAAGATGGTCAATAACCTTCCATGCAGCTCATTGATTCTCAAGGCTGAAGAAATGAGTTGGGGTGTTTGGTCTCTGCTAGTTCTTGTTCTGGGGGCGGGCCTTGCACACCTGACTGCACTCTGCCAGCTCCTGCAGATGTTGCTTGTGGAGCTTAAGACTCTTGAGCAGCCCAGCATCACTACCAGCATCATGCAGGGCCACCTCAATCTGTGCCACACCCTCCTCCAACTCCCGAACACGGCGGGAAAGCTTCCTCATTGCCAACTGCATGTACTGCTGACAGAAACCTCTAATATACATCTTTCCCACATCCCACAACTGCCTCTAGGAGGGGAAGGTGGCTCTTGCAGCCTCCCATGTCTGCCAGAAGTGAGCAAAACAGTCACGGAAGTGAGCATCCTGCAACCGACTAGCGTCAAGGCACCAGTAGAGTGCCTGAGAATGTGTCCTGCCAGATAGGCTCAGCACACAAGAGACCAGGCTGTGATCTGATAGTCCTGCCAGGGTAATACGGCTACTGCATAAGAGTGGTAGGTGGTGTCTGGTGATATACAAGTGGTAAAGGCATGCCATGGAGAGCCCACCAGCGGTTCCTTCATCCAGGTATACTGCCTCTTATCGGCATGGAGATGGAACCATACATCAACAAGGTCTGCTGCCTCCAAAGCGTTCCACAACTTCTGGGCTGAGGATGGATGGGGATCCATCCCACCCCGGGTAAGACGTGCATCAACTGTGCAATTAAGTCCCTGCCCAGGAGAAGAAGGTCATCATCATCATCAACTGCGCTCTGCAAGAAGTGAGCCAGTGTCTCAAAGAATGCAGTCTGTTCTCATCCAGCAGTGGGCACATAGCTGTTCATTAGGAGAAGGCAAATGTTATGCAAGCAGGATACAAATGGTGAGCAGGCAGCCAGAGACTACCTCTTGGGCTACCTCTGAGTCAGGCATCAGCTGTGGTGACAGAAGGATCATGAACCCTGTGGTGGGGGAGGTGCCATGACCCAAGAAACAATGGCCCTTTCTAAGTGATATGCCAGTTAGCTTGATTAGCTGCATCAGTGTGCATTTCCTGAAGAAAGACAATGTCCAGCCTTTTCTGGTGCAGGAAATCAAAGAGTATTGTCTGCTTCAAAGATTCTCTGCAGCCATTGGCATTAAAAAAACCAACGGTTGTGACAACCACGTATGAAGAGTGTAAAAGGTGGAGGAGACAGGCAAGGCCAAAAAAAAAAAAAGAGAGAGAAGCAAACATGCAGGACAGGGAAAGATCAGGCCTACAACTCCCCAGCTGGCACCTCTTGTAACAAGCACCCAACATCACCCGCAAGTTTGCCAAGGCAAAAACTATAATGCTGAATCCCTGGATTGGAGTGTAGTGCTGTGTGGCCCTTGTGGACACCACAAATGTCTCAGGGTCTCAGAACCATTTACATGTATGCTGTGCAACCCTCCGGTGGTGCTTGGTCTGGTCTAGAAACTCAAAGAGGTGTTCAACAAAGTAACCAGCACAGGGAGGTTCCTCAGAAGCAGGTTTCACCTCCAGGGTGGGGATGCTCCCTATTGTGGGGGGCACCTTAGCTGAATTGAGGGACACTACCTCCTGAGGGAAGACTTCTGTCATCTCATCCTCAGAAGCAGAATCAAAGTTTGACTCTGACAAGGAGGAGCTGTATGCATCAGGCACCGAGAGCCATCAAGCCCCGGTGGAAACACCTGACCCCTCATCAAGACTCTCAGCATCAGGGCGTGGGATCACCCAAGTGGTCTTGGGGTGGGGGGGGGTTGACAAATTCCTGACCTCTTCAGTGGAGTGGTCTCTTGGGCCCGGTGCTCTTGCTCGCAGAGCTGCCTGTGGCTCCCAGAGGGTCCAACCTCCACATCAATCTCATCAGGCTCAAAGATCTGAGAGGTAGCAGAAGGGCCATCAGACTTCTTCACCACCTTGCCTACCCCCAGCTTATGCCTGGCCACTACACAGTCTGGAGGAGATGCCAAGGAAGCAGGCAGAGAGTGGGGCCCATGTTCAATAACCTCACCTCCCCTCAAAGTGGTAGGGATGTCTCAAGGGGATAAAGAGGCCTTTTTAGAAGACCCCTTTTTTCCTATGACTTGCCCTTCCCAGCAAGAGAGGCCAAATCCTCCCCTGAGGGGGAAGGGAAAGGAGGGCCAGGGCCACCATCACAGAGTTAGCCGACTCTGATGAAATAGGGAGTGACCAGGAGGAAGGCCCTTCCCCACCATCCAATGGAGCTGCCGCACCATCATCGGCACAGCCACAGGAGGCTCTATTGTGTTTGGCTGCTTCTTTGGGCACTGGGTAACCAGGTGGGACCTACTACCACAGTGAAAACATGAGATGTCCCCAATTGTGAGGTAGACCTCAAACTGCTGCCCATCAATCATGAAGGACGTGGACTGATGCAAACCCCGCCCCTCCCTGTTTAGCAGCATGAACAGCTGCCTTTTAAAGGACAGGACATGCCACTGCTCAGGGACCTTGCTGCCAAGCAGCAGTCTATGGACTGGCCCTGCAACCATCCCCATAAGGGTGCAGGCAGGCAGTGAGGTCATCATCCAAGAGAAATGGAGACATATTTGAGGCTACCACATGAACAGCCAGTGTGTCGAGAGGCAAAAAACACCCCTGACCAACACACCTGGTACCTCAATTCACTAAAGCAGGGGAGCCAAGGAAGATGATGGGAACTGAACTCACCCAGGCAGCGTAGAGGATGTGTTTGCAGCCTATGAGCACCCCCACAGCAGCAGCACGCTGTGAAGGGAGAGGCATGAAGCTGGAGACCAAAGCTCCAATCCAGAGGGGCTGAAACCCCAGTAGTGAATTGCTGGGAGCTGCCTTCAGCCATTCCAGCAGAAACAGGGTTAACCCTGCAAGGAATCAGAGGGGTGGGAAGTCCTTCGCCCCCAGGTAACAAAGAAGCTGGAAACAAAAAAAAGTAACCCTGGGAACCCAGAAAGATAAGCAGTGTGGTAAGGAAGGGAAGGGAAAACAATAAGCAGGAGAAAAGCTGCAAGGAGAGGGAGGGAAGACAAAAGAATTACCTGAAGGAGGGGAAGAGGAGGGACAGAGGGTGACTGCAGGGGAAGGGCTGAGAAAAGGGGGAAAAAGGCAGGGAAAAGTAATGACAAGTGGGGGACTACAGTGGGAAAGAGGTCAGACTGTCTAGGGGAGGGAAAATAAAACAAGAGAGGGAGAAAGGCTCACAAAACAGAAGCTTTCAAAGCTCTGAGCATTTACTCCTGTCAGCAGCCATTTTGAAAGAAAGAGACACAGACAGAAAGACAGACAAGATGAGACTGAATGAAATGAAGTCCACCACACACACATGCATTTATCTGGGGATATTTTTTTTTATCTTCCTGTCCTCCCCTCTGAAAGAGATTTTCACAGACAGACCTAAGGCACTTTAGGAGATACCTTGCACCCAACAGCGACGTTACTTGCTTCTCATACTAGAAAGTTGTAACTCAGGTTTTTCTGCTGTTAAAGGCAGCAGCGGAATAGCAACCTATTCTGCACAAAAGATAAGATGCTTTTGGAAAACTGTTTTAAATATTTTCCCCCAAAGATAAAAAGCAAAACAAAGCAGAGAAGTCAGAATAAGGACTAAAGAAATATCTCAGAGCTACAGTACAGCCAGCATTAGTGGTATTGACCAGAGAAAAGATCACAGGTATCTACTACCAGGCGGCTTCAAAGATAGGGTTGTTGTAAAGAATTCAGACAGTACAAACAATCAATGCCTATAGTCCAAAGGCTAGCATAACATTTTCAGTTGCTTTTAAAGGCTTTCGAGATGTAAGAGCATGAGTGTGAATGTTCTGGAAGCTAGGCTCTAATTTGTAGTCACCATTTACAATGCTGTTTTGCTTTAGGCTAACAGAAACTCAACGTTCTCAAACAGAGTCCAGTTAACGTGGCAAAAATGAGATGCAAAGATTTGGTTTGGTTGGAGTACCCTAAAGTGGTGACAGTTTAAGGGGTTTACTGACTAACAGTGTGGGCTACTAGATAAAGCTAGGAGTCAGGAGTTTATTTCTGGTTCTGGCACTGACTAGCTGTCTTGGACTGACATTCATCTTTTCTCAACCCTTTCATCTCACCCATTTTGACTGTGGGGTGACAGGGACCCTCATACACTCTGTGCTTTCAGGGCAGCTACCACAACAAACTTCTCCACTGGCATATTTAGTAATTATAATAATTACTTTCACTCTCTAGCATATTAGATACCACTGCATAATCTAATGACAAGAAAAGAAAATTGCCATCCTAATTTGGAAAAATCTAGGAAGGGGCCATTCAACAGCAAAGATATTGACACTTACTTGTTTGCATCCACAAGCTATATATCACTGCAGTTAGTATGTGCTGCCAAAGGTGAGAACCACTGAAAGGACTCAGAGAGAGAGAGATTGGGCAAGAGTAAAGACAGAATGAAAAAGTAAAAGGAGATAAGAGATTGAATCACCTAACTAAACCTACAGACATGGGGGAAATCTATGATAAAATATGTATTGTTTGAAGAACCATTCAAGTCTTCCTCCCACTACTACCCAATCAGGGTCATTCCCTCCCACAAATATTCCTTCTGCTTGAGAAGGACAGGAGACAGTTCTCCATGTAGTCCATCACCAGTGCTCCATGCAACAGCTTAATAAGGCCACTTGAGAGGGACCCGAGTTATTTCCTCCTATAAGACACTGATGATATTGTTTTTGCCAACCTTGCAAATGAAAAATAGCTCCTCACAATGGCAGGACATTGTCCTGCTGCAAACTGTTGAACCGATTCTCATTTACAGAGTGAACACCATCTTGCACTCATTGCTTTCTCATTTGTAGCTTTATACTCCACCAGTGCATATCCCTATGTAATAGCAGAAATGATATGGATGAGGGAATAAAATATTAAAATCCCATGTCCCTTTTGCATTTCACTTAGTGAGTGATATTGGCAGAAGACTGGGAAAAAAATACATATTTTCTGTTGAGTTTTGTACAAAACTATCAAGGACTCTGTCACCTGGAAGGTATTTCTCTTTCTCTCTCCCTCCCATTTTCTCTGTCCTGAGCTTTCCCTAGGGAAAGATGTACTGAAAATGAAGAGCAACTACATATATATTCAGTTGAACTTATTCTGCCAGGGACACTTAAAGGTTTCTCACCATCTTTCTTGTGTTTTCTGAATCAGAATGAACTGCAAAAGGAATATGTTTATATATGAGAATGATTTGCACAAAGTCATAATATTCTATTTTCATAGCATATTCACCTTGAAGGTCTCAAAACGTTACTATATAAAGTTTGGTCCCTCTCTCTCATACATACCACACCCCATCAAAATATCACCCACTTCTACTGCCAACAAACAAGATAACAGTAGGGGCAAATCTCTGCTTTTTTCTTTTTTTTAAACAAATCTTCTTTAATGTCTATAAAGATCAAACCAGTCTGCCAAGTCCCCACACACATGGACAACTTTTCATGCAACAGTTTAACCATCTCAAAATAAAGAAGTTTGATTTGAATTTGGAGGAACATAGCTATTTAGAGCCCAACGCTGAGACCAATATGTCAGCCCTCTGATTCGGTCATTATTAGAATATTTATCATCATTTTTTACCTCTGAAAAATATGCTTACAATGGTATTTTTTCTTTTGTATGAAGCAAATAGAAATACATAACTATATTAATTTAGTCATGTAATATCATGCATAACTCACAATGTTTTGGAGTTATACAAGGTAACATAATTTGCATTGTAATACCAGTTTCAATGGTAGTATGTCACTTAACCATTTTTAAGAGGTTACCTTGCTTTACCCGAGATTAGATCATCTCAACCTTTTCCAAACCACCTACTACAACAAAAAACAAAACTGGAGATCTCCACTCACATCTAGTCATAAAAAATGGACAGGTATGGGAGAGGGGGTCCTGACCGTCTTCCTTTCATCCCTGGACTTGTTGGAGAACCCATGCCTTATGTACAATCCTTGGTGAAAGTGGAACTGTGAATTCCAACACACTGTATAAGGTCTCTATCTTATTGAAATTGTACTATTAGGTCTGAATTTAAGAATCCTTTGCTCCATCTACTCCTTCCCCTTCTTAACTATTGATGTTCATCTGACAAAGAGTACATCACATCAAAATATATCTTCATTATTTTATTGTACATGCACCTGTCATAGTCATGTTGTCCTCAGAGGTGCCCCTTTCTTGCTCTGCTGTGTCATTTGTTACTAGTAAAAGACAGTTGGGGTATGCTTATGAAAAAGGGAAAAAAAACCCAAACTTTTGTTGGTAAGTGTCAGCAGTAGCTCTCCTTTTCCCAGTACCACATAATTTATGCTGAACATGGTACCCTATTCACATCTTGTGCCATGATACTGTGCACTCATTCTATAACATAGAGAACTAGGTGCCAGGGTTTGGTGGGTCTTAGGAATCTTTAAAGAGGATTTCACAATTAATACATCCAAGTCCCATCTTTTCTCTCTCCGACACATCACATCACACAGAATGCACAGTCTTGAGGGATAAAAATTCCAAATGGCAACATGTTTGCTTGTATTCCAGATATAGCCCTGCTATATAGCCAAGGATCACAATCTTTGACAATTTTCATCAAGCTCCTGAAGTCATGCGACTACGTAATCTCAGCTCATATGAAAAAAAGTGTAGTCCTACTGGATGAAAACAAGCTTGAGAAGGTAAAACTTCAGATGTACCACCTGCCAAACACTCAGGAAACAGAAGGATAACTCTTTTTCTTCCTCCCACCTCCTTTCCCCACACACATGTGCCCCCTCTAACAATTATTAGTTTTTAAAGTCCCCTGACATTAAAGATAATCTCATTAATTTAGTGGCCTGTCACATGAAGTTTGAGCACACATGGCTATAATAGTGGCCTTAACTGAGGAATGTCCACAAATGCAGTAGTATCGCAATTTTTCAATTTATGAGGAAAAATAAAAGGCTACCTAAAAATGTGTTTAAAATTTAGAATAAAGATAACAACCATTTTACATCCTCAGCTTTGACCAAGATAATTCATTCAAGCAGCAACATTTTTCAGTGAAGAATTTAAGTTTCATCCTGGATTGTACACACATCCTGGAAAAGAAATGCACTCACTTGATAGGAAAAGACTGCATATGAAGGTGTGGCAAAAGGCAGGGCAAAGATGGAACCTTGGGGCACCTATATGAATGTCCAATCCATGCTCTGATGCATGTTCATTAGCATAGTCAGAGCAGACTTGATTAGCATGCTGTAGCCGCCAGGCGTTGAACATCTTACCTCGGGCCTCTTTGTCCCGAGGATTTGTGGGTGTCCGGCTAGCCGTCTCAGGAAGCCTTGGGACAGGTCTCTTTCCGCACCAGAGTCCGCCCCTTTCTCACCTGCCACGACTTTGTTCTTCCAGTGGGTGGAGCTTCCCTCTGGGCGGACGTCCCCTTTGGCTACCTGTAGTCGAGATCTTCTGCGAGGCTCCTCCTCCCCTTTCACCTCGCCCTTACCCTGCCCGGCGGTTTCAGATGTTCTTGCCGCTGCTTTCTCCGGCCACCACCAATAGGGAATGGCTTTCCTCCCCGCCTACTCCCACACCGCAGCCCCTTCGTATCTGGGGAAACACAAACAAAGGAACGCTCTAATAACTTAAACGCTACTATTCTCCTAATGGGGTCTTAGCCCCCCACATTGAGCCGCTACCCGCAACTCCACTTGCTAGCCCTTGCCTCCCTGGCCAGCTACCCACCGCTCCTTATCTTATTCCCCTG
>JAGPOW010003648.1:83842790-83873563 GCA_030014935.1 Caiman crocodilus
TAGCCCCCCACATTGAGCCGCTACCCGCAACTCCACTTGCTAGCCCTTGCCTCCCTGGCCAGCTACCCACCGCTCCTTATCTTATTCCCCTGGGAGAGATCCCCTGTCCGTGCTCTCCCTGTCATAGATCCCCTTTCCTGGCTCCCACCAGTCTGGCCGTTCTCTCTCCGGGCAGCCCTGATGTTCCTCAGGCTAGCTTCCTGAGACGTCTAGCCGGACACCCACAAATCCTCGGGACAAAGAGGCCCAAGGTAAGATGTTCAACGCCCGGCGGCTACAGCATGCTAATCAAACCTGGGTCTGTTTTGGGATGCAGTCCTCCCTCTGGGCCTTCTCCAATCCACGGGGCTTTCCATGTGCCTGTGGCTCACTCCCCAGTTTTCCCCGGCTCACCCGTCCTGGGTACGCTGCTCTCCAGCCTCCGTCTCCCTTGGGAACACCCGCGGCCTCCGGATGGCTCGTCGGTTGCTGGTCCTGCTGCTCAGCATCCTCCAGGCTCTCTCTCCCAGTTGGCGCATGTGTTGGCAGCCGGCTCTGGTGTCCAGCGTCCTCCGGGCTTGCTCTCTCACCCGGAGCACGTGTTGGCAGCCGGCTCCGGCGAGCCGTGCCTCCCAGGATCGCTCTCCCGTTCGGAGCCTGCTCCACCAGCTCTACCACTCCAGCCGCTTCTCCAGTGGCCTCCGCCCAGCAGTCACGTGCTCCCCGCTCTCCTGGCTGCAGCTTCTTCTTTTATCCTCTCCTCCCGGTGCCTCAGGCTGACGTCACCCGCCGACCACAGGTGTTTCAGGCCATTGTTCCCACCACGTGTGGGGCTCTTCGGCAATCCTATGGTGAGTAACTGCCATTTTCCTTTCCTTTTGCCACTCGCGTCTGCCTCCACGGCTCCTTTGGGGAGCTTTGGAGTGCCCCCAGGACTTCTCCCCCTGTGACACATGCTAATCAGCATACTCTAGCAGCCATGGCATTATGTGTATTCAGCATCCCCACACTTCAAAATGGTGGTCGGAGTGCTTTAACTAAAGCACCTTGAATGAGCCTTAGCTAAAATGCCCCTGCTGCCATTCTGAAGTGTGGGATGCTGAATACGAGGCACTTTAGGCACTTTAATTAAAGAGGCTCCTGTAAACCAGTCTAAATAGCCCTCTCTGCCCCTGCCACTGAGTGTATAAAAATGCTCCTAGAGACTAACTAGTTCACCTCTCCAAGTAAAAGTGTGGGGATTCTGAAATCTTGGTATGGTGCACATTAGTATAAAAGCAATCTGAATCAGGTTAGATATATTTCTGCACCTACATTCCTTTTCTTTCTGCACATATGGTGCGTAGGGGAGGGGGAAAATCACCAAACTGTGGTTTGCATAGTAGGACCATCATGAAAAATATACATATGAAATTTCTTTGTTTGTCTGCTTGTCAGATCAAGTAGGGCTAAATGGGAAAGAGATTCAAATATGTATCTTTGTCTTGGTGGTTTCCTTCAACTACCAGTAAGTTCTCCCTAAGCATTAGGACTTAACACATTTATTGTCAGAAAAACAAATCTCTATTCTAGCCTTTCATTGCTACACACTTCCACCAAGTCTGTTCTCCATTCTCTAGCACAGGAATAGCAAGCAAAATTCACACTTGATCTAAGCAGGTTACACAAATATTTATATAGGATAGTTTAAATAGAGATGCTCTTGCCTTGAGCAGGGGGTGGAGTAGATGACCTCTTAAGGTCCCTTCCAGCCCTACATTTCTATGATTCCATAAGCAGATATAAAGTGGTATTTAAAGGAGAAAATAATAGCAAAAGTTCACATTCACTTTAAGATAGTTCTGCAGCATTCATGTGCTCATCCATCTTCACACATCTTAGAATCATTAGTCACACTTCATCATATTCTGTTAGTGTAAATTAGTCACAAGCTAGCAATTTATGTAATATCATGAGGGCTTCTTCCAGTGCCACAAAGAGCCCCATAGGGATTTTACCCCACTTCTCTGACTTCATGATACGGTCTTGGAACAATTTTACCAGAAGAAATATTACCCATTTTCCCATTTGATATTTACCCATTTGTTGTAATTTGTGCAAATTCTAAGAAGAGATGATTTAGCCCTTAGATTTGAGACTTGGAAAATTAACAAAATGCCACCTGAGTAACTTTGATAGGCATTAGCATTCTCTCTTTTCCCATCCAAACTCCCTCAAACATATAGAAATTCCATCTCCTGTTAATTGTAATAGAAATGACTTTGAATACAGGACAGTAGAGCTATGGAAACTAATATTTTCCCCATTTCATGTTTGGATCATATTTCTTAAATAATCTTTGGAAACTTTTATCCAGTCAGAGAACTGTTTGGGGGCATAAAAGGTACCATTCTGATCCTTTGGCATAACTGAATATTTGTTTCCTGGAAAAATTCCCATTTCACATTTTTATTCCACAAAGATTTTCAGATCCATGCAATACTAAAACTAAACATATCCCAAGGATTCAAGAGCTTCTGACATGCATGAACCATACCCATTGAAAAATCTAGAAAGATAATTGGTGCATGGAACAAAGACTATTTTTAGCTTGGATGTAAGACCACAGAGAACAGTTAATGCTAAAACTTCTGAAAGGCTATTATGAATCTGAGAAATGTCACAACTTCTTTCAGTCTGCAAAACAGTTCCTTCCTTTTCCTTCTAAGGCATCATTATGCTTCAGTGGGCATCACAGACTTGAAAGTAATAGAATTAGATCAACATCACAGTGCAAGCTTTGCTTTTTGCCTCTGAGAAATTCATCTTTTTTTATTTTTGGAAGAAACACCACTAAATACAGCAACCCTTTTGTCGAAACTTAGCATTTCATATTAGGTATACTCTCATCCACATTACTTCCAATATTCTTCATATAAATAATCAAAATATATTTTAAAAGAGTGTGAGACACTCCTCTGCATCAGCTCTTCAAAACGCTAAATTTCAGAAGGAGCCTTTGATTTTAGCATACATCTGTGGACCAATTGATTATTTACCTTCAACTGGGCCACAGGAGGACTGCTTATTAACAGCTTACTTTACTTTGGTTTTGGGATCATATCAAGCAGTTAAAACATATATCCCTAACACCATTTTGCCCTTCCTATCTACTCTATAATTAAGGCTAATGCTTCTAATTGGCTCCACTATTGAAAAAGGTACTGTGTCTGCAGCATGAGGCACAAAGAATATTACACCTGCTAAGCAATTTCAAAGGAGAGTTGAACTGAGTTTTCAAGGAGCTGTGCCTGCCAAAATCAAATTAGCAGGAGACACAGCATTCGGGGTGGGCTGCAAAATGCTCATTTTCAGAAATAAATGTAGCACCACTTGCTCCAAAATTTTTGTGCCTGGTAATGTCACTAACAGGTGATCCCATGAGCTGACTTGCATGGAGTCACTGAACTATTCGCTATTCTGAGGAACAAAAGACAGGCAGGGTTCTTTGAGTAGATGTAATATCTTTGGCTTTTTGCCCTTACTTCTTGTTCCCCCCTCTGTTATCTGCTTTGCCTTTTGTCTTTCTAATTTCTACCTATTTACATTTTCACTAACATCCTGCCAAACTTTTAGCTTCTCTCATTCCTTGGAGTTTCAGACCAGCAGAGGCTCCCTATGCCTGATGAAGGATGACTGCACCCAAAAGTTTCCCTCCCTCCCCCACAACTGCTCAGCTGGTCTAATAAAAGATATCACACCTACTCAAAGAACCCTGCCTGCCTATATCCTTAGACCAACACATCTACAACCAACAATGGAGGAACAGGAGAGATGTTTACTAACTGCTAGTTGCACATGCTTTACATTGTTGCAAACACATGCAGATACATCAGCTCAGGAAAAGGTGAGTAGGGAAGAAACTTAAGAGAGCTGCTGACTCTGGGGACTCTAGAGAGTCCCCATCTTGGCCCCATCTCATCAACAGTATATGAGAAACCCACCTCCACAGTGCTTGACAAAAGTACAAAGCTCTTAGGGACCCATTTTACAGAACAGCAAACACTCACCTTTAGTCCAAAGCTCTGCAAACTCACAGGACTCAGGTTGACTGAAGAAAAGGCACAGCACCGCACAAGGTAAAAGGTGATCCACACTGGGCATGCTCACAGGCTTCTTAACAGAAGTCACAGACAGTCCCATATTTGTTATGTAATACCTATCAAAACCTTTAGAGTTTACTATGAACAGAAAAAAACAGCTTGTTTTATGTAAAATATAAATACATAAACAAAACGCTCCCTCACTAGCTGCGAAGAAAACAAGAGCTCTTTTGATGCTCATTTATCTGACTTGCTTGGCTCTAGATGCCTTTTTCAGGGCTGCCTTCATAAAGAAAAGAAAGGACTGATGAATCTATAACATGAAACAGGGCTCATTTGCAGCACAGGATTGGTGGGCCCTTGCTCACCAAGAAACTATAAGCTTCCCTTAATCAAAAGGGGGGGGGGGGTCTAATGATACAGTCATTGAACTCTTGGAAAAACAAAAGAGAAAACTGGGATGGGAGTGCAGGTCACAGGTTAATAACAGGGTGGGGGGACCAAGCAGAGAATACTGGCCAGTGCCCACTGCCTCTTGACTATTTAAGGAGCCACGGGATGCCACCTAGTGAAACTGCCTGGAGAAATGTGTGGAAGAGTGGCAAGAGAACAGCACCACCCAACCAGGAAATTACAGGACTGCAAGCTTCTTAAAACACAATTCAGTCCTGCCTCAAACATTCTTAGAGATCTTGGTAGTAAACTTGCTAAAGGTACAGGAAGACCAGATCAAAAATTCCTGGTACAGTTCCATCCTTACAAGAATACTGGGGTTAGACAAATCTTGCAAGGAACTCTGAGGTTAAAGATTCATTCTCAACAAGCCCAGGTGTTGATTATTGCAATTCAAATACTTTGTCTGCATGAGAGCTAGTTTCATCTCAACAGGGGGAATGGTCTGAAAGTCAAAATGGTTGTTTATGCAAAGATTGTGCTCCTTCACCTTTTTAGTCTTCACCTGTTTCTCTGTCATCTTGTAACCAGACTATAAAAGAGATGTGAGAGATATTTATAAATGAACCCATGCTTTAACTATGCATTGGACAGAGGAAAAAACAATCTGCCATGAGCCAAGACTCTCAGAGAGCCTCAGAGATTTATCCAATACAAGTCTATCTGCTTGCTTGTCTCAGTTTCCAGTCAAATTAGCTCAATGGCCAAATCAGAAAACTAATTACCCATACATGATATTAGATTGTGCGAACAGGATCTTCTTGAGTCTAGCCATCATACTTGAGACTGAATGTGGGTTTCAGCAGTAGAACTAACATGCAAACTTCATACTGGCACTAAGACAAGGGATAATGTTTCTTAGTGCTGCCTGTGTTTTTAGGCATGACACTCCTAATAATTCCAATGGAAATTATGTAGCCGGTTTTCCAGTATATGATTTTGAAAATTTACCCCCTAATGTCACAGGTCTTACACAGGCAAAAAATCTCCTCTCAGGTAGTTAAGGCACTTACAACCTGAATGTGTAAGCTGCTTCCTGGCCCTGTAGATAGTTTGCTGTTATCTTTCTTTCTCCTGCTAATGACTCATCCCTAGTTAATATAAAAAGTGCTGAAACAGCTCTCTCAGAATTCCATTCCTCATTGAAACATGGGCAGATTGTGCCAGGGGGTTGGTAGAGAAATCCGAAAGACCTTTAATATTTTGGAATAGTTTATTGAAAGTTCTTTGCAGTCAATGCATCTTACCATTTCCCCAATATTTACTATTGGAAGGGGAGATATTAGTCAGGGAATAAAAGTTGTATTGAAATAAGATATAGTAGAATTATCTATATTAGTCTTTTTATACAGGGATGGAATAATTAATTAAGATAAAGAAAAAAGGAGAGAGACAAAGGAAACACAGTTGCCTGGATACACCACATAACTAAGAACAATGTTGTAGTAAGTTTGAGTCTCTGACTGTAATCACTTAGATACTCAAAGTCAAGCCATTGCACCTGCCTGTGTCTCAGTTTACGCATCTTCACTATTTCCCTACCTCACAGTTGCCTTGAAAAAGTTATTTCTATAATAATTATTCAAAGATTTTGAGAACTTTTTAAAATAATAAGAAGCTTTCACCCACAAATCTGCATTCAGATATTAAACTGAAACAGTCCATTTAGTGTTCAAAAAACTAAGCTGCATAAATCTATCCTCATTTTTCACTGTGACACAAATGTGGTTCCAGGGTCAAGCCAGGCCTAGCTGAAGACCCCAACTTGCAAAATTTGAGCCTTTCTTGCCCCTGACATCTCTGCTTCCATGTCCTCCTTGTCTTTCATTTACCATGGCTGCCTATGTTAAAGTGCCACACTTAGCAATGCTTAAAATACTTCAATATTTTTATGACCATTTCAACTTCTAAATATGTTTCTGGAAGCCTGAAACAAATGTTTTGTTTTGGAAAGATGCATTATTTTACTGCTTCTCTTCTCAAATATTTTTGTGCTCTGGAACACATTCCATATCTCGAGAACTAATGGCATTATGACAGCACATGAGAGAGAGACCTGAGAACTAGTTGTGACAAAAACGTAATTTGATAAAGAATTACTTAGGTCACTATGGGAGAAAAGAGTTTGTTATACACATTTCAAAGTCCAGCAACTCTTTCAGCAAAACCAGGAAAGACCATATTTGAAATTGCAATGAAGAAACATAATTATCTCTCCCTTCATTGCAGGTACATTAGGAGTGATAATTTTGAGAGGGTCCAAATTGGTTCTAACCATAAGAAAGGAACATGACAAACTAGATGGTGGACAGGGTGGTTTCCTAACTATAAGGGACAATAGGAAGTTTGCCACAGAGACATTTGGACAAAATGTCCAACTACAGTTGGCTGTACTTCAAGGAAACCTTACTGAGAGCATAGGAACAAACCATCCTGATGTGCAGGAAGACTAGCAAGTATGGCAGAAGACCAGCTTAGCTTAGCAGGGAACACTTCAGTGAGCTAAAACACAAAAAAAGCTTATAAGAAGTGAAAACTTGGACAAAAATGAGGGAGGAGTATAAGAGTATTGCTTGGGCATGCAGGGATTAAATCAAGAAGACCAAAGTGCAATTGGAGTTGCAGCTATCAAGGGACATAAAAGGTAACAAAAATGGTTTATACAAGTGTGTCAGCATAAAGAGGAATCAGGGGAAGTGTGAGTCCTTTACTAAGCAATCTAGTGACAGAGGATACTCCCAGCATAGACAAGATCAACTCCCAGACTACTGCACCTGCCCGTACAGTTTGGGGAGGAGGTGAGCAACCAACAATGGCAAAAAAACCGTTTAGGGACTGTTTAAAAAATCTGGATGTGTACAAATTCATAAGACTGGATGGGATCATCGCCTATTGGAATTCACCATCCAGCACAGGGTGGCAAAGGCCTGCAGCAAGACAGCAACTCTGGAATTCAGGAAGGTGGAATGAGATAAGGAGATTAGTCAGGGAGAAACTGAGATCCTGGAGGGGAGGGGAGTTGGGAGTCCAAGAAGAGTGGTCGTTCCTTGAGGAGACAATCCTCCAAGCTCAACGGGGGGCAATCCCAACAAGGGTCAAAGGGAGCAAGAGTGCTCAAAAGCCCCCTTGGCTAACAAAAAGCATCCAAGAACATCTCAAGACTAAAAAGGAGGTGTACACCCAATGGAAGAGAGGGGCCATCACCAGGGAAGACTATACAGCCATTGCTCGGGTTTGTAGGGGGGGCTGTTAGGAAGGCTAAAGTGAAGATGGAACTGGGACTGGCAACCCAGATCAAGGACAATAAGAAGTCCTTTTTTAAATACATAGGGAGTAAAAAGAAGATTCTGGGTAATGTAGGGCCTCTTCAGGACACACTAGGAAGTCGAGTGGTCACACCAGACATCAAAGCTAACAACTTCTTTGCCTCCATTTTTCTGAGCAAGGACCAGGTCATCCCCCTCCCCCCCCATCATGATCCCTGACGGTCTCAGGGAAGGCGCAGCCAGGCCCAGGGTCAGAGTGGACCTAGTTGGGGACCTCCTGGTGGGACTGGATGGGTCCAAATCAGCAGATCCTGACGATCTCCACCCCAGAGTGCTGAGAGAATTAGCAGAGGTCATTGCAGGTCCCCTGACAGCTTTACAAGCACTTGTGGTGCTCTGGAAAGGTACCACCAGAGGACTGGAAAAGGGTAATGTGGTCCCCATTATCAAAAAAGGGAGGAAAGAGGACCCAGGAAAATATAGGCCTGTTAGTCTTACCTCAGTTCTGGGGAAGCTCTTGAGAAAATTATCCAGGAGCACATCTGTGAGGGACCAGAAGGGGAGTGTATGCTTAGGGGCAACAAACATGGATTCATCAGAGGCAGGTCCTGTCAGACCAACCTGGTGGCCTTCTATGATCGGGTCACTAAATCTTTGGATGCAGGCATCGCAGTGGACATAGTCTTTCTAAATTTTAAAAAAGCCTTCAACACTGTCTCTCACTCCATTCTCATTAAAAAATTAGGCAACTGTGGTGTTAATCACTACATGGTCAGATGGGTCACCAATTGGCTGGATGGTCGTACCCAGAGAGTGGTGGTGGATGGGTCTTTTTTGACCTGGAAGGATGTGGGCAGTGGGGTTCTGCAGGGCTCAGTCCTCGGGCCTGCACTGGTTAGTATCTTCATCAGTGACTTGGACAAGGTGCTGAATAGCACCTTGTTCAAATTCACAGGTGACACTAAGATGTGGAGGGAGGTGGGCATGCTAGAGGGGAGGGACAAGCTGCAATCAATTCTGGACAGGTTACAGGGGTGGGCAGATAAGAATAGGATGGTTTCAACACTGACAAATACAAGGTACTGCACTTGGGGAGGAAGAACCAGCAGCACACCTACAGGCTGGGGAACTCCCCTCTCACCAGCAGAGAGGCAGAAAAAGATCTTGGAGTCATTATTGACTCAAAAATGAACATGGGCCGCCAATGTGGAGATGCAGTCAGAAAGGCGAACCTCACCTTGTCATGCATCCACAGATGCGTCACGAGCAGGTCCAAGGAGGTGATCCTCCCCCTCTATGCAACCTTGGTCAGGCCCCAGTTGGAGTATTTCGTCCACTTCTGGGTGCCACACTTCAGGAGGGATGTGGACAACATGGAGAGGGTCCAGAGGAGGGCCACTTGCATGATTGGGGGTCAGGGGGCAGCAGGACAGGTCCTATGAGGATAAGCTATGGGATCTGAACCTGTTCAGCCTCCACAAGAGGAGGCTGAGAGGGGATCTGGTGGCCATCTATAAACTGGCCAAGGAAGACCAGCAGGCAATGGGAGAGTCCCTGTTCCTCCAAGCACTACCAGGAGTAACAAGAAACAAGGGCCATAAGCTGACAGAGAACAGATTCAGGCTGGATATCAGGAGGCACTACTTCACAGCCAGGGCGGCTAGGATCTGGAACCAATTTCCAAGAGAAGTGGTCCCTGCTCCTACCCTGGGGGTCTTTAAGAGAAGGCTAGATAGACACCATGCCAAAGTCATCTGACCCCAGCATTCTTTCCTGCCATGGCAGGGGGTCAGACTTGATGATCTGCTCAGGTCCCTTCTGACCCTATTAACTATGAAACTATGGATGCCTGCATGGATGCTGAGAAAGCTGGTCAGTGTGATTGCAGAGCCACTGGCCATCACTTTTGAAAACTCATAGGAATCAGGAGAGGGCCATTCCCAACCAACCTGATTGCCCTACATGATGGAATGACTGGCTTTGTGGATGCAGGGAGACCAGTGTATGTGATATACCTTGACTTTGGCAAGGCTTTTGATACAGTCTCCCACAACAGTCCCACAAGCAATCTAAGAACATGCACGTTGGATGAATGGACTGTATGGTGGATAGAAAACTGCCTGGATCATTGGGCTCAGAGGTTAGTAGTCAATGGCTCAATGTCTACCAGTTGGAAGCTGGTATCAAGTGGAGTGCCCCAGAGGTCAGTTCTGTGGCCTTTTTTATTCAATATATTCATAAATGACCTGGAAAGTGGCAGAGAGTGCACCCTCAGCAAGTTTTCATATGACACCAAGCTTGGGGGGAGTAATAAATATGCTGGAGGGTAGCGCCAGGATTCAGAGAGACTTCAGCAAATTGGAGGATTGGACCAAAATAATTGGTAGTAAACAGTTGGAGTAAACAGATGAAATAAATAGAAGCAACATGAGCCAGGGTAGAGCAGGCCCCAGCTGACTGGGCACAATTTACACCTGCAGTCAGTGTTTATACGTGCATTTTAGCACAGCAAATTACTTTGCCATAGGATAGTACTGTCCCTAACAGTAGTATTTTACAGTGGAGTTAATTTACTGTGCTCTAATACTGAAGCACATGTAGATGGGGATGCTTTACTGTAGGGTTAGTCTCCTCTGCAGTAAAAAGCATATATAGATGCAACCCCTGCATAGAAGAGATTCTTGTTTATCTTACTGAAACTTGCATACACCATTCTATACTTGCTGGGCATGTCTACACATAAAATTAATGCTACACAATAAACTCTGGCACATATTATGCTAGAGTTTATTGCTCCTGGGTGCCACGCTTACATGTGCACCTGGGACCACAGCACACTGTGCTGGGTCAGAGGAACCTCTGCTGGCTGGGAATCTGGGGGGTCAGCCAGTCAGCCCAGGACTTCTGCACCCCAGTTTAACATGCTGCAGAGGGGCTGGCTGGAACACAAAGATTCTTCACTGAAGGGCTAGGCAGCAGGCAACTAGACACTGAAGCACGCTTGTGTCCTAGCCAGCCACATCAATATCTATACATGTGTTGCTGCTCTGTAGATAACACTGCCACAGGATAGAACTTATATGTACAAGTACTAACCTATGGTGGAATTTATTAGTTTTCTGTGATCTAATAGGGCCACACATGACAGACTTTACCATGGAGCTTTTTAGGCAGCTCTGCAGTAAACATCTCCTGTAGATGCACCCACTGAGAAGCAAAAACTGGGATATTGATAAATTTTCTAAACTACAGGAGGGCAGAAATACAGCCAGGATGACCAAAACTGAAGATTGTGTCTCACTTGTTAAGCATTAAGTGCATGCCATGTTATCTGGCTATGGCTGAAAAGAGTGTAAGCACTCCAAATCCCCTTGGATATGGTTCTTGCATTGCAATAATTCCTTTCATAGTCAGAATTTCCCTATGGACTTCAACCAAATTGTTCCATCAATAAAATTGTGTACAAGAAACATTGCTCTGTCACTTTGCAACTAAGCCAGAACAAATATTTATGCGATGGTTTAG
The DNA here is from genome assembly GCA_030014935.1 of Caiman crocodilus. NCBI lineage: Eukaryota > Metazoa > Chordata > Crocodylia > Alligatoridae > Caiman > Caiman crocodilus. The sequence continues at coordinate 83,854,096 of JAGPOW010003648.1, forward strand.
CCTGTGAATTCACAACTAGTAAAAACAAACCATACAGAAAGTTACTGAACATTAAAATGCATAATTAGATGTCTCATATAAGTAATTATCTTCCTTATACTTAGCTGAGTAAGGTTGTCGTAAGGTTTCCTTCTATTATATGTTAAATTTCTAGGTGAAGTGAATATTGTACATGCATAAATTATCTTGACTATTATCACTACAGGGCTCATTGAAAATAATAGTAATCCCAATAGTTTAAGGAGGGTTTTTTTTAAAAAAATACACCCTTATAATAATGAATTTTGATAAATTTGGGGGAAGGGAGACTGAGTTAGTTCAGATGTGAATAGCAGCTGTGCAAAGCAGAACTGGTTGCCTTCTTATGGATTAATCACTGGTTATGTCAGTGCTGACCAGTGATTTAAACTCCAAGGGCATGTCCAGATGAGCCCACACATACCTCTTGCCATGTCTCAAAACAGTTTAAGATGCAGCAAGAGAAAAACTGGGAATGGAAACAATTTTCCCATGTGGCCTGGGCCTAGACAAGGTGGTGATCACTGAGTGGGGTTGGCTGGATGCCGGAGAAGTGAGCCTGAGCAAAGTGTGGCAATGAGATATAAATTTGGTTCAACCGGGAGTCGCATGCCTGCTCCTCCCCCAACCTCACATAGGTGAAGGCGGGGAGGCTGTCTGGGTGACAGATGTGCCAGGCATCCACCAGGGAGTATTCCTTCAGAATCTCACCAAGGACAGTTATGGCAGTCTGGTTCCACTCCCTGCCTGACAGGTCCCGTGCATCCAGCATGATGTTTAAGTCCTTACTAAGGACCAGGCATTCACAAGGGTTGAGAGTGCCAATGTAAGTGGTGGAAGAAGTCTGCCAACTCTGAGTCCTTCACAGGAATGTACACATTCAGAAGTTTCAAGACCAGCACCTGCATTCAGACCCAGGGGTGTAGCAGGTGGCCCAGCACCACCTCAACATTCTATAGAACCTCTGGCTGCAGGCCTGGGGAGAACAGGGTGGCCACTGCGCAAGAGATGGCCAAAAGGTGTCTAAAAGAGACCCTGTCTCCCCACTCCAGCCATCAGCTAGGTTCATCAGCCAGAGTCATCAGGGTCTTATGCACAAATACCACTGGGCACCTCCCCACTCCTGAAGGAAAGAGAGCACCTGGCATCTCTGGAGACCCTTCCTGATGTCGTGGACATTGATGGTCACAGTCTTAAATGACCTCATGGCTAGAAGGGGGTGAATCAGCCTGTTCAACAGGAGCTTTGCATGCCTCAATGTCTGACATAAGGCCCACCAGCTCACACAATGCCCTCCCATAGGCAGAGAGTCTCAATGAAACTGCAGACCCACCTATAGATCTGGGTGTTGTAGCACTTGGGCCCCATGCCTTCCCCCACCAGCACCCTCACAGTGTCAAGGATGCTGTCAAAATCTCCCCATCAGTCCAAAGCAAGCTACATCTTGCTGGTGGACTGCTAGGTGTACTCATGGTCAAACAATACAAGCAACTCATCTCTGGGGACTGCCAGGACTGAGAGGTCCACAGGCTCCACAGAGCCCATTTGTTCTTGGGTGTCCTTCTCATGGTCCTGGGGCTCAGCGGGCTCCTTGGGCATCATCTGAGTCCACTAAGGCCCTGGGCTCAGGTCAGGATTGGGAGACATCTGCAGCCCCTTGGGACAGGGTTGGGAGTCGGGGAGGGCGCTCCCTCACAAGATGGCAGGGCAGAGCTGGAACCCCGGGAGATCTGCACAGGGTCCCCAACAAGATTGGCCTTTCGGTCACAGGATCCCACCTTGACCCCCTCTGGTGTGGGACCATAAGGCAGGCTAGTAGCAAGGTTTTTTTGGAAGGGGAGAGAGAGAACACCTGTCAGGCACCAGGGTGGCATTGGTACATGCCTTGGGGTCTTGGGAGATAGCCCATCCCCATGATGAGAGACATGCTCAGTTGGAATGGGCTTTACCTGTCCCCCAAAGGAAAGTGTGTGTTCTCTTCTAGGTTGGCGGAACTCCTCCAGCAGGCTTTAAACTAGGCTTATCGGGGGGAAGGGAAGATGAGGGCGGGGGAAGCCGTGGACCACCAAACCATGTGGCACCCACAAGGACAGCCCAGCCTGAAGATGGAGAACATCGGGAACCTGCAATCTATGGGGAAGCCAACAGTACACCACAGGTAAGCAATAAGCAGGTCCTTTGGGCATCAGAGCCAGGGGACAACAAAGGCACCAGTCACAGGGCTCAAGTGCCTATACACTAATGCTAGAAGCATGGGGAGCAAGCAGGATGAACTAACACTCCTGCTTGCAGAAAACATCTACAACTTAGTAGGGCTAACAGAAACCTGGTGGGATTCTTCCCATGACTGGGAAGTACACATTGAGGGTTATAAGCTGTACAGAAAGGATAGAGTGGGGAAGAGAGAGGAAGGGGTTGTGCTCTGTCAACATGCCATATACACTGACCCTTATCAAAATGGAATCGGAAGAGGAGAAAGTAGAAGGGTTGTGGGTTACGTTACATGGAGGTCAAGGAGAAAGAGGTTTGGTGGTAGGGGTCTGCTACAGACCAAGGAGAAGAGCTCGATTTGGGGCTTCTGACGCAGCTCTTGGAGACCATAAAAACTAGGGAGACGGTAGTCATGGGGGACCTAGACTACCCAGACATCTGCTGGGAGATGCAGACAGCAAAGTCCCACCATTCAGGTGGGTTCCTATCCTGTGTACAGGACCTCCACCTGACGCAGGAGGTACATGGTCCCACTAGGGGGAATGCCTTACTGGACCTGGTACTGGCAACAGGGGATGACATGGTAGGAGACCTACAGATCGGTGGTCACCTGGGGGACAGTGATCACCAAATAATAGAATTCATCATAAGACATCGAGTGGGTAAGGTAAATAGTAGGGTGAAAGTGCTAGACTTTAGGAAAGCTGATTTCAATGAACTCAGGTGTTTAGTCAAGGACGCACTGCAGAATAAGAGTTTTGAAGAGATGGGAGCCCAGGAAAGATGTCTGTGCTTTAAGGAAATGTTTCTTCAGGCACAGAGGGAGATGATCCCGATGCGGGAAAAAAGGGGGAAAGAGGCCATGAGGCTTCCTTGACTGAACAGAGAAATCCAGAGCAGCCTACAGGCAAAAAGTGGAAACAGGGAGAGATTACTAAAGAGGAGTATACCTCCTCTGCTCATGCTTGTAGGGAGGCAGTTAGACATGCCAAAGCTACCATGGAGCTGAGGATGGCATCCCAAGTTAAGGATAACAAGAAATTGTTTTTTAGACATACAGGGAGTAAATGGAAGGCCCAGGGTGGAATAGGACCTCTACTAAATGGGCATAAGCAATTGGTGATGGACAAGGAGGACAGATGCATGACGAACAGAACCAAGGAGGTGATGATTCCCCTCTATTAGGCGCTGGTCAGACCGCAGTTAGAATACTGTGTGCAATTTTGGGTGCCACACTTCAAGAGGGATGTGGATAACCTGGAGAGGGTCCAGAGAAGGGCCACTCGTTTGTTTAAGGGCTTGCAGGCCAAGCCCTATGAGGAGAGACTAGGGCACCTGGACCTCTTCAGCCTCCTCATGAGAAGGTTAAGAGGCGACCTTGTGGCTGCCTATAAGTTCATCATGAGGGCACAGAAGGGAATTGGTGAGGTTTTACTCACCAAGGCGCCCCTGCGGGTTACAAGAAATAACAGTCATAAGCTAGCAGAGAGCAGATTTAGACTGGACATAAGGAAGAACTTCTTCACAGAGTGGCCAGGGTCTGGTATGGGCTCCCAAGCAAGGTGGTGCTCTCCCCTACCGTCGGGGTCTTCAAGAGGAGGCTAGATAGGCATCTAGCTGGAGTCATCTAAACCCAGCACTTTTACAGCACTCTATACAGGGGGTTGAACTTGATGATATATTGAGGTCCCTTCCAACCCTAACATCTATGAATCCTCCCTCATGACTCACTGGGGTGAACCCTAGGGCTCCTGTCTCCTCCAGATTGTTGGAAGGGGAGGGCTTCACTACTGAACCTACTGTGGGGTCAGCTGAGGCCTCAGCCCCCAGTTTCAGGGGGAAGGCCAACCCTGGCCAATGGAGTGGGGGGCCTCCTCCATGGGCACCTGCTCAGTACTGGCTAGCAGCCCTGAAGCCTCCTCCTCCAGGTTTACCCATTTTATCTTTTCTGGGGGGTGGCATATCGGGTGCAGCTGGGAGACCCCTGGAAGCTGGGCAGCTTTTTCCACTCACGTAGCAGTCCTGGGAGGGGGGAGCAGGGTCCTCCATATTGGAGGGCTCCTGCTATGCCTGGACCTTCTACTTGGCTTTGTGCCCTGAGGGGACTTGTACCTAGTCAGCCAAGGGGTGGTCCTCAGGTAGACAGACTCCAAAAGGAGAAGGTGAGCGTTGGGGTGCAGGGCAATTGCAGCAGAGGCATGGCTAAAGGGCCCTTCTCCCTTTTTGCCCTTGGCTGCTGCCTCCCTCCCCGGGACTCCACCAAACTTGGTTTGGGGACAGGGCCCCCTGAGTTCATGGCGGGGAGCTGGCTTGTGTGGCTGTGGTGCCAGGGGGACCTTTTGATGCCTTCCCTACCTGGCCCATGAGGCACTCGTGATGTAAGTGCCTCAGAGTGTGGCACCAAAAGCATCATAGATCCCCCAGAGTATAAAACACCCTCACCAAAGCCACTTGAAAAGGAATCACAAGGCACCCCTCAGCCTCCAGCCACACTCCCACCACCAGTTGGATCATGACCTGGCAGCGAAAAGAACCCACATGGCAGAAACCAGGGGTCTCAGCACCCTAGCAAGAGGGTCACCTCTGGGGAGATAACCTTCCCCAGGGTTTGGAGCTGAGGGAGCAGGGCCCAGTTGGGGCTAAGGTGGGACAGAACTAAAGACTACCTGGGTCCCTTTTCTTGTAGGAGTTTGAGAGGGACATAGTCACCCTTCACCACGAGTCCCCTCTCCACTGCCTTTTGTGAGGTGGCCTCCAAGGCAAGGAAGAAAACCTACTTTCATGGCAAGGGGGATGTCACCATGATTTTGGGGGCCCCCACCACACAAGCCAGGGCCTGCACCCAGGTCTCAAACTGCAAGTTCTCCTGCTCAGGTAGTTGGCACTTTACCCTGTGCCTGCAGGCGAGTGCCAGAAAGGGGGCCCCACCACCCAAGCTGGAAGGACTGGTAGTGAAGGATCCAGCCTCCATGTTGCAGGGTGCCCCACAGCTACCTGTGCATAGCTGTGGCTCCCCCTGCTGGGGGGCTGCCTTGTTGGGGCCAGGGTTAAGTCCAGGGCAAGGCTGAGTGGGTGTGCTGGCTGGTGTAGAGCACCTGGTTGCCTCAAGCACCAGTGGTCTAGGCTTCAGGGTGGGGCCCTTGCCCTTCCCACACCCCCAGGTGCCCTGGTTCCTGACAGTGTTGTGGGGGGGAGGACATGGGCTGTAAATCTGGGAGGAGCTGTGCAGGATTGTGCCCCAAGTGGCACAACTTACTTCACACCAAACTGCTTGTCTGGGCACATGCACTATGGCAAAAATCCCTGGCTCAAATTTGTGCAGCTCCTATTTGAGTTCCTGCAAGTGAACAGGTCCCAAGGGGTTTGCAGGAGCGGGGTGGGTGAGTAGGTATGTGGGGATTGTGGGAGGACTGTGAATGGACTACTCAGGAGGGGTGGGTCCTCTGCTCCTCGCAGGGCTCAACCCCCCCAACACAGTATATGGACTGCCCCCCAAGGACCCCCCCGCCTACAGGGCTCCATGCAGGGCCCGAGCCCTGCCCCCAGAGGGCCGCAGTCCCACCCCCAGAGGGCCCACACCTCACCCCTGTAGCAGCAGCAGCAGCAGCAGCAGCAACTCAGGCACTCAGGGTCTGCTACTGTCAGAGCTATCCCACAGCGTGGCTGCCCAAGTTGTCATGGTGCAGTGGCCCAGCTCAGTGCGTTGCAGGGCCATGCAGCTTTCTGCAGTCCCGGACCACTTGAGCTGCCACCCAGGGGCCAGCACTGCTTGCAGAGATTGTGTGTCGTGCCAGGCCATTTCCATGGAGGCAGCTTGGCATGATACATGGTCCCTGTAAGCAGCGCTGCCCCCTGAGTGATAACTCAAGTGTCCCAGAGCTGCAGAGGTGCATGACCCTGCACCACACCATGCTGCACTGAGCCGAGCCGCACCCACACAGGCAGCATAAGTGGCTCCAGCTCTGAGGCAGTTGGGGCCGTGACTGGCCATGGGGGATCTGGCAGCAGGGGGCCCTGAGTGCTGAATGGCTGTTGCTGCTGTGGGGGGAGCTGTGGGGGACCCATGCCCCCAGACCAGTTCCCCCACCCACACACAACTCCCCCTACAATATGCCCACACAAGCACAGCCCTGCTTCCACAGTCCCTACTTACCCACCAACAGCACCTGGGTCCCAGTCACACTGAACCCTTGCCACGGTTCTGTTTGCCCCAGCACACTAAGGGTGAATGCCCCACATGCTGGGGCAGCAGAAGCACAGAGATACTCTGGCCAGAAACCAGAGAGTCTCTCCAGAGCTTCCTGATTACCTCAGGGCACCATCTGAAACTGAGCGCTGCTCCACCTTTTTTCCCTGTGTTTTTTTGTTGTTTGTATATACATATAGATATATACATATGCACACACATATTATATATACATACATTTATATATATACACACACACCTGGATAACCAGATATCAAATTTTGAACCCACACTGCTTTGTTTCACTCACAGCGTGTCTCTTGCATTGTCTCAAACTGGTTTGGGACACTGCAAGGGACACTTGCACGCTCATCTGGACACGTCCCAAGAATTAAAACACTGTGAATGTCTAAATGAATGTGATATAAGCATTGTTCTTTATCATCTATACCCAAAATCATCAAGTTGCATTCAGAAGGAGTGTTTGAATTATGTTAAAAATGCCTTTGCAAAATTAAAGGGAATATGATTTAACTATGCGGGGTGGGACAGACAGGATGCTTAAAAACTTTTAGGGCCTTGTTATACCTTATAGTGTGAGCCACAAATGGTGGTCAGTGTTAGTATTAACTTAAGTTTAACAGACAAGGTTCTTTGGGTATTTCTGATATCTTTTATTATACTTGCTAAAATAGTTGGAAAAATTCTTCTTTGCAAGCTTTTAAGTACAAACACCCTTCATCAGACAAAGGAAGTGTCACTTCCTTCCTCCACCTGAAGAAGGGTGTTTGTACCCAAGAGTTTACAAAGAAAAATTTTACACAGACCCTGTGGACCTAGGGGTTGCTTAACCCCAGCAGAATACATCTGGGTGCTTCTTATAGCCGGAAGCATATAAAGTATCCTCCCTCAGTCAGCTGAGTAAAGGGAGCAAGAAGACCCTCCCAATCCTTCTCAAGCATGTACAACAAGGCTGGCTAGTGAGGAAGCAGGGATGGGTATCATGTATCATGCCTACCTTTTTACTGAAATCTCTTGGATAGGGTTGTTATCTATTTCCAGCTGCTATACCATTCAAGGTTCTCAAAAGGTCTGTTGAATACATGCATGCATTTTATAATAAAAGTATTTCTTCCATATTCCTTGTACTCTGAAACAACTGAGAAATACTTGTTCATACTTAAAATAAGAAGCTGCTTAGTTGCTTCAAGCTAGAGACTAAAGTAATTTGGGACGGCATTTGGAAAATTTCTGCCCTGCCAATGGAAGTTTTAAAGCAAATTCAAGCAGAAGGTGAGAAGGAAGATATTTATGCAGCTTTAATTGGAGCAAGTGCTGCCACTCTTCTGTCATATTAATAGATACTTGCATTGGAATCTAGGTTCTGTTGAAGTCAATTTGTGTTTCCCATTGATTTCAAGTGGGCCAAGATTTTAGCTTGTGCCTACATTTATAGCTATGAAAAAGAGAAACCAGTCTGCTATATTATGGGTAAATCAGTCATTCCTGGCCTGTAAAATTTGGAAAAGTATCTGAAACAATATGACAATGACATAAGAGAATAATCTGCTAAGGTTACTTTCATTGATATAAAAATCTAATTTAGCACCATAGGGATCACATAGAGTACCTGCCTGAATTATATAAAAGGTGTCAGGCAATGCAGGATTCATTAGCCTTTAAATATCCAGCCATTTGTTTTCAATCAGACAATGGAGAAATAGAGTTCATACTTAGAACTGCTTAAAAGGTTTAGGAGGAGGAGCTATTCATTACCCTACTAGGACACAATTAAAATCTCCTCCCATGGTGATAAAGTGAAGTCAAACTGTTAGCATTAAAAATAGATTCTATAGAAGAATTCATCATACCCTTTCTATTGTAAAGGCTCTGGTACAATGTTGGTAAAATACTCATTTACATGATACAGCAGTGACTAATAACTTTATTATTGTAGATGAAAAATAGAGATAGGATTATCTACTCTTGAAAATGTTAAGTTATAAACATATCTCTATTACCAGGTTGGATTTCTGGGGTTATCACATGGGCTAAATATAGACAGTCAAAAAGCCTAAAAGCTGAATGATTCAATCTTCCCAAGTTATTCTAAACCTTATAGATTGAACCAATAAGCAAATGAACAGACATTCACTTTTGATTCCAGAAATGCAGACATTTGCCTGCAGTGGCCCACACCAGAGACTGGTGGGCACTAGAGCACACCTGCCTTCTGGGCTGTAGCAGATAGCTTGGACCAAGGGTAGCCCTCTCACCCTGCAAGGAGGAGTTTGCGAGGGAGGTGCAAAGCATCCTGGGATGCTAGGGATTGTGAGTTAACTTGCTTCTGGAGGGGCCTGGGACAGTTCAATAAAACTGATTTACCTAAATCAGGTAAGTCTGGGCATGTGTAGACGAAACAGGGGCCCTAAATTAAAGCAGTGGGTTTTAGAAAACACCGCTTCAATTTAGGGCCAATTAAAACCTCGTGTGCTCCACACACCCTGCTGACGTACCTGCCTCTCCAGCAGGGAGAGAAGGGCGAGCTACTAGTGGGCAGAGTAATCCCTGGGCTGCAGGGGGGGCTTGTGCTTCCCTCCACAACAGTTGCAGTGCCCTGCCAGGCGGTACCCACCCACAGGCACTCGGCTCAGGTGGTCCTGGTGGACACTGCAGCTGTGAAGGGAAGCACGGGGCCACTGTGCATCTCAGGTAGGCAGGCAGGCTCCAGGGGGGAAAAAAAATATCAGGCTTGTTGCTTTTCTTGGTCAGAGTCTGCCTTCCTGGGCTGCTGTCAGGCTGTCTGTAGGGCTTTCTGCTAGCCATGGTGCTGCAAGGAGTCTGGTGCTTTGCTCCATGGCAGTAGGGGCAGCAAACTAAAACTCCTCAAAAGGGTTTTAGTTTGCTGCACCCCAAGTCATTTAAGGTGCATTACACCACCAAATTTCCTACAACAGCTGGAATTACTGCACAATACACCACTGAGGCATGCAAACACCGACACCCTTAATGCAGTGCAAAAGCATTTAGCTCACTTTAAAGTGTTGTGCAAACACTCCTCTCATTTAATCTACACACGGCCTCTGATACTACATCCATTCAAGTTAATTTTAAACAGTTTCCAATCACTTATACCAGCTTATGTGTAATTTCTGTCCCTAGCCTAGACACTTGTGGCTTTTAGTATACAATTCTGTGTTCAAGATGATGCCAGGAAGTAGCCAAATAAGTTGGACAGTTGGGCTTCTTATTGATGCCAGTGGGGCTGAATTCCCTTCCCCATGGTGACAAATAAACACATTTCATTGGCCTACGTTCCCCAACTGCCATGAAAAGATATTTGTTCTGGTGAACTAGAAGTATGCACACAGAGCACATCACTAAGTGCACTGGAAAACTGTGTTCCACTGCATACTATACCTGCAGACATGCTTAGAAGGGAAGGTTAAGGCTGGCCAGTGTATCTACATTTCTTATCCATTTGTTAAATTCCTTCCTTTCTGAAGTAGGAGCAGTTATAAAGCATCTGAAACAATATAACAAAAATCCAGGAGAATAAACTTCTGAGGTGAGTTTCACTGATATAAAAAGCTAATTTAGATGAAGCGCCAGTAGACGTAAGGAAATTACTTTGTTGACTGGGGATGGGTAATTCCTGACCCTTAGAAAACCACTGCAACTGAGTTCATATTTAGAGATTTGACAGAGGATTTCTGATTCACTCTCCTGGCCTCTGCCACCTTCTTTTTCTAATGCCGAAATTTCTAGAATTCTATTCTCTAGCCTCAAGACAGACTTACTGGCAAAATTGTAATAGGGAGGCGGACATGATGTTCTAGCATGTTATACCTAACTTTTACCATTTACAGCTGTCCTAGGGCAATTAAATTCATATTCCTTTAAAAAAAATAAGGGAAAAGAAAATCTCTTTCCATACAATACAGAACTCAGTTCTGCCTTTACAATTTCTCACTTTTCTACAACTTCTTACATATGAGCAGGGTTATAATACCCTATATTTTCTGTTACCAGCCTGACTCCATTACAGGAGTTATAAGAATTCTGGAGTCTGATCATCTAAACAACAGAACAGATATGTTCGGACTTCTGCTTTTCATTAATTTCAGTGATGATACTATTCATGGAACCATAGTGGCTTTTTGTTCCACAGTCAACGTTTAAGCCTGTAACAGCCTCTATATATCAGTAGTGAAGCTTCACACTTAAAGAATGACTTCCACACTGAAGCAAACTTGAATAAAAAAAACCCATTACAACCAAAAAGCAATTGACTATGTCTGAAATATCCTGTATCCCTCTTGTGACTGCTAATTTTAAAAAGTGTTTATAAACAAGGGCTTCCTTCCTAGCCCTTTGCTCTTTATCCTGCAGTAAGAATATTGCATTTATGACATCACTTTCAACTGCCAAGGAAATGCCTGTAATGCCACATATTCCAATCTTTGTGACTTTACTGCATAACCAACAGAAGAGTAGGAATATGAAAACCCTTGCTTCACACACAAACACCTTCTTTTTGATAATTAGAACAAGTGGCAATTATTTAAAATAGGAGACAAGAAATGAGTTGAAATTTAAATACAATGCATAGTGCTTTGGAGACTCATTTATCTGGATTCCCATTATCCAAAACCTTGTATTATACAAAATTGGGTTAGGTCCCTGATGTGAATTTGCATTCAAAATTCCATGCATCTAAAACCTTATTCAACTGAATGAATTCCAGGTCCCCCTTCTAGTTAAATAAATGGAGTTTTACTCTATGTCTAAATTTTCATGGTATCCATTTTCAAGACATGATAAAATGAAATTCTCTAATTTTCTTGTGTAACATATATTTCATCTATCTATAAATCTACTGCTTCGTACACAGGACTGGGTTGAGGCATTCAGACACCTGAGGCAAAATATTTTGAGTAGTCCTCAAAATGCTACTCGAATGGACACTGGGGGAAAAATAAGAGTATGAGTGCATGCAAGCATGAATGTATGCATGTATTTCATACTAATATACACCTACTCCATCACTGCATTTTTGACTTGCACTGATCAATATCTCTACTTGAGAAGGGACAAAAATCCCTTCTAATTGTGAAATTACACCAAGACCTGAATACACTATAGCTAGATTAACAGCCCCAGTATGCCTAAATGTAAATTCTCTGACAATATAGGCAGTTAATAATTCTTGATGTTTTATGATACAGTCAAGGTTTATTGCAGCCTAGTAACTAAAATTAGGTGGAAATAATTTTTGGTGGTATGTATATGACATTAGACATAATGAAATAATATTAAACAGCAAAGTATATGTAGATAAGAGACTTCCTCATGAGTACCAGGGAGATGGTTGCCCAAACAAAGAATTGGAATGCTTTAAGAATGTTTGGGTTTTTTGTCTTCTCATTATCATTTTTATTGATATTTAAAATAAAATTATAAAAATAATTGTAATATACTTGAAACACAGTATAGATCATCCTGTTCAATGTTAAAAATTTTACTAGGGATACATGCTTTTTAATTGTGGAGCAGATCTCAAGGCTGAAACAGTTCAGTTTTATCAAGAAGGAGATGATACTCTTTTCTTGCAAACTGTGTATTCTTAAAGGACTTAATGAGCTGAGGCTGACATTAAAGCCATTAAAATCTGACTGAAAAATGTAAAATATTAAAGTTTATTTAATGGTGAGGTTAGCGTGACATTTTGCCAATATTATTATCAAAAGTAATATAGGTTTCATTTTTATTAGTAGTAAGAACTGATAATGCAAATCAAGGTTGTGTGGGATAGTTGAGGGGGAAGGGGAATAGCAAGCCAATTTAAATAAAATAATTGTTTCTGGCTGTGATTGATAGACTAAAATGGTCTCTCCTACTTGCAAAACACCAATCCTCTTGCTGTAGGTTAATAGAGGTTTTGCAGATACCTTGTAAATTATAAACAAGCAATTTTACAATTTGGAGAGCAATTTAATATGGATGGTCAATGATTAATCCTTCCCTGCTGACCTTACATAGTGTCAAGCAGCTTGCTTCAGCACTTGAAGCCCCAGGTTCATCCCAGAGTTTGTCTTTTCACTCTGAGCCAGTGGAAAAAGCACAAACCTTTTGCCTGGGGAATGGGAGGCTGTGGGGGAAAGGGGAGGGGAGAAAGGGAAATTGGGCAGGGTGGGAGTTAGCCTATGGTTTTCATATGATTTTCCATTTTGACTAAGCCATGCTGTCATCAGTGGTATTGGTCTTAGAAGCTGCCAATCTCCACACAGAAGCTAAAGCACGCTGGACTCCATTCTGTCTCCCTTCCTAAGAGACCACCTCATTCAACCTATGCCATAATGCAAAGGTTCCTGAGAGCCAGAACTGCATCAGTATAAATGAAAGTCTATTGCTGGCAGCACATTCTCTCTAAGGGCTTCAAAACTGTAGAATTGGCTTCTTTGCATCTTATTCCAAATTAGCTTGAATCTGCTCACCTTTGAAGTATTCTGCAGGGTTCATCATCTTTTCTCCAGGCATCTGGAAAAAGTGGAGAATTTGTCATTTTAGAGGTGGGTGATTTGTGGTAGGTCACCTTAAATGGCTGCATATATTTTTTAAATTATGTCCAAGATATTAAGAGTAGATGGGTGTCCTCATTAGCATTTTTATGAATATGCATGCATGTTTATTTTTATGCATTTATGCTAAGTAGTTTATTGCTCTCAAATAGTCCCACTGAAGTCAGTGGGATACTAAATCATTGGTACTCCTTGCTGTGTAAGGCTATGCAGACTTAGCCATCTGTTAGCATTTGTTATAGGGAGAAGGAATAGTACAGTACGGAGTAAAAACAATCCTTAATGAAACAGAAGCAATTTCTGATTCTATTGGTCAGGCCTCTGGTTCAACTATAACAACGGGTCCAGAGGGTCATGTAAACTAGATGCATAACTTTAAAAAAAGGATTAACAGGAAATTTCCTCATTGATACAGTAGGAGGCTATGGGGAATGGAAATTACAAAGTGGATCTTTAGGAGAAAACTTGCTTCTCGTTTTACTTGAGCACAGTTCCTTCCTATTGGCCTGGCTTGGGTGAATGTTTGAGGATGGCAGAACTCTTGCCTTAATAATTACATGAAAAGAAAGAGATTGGCAGGGGAAAACTAGATGTGTTGTTTTGTACCTGAAAACCTGCCTGCACAGTCTACTGCGGAGACAGGATCTGTAACCTGTCAGTGATGGAGGATACGCTGTCAAGCCTAGCTCTCTGAGTATTTGTTGCTATGGATACAACCTAAAGGACTCCTCAGTTCAACACCAGGCAAAGTCTTTCTGCTTTGGAATTAAAATGATTTTTATTTTATGTCCAAAAGATTAAAACAGTGCAAAATCCTGAAGTGAAGTCAGAACAATGAGTGTGACAGGGGCATGCTCCCAGGCCCAGTCACAGTACTGGCCCACTCACCCGTCTTTGGGCATGCCACCTGCCTGCTCCCCTGCCACACCTTGTTGTAAATAATTAAAATGTTAAATTAGGCAGGAGGCTGCACTTCGCGCACCCTGCTGGTCAAGAGCAGTAACCACATGACTCCTACCTTTCCCTCTTATGTCCCATGCCTTGCAGGTGTTCCAGCGAGTTGCACTCTGCTCCAGCTTGAGGCTGAGTCCAACTCAGCACAGTGTTAAGCCTCTCTCATACAGCCCCATGCCAAGCCACATACATACTACCCCCCATCCTCACTGGAGCCTCCAGCACTCTGCCTGCTCTCACCAGGCCTCTGCCATAAACGCCCCCCTTTGGGGCTTCATTCACCATGCCCTGGTCACTTAAGCAACCCTAGAGGACCATCAGGCTTGACTCTTGACTCCTCAGCCAGCCCTGGCACAGCCTTTTGGGCCTCTCATCTGAATGATGTCTGGGCAATTTGTGGAGCACTGGGCCAACTCCACCCCTGATCTCTCGCTGGGTAACACATCTCAGCTCTGAGGCAGGATCTTAAAATAGCCGCTTCATCAAGGCTGCACCTGTCTGCTGCCTGCTCTCCTCCCTAAACTGGCAGACACCAAAGGTGCTCTGCAACCCACCTTCCCCCTTAAAATGGTATCTGGGGGAAGAGGCTTTTCCCTACTCCACATGCAGCCCTTAAGTGGCACATACCCTGATGGTACTCCACCGCAATGAGTGTACAGTCTTGTCTGAATTTAAAACAAGCACTTACCTTTATTAAGACGGCGTGGCACAGTGGCACTTTATAAACTAATTCAGAGATGCATAACCTTTCATAGGCAACAACTTGTTTTGTCAGCTACTATGCATCTCTTGCTACCTTTATTAAGGAAGAGAAACAATTGTCACAGCATTATTAGACATGTAATAATAGAAGCGTTATAGATGTTTGACAAAAATGCTTCTTAAAGTCAACAGAATATTCAGAAACAATTGTTTCCTTTAAATAATAAAGTATAAAAGCAACAAAAACATTTTTTATTAAAAAAACCCCTTCAGGTAGAAAAGATTTTAATATCTTACTTACAGTTACTTTTGCCTAAAATAGTATGTTCCTTTAACAATATTTCATCAGATTTCTCTCTCTCCCCTCTTATTTTACTTGTGCCTCTCTCGTACCTGCCCTTTCTCTATTTCTCGTCTTCCAGAGAAATTCTTTGTTTTTGTTCTTTAGCTATTTTTTTTCAGGACATTATTTCAGAGCACTTGCTCAGTGGAAACTACTTACTTATGCAAGTAATCTTACTGGAATCAATGAATATACTGGGGATTTTGATTCTGCAAGGCAAATAACCACATCTCAGCTTCATACATAGTATACTAGAATGAGATTGAAGATACTTGGATTCCATTTGCATGGAATCCAAGGTCTGCTGATTTAACCTGGACTAGTCACTTACTGTTCGGGTGCTTCATTTGCCCCATGTGTAGAACAGGAAAATCATAACAACTTGCTTAATACAATGGTTTAAGATAGATGAATTAAAAGGGCAGATATTATTACTAGACAGTGGACTACTTATATGATTAGAGTTAGGTATATGCAGATTAGGTTGCTAAACTGAGGCCTAAGGGAGAATGTGCTTACATCACAGTGGGTAAAAACTCCATAATCTGACACTCAGAAAATTTGGAGAATGTTATTATCTAATGACTAGCGTGGATGTTCGTTACAAGATAGCTGTCACCTTTTTACATGGTACCATATGCCACAGAATGACATCATACACAGTGATCAGGTTACAAAGAATTACTAACCCAAGTACATAAACATGGTAGATAAGTTTCCCATGCAGAGCAGAGACCTAGGTATGAGCCAGTCTGAAAGTCCCACTCAGCAAGGATTTGAAATAATACATGCTTATGACAGGCAGGGTTGCCAACTATCCTGGTAAAAAAAATCCTAAAAACGCCTGTCTGTAAAAAAAAAAGAAAAGAAAAGAAAAAAGCTTGATGTAAAAACACAAAGCCACTTGAACTTTAAGCTCTGTTGCAGGAAAAACAGTGTTGAACAACAGACAGAGCACAGCAGCACCACCTGGCATCTGAATGGGAGCACAGCACCTTGCATGGAACTCATCAGGACTTTGTGGCTCAGACCTATGCAGATTTTTCCCCTCACCCCTATCCACTGTGCCATGTCTCTAACAGATGCTCATCTGAAAGGTACAGGGAAGAGACAGTGTAGCCAAGACAGAGCTGCTGGCCAGGAAGTGGGGGAATCAGGACCTGAGTGGGCAGAGGGATCAGGTACAGCACCATTAGAGTGCACTCAGGAGTGTCAGAGTCAGAGCTGCCAGCCAAAGAATATGTGTTTTCTTATAATCTGTAGACTTTTTACTGAAAACCTAAAATTTGAACCCCCACCCTTGTCACTGCCATCCAGAGCCTGGAAAAAGGGTTACATTTACATTATGTGAAATATGTGTCAGTAAAAACATGTATCAGTAATAAGTAATTTGGTTGTTAGTAAAAGGTTTTCAGATTGTTAGTAAAAATAAATTATTGGATTGGCAATCCTAATGCCTAGTAACCATATAGTAACTAACCAGGGTTCCTGTAGATATGAAGTGTGTATATACAATTAACCATGTTATAACCTGGTTACAAACGCAATTAAAAAATATCAATACTTCAGAGAGACCCTTGGAGACAAATACAAAATAACTGTCAAAGCGTATTTTAAAACAAAAATCTGTATGCTTCAGAGGAATGCAAATAAAAACCATGGTCCATGCCACATTCTTATGGAAAAAAAATCCTATCTGGTGCCAAAAACAAAAGACAGAGCCCCTGTACCCAGGAACCTCTAAGTACATTCAGGAACATCAGTGAACTTAAGTAAAAAAATCCCCAACCTTAGCTGTAGCCAGCATCCCAATGCCTCAGATGCTTCATACTAGCATGTAAACAGAACCAGTCTATAGAAGCAGCCAGAGTTCAGACATTTGAAGGGATTTCATCCAATCCACATGCCATATTTGCTGTTCCTAATGGAAATCAAGGCAGTAGCATGCAGATGGATGATCAGATAGTCCTTTTCATTAATGCTTGCACTGAATTCTAAAATTATTTAGAGCAGGCTGGACAAGCTGCCATGGATTTCAAAGGACAGCACATCTCTGCATGCTAAGCCTACACATTTTTTTTAAACCCAGCTTTTAACTGTACATAGTGAAAGCTACAACTGCAATAATTTTCCATAAATTGTAGACCTTGAAAATGTAGATTAATTTAAGCAATGAAACAGAAGCTAGAGTAAAGAAATTAGATATTCCCTTTCATAATTTCTTCTCTTGAACTTTCATATTCACAGTTGTGGGCAATTCCCCAAAATAAACCAGCTGGGGAATACAAGCTCAAACAGCATTTATTAAGTCCAAAGGCAGAACTGGCAAATGGTTGCAGAGACTACTTTCTGTCAAGTCACTTTGAAGCATCCAAAAAATACCTGATACAGTGTTGTGGTAACAGTGATTTGTTGTGGGAGAAAAAAAAAAAGCAGTCACTATTTAGCTTGTCATTTCTCTTTGCTGGTAAACACAGACAATTTTGAAATCAGTATGTTTTTATTTCTTTGGGAAAACTTAATTTTTTCTACAGCTATACTCATCAGCTGTTTAATTTCCTGCACAGATTTTGATGCTTTTAGCGTATATCTAGTATTGTGTGGATGATTTCTTATTCATCAGCTCAGGGTGACTCCAATATACATGAACACTTACTGAAGGGTTTTCATGATGTGACAGCAGACTAGAGCATTTAGCTAGCTGAATAACAAAAGCAAAATCATCAACAGTCCTTAGAGTGGAATGATGACAATAGCAATGTATGTTGCTGCAAGAAAAGCTGCAGTTTATAAAAACTCTTAGAAAGTGAGGCTGCCTGTACTAAAATGCCGCTGAATTATAGTTGTTGGTTGTAGCTGTGTTGGTCTAAAGACACAGGTAGACAAGGTTATTTGGGTAGATGCAATATCTTTTATTAGAGCAACTAAAAAGATATTATATCTACCCAAAGAACCTTGTCTGCCTACTGGATTAGAGTCACATCTGGGATCCTGAAATTTGTACATTGACTAAAACCACTAAATGCCTCTTACATTTGACAAAATCACTGCAAGTGGGAAAACAAACAATCATAGGTGTTCAAAAGGGGCTTAGCATAAGATCACCACATTGCATAGCACACTACTTGCAGACAATCCCCCTAATCTACACTGAAGTGGGATCTACATAGCACCTGTTGCACCATCCCTTCAAGCAAAGACTTGGGGGTTCTAGGTTAATACTTGGAAAGGAACCATAGAAACAGACATTAATATACTACTCCCTATCCTGGAGCTTCATCTAAACAGATATTACAGCCTGGGAATAGATTTTCTTTTCTATGAAGTCCTCCCTGACAGCCTCCCTCAATCCAAAATGTATACATGCACCCAGAGTTTCAGAGGGGCAGTATGGCAAGCATAGGGTTTATGAAGCCACTGTGGAAACCCAGACTTTTTGCACAGTGGACCCAGGCCACCTGCAGGTCATCTGGAATCACTGCAGATTCCTCATGTCACACAAAGTACAAGGGAACTTCTTCCCCAACTGAAAGAGGTGCACCAGGACCTCAGGGAGATTACTTACCAAAGACATCCTCTCCGAGGTTTCATTCCAAAGGACCTTCATTCTCTCCCTGCAAAGTACATTTTGATACTCAGAGACCTGCAGACATGAAGCAAACTCACCATCTGTCATTCCTAAAAATAAAGTTCTCTCTTATAAACCTGTATATTAACATACAGGCCGAAACTATATAGTGTGTAGCCAGTTGTCCTTACTAAATTGTTTCCCCCGCACTCTTTATTCAGTATGGGGCTGATTCCATCACACATACTGCCTTAACACTTAACTTCACAAGTTGTTCCATTGAGCACAGGTAAGATGCTATTCATAAATGAGGACAGCAGTAAATTAGCGCAGGAGATAAAACTGGAAAGGTGGCTGAATTAAAGCATTTATCATAGACAAATCAATAATAACTATGACAAATAATGATGATGAAAGACAGTCAGGTATTTGCATTCCAAATGCAAAGAAGCTCTCCCAGCCTCCAAATTAATTTTACAAATAGGTTTCATAAGACTGTGCTATTTTTCTGGTACACATTCCTAAACAGGATTATATTTCCAACTCCTTAACTACTCCCTGAAGTAATTTTAAGTCTTTCATAACTTTTGATATCCCATTGAAAACAATGTCCTTGCTGTGATGGGAAGAAAAAGGGCACCCAGAAAATAACTATGATTATGTGATGCCTTTATTTTAGGTATTGTCTCAGTTTAACTTCTGTTATGCATTATGTCACACACTAAGGGCATAATTTTCATAGATTTCATAGACATTAGGGCTGGAAGGGACCTTGAAAGATCGAGTCCAGACCCCTTCCCAAAGGTTCATAAGATCCCAGCAAGATAAGCATCCAGTTTGCTCTTGAAGGTGTTCAATGTAGGCACTTGAACCACCTCCGGTGGCAGGCTGTTCCAGACCTTGGG
>JAGPOW010003648.1:83873663-83925084 GCA_030014935.1 Caiman crocodilus
CATCATTAATGAAGATGTTGAACAGTATGGGTCCAAGAACAGAGCCTTGGGGGACCCCACTGGTCACAGGACACCATGATGAGTGACTTCCATCAATTATTACCCTCTGGGTCCGACCACGGAGCCAATTTTCCAGGCAGTGGATCGTGGAGGACCCAAGGTGACAACTGGCCAGTTTCTCCAAGAGGCAATCATGGGAAACCAGATCAAAGGCTTTTTTGAAGTCAAGATATATAACATCAATCTCTTCTCCCTTGACCAGGTGATAGGTCACCTGGTCATAGAAGAAAATGAGATTGGTCAAGCAAGACCTACCGGCAACAAACTCGTGCTGGCTATCCCTTAAGATGTTGGCATCAGCCAGTCCATTAAGGATGGCCTCTTTAATAAACTTTTCTAAGATCTTCCCCGGGACAGAAGTCAGGCTAATGGGCCTATAGCTAGCCAGATCCACTTTCCTCCCGTTTTGAAGATAGGCACCACATTGGCCTTCTTCCAGTCTTTGGGCACTACACCAGAGCACCAAGAGTTTTCAAAGTGCTAGAGGCTGAGCTATGATGCCTGCCAGCTCCTTGAGTACCCTGGGGTGAAGATTGTCAGGGCCGGCTGACTTGAAGGTATCCAGCTTCAAGACGTTCCTCCATGAAGTCAGCATTAATGGAGGGCAGGGGATCACCCTCACTCAGACTTCCCTGTCCCATAGCGGGCATGGGCATCCCATGGGACTGATGAAAGACCGACACAAAGTACCTATTTAATAGGTTGGCTTTTTCCTGGGCATCAGTTGCCCCATCTGGTTCAGCAGGGGACCAATGTTGCCCCTGCTTTTCCTCCTGCTCCTCACATATCTGAAAAAGGACTTTTTATTGTCCTTGATGCTCAAAGATAGTTGGAGTTCAGTTGCAGCCTTGGCTTTCCTGGTCTGCTCCCTACAGGACCAGACCAGTACAGAATAATCCTCCTTGGAGGTGACTCCCATCCTCTATCCTTTGTAGGCCTTTCTTTTTAGCCTCAGGAGGTCTGCTAGGTCCCTGGAGAGCCAGGGCAGCTGCTGTGCCCTCTTGCTGCCCTTCATCCAAGATGGAATAAACTTAGTTTGTGCATTGAAGATCACTCCCTTAAGGAGCAACCACTCTTCTTAAACTTCTCTCTCCCTGTGGTCCTGGTCCCTTAGGGCCTCACTGATAAGCCTCCTGAGCTTGTCAAAGTCGGCTTTCCCTGAAGTCAAGGACTTCTGTGTTGCTGACTGACTTGCCAGCTTTTTGGTGGATGGTGAAGGTGATCAGCTTGTGCTCACTGTCACCCAGCTTCCCTTCGATCACTAGGTCACCGACTAGGTCATCCCCAGTAGCCAGTACCAGGTCGAGCAGCACTTTGCCTCTCGTTGGCCCATAGGCATCTTGAGTCAGGTAGAGGTCATCCATGCACAAGAGGAAGCTTTGCAACTGCTCAGATTTTGCTGAGCGATCCTCCCATAAGATTATGACTGTATTGAATGCATCTGGAATTATTAGCAAATGGTGGCTCTCTCAAGATATATTTTGTGTTAATGAGAGAATAAAAGTCTGTCATTCTAAAAAAAATCAAGTTAATATTGTGTTACATAATGTACCACAAAACTGGGGAGGGGATTGGGGTCTCCTTAGTCTTACAGTACAGGTAAAGCTTTGAGATTAGAAGGTTAAGGTATTCCAACCAATGCCAAAGTTACTGTTGATATTTCCTGTGCTGGGTGTGTTAAAATCTAAGGGTATGCTTACACATTACATCGGCTAACTTTAAGGAATGCTAGGTTGTTGTTAAAGTTAGCAAGTGCTGGGAGTAGTGGCAGGTTCAGGTTTAATACCCCCTGCAACATGCACAGTTCTGAGCTGCTGCCAGAGGTCTGGTAAGGAAGGATCTAGCTAGGAGCTAGGGAGCTAGTAAGTCTGCTCTGTGCCTGCCCTGCTTGCCAGCTTTATGGCAGCAACACCTCCACCCAGCTCACACACATATACACATGCCCTTTCTCCTCCTCTACCTCAAATTTGCCTTTGGTCACAACTGAGCAGCAGAGCCAGAGCATGAGGGCAGTAGTGGGGCAGAGTCTGACCCTGACTGCAGGGGCCCCAAAGTTGGCACTAAGGTCCTTGTTGCTGCTAGGCAGCACCCAGAGACACACATGAGGAACACACATACCCCACCACCACTCATGTGTGGATGTGCTGTTGGGGCAGTATATGAATGAGTGCATGTGTGTGATGTGTTCTTCTGTGTGTATGTGGATGTGTGCAGTGCTGTGCTGTGTGTGTAGTCCTCCACCCCAGAAGTCTGGCAGCTCTCCTTCTTCCTTCCCTGTTATCCCCCTCTCTTCCTCCCCTAGCAGCCCCCTCCCAACCCAACAGCTGCTGCTCCAAAGTCCAGGTTGTTGAGGGAGGGGGTGCAACGGTACATTGGAATCTAGAAGGACAGCTACTCCACCCTAGCACAGTGCCTCCTGGGATACTGGAGGACTGCATTTGATCTGCCCAGAGCAATTAGGCAAAGTTGAGCTGGTTAGGATAGCTCAAACAAAATCCTCATTTCAAATGGCATAACTTTAATGATGCCCATACAACACTCAGCAGTTGATAGAAAGCATGAATGTGTGGTCCATCACATCTTAAGAGCCCCTAGCAAGGTTTAACTGTAATTTCTAATCTCACCCTAACTGGCTAATCCTTTACTGGACTGTTGTTAGTACAGAGTCAGAGGCACAGTCTCACATTGTTTATTACAGAATCGGGGCCTAAGTCAACATGGTATGAAAACCAGTGGAAAATTCTGATTTACCGTACTAAAATCTACCAACCTGTTCTCAGGACATTTAAATTACAAAATGAAAGCAGCCTTTTAAGATCAACCATTTTCAAAAATTGTTGCCATCTTTTGTACAACTGAACAGAGCAAAAAAAAGGGGGTCAAAATAATAAGAAAGGCTGACTAGATCCAGAGATTTGATTCTGGATCAGTTACATTCAGAGGAGTTTTTGGATTAGTAGTTCCAGTGCAAGTCACTATGTGTCTATACATGGGCGTGCGTGTGCATGTGCGTGATTTTTTTTAAATAGATGTAGAACAGAAAATTCAAATTCATGGCTCAGCTAGACAGTAATGCCAACTCACAAGACATCTCTAGGGCACCCTCAGCCATTACATTTTTTGGTGAATTCTCCATGCAGTCTGGTGACTCATTGTATTTCCAAGTACATGCCAGGTTTTCTCCCTCCTCTCTGATACATGAATCTTGGCCCTTCCCAAGCCAGGAAGGTAACACTCCTTTGAAGTAAAGGAAAGATAATTGACAAAAATACTTTCTGGTTTATACATAGATTCAGAAGAATGATTCTCCATACCATGAATCCCAAACAAAATTATAATATATAACATATATAGTGGTATTATTATTTTGATTGGACTGCATGGTTCTTTCCTATGGAAGAGATTTCTCCAAAACCAGATATACTCTAGCTAATTGTATTTCAGTTTCCAGAGAGTCCAGAAATCATGATTTCTCTGTCCAGCATTTTGATATCCTATATTAGGCCAGCTAGCATAACGCCAAAATGTAATTAATCATGGATCTCTCCTACCTCGCAGCCAAGGCAATAGCAGACTCAAACCTCTGCATGCCATTGGTAGCAGGAAACTGAGCATCACACCTGGTGGGTATATATTGAATACAAAGATCATAATGCATTAAGAATGCCAGCATTAAACTGAAGGGATGGCTATGCAAGTTCCACAGCTGATCGCCCATTTGAAACAGCCCCTCCTCTCTTTGCCAACATTTTCCTAGCGCATCATAGCTTAGAACAGGCTTTTTGAAAAGACTGAAAGGAAATAGAAAGAGCAAAGCACAGCTGAAAGTGGTCCAACTAGACAAGCTGCATTCAAAATGGAACTAAAAGAGACTGAAAGAACCCATTAATGCGCAGGAAGCTTGAGGTGGCGCTACAACAGCCAACTGTGATCCATAATGAAGCAAAAGCCATAAAAAAAAAAAAAAAAAAAGCTCTGTACAGCTTGTGAGGAAAGGGCAGGCGTACATTAGCTGTGGCTGTTATTATGAAAGCCTGACTCACAGCAATGCAGTGCCACTGCAAGTATGCCATTTGCCCTTGAAAAGAAAGATGCCTAAGAGACACCAGTGGGTACTTGAATGGTGATTGTGCCACCACCTGGAGTACGGAAATGGAACCCTGGTAGAAAGAGCAGGCTTTTGTACCACCTCTTTCTATTTTGCTGCCGTTAGCCTTTGCTATTATGGTATTATCTCCATTTTTTCTTTCCACTGATAATTAACACCCTCTGGAGGCAGCCAGTTAGCTAGAGATTTTGGCAGCAAGAAAAGATACTATGTAAGACTTGAAGCTTAAGTTTTTTCAAAAGCTCCTTTCAACTGATGAGTGACAAAAGTAATTCAACATCCACATTTTTTTCTCATGGTTTCAGAGATCTTCCTGACCTTTGGGTTCAGTGAAACACAGCAACCTCCCTCTCAAGTCTCAATTACTGTGGATTGTAAAGTAAAGAAAGCAAATAACCCTAAACTTATTTTTTGGACAACCTTGCTTCCAAGACTTCACTCACTCAGAGGTTAAAATATTTTCCTTGCTAATATTTACTAATAATAGTGATGTGGACATGGATTAGCTTTAGATTGTTTTCCACAGACAGACAGGCTTATTTCTCTCCCCCAGTTTATTAAAAAAAAAAAAAAACCATAAAAAGGCAAATTATGAGTGACTTGTTTTATTCCTAAACAGTAGTTTGATAGCACAATCCTAATGTTAGAAATAATTGAGAATTTACTTTATAAATTGTCTTAATTTGCTGGGTTTTTTCACGTGAACCAGAATTACCAGAAGCGAGTATCAGTTCAGAAAAAGCTCATATTAAATTGCTCTCAGAAACTAAAACATCCACTCTGAACAAATGATGGTTGTGCTAACATTTCTATTTTATTCTCTCTCTCTCTCTCACATATACCTTTTTTAGATGTATGTGAAATTAATACTCAGGAAAGTGAAGGACTGACAGCAGCAGCTTGAGCCTAGCACAGGGAATACAGTCACTGTGCAAACTTCCAGACATTACACTGTACCTCAACCATGACTGTTCTTCTAGTCTCTTTTGAACAGAGACGATTAATCATGTCAAATTGTGCCAGATGCCAAAGCAGTTTTGTGATGTCAATAAATATCCAGAGGAGACTGGGATCAGACACAGCTCATTTTTAATCTGTGATCTAAGCAGGATTTGAACCCAAAGGTAAAGGCTCTCCTCTAATCTGCTGTACCTCCTGCCTCTAGGCAGCCATGGGAATATGAAGTCATTTTCCAGAAATGGAAATGAACTTATTACCTTGCTTTTTAATTCACATTGACCTGCTCTGCAGTCTTTATAACACAAAGACCTCCCACACAAGTTTCAGTGTGAGGCACGCATATGTGGGTAACAACTCCAGGGCTAAAAGTTCCAATACTGGGGGAACAATCACCAGCTATGTCCCTATTTTGTAACTGCAAGGGGGGCAGGAGGAAGTTTTATATTTTTGATCAAATCAATCACCATTGCAGTTTGTGCTGTAAATCTTGGTCAACAGCCCTAGATAATTCCTGTAACAAAGATCTTCTTCCCTGTCTCCTCCTTCTTCAGAGCAAATCATTCTAATTCCAGCTGAGACCTAGTGAAACAATGCTGATTTCCCCAGATGCTTCTGCTTTCTTAGACAGAACCCCAGTGGAATGATAATTGCTACTAAGGAGATAGTGAAACTGTGAAATAAATGAGGAAAGAACAATAATAACATTTCATAGGCATGCAACAGCTAGATGAAATGATCCCTTGATTTTTCAGCGGTCTCACACATGAGGCATATTTTGCCTTATATTTCATTATCATTGACTTTTTTTTTTAAACAAGAAGTCCTTTATTCTTTTGACCTCTCATCTTAAAAGTCAGAAATTGTGGAGGGGAAAAGCATTTGTGTATTAGATTACTAAAAAGTATGTTTCATGATATTTTATATAGGAACATGAAAAAATCTTTTTAAATTTGTGAGCAGTTTTGCTATACAGGTTGATGGGTGAGCCACAGAAATGAATACCAACCAACAGCAACAAAGATATGTAGCTGCCTTACATCTTATATTCTATTAATCTATGAATCTGGGTGGGGTTTGACTGATTCCCCAGTACAGCTAGCACTGTAAGAGCCTTGTTGCTTCATTTGAGAGTACAGAAAGTAACATCACAGCTCCTAACATCAGCTTATTCACATTCATTAACAGAAAATTGCCAAACACAGCCCCCATCCATTCACACTAAATAAAATAGGCTATTTTGATAGTAAGGACTTGGGGAAGTGCCTCTGAATACACTAGTCATTCTGATATGCAAGCATTTTAGGTTTCCTGGAAAACTGCTGTTTCAACACATCCTCTGCAACAGATCTTCAACTCGCAGGTATCCCACGACAATGCTAGGTGCGGAAGGTAATCAGCCTATGTGGCATTTGCTGGGAATTTGAATAATTAATTCCATTCTTGCTGCTGTTAATTCTCAAGCATCTACCACTGGTTTGGATCACAGAAAGGAGATGGGGGAGTCTGTTTTCTCACCCAATGGTACAATGTGGGAGCATAAATAAAGATTAACAGTGACTGTGCAAATATTGGAAAGAAATAAAGATTTTGTACTTGATCCAATTTTCTTTTTTAAATCATGTCAACTGAGATACAGAACTGCAGTCATTCATGTGTAAAGCTTTCACTCACATCTGTAGAGACAGGGAATTGTCTGGTATCCCTCACTGACTTTAAATTCTAAACTGGAACATACTCCAATTTAACCTACCCTCCAGCTGAGCTAATAGAAGGGCAAAACAGTCTTAGGATTCTTCTTCTTCTTCATTATTCTTTTGTAATGACTGCAACTGTACTAGGAGTCTTGAACAGCTGCTGGCACAGAACAACAACATGTGAAGCATAGGAAACCTTCAGGACACTAATATTAGTTGCATACCTAGGGAATGGGGAGAAGATGAGGGGGATTTGGTGAAACCTCAAAAATACTACAACAGGACATTATCCCCTTCCTGTTTACCAACTTGTGCACTAATGCCACCTGGATCCTGTGATTTGAATGATGAGGTTAAAACAATAAGAATAAAATAATGAATTGAATGATACCAGTTAGGGCCTGCTTTTCAAAAATGCTGGGAACCTGAAAGCCCATCCAAAAAGTCAAAGGGAATTTTGGAAACCCCCTTGATACAGAAAAGGGCTTCTAGAATGAACAGGGGAATAGAAAGTCTAGCATATAGATGGAACAAAGACAGTTTGGCTTCCTTAGCCTAGCAAAACGAAGGCCACTAAGGGATAAGAATGCTCTCTGTAGACACATTCTGGGGTAAACACAAGGTGACAAAAGGGTTATTTAAATTAAAGGACAATGTTGGCACAAAATTAAGTGGATGCAAACTGGTTATGAATAGATTTAGGTTCCAAGGTGGAAAAAGGTTTCTAACCATCATCAGAACGAAGTTCTTCAAAAGCCTACCACTCAGAGTTATAGAAGCTCAAGGAGGTTGATTGGCTTATGAGAGGGATTTTATGATGTCATCCCCTGTGATATCAGGAAAGTCAATTCTGCCAGGCTTAAAGCCCTATGTTTCTATTTCTTTCACTGCATTAATCCATGTGTTCTCAACCTGGGGGTCACTTATAAAGAGGTTCATGAACACACTGCCTTACTCATTTCCATTAACTATAAAGGAATCCAGAAACAGGGAAAAGGCTGTAAACCACTATAATGAATAAAGGTACATGCTGCACAGTGCTGTTGGTACAGAGGGAAGCTAGTAAGAGAAATAGTGAGGTAAATGGACAACTTACATTAGAGTGCTCTTTTTCCTACGACTCACAATAGATGCAATTTAAGCTTGCAAACAGACAATCCTAGTAGAGATAATAGTGGTCAGATGGTGGATATCTTCCTAGAAAAGAGCTGACCAGGCCAATGTGCAAGACATACATCTTGACCTGTTGACAGCCCAATGTGAGACACAGGGTGCATCTACACATGCACTGAACTGCACAGTAACCGGCATCCCAACAGTGCACAGGTTTTTCCCATGCTACTGTGCAGTAGCAACAAGCAACAGTGCAATAATGTCAGCATCATGATCCATGCTCACCAACACTACATTGCCATAGAAATGAGCTCCAGCAATGTAGGTCATCACTACAGCGATATAGCGTCTTGTGTAGACATGTCCACTTTCTCATGTGGATGAAAAGATCCCAGATAAATGATACACAAAATAAATTATTCATCCAGGAAATGTAACATTCTGTGGGATTCCTCCATTCCTCTGCTACAAAAAAAAAGAGCTATTTCTATAACCTTTCTATTTCATGACTAATTTCTGGTATACATGATAATTATGGTTTAAAAAAAAATTAAGTTGTGTTCTGTGCTTGAGAGGCCTATATGTCTTCTCTGAAGAGTTTTTCAGGCTACACATTACAGCCAGAAAAAGGCACTAATGAGTACAAAAGCCGAAGGCAAGAGAACATAGGAAATCCAGGCAGAGAGCAAAATAAAATCTCACTGATTAAATGAGGCTGGTGCTAGGAGAAATTCTACTGACATCTGTATGTGAGGGCAGGGATACAAGAAATATGTAATAGTTGGTGGAGAAGATCATTTGTGAGGGCAATAGTGGTCAGAGAGGGATCACAGAGGCTTAGAATGGCTTGAACAGATAGAAGAAATTCAAGACTAGTGAGATTAGTAAAGCCCCAAGCAGATGAAGAGGTGAGATTGAAAAGAATCCAAGAGTAGCTGAGGGCAGATCATGAAGCTCAAGGAGGGGGGGCTCGAGGGAGGGCTGAAGGAAGAGAGAGGCTTGTGAAAAACTTCAAGCAACATAATGTGCCCGTTATATATAGATCACCCATCACTGCCCCAAATTTTCAGGCATCAACAGAAACATTGAGCAATCCTTAACTGATATTTGTTTTGCACACATTGCACAGTGCAGTGACTATAAATTATAACTTACCTTGTGCCCCAGGCCATATTAGGACAGTGGGGCTCTTTGAAGGCTGGACCCAGTCCAGGACATGAGAAAGCTGTGGTGGTGGCAGTAGCTCTAGTTCTGACCCTGGGAATTTGGCAATGGCTCCAGCCCCACCCACATGCAGTGTGCCAGAGCCACAGCTCTGTGTTGAGGCAGCAGCTCCTGCTCTGGTGCCAGCATGAGGCACATGGCAGGGGCTGGCCACCAGAGTGGTAGAGCCATAGCGCTAGGGATGGCAAAGGGGCTGAGGGGTAGCCAGGGCTGTGTCAGTCCTCACTTGCCCTCCCACTGCCAACTGGCATGTTCACCTTCCTGAGGACCCCAGATTCTGAAACAAGCCATGCACCCCCAGCCAGGCTGGTAGTCTAGAGGCAGGATGGAGAGCCTCTGTGGGACAGATTCAGTCCACTAACCATGTGTGGAATCCACACTGTAAATGAACAAGCTAAATACAAAAAATGAGAAATGAGAATGTAAATACTCTTAAATTTGAGAATCATAGAAAGTTAGGGTTGGATGGGACCTCAGGAAGTTACCCCTTGCTCAAAGCAAGACCATCACCAACTAGATCATCCCACCCAAAGCTTTGTCTAGTCAGGTTTTGAAAACCTCCAAGGATGGAGCTTCCACCACCTCTTTGATAATATGTTCCAGTGTTTTACAACCCTTATAGTGAGAACATTCTTCCCAATATCTAACCTAACTTTCCCTTGTAGCAACTGCAGACCATTACTCCTTGTTCTCCTGTAGAAAAAAACCCAGTTTTTCATTTTTTTCCCCTTTAAAATACATTCCCTCCCCTTTCCCAACCATTTCTGACTTTTTCTCTCCCTCTCTATTCCCTATCAAGGGGGTTTCCAAGTATAAGTGAGCTAAGACATAGAATAAGCTTTAGCATTTTATTGCGGTAGCAAGTTGTAATTGTTTTGTTTTTTCTCCTTCTTTATATTTTATAATTATGATGTTTATATTGATTTTTACTGTTCTATATTACTGTTTTACTGGTACTATATGACTTAGGCATACATACGTAAGTTAGCATAAGTCATGACAAACAAAATGGAAACTTGACAAGTCTCCATCCTGTCCCCAGGCCCGGTTGTGTAACCTATAACTCATACCTACCCCTCATATGTAACTTGGTTCTTCGAATGAATGGGGATGAATGAGGGTGCTTGAGAGACAACAGCAGTAGGTCTAAAAATAGCTCCCTCTGAATAACCAAACCATCAACACCAATACCTGGACCAGTGACCCAGCCCTTGGAACCACCCTCTGCATTCAAGAAACAAAAGGTGAGGCAACCCACCATTGTGCCAAGATGCATATGCTCAGTAAGACCACCTGGAGCCCTCTGGGACAGGACTGACCTTGCCTGGACAGCCCTCCCCATAGGAGATCATAGGTAGTCTGCCCCATAAAAGAGACTGACTCCTTGGGATGCCCTCTCCCTCTGAACCAGCACCATGCCACACCGCCTATCCACCCAGAGGGCCTGCCGGTGACCCCCCCTCTGGACAACACCTGCTGGACAAAGTCTCTTTCTCCTGCTGCCATTGTGAGTGCTTGTGTGCATGTATACATGTGCATGTGAACCAATAACTTCATGGGGCTGTGTAGTGTGTTGTCTCTTTAATAAACCTGTTATTTGGACCCCTGAGTTGGGTTTTGCTTTCCTATGGTTCAGCCCTGCTCCAATCTCTGCTCCTCACCCCTCTAACTTCTCTCTCATTTCTCCTTCTTCTGCTTCTGGCTCACTGCCACCTCCAACACATGTCTTCAGCTCCTTTCTGTCTGCAAACCCCCTGTTTCTTTGACACTGTCTTATCCCCACTGCCTTTCCCCCTGAGCTCCCAGGTTTCTGCCTCAGTTTCTTCCCTGGCTGTCTCCTCCTTGCCACCAAGCTTTCTTCCCTTGTACCAGTGACCTTGAGTAACCCTAGGTCCATTTGATCTTAAGTAACCCCAGGCCTTAGTTCCTCAGCCAGCTTCTCTCTAGCCTACCAGTTCTAATCCCAGTTCTAGCAACTTTCACTCCCCGCACCTTAACTCTCTCTCACCTTAACCTTCTCCCAGGTACCCCAAGCACACACTGTACCATCCAAGTTAGGAACTTACCTGTGTATATATGTAGGTGGGTTGTATGTGTGTGAACTAGTAAGTGTGTGTGTCTGTGTGTACAGATATGTCATCATGCGCATGATATATGAATTAGTGATCTATGTATGGATAGTGAGTGTGCTGGTATGGACAACTGATTTTTGTCTAACTTGTATGTGCTTGAACTGGTGATAGGTATGCATGTGCCTAAGCTGGTTTGGATATGTGTGTGTGTGTGTGTCTAATTGATTTGTGTTTGTATATGTTCAATTGTGTCACACCCTCCAGTGTAACAGTGCAATATTGAGATCCTGAGAGTTGGCCTGACTCCACAGGGCAACACTGCCACCTGTCACCACTGAGAACAGTCCAGCTCCATCCTCTTTTGAACCCCCCTTCAGGTAGTTGAAAGCTGCTATTAAGTCCCCGTTCAGTCTCCTCATCTCTAGACTAAATATGACCAGTTCCCTCAGTCTTTCCTCATAAATCATGTCCCCCAATACTCAGTACGCAGGACAGTACTGAATATAGGATGTGGGTTTGAATACAGGAGCAGAAAGGGCCTCCTGAGCCACTGAGTCCAGTCCCATAGGTTTGCAGGCAATCTTTAGCAGAAGTAATTATCATACTTGTTGTTTGAAACCCTCACCCACAAATATAAGGAAAAAATATACTAAATTACCAAGAGCACTCTATAACATGTCATAAGTAAAAATTAAGGTACATGGGGGCACTGTCAATGCCCTGCTCCTGAAGTAGCATAGAAGTAGTAGGCTAACATATGCTCAGATCATCCTAGAAAAATGACGAGGCTCCACACTTCAGAGAAAGATAATGCACCCCTTTTCTATATCAACCTTACTTCCTGACCTCAGATCCTGTGATCAGTATGACCCTGAACAGAAGAGCAAGACCCTCTAACTAGGGTCCTCTAGGTTATGGCCATCCACCTAGCAGTCCACAGGCTACATACATCCTGTGAGGGGTTAGCATGTGGCTCTAGGCCCCCACTCAACTGTTGCAACTCCCATGACTCAGGCTGCAGCAGCATCCAGGATCTTGGTGCTTTCCCTTACTTTTGTCTCCCCATTTCCACTACCTGATCCAGCACCAGTGGGTGGCGCAGTGTGGTACAGCCTGCAATGCAAATAGAGTCAGGAGCCCAGACCACCATAAAGAACCAAAGGTAAGGTGGGGTGCCCTCCCCTTTGCACATAGTGGAGCACGATGAGGAACACCCACACAGTGCAATGGGATGAGGGGGGTACCCATCCCCATGCAGTGCAGCAAGGTGGATGGAGCCATCATATGTTTGGTACAACAGGATTGGGGCGTGCCTGTCTGCACATATGGTATGAAACAAGGAGGACTTATACCCCTCCACCCCCAATGTGGCCCCTATGGCATGGGGCCTTTGCTGATATAACCTCTAGGGCACAAAGGCCCCTGTTGTTCAGAAGTTCGATAGCCCTGCTTTAGGTTTTCCAAGTGCTGTCAGGAACATCAGGGCACCCCTGTCAAAACTTACCAGCCTTGCCCCAACACACATCAAAAGTAAATAAATAAATAAATAATGCATTAAGTGAAAAAAATATATACTTCCCAACCCTAACTGGCAACAGGAAAAGCCCAGAGGCATCTGATTACCAGACACCTTCCACTAGGTTGACCTTATGGAAATCCTGGCAATCCGGTACATCATCCAAGAAATCTAAAACATTTCCCCCTCCCCCATCCAGCACTTTCACAATTCACTGGAGTAGGGCTATATGCTGGGTAGGCAACAGAGTCTGCCTGTAATGTGCTCCACGTTGCTCCAACTCCTGACCAGACTGCACCATGTGTCCCTGTGTTTCGAGGATTCTAACATTATAAAAGCCATTGTCTGTCCGTCTGTCCATAATGTTTTATTCATGCTCTGATTGGCTGGTGGAAACAACCGATCATAGTGCAAATACAGTATTCAGAATGGAGGTGGTGGCACAGCAGAGTACCACCATGATGGTGGGGACACAGAGGATGGAGTGGGGTACCCCTGCCCTGCCCAGATCCCTGGAGGCGACAGCAATGGAGCGGACGAAATGGCAGGGAGGGGCCAGGCCAGCCCCCTCCTTTCTCCTTGGAAGTGGCGGTGACTGCACAGGGGGGAGCAGCATTCTGGACTCCACAGGCCCTCTGCACCCTGCAGGCAGCAAAAATGGGGGTGGGGGAGTCTAGGCCAGCACTGCTGGCCTCACCCCCTCCCTCTCTCTCTCCCACGCTGCTCTCCCCTGACATGGGGGGGGTGGGAAGCAACAAGTCTGGGCCAATACAGTGGTGGAGAGAAGCAGGCCCAATGTGGGGGCAAAGCTGGCCCACCATAGCTGTGGGGGCATGGAGAGCAGCAGACCCAGATTGATGTGGGAGGGGTGGCGGGATGGGAGGAGTGGGCCTAGCCCTGAAATGGTAGCATGTAGAGTTCGGGGGGTGTACCAGGCCTCGCCCCAAAAGTGAGGGTGAATGGAAGTGGTCCAGCCCAGCACTGAAATGGCAGTGTGGAAGGTTGGGGAGGCTCGCTGAGCCTGGCCTGCCTCCAAAACAGAAGCTTTCTGGGAGGTGTGCTGGGCTCTGTCCAACCTGGAAATGGCAGCGGGGAGGTTTGGAGGGGCAGGCCCAGCCCTGAAATGGTGGCAGGGATGTGGGGGAAGGAGCAGGTCCAGCCCCACAATGGCAGCAAGGTAGGTAGAGAGCCCAGGCCCAGCCCCACAGCTGAGTGTGGAAAAGGTGGAGTGGTCTCTGCCACGAAGGTAGGGGGAGGGGAGAGATCCAGATGCAGGCCTCTGTCTCTACCTGTATCCCCTGCCCATCATTCTTGACAGGCAATTGGCTAGTGCTCACTATAATTCCCAATAGCGAGCCTGGACCAGCCTCTGAAATGTGGGACTGTCCCAACTAAGACAGGACATATGGTCATCCTACCTTTCACACTGGAAAAGATACCTTTATTTCCCAACTTGGGGACTGCAGACACAATACTTCACATCACATGCACAAATTAGTGAACTAGAACTCTCCATCCAATCATACTATCCCCTCCAAACTTATCCAGACTAAACTTATCCAGTTTAGTCTTAAAAGAAATCCTACCAGGTTCTTTCTTCTTACCACTTTGCATAGTCCATGCTACTCATATGATAATTAGAAATCTTCTAATTTCCATCTAAATTTATCCATAGCCAATTTGTAACTATTAGATCTTGTGCCACTGTTGGTTTTTTTAGCCAAAAAGGCACTTCCCAACCATTTGCCACCAAAATGTATTTCTCTAGAGTGATCATATCCCATCTCCTCAATCTGTTTTGTTAAACTAAAGCCAAGCTTTTTATCAACTTTCATAAGAAAAGATCTCTGTTCCCCGAACACCCTAGTGGCCCTCCTTTGACCTTCTTCTGATTTTAGTTCATTTTTTAAATACTGGTGACTAAAACTGAATATAAATGGAGTTTTAGAAATGCCTTATACAATGGTACTCTCTTGTCTTTACCACATGTACCCTACTTAATACATTTTAAGATTACATTGCCCACCCACTAAGATTGTGTTGAAAGAGCCTTTAGCATTTCCATTAACTGATAGGCAAATCTAATGTACCAGAAGTAAAGAACTGTTTAACTTGCTTGCTTGAGGGTCACTTATGTGTCATGACTCCTTGACTGGTTATATTTTCTCTATATAAATTATATGGCAAGAAGAAAAGAACACAGAAAATGCACATAGTCCAGGTTTTTGCTGTACATGATTAGTCATCAGCCCTTAAGTACACTGCAGATCTCTACTTCTAGCCTCTTGGGGAAAAAAATGATAAGCTAGAAAACTGCTATGGATCTTATTCTTATGGTAAATTCACATATTCCAAAGCAATTAGGATCATAGGAAAGTAGGACTGGAAGGGATCTCATGAAATCATCTAGTGCAGCCCCCTGCCCAAGGCAGGATCGTCCATGACAAAAGCCATCCCAGTGAAGTATTTGCCTAACCTGCTTTTGACAGTTTCCAGGGATTCAGATTTCAGAACCTCTCTACGTAGCCTATTAGAATGATTAACCACCATCATAGTGAAAAAGTTCCTCCTAATCTGCAAGTTAAATTTCTTCTGCTGCAGTTTGAGGCAATTGCTCTTAGTCCTGTCCCCTAAAGCCATATAGAAAAAGTTAATCTCCATCCTCTTTGTAATTTCCTTTCAGATGTTTGAAAAGTAAAATCCTCACTCAGCCTTCTTCTCTAAACTAAATGATCCTACTTCTTTCAGTCTTTCCTCCTAAGTCATGCTTCTCAGGCTTCTGATAATGTTTGTCACTCTCCACTGGACTCTTTGCAATTGACCCTTGAAGTGTGAAGCCCAAAACTAAATACAGTACTCCAGGTGGGGCTTCAGCAGTGCCGAATAGAACAGAAGAATCACTTTCCTTTGAATTGAATAAATTGAAATAAATTGAATAAACTAACAGTTTTTGGACTATGGAATTACAAGGCTTGTAATCAGTTTCTCCTTTAGTATCAGTACAAAAATCACTTAAGTTTGTTCAGCAGCAATAGTGGACTATTGTAAAATCTCTGTTATCCAGCATCCCCGGGATAAGGGGATTTCCGGTTATGTAAAAACTCCAATTATGTGAAATAACCCGGCAGGGTTTTCAGATAACACAGAGCGAGGGGCATGAAGGGGGGTGTGGTAGCAGCCACATGGAAAGTGGCAGCAGCACAGGGTGGTGGGTTGTGGTTGTGCCTGCTGTGTGCAAGCTATCCCCTGACCACCCCCAGCATCCAGCTGGCAGAGTGCAGAGGGTGGGGGGTAGAGGCAGCTGCACTTGGAGTGGCAGCAGTGCAGAGTGGTGGGTGGATTTCAATGAGGTAAGGAAACTAGTCAGTGAGGCACTGATGTCCCAGAGAGGAGGAGAATTGGGAGTCCAGGGACAGTGGTTGTTCTTTAAGAAGATGATCCTCCAAGCCCAAAAGGTGACAATCCCCACAGGGATCAAAGGGAGTAGGAGTGCTCAAAAGCATCCATGAATGTCTCAAAGCTAAAAAGGAGGCGCACACCCAATGGAAGGGAGGGGCCATCACAAATGAGGATTATACCTCCATTGTCTGAGATATTAGGAGGGCTAAAGAGGAGAGGTGGCTGGGAGTAGCAACCCAGATCAAGGACAATAAGAAATCCTTTTTTAAATACATAGCGGGTGAAGAAAAGGTACCGAGTAATGTAGGGCCTCTGCAGGATATGCTAGGAAATCTGGTCATCACACCAGATGACAAAGCTAACCTCTTTAACAATTTCTTTGCCTCCATCTTCTTGAGTAGGGACCGGGGCATCCCCCCACTGACATTCCCAATGAACCCAGGGGAGGTGTTGCCAGGTTCAGTGTCAATGAGGACCTAGTCAGAGAACTTCTGGTGAGTCTAGACATGTTCAAGTTAGCAGATCCTGACGATCTCCACCCCAGAGTGCTGAGGGAATTGACAGAGGTCATTGTGAGACCCCTGGCATTGCTTTATGAGCACTCCTGTTGCTCTGGCAAGGTGCCAGAGGACTGGAAAAGGGCCATTGTGGTCCCCATTTTCAAAAAAGGGAGGAAACTACAAGCCCAATAGTCTCACCTCGATCCTTGGGGAGCTCTTTGAGAAAATTATCCAGGAGTACATCTGTGAGGAGCCAGCAGGGGATTTCATGCTTAGGGGCAACCAAAATGAGTTCATTTGAGGCAGGTCCTGTCAGACCAACCTGGTGGCCTTCTACACCCAGGTCACAAAATCCTTGGATGTAGATGTCGTAGTAGACATAGTCTTTCTGGACTTTAGGAAGGCCTTTGACACTGTCTCTCACCCCATTCTCATTAAAAAATTAGGTGACTGTGGGGTCGATGCCTACACAGTCAGATGGGTCACAAATTAGCCGGGGGGGCCACACCCAGGGATTAGTGGCGGCTGGGTCTTTTTCGACCTGGAGGGATGTAAGCAGTGGGGTCCCCCAAGGCTCGGTGGTTCTTGGGCCCTCACTGTTCAATATCTTCATCAGCAACTTGGACGAGGGGGTGAAAAACACCTTGTTCAGATTTGTGGATGATAATAAAATGTGAGGAGAAGTGGGCACACTGGAGGAAAAGGACAGGTTGCAACTAGATCTGGACAGGTTACAGGGGTGGGAGGATGAGAACAGGATGGGATTCAATACTGACAAATACAAGGTACTTCACCTGAGGAGGAAGAATCAGCAGCACAACTGCAGGCTGGAGAATTCCCTTCTAGTCATCACAGAAGCAGAAAAGGATCTTGGTGTCATTACTGATTCCAAGATGAACATGGGCCACCAATGTGGGAACGCGGTCAGGAAGGCTAACCATACCTTGGCATGCATCCACACAGATGCATCACGAGCAGGTCCAAAGAGGTGAACCTCCCCCTCTATGCAACACTGGTCAGGCCGCAGATGGAGTACTGCATCCAGTTCTGGGTGTCGCACTTCAGGAGGGATGTGGTCAACATCGAGAGGGTCCAGAGGAAGACCACTTGCATGATCAGGGGGCGGCAAGGCAGGCCCTACGAGTGGAGGCTACAGGACCTGAACCTGTTCAGCCTCCACAAGAGAAGGCTGAGAGGAGATCTGGTGGCCATCTATAAGCTGGCCAAGGGGGACCAGCAGGCTATGGGAGAATCCCTGTTCTTCTAAGCATTACCAGCAGTAATGAGGAATTACAGCCATAAGCTGACCAAGAGTAGATTAAGGATAGATATTAAGAGGCACTACTTCACAGTCAGGGCAGCTAGGATCTGGAACCAACTTCCAACAGAAATGTTGCTCACTCCTACCCTGGGGGTCTTCAAAAGGACTCCCATGGCAGGGGGTCAAACTTGATGATCTGCTCAGGTCCCTTCCGACCCTACCTACTACAAAACTATGAAATTATAAATGGTATTGGCCAAAACCATCCTCCTTCACACTGAGAATCGTTGCTACCACCAGCTGCAGGTTTTTCAGAGTAGGCTTACAAGGAGGTCCACTCTCTTGGCCAATGCATCTGAATGAGGAAACAAAATTCTAGGCCCTGAAAAGGTCCTAGTAGAAATTGGGCAGCTTGCTGAAGTCTTGCATAAGCAGACCTTAAAGATTAAATATTAATCATGTTGGAACCCTGGAAGTGGCAGACAAAGGCATCCTCCAAAATGTACCACACCACATGACTACAGACACCAAAGAGGAGCCTTTGCAGAACTAGAATGTGGAAGGTGTAGACTTGGCTACAAATGCAATCCAGGCCCTCTTTCCCTCTCTGCCTCCTACCCCTCACTCTTCCAGAGACCTAGTATCATCCCAGCCAGAAAAATTCTGGTTCCCATCTCAGGATTACCATATCCAAAGCCATTAACAAAGTCCCTGCTTACAGGGATATCCAAAGAGAAATCTCTAGTCTAAGGCTGTCTATAGATTTTGGGGGGGGGAACAGACTAAACCACTGACCACAAAAAGTTTAAAGACAACACTCAGTGTGATCTCTGACAGTCAGGGGAAAGATGGCAATAGCAGTAACTACCTCCCCTGCAATCTCCAAACTCATCTCCACTTCCAGGCTCCATTTAACACCCCTCAGAAGCACACTTATATTCTTAATAAGCATAGTCCCAGAGGAACAAATAAGCACTCTCTTATATAACACTACTTGCTCCCACTCAGAGGAAAGATGGTCAACAATAAATTGGTTTAGCAAGGCCATCTGCTTTTACTGGACCTATGTGTATGATAATAGTAGTGCTGTGAGTTCCAGAATGGAAAAGGAGTGCCTGCACCATTGTATGAGAGAATAGGCCTATTGCTATATAACATGGTATAAACATGAACACAATTCTCTCTTTTTTATTACTTGCAACAGGATGAACTTGCCATATCCTGGTCATGTCAACATAAAATATCAAATGTGTGTTGTGACAGAGCCACAAAGTGTTTAGCCAGAAGATGATTACGCAACTTGTGAAAAACATTTGGACTTTGTAATAGAATTTCCCAAGACGTATAATTAGAAGACTTTAAAGCCATAGCGAATTAATTGGATAAGCCCTTCCCTTCACGGGAAATTTTACTTTGTGACATGTATTAAAGAATTAAATTGTAAGGAAGGAGATACTTGTGATTTCAGTCAACAGGGGATAGGCAGAGTATTTTCTTATGAAATGGAAGATAGAAAGGGGAGAAAAGGAAATAACATAATTTTACACTCGTGCATTAGGTATTTCTCATATTACATGGGCATCAATGATAGCCACTCAGGGCATGTCCCCATGGGTGGGAACATGAATTCCCTGGGGACAAACAGCAGTGGCACATATTTATGCTACTTCTAGTTGTCCCTGGGGAATGCCTCTGCACATACGTTCTGGTGTGCAGCAAGTTGTCCCAGGGACCATAGAGGAGGCTGAGGCCAGCACCTAGGCTGGCCCTAGAAGCCCTACCTGAGGTCCTGGCTACAGTTGTGGTGATCTGGGCATACAGAGCTTTGCCAGCAACCAAAGCATGGCTCTGGATGGCCAGGCTCCAGTTTTGGGTGGGACATGCTGCCACTATGTCTACCACCCTGCTTTTTTCTGGTGCAGGATATTTAGACACTGGGATCTCCAGTACCAAAAAAACCTGCTGTAGTGGAAATTAGCAGTGTGGTGAACACCTACATGCATGGTGCATGCAGTTTGCAGTGCCGCAGACAGGTCCACGGCACCATTAACTGCACACGCATGCTTGTCTGGATTCCTGCTCAGAGCTGTGACTAGGGTTCTAAAGGCATTTCCTAATATATCTACTGAGCCACCTACCTGTCACATGCTCCATATTATTCATTCCCTCACATTTTACCTTCATATACCACTACATTGCCTTTCAATGATATCTTATATTTAACACAAAACATTTGGATTCCTTCATTATGTTGCACTTGTATCACTCTCTGCCATTCCCTCCCAGTCTCTCCACTTAACTGACTTGACCTGTGCGTAGCCAATATTCATTACGAAGCTGATGCAAAAAGCTAAACCTAACTTTTCGAAGTTAAAAGATGCTGACAGACACGATTGCTAGAACTGGCTAGAGGATGACAATTTCATTTCATGAAACATTTTAAATATTTTTAATTAAATAAAATGTAATTTAAATTTTAAATAATTTTAAATATTTTTAGTTCTCATTTAGAACAAAAATCAAGCAAACTCTTGAATGTTTTTACAGAATAGGAGACAGGCTGACTAACTCAGTTTTCAAAGTTAGAAAACTGGTTTGGGGGACAAGTTTCAAATCTTTGCTCTGCCTGGTTCCACAGAATTTTTATTCTAGTTTGATAAGGCAGAGCAAAAACTTTAACTGGTGTGACTTAGGCCATTGCTCTAACCAATAAGCTATAAACACCCTAGATTAAAAAATACTGTATCCTGTATAAAACCCAGCCATCCCAAGTAAAACAGGGTTGGAGATAACAATTTGCACCAATCTAGGAAATTTTACCCACATCTGAACCCAAGGTAACTTTCCTCTGAGGAACTTTCCTCTTATTTCTATTGTTTGTTTGTACACTTTGTATTTTTTTTGGCTTTCACTTTAAGGTTGTCTCATTTTTGTAGTCAGAGAGTCAGTCAACCTACGAAGGCTTTCCAATGAAATGGTCATTGCAACTGGTTTGTTTCCACAAAACATCCTGGTTTATATGAAGCAACTTTTTGTGGAAAAAATATTTCAGCTGGTTCTAATAGTTGTATTTCAGCCACTAGAACAGGATAAATAGTTTCCCTTTAGACACTGTGCCTGGATTGGAGAGCAGATGGTGTTAGTATTACCAATACACTTTTTTTTTCCTCTCAATGAGTGGAGGCATCTATAGAACAGCAGATAACTTGTTAGTAATGAATTGCATTCAAGATGAATATGCTATTGACATAATGACTGCTGTAAAATATTTCATGTTTATTGGCATCAATACCTATTACGAAGCCACCTTTATTGATATTACAATAAAAAGAGCTAAATTTTGTAAAGCCTTGAGTAATTACAAGTCCTTTGCTGGGAAATAGCAGAAATACACTGACAATTCATAGCACAATAGAAGTATGTGACAGGCCAGAAATATCCACTTATGGGTATCATAATTCAAGACAGGCAGATTATTAATTAGAAGAAAACTCTCCCTACATCTACTTTAGGACACATATGCATAACTATTCTATTCTAATCAAATATTGTAACAGATACTGTACATATTAGTTGAACTTGTCCTCTTTTAAAGTGAGAAAGGCCTTGTCCACTCCCTCTGAATTAAGGAGACAAGAAATTGTTAGGGTGCTAACTTTAATTAGACCAATTGTGTAGTTGGGATAGAGTTAAACAAGGTTTTGAATGCAAAACATTCTTCGTCAGCTCACAGCTACAATATCCCTCTTGCACTACCATCTGAATTTAGTCTGTGTTTTAAACAATTATTTGGCCAAGACTAGTATTTAAATAGATATTACTGTAACAAGCAGGTGTCCTGGAGCTGTTCTCATAGTAGGCCTGCCCTTTTCTTTCCAAGCTAGCAACCCAGCCATGTCATCTGCTATGCCTTGATGTTCCAATCAGTTGATATTAATCCGGCAGGAGGCTGCTCTTTACCTGCCCTGATAACAAGGGCTTTTGTACACACTCCAACCTCCCCTTGACATATCCCATGCCTCGCACATGTTTCTTGGCCTAACACCTGGCCTCATCTCTGGGCCTACTAGCCCATCCTCTGGCTCCAGGCCCTGTCCATGGGCTCCAAGACCTGTCGCTTGGCCACAAGCCTCTTCTGGCTCTAAGCCCTGTCCTTGGGCTCCAAACCCAATCCCCAGGTATCACCCACCTCTCTATATCTCATGGCCCCAGACCCCGCACTGGGCTCCAAGCCCATCACAATGGGACTAGGGCTGCAAACACCATCCCTCTTAGAGCCTAACATTCAGCTCCATAATGTGTCCAGGCTCTCCCATGAGACTGAGCACTGCTGTAGGTCTCTCCACCATTCTGAGCCCTGCTTCAGTGCTCACAGTGAGCCTGGGCTCCCCCTCTCTCAGGTCTCACCCACCGTGGATGTGAGGGCTGGGTTCTTCAGGTGCCTCTACCCACCTTTCACTGGGGAAGTAAGTAGCCGGGCATTTCTAGGGAGCTACCCCACCACAGGAAGCTCCACCAAGCCACCCTTCCCCTGCAGAGTGCAGTTTCAGGTCATGCCCAGGACCGTGGGGCCTCCTCTTTCCCCCACAGACCCAGTCCTTACCTCCAAGTGGTGCTGAGCAGCAGCCCAGCCAGTGGTGACCCTCCAGCTCTTGCCAGCAGACTGCAACCCTGCAGTTCAGGGACCCAGCCCTGGTATACTCCAGCTGGGCCCTGTTCCCCAATCAGTGCCTGACTGGAATTACAGCCAGCTGTTGGCTCCCTGGCTGCTGCCTATGCCCCTGTTACAATTACCTATAGTTTTAATATATCCTACATTCCATGCAAATAATATGAAGAATAGGAAACCATGTACTCAAAATGCAGGAAACTATAACAGTTAAGGTTGAATGTGCAATCTTAATTCTCTCCATCACAAATCCATTCACAGAGAAACATACCCTCTGTTTCTCTTCACTGTGCTGTCATTTGCCGCACGGAACAAATGGAGCTTGGCCTGACATAGCTCCCTATCCCAGCACCTGAGTTCCTCTGCCATTACCTCAAGCTCTGTAGCTTCAGTGAGGGATCTCCGAGGGATCTCTGCTAGCCCCAAGTGGTCCTCATTTTTGGGTTATGGAAGAAGAAATTATAGGTCCCCCGCTCAGGGAGATTGTCAGCCTGGAATATCACCTGTGGAGAAGACACTCCTTCCACAAGCAACTGGTAAGAAGACAAACAATAAAAAACATATATTATAAGAGTAGAGCAAGCATAGGAACCATATGATGACATAGAGGCAGATATGAGTAAAAGAAAATACCAAAACATTGATCTGTTTTTACCCTACAGCTTAAATTAAAAGATACAGTCCACAGGGAGTTTTAAGGATCTAAATGCAGCCTCTGTTTTGCTATCAGAGCTTTCTGCACCCCCCCTGTCAGCTTGATTTACCCAGCCTGCTTGAGAAGACTGAAGACCCAGCCATGCTCTCTAGGCAGGCTTAAGTACACTTGCCAACCTGGCAAGATCCAGGCTTTCTTGTGCCTCTTAGAACATGCACGTGGAACATCACTACATAAAACAAAATCAAACCCTAATTTTCAGCCATTAACTCTACATGTGAACAGTCCTGGGCTGTTCAAGTTTACCACCAAAATAAAAATACATTAAAATTACATTGATATCAAATACTATAATATATACAGACAGAAGAACACTTGAACTGAACACAGCTTCATACTAGCTACAATTAGAGACCAACTACCCCAATAGTAAACTTAATTTGGGAGAATATCTATGCATGCCACATAGTAAACACCCAAGGTAGATTTATCTTCAGGTACCTCTGTGACACTCTCCCCATGAAGTATTTGCCTACTATTGCCTGTTACTTGTCAAATAAAACATAATTGTGTTTCAGGATGCAACCATAACTGACATCCACTATCTCTGGATCCTAAAATAATCTTAATTTTGTTTTTCTCTAAAAGTAAGCAGCATTGGAGTATGACATTTTACATGGGGTTAGCATAGAGGCCTTCTGAATTTTCTAGCTAATTTTTTTTAATTTATTTTAATAAATATTTAATAGTTGGCATTTAAAAGTATGCTCCAATTTTTCCTTGGTAGTCCTAGTTTTCCTATCTGAAATGTTTCATAATGATGTCCCTTTGACACTGCCTCTCACCCCATTCTCATTAAAAAAATAGGCAACTGTGACATCAACACCTATACAGTCAAATAGGTCACTAGTTGGCTAGAAGCCCGCACCCAGGGAGTGGTGGTAGATGGGTCTTATTCAGCCTGGGGGGATGTGGGCAGTGGGGTCCCCCAGGGATCGGTCCTCAGACCTGCACTGTTCAACA
Organism: Caiman crocodilus; assembly: GCA_030014935.1. Taxonomy (NCBI): domain Eukaryota; kingdom Metazoa; phylum Chordata; order Crocodylia; family Alligatoridae; genus Caiman; species Caiman crocodilus. The sequence continues at coordinate 83,897,918 of JAGPOW010003648.1, forward strand.
TATTCATCAGCGACTTGGACAGGGGTGTAAAAAGCACCCTGTTCAAATTCACAGATGAGCCTAAGATGTGGGGAGAAGTGGGCATGCTAGAAGGGAGGAATAGGCTGCAATCAGACCTAGACAGGTTACAAGGGTGTGCAGATGTGAACAGGATGGGTTTCAACACTGGCAAGTTCAAGGTGATGCACCTGGGGAGGAAGAACCAGCAGCAGATCTACAGGCTGGGGAACTTCCTTCTTGTTAGTACAAAGGCAGAAAAGGATCTTAGAGTCATTATTGATGCCAAAATGAACATGGGCCAACAGTTTGGAGAAGAGGTCAAGAAGGCCAACCATACCTTGTTATGCATGCACAGATGCATCTCAAGCAGGTCCAAGCAGATCTTCCCCCTTTATGTCACAATGGCCAGGCTGCAGTTGGAGTACAGCATCCAGTTCTGGGCACCGTACTTCAGGAGGGATGTGGACAACATGGAGAGGGTCCAGAGGAGGGCCACCCACATGATCAGGGGGCAGCAGGGCAGGCCTTACGAGGAGAAGTTAAGTGACCTAAACCTGTTCAGGCTCCACAAGAGAAGGCTGAGAGGGGATCTAGTGACCTGTTACAAACTAGTCAGAGGGGACCAGCAGGCATTGGGGGAGTTCCTGTTCCCCCAAGCACTTCCAGGAGTGACAAGAAATAATGGTCACAAGCTGGCAGAGGGTAGATTTAGGCTAGATATCATGAGGCGCTACTTCACTGTCAGGGCAGCTAGGATCTGGAACCAACTCCCAAGAGAAGTGGTGCTGGCTTCTACCCTGTGGGTCTTTAAAAGGAGACTGGATGATCACCTTGCTGGGGTCATTTGACCCCAGTACTCTTTCCTGCCATGGCAGGGGGTTGGACTTGATGATCTACTTGAGTTCCTTCCGACCTTACTAACTTTGAAACTATGAAGAGTTTTATATAGCTGAAGGTCCACTGAGTAGGACCTACAATATGCTGGATTTTTTGTTCAAGTGGGTAGAATATATACCAAAGGTTAGATTGTGCCCTGTGTCTCTAGGGGTATGATACTAGATGTAAACAAGCTATTTCAGGTACTACAAAAAGTCTTGTTAGCAACCTCCAACTTAATTTACCTGTCAAAGAAGTTTCAAGCTGCCACCTTCCCTTATATTGTACTGAACCTAGGTGCATCTTAAAATTTGCTGCCCAGGAGGAGGAGGGGTATAATGGATGTAAGAAACCTGATTGTTCTCCCAATCTGGAACTGTTCAGAGAATTAGAAAGGGTCCCGATGTGATTTAGACAACCCTGGGGACTTTCTATATTATGGTAGTCTCCTAATATGTGGCTAATGATGCACTAACCAGAATCTTTACAGTATACCTAACCTTGAACTATCCCTTCTGCCTCAACATGTTACAAAGGCATCCTTGAACTGCAGCCTGACAGCTTTTTTATAGTGTCTGAATGTCACAGGACAATGCCCCAAGGGTGGTCAAGATGCCCCCTGATGGTTACACAACTTCTGCTCCCATTCCAGCTCCTCAGGGTGCCCTCCCTTTTTCTTGCCTTCCACACCTTGATGGAACTATTAGAGTGATAAGAGAAGCTGCCACAGGATCCCACATTGAGCCCTTGTACAGTTTATCCAGCCAGTACCTCTAGCACTTGGCTAGCCCTAATTTTGCCCCTTAGCATTAAGTTATGGTCCTTCTGGCCCTATCAGTGCCTCAGGGTACCAGTTGCCTATGGGTTATAATCATGGCCTCCATCCCTTGCTGTAACTGTGCCCATGCCTTGCAGATGTTATTCCTTATTCATTCAGAGGGAATCCCCTAGCACCAGTGCAGCTTTTGGCCCTTAGGTCTTGAGCCTTTGTCTGGGCCTCAGCTTTCCCAAACTTGGGCTTTTATTCTAGCTGCACCCCTCAGCCCAAGTCCACTGCCTCAGACCTTGGCTCCTGTCCCCACCTCAGAGATGCAGTGGGAGGGGGCACAGCTCCCCACAGCTGTGTGCACCCCGGTGAGGGTACGGGGAGCAAGTGCCCCCCCCATGGAGCAGAGACAGGCTGCTTACTATGGGCTGGGGCTCTGCTGCCTTTGCCCCAGGACCTACACAATGCTACTGCTGCTCACCTGGCAGGCAGAGGACATGCAACACAGCCAGCGCACAGCTCCTGGGGCAAAGTTTTCCCCAGGAGCTAGCTCCATTGCTCATCCCCTGCATGCATGGTAGCAGGAGGTACACTGGCATTGTGCAGCTGAGCTTTCAGGACAAAGGAAGCAGGGTGCACAGCCCCAAGCCCACAGCAGGCAGCCTGCTTCTGTCCCACACACATACAGAGGACATGTGCCCCCCATGCCTCCTCTGGGGGTGCACACAGCTGTGGGGAGCTGTGTACCCCTGGTGCCTCTGGACAAGCTACCCACAGGTCTCTCACATGACCCGCCCTAGGACCGGGGCCCCATTCACCCCAATCCCTGCCCCACTCCCTCCCTCACCACGGGGACTAGATCTGCTCTCCCCCTGCCTCTTCCCCCGCTTTCTCCTTCGTAGACCTACCGGCTGGGCACTCTCTGCATGTGCCAAGAGAAAAAAATCACAAGATTTCAGGATTCTATTATGAGATTATGAGTCACAGTTAATTTCACTTAGAAATTGCAACAGGTAAACTATCCCTAAAGTTGAAGAAAAGCCTTTAAGAGATCTCTTTATGCCATTCTAGCCTCTTTGCATAACATACAGGAGCTGGTATAGGGGTCTCACCTCTCATGCAGCATTTGCAGGGTTCAAGCAAGCACATTGACTACTATTGACTTAACATAAGCTCTTACTTTATATTGAAGGTAGGCTGTTCAATTTTTTTCACATTTTTATTTAGAACTAAATTTGAGCTCACCCTTGTTAAGCTGTGCTGACAGAAAGACATCTTTTTAAAAAACTGGCCCAATATTCCACTGTACAGTTGCCAGTTTGTTATGACCAGACCCAATACCTGGATTCTACCAGACAGAGGTTAGTGGCTGTTTTTAGTTGCTAGGACCCTAGAAAAATCTCTTAAACTCAGTCTTCTTGAATGAAGCTTTTTCTGGAAAGTGTGAGGCTGACATCCAGCCACCCTCCAACGTGAAACTAAAGTCTGAGATTTCTCAAGTCCTCCCTGTCACTTTACACAACACTCCCTCAGTGCTCTGCTTAGGTGGCAAATACTCTGAGCTTCTACTTGAACCCACGCAGAGATAACATGAAAGGAAAGCTCAGAACATAGGGCTAGGGGAGTTTTCCTCTTAAAATCCCTAGAAGTACACATTTATTAAACAAATCCAAATTAAAAAGTTGTAAGATTCATGCTCCCTTAAAACAAGCTCATCAGGCTGACCTGATACCTACCTGCCTTATCACTCTTTCAAGTCCTTATATGCAATGAGAAGCAACACAAAGCACAGCCTGAATCTCATATAAGGGTCTCCATGCCATGGACACAGACTATAAACTTACTTGTCTAGGCAGCAGCACCCTCAAGCATGCCCCTCTGCTCTGCATGTTGGGCCTCCCGATTTAGAAGCAGCATAGATGCCTTCATGTGCAAATTGGTGGGCCAACCAGTACTGTCATTCAGCAGTACTAATTAGCCTATCTCCAGTGCCATGCAGATGTAACTACACTCCTTTCAGTTCAGAAAGCAGCCAACATGGAGCAGTGAGACATGTTTGAGAACAGTGCCGCCAAGAATGGACAAGGGGTTTTTCTACACAGCAGCATGCAAGAAGGTTACACCTTCTTCATACTCTCTTGCATGTTGCTGTGTAGAAAGATCCTTGGTTCATTCAGGTGGATCAGTTCTTTAGAATCATTCATTTTCAGTAACTTCAGACTGAAGTCTTGATGACTTTCAATGATGGTCCAGCAAAAGTACTAAAACATGTTTTCCAGACAGGGCAGCACACTAGGCTGCCTCTGGGCAAGTATATACTTGTACAAGCACCACACCAACATTTCCACACAAAGCCCAAAATAAAGTGCCTAATTTTATCCCCATACCTATATTCAAATCTTTTAAAGCCATAATAGACTTTTGATGTTATTTGACTTACAAAAGCCTAGCTTAAAAAACACACAATGCCATTATGTTTTCTTTCTGAATCTACTTTCTCCTTTTATTATGTTTAATAAATGTAAGCTTAGAGAAAATTATTCTGAGAATATATATGTTCCTATAACTGAGATTACAATTACAAATTTTCTTGCTGGAACTTGTAGTCCTTTCCCAATAGGGGCCTCACACTCTTCTTAGGTGTCACCTGCATCATTCAAACTTCAACCTAAACTAGGTATTATTACCTCTAACAGTAACAAGCCTTATCAAAATATGGCACCAGTTAGAGTTTCACTCAGCAGGGATGTAGATTATATTCAGTTACTGGGGATCTTGTTATACTCCAGTTAAAATGTATGCAAAAAGTTCACTGTTTGATTTTAAGCTCTTACTGAGCAGCAGGAAGAGAGAGATTTCAGTGTTTCTAACAATTTGTCTGCTCTATAAAGAAAATGGTTAAGGAAATCAGCCTGGAGGCAGGAAGGAATTTATTCAAAGAATATGACTAGGGAAGAAACAACTTTCATCCCTTTAAATGATTCAGATGGGAAGCCAGGCTCCTGGTTAAATTACATAATTAGAGAAGAGATAAAATTGCCAGGATAAGCCTCTTAAGCAAAAAAGATGGAAAATGAGTATCATTCTAATATAACACATATTTAAAAACAATCTCCAAACCACTAAAACTATAATGTTTATGTCTTCCAAATCTTTTGATATTTATAATTGGCTCGTTGATTTGATTTTTAATAATGACCTTCAAACAGGAAAAGTTTAGGAGTTTGCACAATATTATTATTGACCTTTTAGATAAAATTATTTATTTTTCCTTCCCAGGCATCAAATAGTTTATAGGCTCTACAGCTGTAGATATATGCAGACAACCCCTGGGTTGGAATTTTCCCAGGCTCCCAAACTGCTTTTTGAATCTTGCATCCCCTTGCCGGGCATCATACAAAACTACAAATACGGTGTCCCTGATGGGACAATCGCCCTCAAGCATTCAGGCACATCCTGATGTAGGACACTTGGAAAGTAAGTGCTCCTTCAACTGCCTGTTAGAAATAAATTATTAGAATTATTTTAGGGATAAACTCTGTTATCCATCAGTAGAACCAAATGGATATGAATGTTAAACCACATGTTCAGCTGTCTAAAGTAAAGGGGAACAGAATGTAGTATTGTGAATCTCGAAAAAGAAGACATGACTAAGTTACAGTTTCTTTCCTGGGGTAGCATTCTTTCCTCCTTCAGAAGCTTGCCCATTTAGAAGGTCTTATGAAGGGGAGAGAGAGAGATTTACAGTGCATAAAATGTGCTGATAATTCCTCCAGGATCTCTCTTGGGAGTAAAAGAACACTAATATAGGCCACAGAGAAAAAGATTTAATTAAGGAACAAAATGTTGCCACCAGTTCTGATGAAGAAGAAAAATGGGTATTGCTAAAACAAAATATTTCATGAAATGCATGAAGCTTTTGACATTATTTTATTTATTGGTTGGTTGGTTGGTTGGTTGATAAATGTAAAAAGTTGGTTGTCCTTCAAAATATCTTGGGTTTCAAAAATTTGGGATCTCTTTTATGCAAGTCTTTTTTGCTGAAAATTTAAGTTAACACCCCCAGTTTCATCAGTGTTCTCTGTGGTAAAATATTCCGATTTTTTTGTTGGACCTAGATTTAAGCCAAGACTGCTCCACACTACAACCCCCAGATCTGGAATGCAGGCTCCGGAAGTGATAGAAATCATAGGGTTGGGAGGTAAGATGGTTATGACATGCTTATTACTCCTATTCTGACCCAAGTAGAGAATCCTTGGACTGAATTATCATCATTGCAGAGCTCCTCTTCTTATGCAGGGAAAGAGTCCCTGAAAATACTGTTCCAATAAAGCAAGTCTGGGAGAGATGAGGGATAGAAGAGGAGTTTGGAGTCTAGAGCCTAGAGGCAGAATTAACTCTAAGAATATATACATTACTGAACTAAAAATACAAAATTCTGCACTGGGACCAGATGTAGACAATCAAGTCTTTTACCTTTACATATATTACTGTGAAACTGTGCATAAGGGCAAATTAAACATTATCATTGGAAGCACATTAAAAAGATGGAACACTACCCAGAAAAATACAGGTGGACTTTACAGAGCAATAACTTTGATAGAGGGAATCTATAGAGGAGTAGTGGAAAATGCAATTGGAATGTAGGAAACATCAGGAATCTGAAATTCTAACACTATCATACCAACCTCTAATCTTTTTAAATATAATTTGTATTTTCCATATTCCACACAAGAATACATGTTACTCAGAATGAATTTTGTTTATCATTCTTTGAACACCATCTAATCTAAGTTATTTTATAGGGTGATAAAAGAAAGGCAACCTATTAATAACGGTAAGGTGAAAGTAGTAAGAACATTTGTGCCACATAAAATATTTGTAAAACAAGATGTTTGATGGGATGAAAACTTCTTTCAAGTATGTATATTCCATAATTATATAATGCAAAAAAAATCTTTGCCCAATGTCAAAGTGACAATTCCTGTAAGAAAAAGATACTAGTAAAGGTTACAATATGAGGTCAATATAAAAACCCTGTTTAAATTTTCTATTTGAGTTACAGAGACAGGTATTTGATACAAATTCATAAATTCATTAAGTAGTATGTTATTTTATGGTAGTAGTTGCAAAAATGATTTTCTTGAACAATGGCTAAGACAGACTTCTTGCTCTGTTGGCCAAGACAGAAAAAAAAATGCATCCTGTTAGCCCAAACAGTAGATTACCTTTGGTCTTAAAATGAACATGGAAAAATCTTGAAAGTAAAGCACTACAATGTACAGATTAAACCTAAATAGATAAACATATTCTCTTCCATTTTCAAGAACAGCTATTGGCAAGTTTGCCATTTGTGGATAATTAGTTTATGTACTTACTTTTGTATTAATATGTGTACATAATTTTAAGTACAACAGTGCAAAAATAATATCATAGAGTTTATCAATAACAAGGAAAAAAATCTCACTACTTAGGGACCTCCCCTTAGAAGCTCTAATACCTTAAAAAGGGGACAGGGGGAGGAAGACAACAATACCAACAAAACATTTCTTGGCTTCTTACAGGGTTGTTGGCTGTTGCCATGTTGGTCTAAGGCCATAGGCAGGCAAAGTTCTTTGGGTACATGTGTTATCCTTTATTAGACCATCTAAATAGTTGGGGAAAAGTTATTTTCAAGCTTTCAGGCACAAACACCTTTCTTCAGTCAACAGGAGACATTGCTAATGTTATAAGTTCTCCAACACTATTTAGTTGGTCTAATAAAAGATATCCCATCTATCCAAAGAACCTTTCCTAACTCTTTGCTTTTAAAGCATTTGAAGATCATAGAAAAGTAGGGATGGACAGGATTCATGAGGTCATTTACTCCAGTTCCCTGCTCAAGGCAGAATCATCCCGGCCTCCAGCCAAAGGCAGGATTTGGCAGGCTCCCTCCCTGCCAAATGTCTGTCAAACCTGATTGTCGCAGGGCATCTCGCTGCCCTGCTTCTAGTGAGGGGAAAATGCTAGGAAAAGCCCCAGCAGTTTGATAAAGAACCCAGCTGCAAGTTGCCAGGGCAACTGTAGGCGGCAAACGACTGCACCTGACGATGGTCAGCTGTCTCTTATAAAGCCCAGAGCTGAGGCCAGGCTGGCAGTTCCCTGCCAAGTACCAAAAAGAAAAGAGCTCTCTGGCTGGAGAGAGAGGGAACTGGATGCAGAGGCCGCAGCAGAGAATGGAAGGGCCCTGGTAGGAATGAATGTTGCTGGGGCCAGTGGGCTGCTGGTTTCATTATAGCCAGATGGCCTGGAGTTAAGTTATAGCCAGGAGGCTTATGTTTTGCGTTGTCAGTGATTGTATTAGACTGGTAGTTTGGGTGAGGCTGTGAGGGGATGGAAGAGGCCTCATAGGAGACCCACTGTAGCGTGGGGATCCTGGCGCCCGGGAGGGTGCAACTAGCAGGCTGTGTGGACCCCAGCCCTGGAGAGGGGCGTAGCAAGCCCCAGAGAAGGGGCAACCTTTGAGAAGCCCGAGAGAGAGAAGGGCAGCACTTGAGAAGCCCCAGAGAGGGGTTAGGATTCTTGAGGAGCCCAAGAGAAGGACAGTACTTTGAGAAGCCCCAGAGAGGGGGCAAGATTACTGAGAAGCCCGGGAAAGGCGGGCAGTGCTTAGAGATGCCTGAGAGAGGCGGGCAGCGTTTGAGAGCCCCATCAGGGGCGCAGCAAGCCTGAGAGAGGTGGGCGGTACTTTGAAAAGCCTGAGAGAGGCGGGCAGCACTTGGAGAAGCCCGAGAGGGACAGGCAGAGCTTGACATATCAACGTCTAATACATCAGCGAGGCTTGGGCTGCGGTATTGGGGTGGAAGGAGCTGCAGATAGTGCCCCCTGGCATCGGGGCACGACTGGGCAGCCTCCCACTTATTAACATCCAGTAATGAACCAGTAAGCTCAAGTCGTGGCAGGAAAGAACAGGCGGGCGGTTAGCCCACAGAGACAGAAGGGCAGGCGGTAGCGTGTGGCCCTGAGGAGCCCGCCCTGTCACACTGATCATGAAAATTTATAGGGTTGGAGATTCCACAATTCCCTAGGTAGCCTGTTTCAATGCCTGACTGCTTTCATAGTCAGAAAGTTCCTCCTAATCTCCAACCTAAATTTCCTCTGCTGCAGCTTTAAACCATTGCTCTTGATCCTGTTACCTACAGCCACAGAGAAAAACCCACCTAAAGCATGCTTCAGGTATTTAAAGACTGTTACCATACCCACACCCCCTAGAGAAAACAGCTTTCTCTTCTCCAGGCTAAATAACCCTAGTTCCACCAGCCTTTCTTCAAAAGTCATTGTTTTTTCATTGCTAATCATTTTTATTGCTCTTCACTGGGCTCTTTCCAAACTACCCACGTTTTTCTTGAAGTATGGGGCCTAAAACTAGACACACCTCACAGCAGCTGAGGCCCCACTAATGCTGAATGGAGCAGAAGAATAACTTGCCTTGAGTTGCAAGTGACGTTCAGTTAATGCAACCTACTAGGCTGCAAGCTCCTCACCACCCCGCTCCCAGCAGGAGCATACTATTGGCTTATAGTTATGGGTTATTGTAATCCCCAGGTCATGTTCTGCAACACTGCAGCCTACCAGTCATTCCCCAGTCTCTATTTGTCCAGGCAATCATTCTATCCCAAGTATAGGACTTTGCACTTGTCCTTTTTGAATCTCATCGGATGGATACTTTATTTTTGTTTTTTGATTTTCACTTTTTGTTATGGTGGTGGTGGTTATGCATACTGGCCCCTTCAGCTTATGTCAACTAGAGCTGCTCTTCTAACCACTGTAGCTCAAGAATGTTGGCAGTGCAGCTAGGTGTTTGATTACTGACAAGTAGCAATCAGTCATCGGACCATATGACATAATGTGGTTATAATCCAATCACAACAACTCAGTTTCCCCCTGAGATGCTTCCTAATCAAGCCATGCAAAATAGGCAGCATGAAAAGAAAAAGAAGTAAATGTATACTATTAAATTATAAATCTTCTAATATAACCCTTAACTCTTAAACCTCTGCTGTATGTTAGTAACTAGTTGATATGAACTCTTCAAGTTATAATTTAATTATAGGATTATAAATGTGGTGTCATTTAGCATTTTGACAGTCAAATTAACCAAATCCATTACTTTACATATCAGCTTACACTGGCAAAGTTAGGTGAATAAAAGACAAATTATACTTATCCTAGGCATTTTTTATATGGACAGGTTTATATCTCAGAGGTCTCACAACAAAACATGGAGAACAGATACCACAGCTTTATCTGCTACCCTCTTTACCTTAGAGCAAGTAAAATCCCCTAAGGTTGCCTCAAGTGCACTGCCTTTCCTAGTGCCAAGTTCACAGCTGTATCCAGCCATGGAAAATTTGTGAGAGATGGATTGCCATCTGTATATTAACATTATTAAATGGTATAGCATTGAATATGAGATATGGAACTGGATGGTGAAATTAGTAAAAGGGAATGTAAAGCAGAAAAGATGAGAACTCTTTTTGGTGCTCAGAAAGTAAATATATTTCCATATATTGGAGATTAATTAGCCAAACAAATCCATAAGAAATTAATTTAATCATAATGTGGGGCTTTTTAATTATAAGAATACAGTCCTAGGGGATCACCAGGCATTAGGGACAAGGGACAACAGAAGTTTTGTTACAGGACTATTCTAACAGCTACCATATCTAATTATTAAGAAATTGTTCTCTTATCAATCATCATTAAAACTACGGTAATGCCCAAAAGCCCTGTGCCTGGTTTAGAGCTTGTATATGTGCCTCATTGATCAATCATGCAAGAAACCTCCAACCTGAAAGGGAAATAGAAATATAAAATGTGTGAAGTGTGCAATGCATAAAGGCAAGTGATCAGGATGATGATGTCAGTGTGCAGTTAGTACTATTTCTTATTGTATGTATGTAATGTGAGGTAGATATGGGAAGATGAAGGAAAAGCCTGAAGATATTCTGAGAGATGTTTCTGTATATAAACTTTAACTTTTTATTTTTCTGTATTTGTTCTTAAAAGTTCTGCATAATGAATTTTTCCTTTTTCTCCCCCCCTTTTTAACAGTATAGTTATTGTTGGTATAGAAGAAGCCATATAAATCTTACTTTTCTGTCATTGTTAGGTATATCTTCTAACTCTGCTAATGTCCTCTCCTCTAATCTACTTGCCATGATGAAAAAGTACCTCAGGCTGATAATGTACTATTGATGAATCTGTATAGTTCAATTTCAACCCCCGATAAATCTTTTTTGTAGCTCTAACACTACTACCGCCCCTTGGAATTTATTTTAATAATCCTGAGCCTATCCTTAGTATATTTTTCTTTATCCTATTAGCATCACTCTAAGGGCCACATCCTCAGCTGGCATGAAGCAACATAGCTCCAAGGACTTTAAGCGGACAATCTGATCCAAACTCTTTCCTTGTTCTACTCTTGTTGTGTCTGGTCATGTTATAATGTGAACAACACTCTTGACATAGTCAGTGAGGTTCTGGGCAGTGTTCTAAGTTTTACACAAATCCTTTCTACAGCTCCACCAAATGGAAATAGTCTGCCTTCCCTAATTTTATCATATGTATTGTCCTCTGCCAGAGGGTAATATTTAGGCAAGTTTAATAGAGAAGGGAGACTGACGTACTTACATACAATGTTTCAAAACACAGTCTTGAGATTCCACTCACAGTGGGGTTTTCTAGTCTCATTGAGGATCTATCCAGGAAGAGCGTATACTTCCTCAGCCTGACAAGGGTTTTTAAAATTGAAAGCTTGCTAAGAAAAATTTTGGCAACTATTTAAGTTGGTCTAATAAAAGATATCAGGTTCACCCAAAGAACCTTGTCTTCCTGTGTCCTTAGACCAAGATGGCTATAACCTACACCCCTATAACATTGGGGATCTATACCTTTGTTTATTTACAGGTTAGAGGAGTATAAAGGAGTGCACATCCAGGGGTTGTTGTGGTATCCTCTGGTTGTCACACTGTTCCCCATCATCCTAGTCCAGATCCTTAATTTGGTTCTTCTCTCCTTCCCGACACACCTTGATATTGGAATTAACATGCTTTTTTTTTTTTTTTTAGGAGGCTGCCTAAGAAGGGTAACTAGAAGGAGTTGTTGCCCTGCTCTGTCCTACTTCTTCCTAGGCTGCTGGTCTTACTAACCTAAGCAGGGTTCTGTTGGTCTCTCTCTCTTCTCCCCCTTCAACGTAGCTCACTTTAGTCCAAGTCCCTGGCTTGTTTGACCTTCAGTCCCTCCCAGGTATCAACTCTGTCCTGGCTCTGTGGGTGGAGGGAGAGAATGAGGACTTAGGGTTCCTGTTATAGGGAGGACTACATTTTGGTCAAGTTTTGAGACAGGTTTTAGGAAGCCATGAGGTTTGTGAGAGATCAGCAAAATGTCTAAAGCCTACAAGAACTTCTGATGATTTAGGGTTTTCTTCTTATCTCATACAAACAGGTTTCACCCCATTGTAACTTCCTCAACAACTACAGACATACCCTGATTTACATAAGGGTGAGGTTAGAAAGAAGTTTTTAAATGTTTACTGTGAAGCAGTCCATCACTAACCTTTTTCCCTTTATGAAGACAACTTTCAACATGTAAATCGGTGTTTCATAGCTGTTTAAAAGAAATGAAGAAAAAAAAATTAATGCCCTGCAGAATATTTCATGCCCAAACCTCCTGCTCACTATTTCTAACACCCTTCCCAGCTCTACTTCCAGCACTCAAGATATTAACAGCAGGAATTTCTAATTTAGGTGATGTCAACACAGTAAAATTATCATCTTTGGTGTTGTCTTCATGACATGTTGCTCTATGTAGGCCATCTCCTAGACCCAAACCAGTATAGCTGCATCCACATAATAGCCAAGGTTGGCTAATTAACTTTGGACAAACTAATTAGATCACCCAAAACATTGTATAGGCATAGCTATCTTGCATACAGTTTATTAGGCAGCCTGCTACCACTGAGGTGCCACCACTAAGGCAGGATATTTTCCATGTAGAAATGGTCTAAATTCCCCAGGGCAAAAAGACTAAAGCTTCTTCTTGCAATAGCTAGAACCACATTTCAGAAAGACTCTATAAGCAAGTTACCTAATCTACTTGAGCTCCAATCCCAGTCCTCTCAAGTAACACAGTCTTTAGGCAACAGATAGGCCAACAAACCAAATAAACAAACCAAAAACCATTCTGACCTGTCCCAGACACTTTGAGTGCCTATACACATGTAGGACACCTCTCCAATGCATTCCACATCTAATTAGAACACATCAGAGCAGACTCGATTAGATTGCTCCAGCAGGCTTGCCATCAAGTGTATTCAGCATCCTCGCATTTCAGAATGGTGGCAGGGGTGCTTTAACTAAAACTCATTGAATGGGTTTAAGTTAAAGTACCCCTGCTGCCATTTTGAAGTACAAGACACTGAATATACAGGACACTGCAAGTGTTTTAATTAAAATTGCTCCTGAGATCCACGCTAATTAAAACACCCCCCCGCCCCTACCAGCATAGCCCTTTGGCTTCAGCTCTGGCTGCAGGTAGAAAGCAGTTGCCTTCACAACTTATTTCCACCTCCTCTTCCTCCCCTGCTTACTCTTCTGGGAGCTTTTAAAGCTCCTACCAGGATACTACCTGCTTTTCCAAATGCTTTGTAGCTGGGCTTTCTCAACAGGGCTGACTATTCCCTCTGAAAGTTACAGACTGCCCTGTTACACATCCCCTCCCCCAAGAATGGAGTAAATGACCCATTTTTCCGTATCTAGCTTCCCCACTTTCCACAAGAAGTCCACATTGATGCGTGCAGCTCCTGGCTGGTGGCAGATATTGAAAGAGTAGAGTTGTTGCTGGGTATGAACATATTGATCTACGACTGGCTTCTCACATCACAGTTTACTATGTTAAGGGGATGTGATCAATAACCTGAGTAAAAGGGGCCTGAAGGAGCTAATATTGGGAGGCCTTCACCACCCTTATGACAAAGCGCTCCTTGTCAATTACTGAGTACTTTTGCTCTTGGGAAAGCAGCTTTTAGCTCAGATATAGGACTGGATGTTGCCCATCCTCAAAGCCCAGAGAGAGAATAGCTCCAAGCCCTCACTCTGAGGTTTGTAGAACAAATGTGCAACTACTGTCTGGACTGCAAGGCACCAGGTTAATGTACAGTATTGGTTTTTATCTCTCCAAATGCACCATCCCAGTCTTATGCAGCTTATCTTTTATTGGGGCAGTAACTACTGGGAAGTGCAGGGTAAAGTAATAGCTTACCACTCCTAAAAAGACCTTTAGCTGCCTTTTTGTTTTGAGTACACAGGACTCTACCAAGGCCTTCACTTTATTGAGCCAGAATTTTGAGGGGTTTGCTATTACAACCATGGCCTGAAGTGACTGTAGCACTGCTCACACTTTCTGGAGATATTCTTTCAATACACTAGTGAACATGACCACTAGTATATAGTTATATAGGATAGGTTGCTGCATATACGTGCTACAGTCACAGTGTCTTACCCATTATGCACTGAAATATGGTAGGGGTGCCATGAAAACAAAAGGGGAGGGTTCTAAACTGGGACTGACCCGAAGACATTCTGAACACTGGTAACTCTCAGAGCTCCTCAGCATTGGAATCTGCTAGTACCCTTTTGTTAAATCCTACATTGATATATAGGTGTCTTTCTCCAGCCATTGTATTTAACCCAGGGAATCAGGTAGACATCAAATTTTGATACTGAATTCAGCTTCCAGAAATCAATACAAAACCCAATCATCTTGTCCATTTTGGGAACTAACATGATTGGGCTGTGCCATTAACCTGATGACTCCTCAATCATTTACCTATCTAGCATGCTCTGCCTTCCTTTTCTACTGTTTTCTATAGTTCCACAGGTGCTTGTGAGAACCCCTTTTAAATGGGACGTCCAAGTTTCAGGACAAATCTATGATTAGTTCTCCCCGGTTGGCTTGTAAAAATATCTGGAAATTCCTTCAAGAGGAATTTTGCCTCTTCCTGTTGAGCTGTGGACAAGGTGTCTCCCAGAATTCTTTCCCACACTTTCAACGTTAATTGACAAAGTGATTAAGACACTCAACACTTCTTAGACTAGTCACAGTTTCAAAAGATTCACACAATACTTTTGGGACCCATGTCTTCTCCCCACCAAACACACTTGATAATCCACATCCCCAATTTACTTTTATAATCTCATAGGGGCCCTGTTATTTATTGAGCAATTTGCCCTCTAATGAGGGGAAAAATAAAAGGATCCAATCCCCAGTCTGATAAACCTGGAAAGATATATTACAACACTCTCCTTGAGGCTGTTGTGCAACACTGAGGTTCTCTTGGGTGAATACCCCTGATACTTCCAACTATTCCCATAGCCTAAGAGTGTATTGGATGAAGTGTTGAGACTTCATGCCCTCCGCCTGACAGGTCTCATGAAGGAGGTCCAATAAACCTCATGGCTGCTTCCAGTGTAAGATTTCAAAAGGAGATAGTCCCATGAAGGACTGGGGAACCTCCCAGATGACAAACAGTAAATACAGCAGGAATAGATTCCATTTTCATGATTCCATGGCCACTAATTTTATCAACATCTTGTTTCAAAGTCTGGTTAAATTGTTCCACCACACCATCTATTGGGAGATGGTAGATGGAGGTCCTGATTGGGTGGATGTTTAACAGGGCCTATACCTCTTTCAGCAACCATGACATGATCATTCCGTGATCTATTAGTATTTCCCACAGTTGGGCCACCCATGAGAGCATTTTTCTCACAGTTCTATAATGATTGTTTGGACCAAAGCATTACAGATCATTATTGCCTCTGGGCACCAGCTAGCATAGTCCACAAGCTCAAGGCTCCTACTTGTGCTTGGTTCCAAAGGCCTGACTATATCTACCCAGACATCTTTAAAGAGGAATTCGCCAAGGCCAGAGGTACCAGCAGCTGTCTAATGCCCTGGCGTGGGGCCACCAATTGGCACAAGACAGGACAGGACAGGACAGGACACACAATAATTTTGTTATGTCCCTTCAAATCCCAGGTCAAAAGAATCTATTGAATACTCATTTCTATGTTTTCTCAACCCCCAGATCACTCACCCATGGTATGTCATGAGCCAATTTCAAAACCTGGCTGTGGTGTAATTACAGACCTGCAATCTGTGCAATTGATGGGAAACCAACAGGGGAGCCTGTAGGATTTTGAAGTGTGACCTGTCCTTGACTCTGTGTCTCAGTAGATGCACACTGGAATCCAAAATATTTCTCACCACTTTAGCTGCCTCTCAAGCTAGAAATAGGTACTTAAATGAATAGGTACTTCAAATAAGAATTTGAATGTTTGTACCTTCAGTCATGATATAATATACTTTACAGATATTAAGCCTCACAAATTGTGAAGAAAGCCACGGCTACACCTTATACTGTGAGCTGCTCAAATTGGTGTTAGTGCTAACTTGAATTTGGAGCAGTCACACATTAAGGCCAAAAGAGGCCTGGAGGACTGAAAGGTAAGAATCCCCTTCCCATTCAGGGCTTCATCCTTGGCCCCTGGAGCTCCTCTGGTTCCCCACCCTCACCCCAGGGTTCCCTCCCTGCCCCTCAGGGCTCCCCCTACACTTGGGACTCCTCCATACCGTTCAAGAGGGACACACTGAGTAGGGATCAGAGGTTCTGGGCAGGGGGGATATAGATCCAATCCAGGCCAGGAGGTAAGGGGGGCGGTTGGGGTGTTTATGCTAAAGTGTAGTCTAGAGTGGCTACACCTTAGTAGAACAGGAGCTCTGGGTAGCAGGGATCAAAAATTATCCTGCCCTGAAGTAGTGTAACTTTGAGCTGCCTAATGAGTGCTTAAAACTAGTTTCAGGTGTTAATGTGTAGACAATCCAGATGTTAAAAATTCCAGGAATCACCCCAATTTACTGTATAACAAGTCCCTTAGCAAGGCAGAGTAAATAGGTTTTCTTCCCACCATTCACATCACAGAAGCAGAATGAAGACCTAATCTTATAGACTTCTGAAGGAGAACATAGGTACATAAAACACAGGCTCTAAAGATAAGGTAGGAGACCATTCTTACTATAACTTACTCTCTCTCTAGGTACCATATCCAAACAGGACATTGATGATCATGATCTTCCACAGATCTCTTCTCTTTGAGTCATACTCTTTTGAGTAATTCCAGTATCAATACATTCATCCATTTAGATAGACTCTTCACATAAGTCAACCTCTCTCTTCCTTAATCTCTCTGTCCTTCAGTCTTCCCAGTTATAACCAGACTTTCAATTTCCTCTTTCATCATAACATGCCCAAGAAATTCCAACTGTCTCTTTCTCTTTGTAATGTTAATCACTCAGCAGCTTCTTCCTGCAGCCTGCTCTTAACAAAGGTCAGTAAAGCAACAAACTCTGCCCCCCAAGGCTAACTGATGTACAAAACTCTGAATTCATTATTTATGTCCATATTTACAGCAGAATATTAGAACGTTACTGGATTTAGGAGATATTTTACTTCCACTGAAATATTTTGAAGGCCCTCAGATGCTTAATGACAATGTATTATAGCATTTCCCTGCATTCATTTGACCAAAGTTTGGGTAAGAGAAGAAGAGGCAAAGGAAATGAGTAAGCAAAAGAATGTCAGAGGTGAGGAAAACAAGTTAAAAGAACTAGACTAAATATTGCTCACAGTACAATTAGTGGTTTTATGCCAGTTAGATTTGGTTTAGAACTAGATATAACTTAACAGGGGATAAAAATAGGTATTGATTAGAAAAGAACCTATAAGGAACATTTGTTTTTAATTGGCCTTATTTAGTAGGCTTTTTCACACTGAACCAGACAACAGAGTATAAATATTTGGGTTCATCTTAAAATCTGTGTTTTTCAGCCTCGCACTCGGGTTCTTGCTGAATATTCCATCTGCCGATGAACCAATAAAAGTGCTCTTTTAAAACTTAATTTGAAACCTAGGTGAGAATTTGTTTTCCCTAACAGGTTGGCCACTTTTTTAGAGGCTTTTTAAGATTTCAGAACTTAGAGAAATTAATTTTCAATTCTTTCAAATGTTAATAAGATTGTTTTTTCTCTAGCTGAATGCACACTTTATAAATTATCATTTGCTTGGCATGCCTTAGCTGTGCTGTTTGATCATTTCTATTTCATTACTGTATTTCATTATTACATTTACTACCAAAATGTATCTACATTTATGTGTGTGAGTATTTAATTTTGGTGAGACTGGGTCTTTAAATGTTTCTGGCTCCTAGAATACTTTGGCAGGGGATGGAGGGAATGATGAGAGAAATGGAGAGATATTGGAGTTCACTTATCCTTTTTTAGATACTTCCAGACAAACCCCTGCAAAGAGAATCCATTACAATATTTCTGGAGAGAAAACATTTTGGCATAGCAATAAACTCAACAGAACTCTCAAAAATACAAATTCAAAATTTCAATACGCCCAGCAGTATTTTTCGTACACATTTTCAAAAACCTGAGCTATGAAGAATGGCTGCTGTTTTAGCAAGATGGGATTGCTTGGCTGATTTTTGTTGTGCATGGGGGGGGAGTTGTTTTGTTTTGAGATGGGGTGTGATTTGGTTTATCAGTCAGTTTAGCAGATTTTTATGTTAATTTAACCAGTTTAAACAGCTAAAGTTACCTGCATAAAATTTCAGGTGATATAAAAATACTGTCTTGTATGTGATACAAAAGACACAGGAAAAACTGGCTGGTCATCTTAGAAGATGAACAGATTCTGATGACAGAAGAAAGAAAGAGCAGTAAATTTTATTTTCCAGCTATTTCAACAGAGAACGTGTGCAGTTAAATAATCATAGACATCTCTAGGGGAAAATAAATAGGCAGATCAGGAAATACTTTCTTTAAGTAGATAAGGGAAACCAGATGTAAGAGAACAAGAACATTGATCAGGGGGAGAGGGAAGGAGGTTAATTGCTTTAAAATTGACTGGGATAACAATAGTAGAATCACTGCCAAGGGAGTTAGACATTTTTAGGGTTAGTTCAAATGGTTTTCCTTTTCATGGGTTATTGAACAACAAAAAAGACCAAAGAATATTCTGGAGGCAGTACCAGAAAATAAGTCAGGTGATTTTCTACTGAGCAACTGAGCAAAAAGGGATGAGGACCTAAAGTTCAATGATTATAATATCATCAGTTTGAAATATTCCTGAAGGTATGTACAGGGTAGTGGTAATACTACGAAATTGGACTCTGAAAAAGCAGACGTGTTAAATAACAGGAACTGCTTAAGACACAGTCTGAAAAGGGGCACGCTTCATCCATTTCAGTGACTCATAAAGGCTAGTAAATAAGAGAAAGAAAATAAACAGGCTAGATCTTCAGCTGGAATAAAACTGTTGTAGTGGCACTGAGGAAGCTCTCAATTGGTGTTAATTTGTGTCATCTGCCCTAAAGCATTGAGGAACAAGATTAGCACTGATCTTGCAAATGCATATGCCTCTACCTATTTGAGAAGGACTTACTGTATTTATATGAATCCAAGATGACCCTGAATTTAAGACAATCCCCCAATAATTAGATTCTATACAGGGAATATTTATAGATTTATTATAATTTTCCATGTGTGAAATCTAACTATTGGAGAATCATCTTAAATTCTTTCCCACCCCTACTGCAGACAGTGCAGGGGGCAGAAGTGATGAGCCAGAAAGTAATGGGACGGGCAGTACGAGGCATGCAGTAGGGAAGGTGGTGGAGCAGGTGGTGGGAGACAGGCAGTAGGGCAGGTGCGGGGGGCAGGCAATGGGGACGGGTGGTAGAAGGGCATGTGGAAGGCCAGACAGCACAGGACAGACAGTAGGGAGCAGGAAGTGTGCAGGCAGTGAGCCAGGCAGAGAGAGAGAGACAGGCAGTTTTTGTCCCTGCTGCCTGTCCCCCTCTATTCACCCTCACATTTTGCCTGCCCCTCGTAGCCTCCCCCACTCCCCCCCCAAGTTCTCTCCTCCACACTGCTTCTGTCAACTGCAGAAGCTGATTCCATAGCCTTAGGTCCTCATCCCCCTGCCTCCTCCCATCTTTCCCACCAAAGTCTCTATCCCCCTCATGCCTATCCATTACCTTTGCTCCACACTGCCAGGCTCTGTCCATGCTGCAGCCTGAGGCACTGAGCATGGCTCCAGCCCAGACCTAAAGCAGCAGCATGAAGCCAGCACTGCAGCCACGGGGAGGGGGGTGGGGAAGTGGCAGGGCACGCAGAGGCAGTGGGTGGCAGGCAGCAACGCTGGATTGCGACTGGAGCCAGAGCCAGAGCTGAAGCCTGAGCCACAGCAGCTGCCTGCCCCCTGTTGCCTCATACTTAATTGTAAGGCAAGGGGCTTTTTCCCCCCCATGCTAAAAGAGGTGGGAAATGGTGCCTTCTCATCAAGTAAATACAGCATGCACATAAATGAAAGTAGAATAAAGACTTCACACAGGTAATTTACTAATTACATTTTGAAGATGATTACAGGACCACCATCAACACAGATTCTGGAGTACTGGAATTTACCCAAATAGTTTTAGAAGATCCCACATTTGATTCCTCAAAGTGTGTTCCACCTTTAGTAGTGCTGTCAATGAGGAGACCCCTTGGTTTCACCTTAACTGCACTTTGCTCTGCTACAAAGCAGAACTGGGAGGAGGTTTGTGGAAGGGGTAGGATTGTTTTTTATATTATCTTTTGTTTTCCTCACCTCATTTGATTGCTTAGCCAACTGTATTCTCCCAGCTGTATAGTAATGCTTCTCCTAGACTAGGTATAGGACATCATTTTGAATGATCTGAAATGGCTCCCCTCTTCCAGTTTGTTCGCCCTCGGGTAATCTTGGCTATATTCACAGCTCTCTTAAGGATTTCCCATTTAACTTAAAGTATTGTTACTTGCTACAGTTTCCACATGCTAGAACTCTGGAAGGGTATGCAGAATTAAAGTGATCAAGACAATTGCATGGTGCGGGTTAATGCAGCCTCTGACCTGCACAGTTCTGACTTGGGTTCTATCCCTACTCTAGGGATGGGAAAAGGGCTGAGCTGTGGGAGCCCCTAAGCCAAAGCTGAATATGCACCGGGCAGCTCCACCACCACAGATGAGTGTTTTACCCTGCACCTCACCTCCCTTAACCAGGCAGCTTGATGAGGGCTGTAGATTCTCTCTCAGCACCCACCCCCACATAGGGTCACATTGCCTAGGGCAGGTCAGGTTCCAGCTCGGAGCCAGTACCACATGGTGGACAGTGGAGTTTGGGAAAGTGGAATTTTTTTACATGGAGCAAGAGTGGGAGGGTTGGAGCACTGCACCTTGGGATGCTACAGGACCATGAATTGTTCATTTCATCTCCACGGAGCATACTGAAGTTCCAACAACAAACTGGATAGCATAACCCAGAGATCCTCCTTGTCCAACATTGTATAACTTTAGGATGCTCAGAGTACACTTGAAACAAGGTTTCTCATTTTAACTTAAGGAAGTTTGCATTTTAAGTGCTTTTAGCACATCCTAAGGGTAACATATAACGAAGTCCTTATTCTAGGCCCATAACGAATCTATGCCTATCTGTAAAGCAAGAATTATGACACTGTGTTAATGTGCCCTGAGCTGTATGAATGAAGAATGCTATAAAAGGAATGAGTATTATATGGAGTGATTTCTTAATTATTCTAAATAGCCACTTGATGTCCTTAATTAGGTTACAATACAAATTTACCAGCTTGGCTTTAAAACTTCTTTTCTCTGCACTTGCATCGATATATCACCTAGGTTTTTTTAGGTCAATCAATAGGTTTGCCAACAACTGGCTTTACTTTCCAGAATATTTCAAGGTTAATAATATTTCTGTCATGGCTTCTGGTGGGGGAAAAAAATAACCTACCATTTCTAATTTGCTTACAATTGGCCATTAACTGGAAACAGATTTAAACTGAAAATATCTTTGACAAGCCTACACCAAGGCCAGTAATGAACCCATCATTTTTTGTGCCAGCCATTTCTACTTCTTTTTTACTGCTTCCCTTCAAGCATTTTCAACCTGTTATTTGAAAACTAAAGCCACATGTACTCAACAAACTTGTGCTTGAATGTTGCCTTTAGCCTATTATTAGTTCATCCTCTGGTGGTCAGGAAACACAATATGTAGCTTGCTTCTAATGTGATCCCCTCTTAGATCTGTTTTAATATTGTCTGAACTTCTGCTGACTCACTGTGTTCCTTAATGAGATAGCAACTGAAATGTCTTTATCATTAGTGTCCTTTGATCTTACATCTCAAGCATACCCTCTTCTCTCACTTTCAATATATCCTGTAGCTGCCCTTTGATCTCATACCTTCTTCTTGCCTCTTCATTCATTATTGCAATATATCCAATAGCTGTCCATCCTGAATTTACAGGATTATTTGTAATAATCCAGAATTCTTTACTATCAGCTCTACTCTAATTTTCAACAGTATAAAAGTTTTAGTTTTTCACCATTAAATGTTACTTACTTTTTGTCACGGCTTATCTTCTTTAGTGTTCCTTAGCATGAAAATTTTGACTGACTCTTTATGTTCCAGTTATTTGTTTCAACTTGTTAAAATGCTGATGGAATATTAGTTTCTTATTGTTTGGGTTGCGTAGTTTGAAGTCTACAGAAATAAATTCTACCTGCGAGAAGCTTACTACCCAGCCAAAAAAAGAAAAAGTTCCTTGTCAGTTCAGCTGATGGCAGCTGTACTCCTTATACAACATGTTAGCCCTGGGCTGCATCACACCTGCTTTGGTGCACAAGTTACATACAAAAAGAGCAGCTAAGGAATATGTTCTAAAAAGAAAGAGAGAGATGTAGGTTTGTCTGTGCAAAACAGTTAAAGAGATGCCTTGGCACAGCCGTGTTGAGCACATTGCGAGCACGGATGCAGGGATTTTCCCCAGTAACACGGGAAAAGTTTCGGTGCACGGTCAGAGCCCGCCAAAACTTTGCAGCTGCACCAGCGAGTGCATGCTTGCGATTGGCTCACGGTAAACTATTCATATGTGTCAGTTGGCAATTGGCTCGCTGACCAAATAAAAGGCTTAGGCAATGCCTGCCCAAACCAGAGGAGAGTTCGGACACGCATGAGGAGAGATCCCGCGTGCATTTCCAAGCCACAAAGGAGGTCTGATCAACCGACAACAACTCCCTGCCGGATTCATCCGACGCCCCATACCCTGTGAGTGTGAGCTTCTGTGTGCCTGAGTTCCTGTTTAAGTTTTGTAAGTTCAAGGAACGTGCCTACAGCCTAAGGACTGTAAGAAAGTTTTTTTTGGCTGCCAACAAGCTGTGTGTCTAGCGTCTCAATTCCACTCCATCAGCGGCCCCATCCCGCCAGCATTTCTCGGCCCCCACAAGGTCAATCAGCTATTGTTACCTAGAGTGTAGAACATAGATGGTATCACTGAAATTTGCCAAAGGATCTATTTTCTATTAATAAAAAGGTGTGTACTATTCAGTACTGCTTCTGACAATGACATTGAGTTTTGATATAATCCAAAATTCTTTACATTACTCTATGAAATGCACAGAGCAGTGTATAAAAGGCAAGGCCTATGGAAGGACACAGAATTTTCATGTATTGTTATTCCTAGAAATAGCATTACTCTATTGCTTACATACTGTGATTTTTCAGTATGACCAACAAAACAAAGAGGGGCATTTTGACTCCTAATGATGCTAGCCCTAGAGACGCTGGAAATAAAGAAGCAGATGGATTCCAAATTGAAAGTGGCATTTATTAGTATGAAGAGTCTCACAGGTACCCCCAAGAAAGTTCTGTATTTTGCTCTTGCTTACACTAGATTTCTTTAAGACAATTCCCTTTATATTAGGCATTTCCTATGGATTACTCTGTGGCTTCATGTCCAAATCAGGAGTTATCTCTAGCACTTTCCTGTTTCTTTCTAATATTTTTGGATTTATTTTCACATTCCTGTTCTTAACCAATGTCATCCATGCAGTTTTTGGTACTGCTTCATCCAGTGCTGAAAGGTAAGTAAGGGACTGCAAACAAAGGCTATGTTTTGAACTCAGATTGCTTAACTCAGTTGAAATGACTCAAGTTAAAATAGCAATGAAGAAAAAGTAACTCATTTATCAGTCCAAGTTAGAAGCTATTGTCAAGCTTTTAGAGTATTGATTCTTAACTGGGATGTCATGGCACCCTTGAGTGTCATGCAATCTTTTAAGAGTGCCATGGGTTGCCATGCAGTATTAGCACCATTAGTTAGGTATGCAAGCACCCACATGCGGTTCACAAAAGAAACCCAAGGATTTCAGTTAGGAATCCATCACATCAAAAACATTCTGACCTGTTGTGCTCTTTTTGAATTCTTTGCCACAGAAGAATTGCTTTATTATTTTTCTGTAGTCTAAAAATGAGTGAAAGCTAAGAGGGGGATTTTCCATTTCTGCTGCTTTTCCATCTTCAGACAACCTGTTCAGGACTGGGTGGCTAAGCTCAGCTCTTCCCATTTTGTGACACCACACCACCATTTTATATTAGTCAGTGCCAAGCATTCACTCGTATGAGCTGTGCCGTTTGTAGTGGTTAATGAGGGATACACTTTTAATGAATATAATACAGCTGACATAATGGGCAGGCTTGTTATAAAAATGTAAAAAGCTGATGAGCCATGTAGTGAAACTATAATGAAGAGTGAACCTTTATGTCCAGAAACAGATGAACCTGAAGCAAACACAAGTTCAAGTAGTGGTTTTAAAATTAGACTAAAAGTAGGTAAGCTGAGACAGCACAATGAAAACTAGCGAGCTATGGGTTTTAATTGGTATGGTGATGAGCATCATTCCAAACCTGAATGCACTGTCTGCAGTGGAAACTTATCTAGTCAGGCTATGATCCCAAGTTGAAATGACATTTTTCTATGATGCATGGACATCTGGAAAATAAGAGCTTGGAATATTTATGTAGACTTTCAAATTCTCAAGAAAAACAGTCCTCATGATTTGTGAAGAAGATTTAAGCATCTGACAAAGTACAAGAGGGTATCTAGAGTGGAAAAATTGATTGCTAATTATTACTTTTATGCACAGTAATAAAGAAATTAGTTCTAAATAGGGTGCTGCTTTATTTAGAAAAATTATGAAGTGGTCCCTTAGGTCTGAAAAGGTTGAGAACCACTGCTTTAGATAATGCAAGCTGATAAAGCCAGTAAACACCAGAATTACCTAGTCCTCATTATTTTAAATCCTGTTTTTCCTAGTCCAAATTAACCAATCCCAATTAATTATGTGTTCTGCATTTCTATATTTAAATGCCAGTAAAGTGAGTAGTTTTCTACATCTATGATTGAGCCTTTTAAAATAAGTCTTCCTTAAGCAGTGTCTGAAGGGATGGCTTTCCAACTTCGTGTGTGCCACTGTAATATCTGACAGAGAAAAATGTGTGTAGGCAACATTGCTTAATCCACATTGAAAAAAGAAAATTGAAGCCATACTTCTAGCAAGATTAGTTAATGATCAATAGCGACAGGTAGCTATAAACACAGTAATGGAGATTCTCTCATATTCTCTCTGATAACTACACTTCAGGAAAATGAATTTGTTCTGACTCCCACTCTGAGAAAGTTACTGCAAAAGCAACATGAGATTGAAAAAAGGCCAAGAAAAATTCCAGTAGAGGGTGACACATCAGCTGCTGCAAGGCTAAACAAAAGCAACCTAACCCATTCATAAAGAACAAGGTTCACATGATGAGTAAAGCATCTACTGACAGAGCCAGATCTGCTTCTCTAATGAAAGGTCAATATTTATAGGAAACTATTCCTTGAGAGGGAAGTAGAACACTGAGAAGGGACAGAAGAGAGTTGATTTTCAAGCTTATGTCTCTTTCTCTGGTGGCTCTCCAGAAAAGAACTGATTGAAGATGGCCATCATATGATGAGATCCCATTGTTGTCCCCCAGACTCAAATGGGGAGGAAGCCACTCTAAAGATATGAGTCCCTAACCACATTTCTAAGAGTCTGATATATTGTAGTGTGGCTATCAAGAGTAGAGCTAGTCAAAAGTTGTAATTTTCATGCTAAAAGAAATTCTGTAATTCTAACAAAAAACATTCTGGTTGAGAACAAGAACAGAGGCTTTTGGGAGGAGGGGTTTGGTTATTTGTTGTTTTGGTTTTGAATTTCCTGTAAAAGAGAAAAATCCTGCATAGTAATAACTGAACTATTTCATTAAAAAAAAAAATGAAATTGAGCTTGGGATTTTGCCTAACTTCCAAACTCCCAGATCCATGGTAGAGTCTACAGAACTTGGAAGTTTCAGGTAGAATTCTTGGGGCTTCCTCTTATCTATTGCTGCTAATGGCAGGGCTAAAGCTTTCATAGGCTAGAAAATATAGACCCTGGAACCCCTAGGAATAATCTATTTGGCAGGACAGACTGGGAGCACTGCAATAATGATAGACTTGCTAGATTTGTCTATCCCTTGAGACTCATGGAACCACAGGAATTCCAGGAGTCCCTAGGGGAGATTTATACTGATTTTAAAAGCTTCTCTGTCATTGGCCTGGTTGATTTTTTTAAATAGCATACTGACCTTGGTCATAAACACAGCAGCATCTAGTCAACTGTTTCCACCCTGGAAGTAGTTTTGATCTCCCTGATACCTGGGGAGCCTGTTGTCCTGTGGGGCCAAGCCAGCTCTCAGGACCTCAAAATTGTGCTGGTAGATGGGAGGGTGGAACACAATTGCACATATACACAAACAAAAAGCAATTAAACACATACACACACTACCGACTCAGGCACATACACATCCAAGATTGCTAGTCTAAGCACATGCACACCTATCACCAATTCAAGCACTTACACAGAATACACACACTAAAAATTAGAAAACAAATCAGTTGTCAATACCCGCACACCCAAGACACATACACAAACATACATTTTCATGGCTGTGTGTTGACCCTAGCGGGTGTTTGGGCTAACTTGGTGCTTGGAGTTGCTTAAAGTCAAGTGGCCCCATGGTTACTCAAGGTCACTGGGGCTTAGGGTTATTTAGGGTTAATGTATTCCAGAGTTACTTGGGTCACTTGGTGCTGGTGTAGAAACAGGGGAAAAAGCCTGGTGGGAAGGAGGAGACAGCCAGGAAACAGAGGCAAGGAGGGCCACCTGCTTGAGGTGAGGGCAGCAGGACAGGCCCTACGAGGAGATACTGAAGGACGTGAACCTGTTCAGCCTCAGCAAGAGGAGGCTGAGGGGGGAACCTGGTGGCTGCCAACAAGCTCATCGGGGGGATCAACAGCAAATAGGCAGAGCTCTTTTCTCCCCAGCACCACCTGGGGTGACAAGGAACAATAGTCATAAGCTGATGGAGAATAGGTTTAGGCTGGAGATCAGAAGGCAATATTTTACAGTTAGGGTGGCCAAAATCTGGAACCAACTTCCCAGGGAGGTGGTCCTCACCCCTACCTTGGGCAAATTCAAGA
>JAGPOW010003648.1:83925184-83949097 GCA_030014935.1 Caiman crocodilus
AGAAGGCAATATTTTACAGTTAGGGTGGCCAAAATCTGGAACCAACTTCCCAGGGAGGTGGTCCTCACCCCTACCTTGGGCAAATTCAAGAGGAGGTTGAACAATCACCTGTCTGGGGTCTTGTGAACCCAGCATTCATTGCTGCCTGTGATAAGGGCTCAGGCTAGATGATCTGTTCAGGTCCCTCCTGACCCTAGCTACTATGAAGGCTAGCATGGGCTGTAAACTGAGAGGCAGAAAACTGGGAGATAGCCAGGAAATCAAGGACAAGGGTCAGGAGGTCGATAAAACAAAAACCCAACTTGGGGCTTCAAATTAACAGGTTTATTAAACAGACAACATACTACACAGTTCCCAAAAGTTATTGGTTCCTACACACACACACATACACACAATGGTAGCAAGGGAGGAAAAAGGCTTGGTGGAGGAATTGAAGATAAAGTATGCAGGGACAGAGTCTAGATTCTATGTTTGAAGAAGGAAGGTGGGTGATAGCTACCTATCCTGGGCCGTGAGTTGATCCTCGATGGCCAGTCAGGGTCTTCTCCAGCAAGGTGTTGTCCAGAGGGGGTCACTGGCAGGGCCTCTGAGTGGATACATGGTGTGGCATGCTGGTCCAGATGGAGAGGGTGTCCCACTGGGTCTGTCTAGACCTTCTATGACCCTAGTGGCAGGGGCATGTCCAGGCAAGGGTCAGCCCTGGTGTACTGAGCATATGCACTCCAGATGAGAACATGCAGTTCCAGGTGTCTGTGTTATAATAGTGGGTTGGCTGATTTCTGTAGGGTCTTTGTCTTTCAAATGCTGGGTCCCTGGTTCCTGGGTAAGTCAATGGAAGGCAATGGTCCAGTCGTTGTGTTGATGGTCCAGTGGCTGAGTTAATTATTCAGTAGAGTTTACATGAGACTATTTAGACATGAGTCACAGGTTACACCCGGGCAGAGGACACAAGATGGAGACTTGACATGACAGACAAAATGGCTGACTTGACATGACTTGACTTGACAGCCAAAATGGAAACTTGACATGACTTTTGCTAACTTACATATGTAGGCCTAAATCATATAGTATCAGTAAATTCAGAAAAACAGTAATCACACAGTAAATCAATATAAACATAATAATTATACAATATAAAACAGTGGATATCCATAACAGGACACTTATTTGCAAAGAGAGAAAAAAAAACCTTAGACTAGAATGGTAAAGCTTATCCTATGTCTTAGCCTACTCATACTTACCTACAGGGAATAGAGAGGGAAGGAAGAAGCCAGAAATAGTTGGGGAAGGGATGGAATGTATTTTAAAATAAAAAACAGAAAAGCTGAGGGTTTTGCTACAAGGCAAGGCAGCTGAAGTAGGAGAGTAGGCAGTTAGATCACAGGTGGCTCGTGATTTAAGACAACTGATTACAGCACAGGACTGTGGTATGGCAGTGACAGCTGCAAAGTTTTTCCTCTCCACTGCCTTTGCTTCTGCAGAACTTTTATGGATGGTGAATGACCTAGTTGATCTGTACGGTCTCTGTCCAAGAACCAAGGCTTCTAGGATCCGCTATGACAAGTTTGCCAACTACTTCACAGACAAAACCACTCATACCTGACATCACTTGGGGACTATCACTTGCGCTGTAAATTCAGTCTGTGACTGGGGAAGCTCAGCCTTGTCTGATTTATATGGGTCACTTTCAGTTGATCTTGCCTACTGATACAAAGGGTTTGCTTGCAGAGATGTGGGTGACCAGCTGTGAACTGGACCTGTGCCCATCCTGCCTTGAAAAACCTAGCTAGGAGAAACTAGGGTCATTGCTGGTGGGATTTGTCAATGGCTCTCTTCTAGAGGGCAGGGTACCAGACATTCTTAAAGCTATGGTCATCCAATCACTACTAAAGATACTTTTTCTTTATACTATAACTGCATTTTGGGGAATCATCTAGGCACATCTGGATGATTATTTTTCCCTGGATTCTTGTCAGCCTGGCTTTTGCCCTGGGAATAGCACTGAAAATGCATTTGTGGTCTTAGTCAACAAACTTCACTTGGAGATCAACAAGAGAAAGTGCACCCTGCTGATCTAGATCTTTCAGTGGCCTTCGATACAGATGAACATGAAACGCTGCTAAAGTATTTACATGAGCTGGTGGATATTCATAGGAATCTTCTAAATTGTTTCAGCTGTTTCCTAGCAGGGAAGTCCCAGATGGCAGTTGTGGGCAAGGGTTCAACATCCCCTCAGGACCTTTCCTGTAGGGTCCAGGAGTCCATCTTGTCTCCTGTTCAACATATATAAGTCTGCTGGGCAAGAACATAAGATTTGGAGTGATGTGCCATCAATATACTGACAACACCCAGCTCTTTCTACATTTCATCTAACCCAGTCCTTTCTATTATCCCTTTTCAGTGCCAGGGAGCAGTTGGAGACAGTATTCAGGTGAACCAATTGAACCTAATCCTGACAGGATAATAGTGATGGTGGTGGTCAGACCACTAGACTTCTGAAGGACTGGGATGGTTCACTGATGGTGTTCAGCCTCTCCTTGTAACTCAGGTTTGCAGTTTCACATGTATCTGCTGCATCTAAATCTTCAATTAGTGACTATGGGTAGATGTTTTTTTCACAAACTCTATCCAGTGAGAAGGCTATGGCTCTTTCTTTCAGATGCACATATGGCCACCATCATCCATGCCTTCATAATCC
Source organism: Caiman crocodilus (assembly GCA_030014935.1). Classification (NCBI taxonomy): domain Eukaryota; kingdom Metazoa; phylum Chordata; order Crocodylia; family Alligatoridae; genus Caiman; species Caiman crocodilus. The sequence goes on from JAGPOW010003648.1 coordinate 83,927,883, forward strand.
TGAAACTAAATTACTTCAATGTGTTCTATGTGGGACCAGCCTTGAAGATGGTCTTGAAGCTGAAGCTGGCACAGAACATAGAAGCCTGCCTTGTGATGGGGAAGAATCCCCTAGAGCACAGAACTCCAGTGCTCCAGAGTCTCCACTGGCTCCCAGTAGTTTTTGGGGCACAGTTCAAGGTGCTAGCTTTGATCTAATGTCCTAGGGACCACCTTCTCCTCTTATGCCCATTCACAATCCCTGTAACTAGCCAAGAGTAACCTCTTGCAAGTACCATCTATGCACAAAGTTCACTTTGTGAAAACTTGTAGGATGTCATACTCACCAGTTGTGCCTCGGCTCTAGAGCACCCTTCTCCTTGAGGCCCCCTACAGTCTGACCCTGGACATCTTCCAGAAGTACTATAAGACCTTTTTATTTAGGTAGGTGTTTAGCAAGTTAGGGTAAGCTAAGATATTGTTGGATGGGGGGAAAAGGAATTATATTGTATGTTAATACTCTACTTGCTTTTATAAGTTATTTTCTCTTGTTATTTCTCATTTTATAAGCTGTTTTACTGTCTTTCAGTAAACCATCCTACGCCTTTATTGGAAAGAGTAGCACATGCACCTAATAAATAAATATATACTTGCAAAATTGAGTGAAATAATATGAACTGATTAAAGAAAACCAATACTAGGAATTTCCATATACATAGAGGAGCATGGGACTGGAAGAAGCCACCAAGTCCAGTTCCCTTCATCCACAGACAACCATTTACCCAAAGATCGATAAAAGTCACTAATACACAAAGCTGTAAGGCACAAAACCAGAAACATTTGGAACACCCTATAACAACTACACAAAAAATCCCCCAGGGCATTGCTAATGTCCTGCCAGAGTAATCACAGAGAAGAAATCAGTTGGCATATGCTTGGAAGAGCCTAGGAAGTGACTGTGCAACATAGCACACAATAAAAGAAAAATAATACACAAAAGTGTAAAAGCATAATGATGAAAATGAAAAAATAAATACATGTATAAGTCTGAGGTTGATGGAATTAGGTTATCTGATTTTACCTTGCACCAACATTATATAACCAATTTTAAATCTATGTAGCTAAACCCCCAGTTTGTCTTTTTTTCTTTTAAAATGCATTCCCTTCCCTTTCTCAACCATTTCTGACTATGTCTCTCCCTCTCTAATCCCTATAGGTAAGTACAAGTAAGCCAAGATGTAGAATAAGCTTTAACATTTTATTTTAGGTAGTAAGTTTTATTTCTCTCCCCTCTGCAAATAAGTGCCCTGCTATCTTGATATAGATATCCACTGTTCTTTAAGTGATCATTATTATGTTTGTATTGACTTTTTTGATTTTTTATTTTTTTTACTGCTTCTATATTGTGTGATTACTGTTTTAGGCCTACATATGTAAATTAGCGTAAGTCATGTCAAGTTTCCATCTTAAATGTCAAGCCTTCATCTTATCCCCATGCCTGGTTTTGTAACCTATAACTCCTACATACCCCTCCTATGTAACTTGGTTTCTGAATGAATGGGGATGGATGAGGGTGCTTAAGAGACGATGACAGTAAAAATAGCTCCTTCTGAATGACCAAACCATCAACACCAATACCTAGACCAATGACCCATCCATTGGAACCACCCACAGCATTCAAGAAACAAAAGATGAGGCAACCCACCATTGTGCCAAGGCTGCGCGTGCTCAGTATGAACATCTGGAACCCTCTGGAACAGGACTGACATTGCCTGGACAGGCCCTCCCATAAGAGATCATAGGTAGTCTACCCCATAAAAAGGGGTGGTGAAGACTGACTCCTTGGGAACATCATTTCCATCTGGACCAGACCAGCTCCATGTCACACTGCCTATCCACCCCAGAGGCTCTGTCAGTGACACCCTCTGGACAACACCAAGCTGAAGAAAACCCTGACTGGCCATCAAGCCTGGGATAGGTAGATATCATCTGCATAGTTCCTCCTCCAATTTGGACTCTCTCTCTCTCCTCCCAGACTTCAGTCCCTGCGCCAAGCCCCTTTAAAACCTGCTGCCATTGTCTGTGTGTGTGCCTGCATGTGTGTGTTCAACAGAACCAATAAAATATCATGTCACCATCTCCCCTGTTCAATAAAACCACTATCATTTATAACCCCGAGCTGCAGGCTACCCTACATGAAGCTTATTTATACCTGTCACTGAATGCAAGTAGAGATCAACAAAATAACTGGACTTCAATATCTTTGAGTTGATGCATATTGAGCTCAGACTTGAACTAATTTTGTTTTTGTGTCTGCATGTTAAATCAAATACTGTTAAATAAATATAACAATTAACTTCATTTTGTAAATTAGTACATACACATAGGGTGCATCTCCACAAGCATGCAGATACAGGGGTGTATGTGTCCCTCAAGTAAAAAAAAAAGCAGCATATATTTGTGCCATTGCAATTTGTCCCTGCACATTCACCCCAGCATGCAGAAAAGGGACCTAGGTATGGTAGGAAAGGCTGGAACCAGCACCTCTTCTGGCCCCAGCAGACTATAGCTCTAGCTGGTCAGGCTCCAGTTTTTGGCGATGCATTCTGCTGCCATGTGTGCTATGCCATTTTTATAGTAGGGGTTTTTTTGACACTGGGATCTCCCAATGTCAAGAAAACCACTGTGCTGAAAATTAGCAGCGCAATGCACAGGTGCATGCGTGCCACATGTGGTTTGCAATACAAGACACAAACCACACATGTGCACTCATGGGGATATGCCCATAGAGTAAGATTATCCATCTGAGGTCCCTATACATGATTTTAAGAATGAATACTTAAGTTGTTATCTAACAAGATTTAAAACCTTTAGAGACAAAGAGTGGGGTCAGGTAACATTAGAAGTAAAATTAAATTGAACTTATTATTTACCAAAGGAGTATAATTCTTCTTGCCTTAATTTCTGTTGGAGCTTGTGTCAACATCTTACATTTTTCATCCCTCTAAGAGAAATATGTTCTCTGCAGCTTGAAATAGTTTTTCAAACATTAGCATATTTTATCATTTGATCTTTTTAATTGCTTGTTTAGAATATGATTTACAAATCAATTTAAAAAGAAATGCAAGATAAAATAATAAAAAATTGCTTCCATCTAATATTAAATAATCTTACTTTCTATTATTTCATGTATTTGTCATCTAGGCATAAAACATGAATAAGGAACACTAATTTATTCTTTATTAGTCTTGATGGGTAGCACATTTTACTCCTGTTCACTAATTATGCAAGTATAATTGGGGGCAAATTGTTGCAAAAAGGAGATGTTACAATTGAAATGCTGCCTTTGAAGTTATTCAAACCTTCTGTTTCTCTCTGGCCCAAAAATATATGGACAAAAATGAAATGTATCCACCAAAATTATACCCACATCTCTTTTCCTTTCTCCTTAACTACAAATTTAAAGCTTTACAAATTATTTTAGCAAATATAGTTATTTCCTTCTTCCTTTGATGTCCTATAACCTGCATCCTTCTTCTCTTCCAATGCCAATTAGCACATTATCTTAGTTTTATGTTCAGGGATACTTTGGGCTGAAAGTGAGAAATCTTTTGAGAGAGGTTTCTGTAGACTTGAGAGAACTTCAACACAAAGCAGCAGTAATGGTTTCAGAACTAGTTTTCAGAAAGGTTGGCAAATAATTTAAACCCTGCAGGGTTTCTGCAAACTCAAGGATGAGAAAGACAGGAGTGTGAAAACAATTCAGTATATATTTTAAATTGTAGCACAGTGCATTTGTTTTGGCATTTAAATCCTTCATTTCTCCAAAGGGCAACTGGTGTGCATCTCATCCAATGACACACAGATGTCCCTACAGATATGGCTTACAAGACAAATTGGCACTGAGGGGTTTGGCACTAGCCCTCTTTTTTTCTTGCTTTTTTAATGGAATACAAATCGCTATATAATCAACTAGGTATATCCATTACAGTGAGTTAAAAAAGGTGGGGAAAGGTAAAAAAAAGAGGAAGAGGGAGGGATAGAAGAAGAAAAGAGAAGTGTAGAAGGACTAATTTCTTAATTACCAACATAATCTAAAATTATTACCAAATGAAAATAAACTTTTCATAGCAGTTAAGCCTGATAACTATAACTGTCACCATAGGTGCCAGCTGTGCCACCTCATTGTACCAGATCTCGACCTTTCGGATATGTCCTACTTTTCCATGCAGTAACATAATCCTGCCAGCTGTATGAGTGCAATCTGGGAAGGATTCGTCTTTGCTGAAAACTCATGAGCTCTCTAATCTATAGACTAATAAATGAACTTGAATGATTCCATTAGTTTGCTTACGAGCTGTTTTTCCCCCTCTAGGAATACTTGTGATTCTAATTTTGAAACATGTTTTCAGGAATGTTTAATATTTGCTTAAAATTCATGGCCTTCCAAGCTTTTCTACTGATAACATGGTTTTCTAGTGAGAAGGGTGTGAATGTATTCAAAATAAATTTGTGTCCTTAGTCAAATAAGTATTTGCTCATTTCTTTTCAGTATTCACCAAGCTTTAGCATCTACATTTTTGCAATCACAGCAATTAACAGCAAGTGAGGTTTCAAGACTGCAACACAGGAAAACATCTTTAAAGGAGGAAGAGAACTTACGTTAGTTGTTAAAATGACTAGGAAGTAGACTGAAATTGAACAAGCAGTGCACCACTTTCCAAAGAGTTATATAAGTTTAGCAGAAATAGCTGCTCCATTAGCTCAGCTAATAGAACATTTTGTTACTTTCAACTTGGTCTGTAGCTCTGCAGAAGGAAAGAAGAATATGTTATTTTCTCTTAAATAGAATCAAAACCTAGTGAAAGGAGGAAAATATACAGTAATTACCTTATTATAAGACTGGACTGGTGGCCAGAATTGCTAGGCCTCTGCCTTTAATACAGTCTTAGACACAAATACTACCAATTTAATGGAATCAGTATACATATTCACATAGATTAGATTATACAGAAAATGGACTCCTTGCTGACTTCAGCAATGAGTTTAACATTTATTACATGTACAGGCACTGTTAGAAGCCTACAAGCAGATTAAATTAATCTATTTATTTCAAGTCACTATCTCATTAAAAAATATAGATATTTGCTTTTTCTTTCGTATCACACAGTACATTTTAGCCCAAAGTACCTAAAATACATTTTAGTTATCTTAATAATATAGCAAGAAGGAAGTGCTCTTTTTTTTAATTTGGTAAATGAAAATCTCAATCTTTGCAGTAAAAGTTAGAAGTGCAAGCCTCTCTTTGAATTAAGAAGCAACATATTAAGCCAGGTAATAATTTCATATTCCCTTAGGAAGAATGTAATTATCTGCAGAATGCAAACTACAGGAATCATTGAAGTTGGTATATTTCCCCGTGGATTAAATTTAAATAGTTCATGAGTTTTCAAATAAATATAAAAAGGGGATTATCAATTAAAATAGAATCTTCAGTTCCTAACAAGAATGTAAATGGTGCTAGCAAAACTGATGGCAGTTCTTGTGCTCCTCCATCCTACCTGTGTTATCAGTTTACCAAAAGAAAATCACTACAAAGGTCATTACATTGAAAGCAAGCAGCTCAGAGTTTTCAACCCTAAAAAGAATCCAGAATTCCCTTTAAAATCTAGAAGGCTTTAAAGTAATACCTCTGCAAGTGTTACTTTAATCATGCTGCCATTCTAGCTGTTGATTTTCTTTTTTATTGTTCTTTGATTTCCATTTTGATTATTTAATGAAAGAATGATGAATTCTTGACCTTCAGCTCATGTACTGTCAGTCCTGGCATTTGATAATGTCCTGAGAGAGGATAATATGCCCCCAGGGTCTTTATCTATTGTATATTAACCTTCTAAATGGGACACACTTGGAAAATGTAAATCACAATAATTTTATTGCTGTACTTTTATTGATTACTAATTTTGTCACTGATGAAGCTTCTGAGCTAATCAAGAGCCAAAATTTTGCTTTTACATAGGGCAAGCTCAAACAAGTGGCCAGGTTTTGAAGCAGTTTGTGTATGGTATATTTTATTAGTATTTATTCTGAAAATTATGTGGTAAGATTTACCTTGCATGTCAGTTACACAAAGGGTTCACAGCAAGGCATTTGCCAGACAACAAGGTTTCATTTCCACGTATCTTGTAAGTCAAAATGAAAATTATTTTTGAAACCCTTACTTGTGTGAAATGCCATATTTACCTGACTCCAAAATTACTTTGAATTGAAGAAACTCCTCAATAATTAGATTCTATATATGGAAAATGTATTAATTTATCATTTTTAAGGTATAAAATCTACTTATTGGAGGTTCCTCTTAAATTTATTCACCCCACATCTCCACTGCTACAGTACAGAAAGCAGTGGCAAGAGGAAAGGCAGTAAGTGGGGCAGGCAGAAGGCCCCTTTTTCCCCACAAACATTTTCCTCCTGCAGCCTGCTCCCTGCTCCCCACCCCCTCCAGCAACAGTGCCTTATCCCCCTGCTACCTGCACCCTCTAGCACCTACCTCCTGCAGCCTTTGGCCCAGTGCCTGCCCTCCACAGTTCTTCCTCCCTACTCTGCTGCCACCCTGTCTGATCCCCAGAAACTCCCAGGAGACAGGCACATGGAAACCTGCTGATTGTCTGGGCAGGGGATGGAGCCTCCATGTGCTCCATGCTCCAGGAGGGATGGAGACAGAGCCAGAGCTACACCAGACAGTAAAGTGGGTGGGGGTTGAGGAACCAAAGGCCACCAATGCTGGCTCTTGAGCAGAAGGTGCCCACTGCAGCTGCTATGGCTGTGACTGGTTCTGATCTGGGCTTAGGGCCAGAGTCAGCCACAACAGCCTCCTGCCCCTTCCTCCACCTTATACTCATATGAAAGATGAGAGGCTTTTCCCCCCATGTTTTTTTCCCCAGGGAAAGAGAGTGGATGAAAAGTGGATGTTCGACAATGTATGATCCTTGATGCACAGAACTTGTCTATACCTATACACAGAAAAGGTAGCAGAAGGGCCAGGAGGCCGTGGTCGCTCAACAGGAAAGTCACAAATCTCCTGAAAAAGAAAAGGGAGGCTTACCAATGATGGAAGCTAGGAATAGGCCTCTAGAAAAACTACATAAGATTGTTCCACACCTGCAGGGGACAGATTAGAAAAGCAAAGGTGGTGACCAAATTCAGGTTAGCAACTGAAATCAGGGACAACAAGAAGTCTTTCTATAAGTACATAGGTACATAGGTAACAGGAGGAAAACTAGTAGAAACATGGGACCACTGATCAATGCATCTGATCACCAACACCAAGGGGAAAACTGAACTCCTGAATGAGTACTTTGCATCTGTTCCACCAGTCTAAGTGTGATAGCTTGCCAAATGCAAATATGATGCAGAATAATCACAGTAGGGATGAGAACCTATCAACAGTCAATGTAGAGTTGGTGAAAGAACAGCTAGAGAGGCTGGATACCTGTAAGACAGCAGGACTAAATCAACTCCTTGCAAGGGTGCTAAATGAACTAGCCAAAGTTGTGGTAAGCTAGTAGATAGCAAAATCCTGAATAACAGCCAGCATGGCTTTGTCACAGGTAAGTCATTTCTGACTAACCTCATCTCCTTCTATGACCAGGTTACTCACCGCCTGGATGAGGGAGATGAAGTTTATGTCATTTACTTGGACTTTAAAAAAGCCTTTGACTTGGTCTCCCATGGGGCTCTCAAGGTAAAACTAGGGGACTGTGGGCTCAATAATTCAATTGTCAATAATTCAAAAGGTGGGAAATTGACTGTGGGGTCAACCCAGAGAGTACTAATAGATGGATCTGTGTTGACCTGGCAGAAGGTAGCCAGTGGGGTTCCCAAAATTTGGTACTTGGACTGGTGCTTTTCAACATCTACATCAATGATCTGGATGTGGGGGTAAAAAGTACACTGGCAAAGTTCACCAATGACACTAAGCTGTGGGGAAGTGTGGCCACACTTAAGGATAGGCTGACAATCTAAGTGGACCGAGACAGATTAGTTAGATGGGTGAACCAAAACCCAGATGCTGTTCAACATTGAGAAGAATAAAGTGCTCCATCTGGGTAGGAAAAATCTGCAACAAAACTTACAGGTTTGGTGGTGCTATGCTAGCTAGCACCACATCCAGAGGGACCTTGAGGTCATAATTGACCATAAAATGAAGATGAGCCACCAGTGTGATGCTACAGTAAGCAGAGAAAACAGTACGCTAGCATACATCAACTGATGCATCTCAAGCAAAACTAAGGAAGTTATTCTCCTGCTCTACTCGGCGTTGGTGAGGCCACAGCTGGAGTACTGTACCCAGTTCTGAATGTCATACTTTAAGAAGGATGTGGAGAAGCTTGAGAGAGCCCAGAGAAGAGCCACTCTTATAATTAGAGGCCTGCAGAGCAAGCCATACGAGGAAAGGCTTACAGATATGGTACTGTTCAGCCTAGAAAAGACTTCAGAGAGATTTGGTGGCAGCTTACAAATATATCGGGGAGAGCATCTGGGGCTAAGCAAACAACTATTCACCAAAGCGCCCCAGGGAAAAACCCAGGAGCAATGGTCATAAATGCATAGAAAGAGGTTTCAGACTGGATATAAGAGAAAACTTCCTTATGGTTTGTGTGACCAGACTCTGGAATAGACTCCCAGCTGGGGTGGTGCAGGCACCTACCCTAGAGATCTTCAAAAGGAGACTGGATGCACACGTTGCTGGGGTTATCTGACCCCAGCAGTCCTTCCTGCCTAGAGCAGAGGAGCTGGATCCAATGATCTTGAGGTCCCTTCTAGCCTTAAAGTTCTGTGAATCTGTGATTCAAGTAAAATATGGTAATTCCTGTTTGAACTAGGGCACATACAGGAAAAAAAATCTGATCCTCATTTTAAAATTTGCCATGATGCAGAACCCAAAACAATACTTCATCAGTTGTTTTAATGGTTAAAATATTGTGTTGTATTTCAAGTGAATGCATCTAGCTTCAGCCTCCAAGCCTTTTGACTTTGGTATATTTTTGTCTGCTTGATTGAAGAGCCTTCTATTATCAAATTTCTCCTCCCTCTGTTGGTACTTATAGGCCTTAACCAAATAAGTCCTTAACTTAAGCTTTGATAAATTAAAGCACAGTCTATACTAAGCCTTTCAGGCATGGTTTCCAATCTTATAATCATTCTTAAGGCTCTTTTCTGAACCCTCTACAATTTTTCAACATCTTTTTTGAAGTGTTGAAAGAAGAATTGAATATAATATCTCATTAGTGTTGACTGCCCCAGAGTCAAATGGGTTACACAACTTCTTTTCTTTGACTCAGTATGCTCCTGTTCATATAATAAAGATCATATTAGCCCTTTTGGCCATAGCATCACATGAGGAATAATGCGTTCAACTGATCACCAACTATAACACCCAAGGTTTTCCCATCGCCTCCAAACACATACAGACAAATTCACTGCTTTCCAGCATAAGACCCTCATCCTATAAGTACTGGCCACATTCTCTGTTCCTAAATGAATGGCATATTGTTTGCATTAAGTACGTCAACTAATCCTTTTGTATCAGCAACCTGTTGTCTTTATTTGATATATCACCAACTTTTTTTCAATCAATCATGATTGTGTTTTCTCCCAGGTCATTGATACAACCATTAAATAACACAGAGCTAAATTAAAAAAACAACTAGAAAAAACAGTTTAAAAATTATTTCAAATGCAATTTTACATTTCAAAACCTACCAATGCACCATGTTTAATCCCTTTAATGCAGGCATGGAAATTTGGGGTATGTCTACAACAAAGCAGGATACTCAAGCTCCCTGCCAAGAAAATAAGCCCTGCTCCACAAGCCCAGATGCAAGAAAGCGAGGATGCTCTGGCATTGCCCCGCCCAACCACTGCTGTTGTGCCCGTTGGAAGCCATTGTGTGCATCAATCCTGGAATGGAGGTACAGAGGGCACGGGCACATGTAACTCTTAGTTTAAATCTGAAGTGGACACACATACAAGTCTTACTAGTTTTAGTCCACCTGAAATGGTTTAAAAGTGTACCTAAAAAATCAAGTATTGTTTCACGGTGAACCAGATCAGTGTTACACGTGGACACCAAGCAGTCTGTAACATGAACCTAGTCAGTCCTCCAGGCATCCCACATGGCATTATTTCTCATCCCAAAGCATATACTGCCAAACACTGCTGCATCTGGTTGCTTTGGTATGCAGCCTGAACTCTGCTGCCCCCTATTTTTTTCCCTTAATGCAGTAGATAAGTATTTACTGAACATTTTTCCTATATTATTATGGATAATTTGACCATTTTCACTTAGTAATAAACAAATACCATGTTTAGGATTCCTTTCCTTCTCCAATGTGCGTAAAAACTTTTGATTTCTCCTCCTATCCTTTCACCTCTCTAATCAATCTTATATATTTCCTAGCTGTTCTTACAAAATTAGAACCTACCCGCTTTCCCTCTCTGCCATTTGTTTTATGTTTTGTATCTCTGATTTTCCTTCTTGTCTAAGTAAGTTTCCCCTCACCCTTTTTCTCTGTATTACCAGTATGCTATTCTCTCTTGATTGTGGATTTTTTACATTTAGAAACAGTTACTTAATCAGTTCTGACTTATCATTCAATCCAAATTCAACTGATTTGACTCAAAATTATTTTTCAGCTTTGCAAAATTACCCTTCATGAAACAACAAGTATACATGTATTTCTGATCTGGACTTTATTCTATTTGCAAATGTAACTTGATCAACTTATACCTAAGCAGCTACTAGTTTTCATTTCTGAGATCAATTACTCCTATCTGTCAAGGCAAAATCTAATACTGTATTCCTCAGTATTGGATGTGACACCTTCCAAGTTAAGAAACTGTCATGTATAATTTTTGGAAGTTTTGAGAACATGTCAGTACTGGCAGCATCAGATCTCCAGCATATGCCACTCAGTTTGAAGTCCCTTGTGACAATGCAGATTTTTGGATAGATATTTAAGGAATCGGTTATTCTTTTCTATACTGTAATTTGAAGGTCTCGAGCAGAAATCAATTAATACTACAACTTGTTCTCTGGAACCATTCAAGAACATTTGGTTCTCGATTCTCAATGACTAAAGAACAAGCAAATAAAGGCATGCTTGACTTAAGATGCCACTTCCTCTCCCTTTTCGCTTACTTGATCCTTCCTAAACAGGGAATAACAATTACATTTTAACATTCAAGTTAGACAAACCTTCCCACGAAATTTCAGTAATACCAACTGGATTGCCATTACTCAATCATTAATAGCTCACACTGTAATGTCATCCCAGATGCATTTTTTTAAAAAACAGAAATGGGATCTGGGTTCAGATTCTGATCATCTCCCATGTTCATGGAGTTTGGCTTTGAAATGTTGATTTTGCTTTCCTTTTATGCTCGAATTTATTCTGAGAATTAAGCAATTTGATTCTTCTTGTTTGCTACCCAGACTGTTGAAACTGTTGTGTAGACAATTAAAGAATTTCTTCGCTTTGTGTTTCTAAAATTTTTTTTCAATGATGTTAGACAGCAGTTAGCAAGGTGTTTAGTTCTAATGCAGAAATATATTTCTCCTGTCATAAAATATTCAATACTTGGACATGAAGAAGTGACTCCATTTTTTATTAAATGTAAGGCAATAAATATCAATATGCTTCATGGCACCCTAACATTTTTTAGAAAAAACATTCTGGAATCTTTCTTACAAGAAACTGAATATGGAGAATAATAGTTCTAATATCATCTATTTTAAGAAATTTTGTTTGCAGGCCAAATGAAATGTATAACATTCATACTCTATATCATATGAAAACTGCTTATAGAGAATAATTCAAATAAATATTCATTTAAATATCCCAGGTCCAACTTGCATGGAAGGCAAAAGAGAAGCTTGCATGGGGGAAAAAACACTGGATAATATGAAAAAAAAAAAAACAGTTCTAGGGCAAGGACTGGAAGACAGGACTTCCTGTAATCCAAGGAAGTGCCCTTATTACTAGGCTAGAGTCACGCTTGCTGTGGCTTGATCTCCCTCTGACTCCTTAACTTTTATATTACTTTCTGCTTAGTGGCCTAACCCAAGATAACAGGTAGAAAGTGGGCCCATTCTAGTCCATTCTGGCAGATAGGAAACTTTGGTTAGAACCCCATCAGGCTGAGAAACAAATTCAACCACGTCCCCCTCCTCATGGGCGAGCATTACAATCACTAAGCAATTATGTATAAGGTCACCCCCAATGCCACCTCTTACAACCTTGTTTTTGAATGAAAGGGAATGTATATGCTGCATACTGCCCTGAACTCAATGCTGTTAGCCTCTCTTCATATTGTCATAAGAAGGTTATTGCCAAAAAGACAACATATTTTTATTTAAACATAAAGTTGCATATTATATTGGAAATATGTGAAATATAATGTGAGAGATCCAATATATCCCCCATACCTCATGATGTTGTATAAAGATGTCCTTAGTTGCAGTCTCTGGTACTATTGGCATGTACTCATGAAAATAAAAACACAGACATAAAGTATCTGTTTAATTTATCTTTCCAGTAGCTAAAAAGAAGGGCTATAAAATATCTTAAATTTGGGCATGGACATAGGAGAACACGTGTTGGTTTTACACATTATGTGAGGGATGGACTCCTTTTCATGCTTTGATATCTGTAATTACTAGAGCTGCAAAACAAAAACATTAACATCCTAAACTCATTAATCATCTTTAATTTCCCATGGATTAGTACATACCTGTTATATTTCCAATTAGATAAACATATTTTATTTGCAGTCTTTATACAAAGCTGAGAGTCAATAAAAATCAATTTAACATGGCACTGCAAAATAACTAAGAATTGTATTACGGTATACCTTGGTTTTGGTACTCCTCTCCACCTTAAAGTCAGCATAAAGTGTTTAAGCCACTCTTTGACTATAAATACACCACGGGAAACATTTTTAGCATGGAGCTGCATAGTACTTTGAACCTTATTGTAGCTCTAAAGGTCTTATTCTTCTGGCAATATCACAGAAGAAGAGAAAAACAAAATTAGCATTTCAAAGTGAAATTGTAATTAAAAGTAAGTTCATCACTAAGTGAATCAGAATATGATTCATTCATGGAGATTTTGTATTATAAATTAGCTATATCACACGTTTACAACATTTTCTAAAACTGGTAATTTGCAAGTACATGAGGTGATAATTCTAAAGATACATAGAAAGAAAGGTTCTAGAATCCAAAAATAAAACAAACTTTCATGAATGTAATGAGGGCATTTTATAGCTCACTAAATCTATACATTCAATAGGCAGACAAGGTTCTTTGGGTGAATCTGATATCTTTTATTACACCAACTTAAATAGTTGGGGGGGGAAAAAAAGTAAGCAAGCTTTCGGGTTTAAAAACCCTTTGTCAGGCTAAGGAAGTTTCATCAGTTGGGGTGTGCTCTTCCTGAATGGAATGAAAAGTAAAGCAGCCAGGGGCTGGGCTGGGCTGTATACAAGACAGGCTGTCTTTGAAGATGTAACTGCACCTCCGGAAATGTAATACATCTCACCCAATACACTAAATGCCTTGATGGAAAATACATAGGAGAGACCAAACAACAACTGCACATCAGAATGAATGTGCACCAGAAATCTATCAAAGACAGGAATATCCAACTACCTGAGGGGGCACATTTCTCACAAGAAAACCAGTTGCTCTCCAATCTCTCAGTCCTGATCCTCAAAGGAAACTTACAAAACACTTCCCAGAGATGAACCTATGAACTCCACTTCATCAACCTCCTAGACACTAAAAATCATGGATTAAATATAGACTTTGGATTTATGACACATTATAACCTGCCTGACATCTGACTCCCTAGGTACCTCTCCACTATTCACCCCTTCTCCTCCCTACTTAGCCTTTCTCTCAACCACTGACTCCTCAATTTACATCTTCACTGACTGCCTGTCTTGCATGCAGACCAGCCTCTAGTTTCTTTACTTTTCATTTCATCCAGGAAGAGCACACATAGACTGCAGAAACTTCCCCAGCCTGATAATGGGTTTTTGAACCCAAAAGCTTGCTTAAATTTTTTTTTCCAACTATTTAAGTTGGTCTAATAAAAAGATATCAGAGTCATGCAAAGAACCTTGTCTACATGATCCCAGGCAACTTGAACTTTATAGAAACTATGACATTAATTTAAAAGGAAGTAAGACCTTAATATTAATAACAATAGAAATCAACCAAAATGACTAGTAAAAATGTTTCACTGGCTCAAAGACCCTAGAATGTCAAATTTATCCATAATGCAACTTCCCTGCATTTGCATACCAAAAGAAAAGACAGAGGAAAATCAATGTTTTATAGCATTTTTCCCAACATCGTATGGATTTCTACAAACACTATGAAGAGAAAGAATTTGCCACTTTTCATGTGCTTCTTCAGTTTATCATGGAGGGCAAATAGAAGAATACTGCAGCATCAGATTAACTGCTGAAAGAATACGGTAGGCTGAGCTAGGCACAGAATGGGTATTTATTATTCTTTCAAGTTGTCACACAAGTGCTATGAGAACCATTTTGTCTTAGACAACAAATTGCCATTCAATATTTGAAAGTATTTTTTATATTATTTTCATCTTTCTGCTGCTTCCTTTAGCTTCATCAGCTGAAACAGAAGTCTGTAAAGAAAAGGGAAGCAAAAGAAAAAAGTAACTAAAACATTCCATAGACAGAGTGTTAAAAGAAAAATTGAGAAAATAGTTTTCAACAAGCACTTGAAAAAAGAAAAAGGAAATATGTCTTCTCAGAGACAGAGAGAAAAGCAATTCAAATCTAATTCAAGTTGAAGAGTCAAAGGAGAAAATTTCAACTGATTTTAAGAGACAAAATAAAGCATTGCCATTTGCTGCCATCTCACTGAATCAAAAAGGAATTAATCATCTCTATGAAAGCAAATTAATGCTGTGCAACCAGTGTGGTGATAATAGTATAATTACATGGTCTGAGAACCAAGCAGATTGCCATTTTCTTTACTGCTATTGACAACTGCAGTGATTAGGAAACTTGCGCTGACATTTAATTATTACATTCTTAGCCACCTCGACTGTCAGTGTAGAAATATTTCGCCCCTACTCTACTGACTCCTTTCTCCAGAAGATCCCACTTCCCTAACTGTTTCTTAACTCTAATCCCCAACTTCTCTTATCCAGTCTCTAATTTCCTCCTTTATCTTCCCCATTTTAAACTCTCTCATTCACATCTACTTTCCTTCCTCCATAGACTTCCTTTTGTTTTTCTTCCTACCTCTTTCCCCATCTACTCTTTGTCTCCACTCCTCATTTCCGTTTCCTTCCTTCATTCAGTACACATCCTCTGGTCCTGACAAATCTCAACTCTTACCCAAACTACATTTTCTGACTTCACCATTGCCAACTTTTTCAAAGGGTAGATTTCCTCTCTTTCATTTGGGATAGGCATATTGGAAATTACTATTCCTTGCTAGTTGGGATTCTCCAAAACATTTATTTACCTCCAGAGAGAAGATAAATAAGAGGCAACCATGTTGCAGGGTCTGATATACCCTCAGAACATCTTCTATAAAGTTTCAGTTGTTAATGACATACAAGGCACAAGAAAACCACACGTGTTATTTACCTTTGCTACAGGCAGCAAGTTTCTTTCTGCTCTTTAGCCTGTCAGAAGTCAAACCACAGGTTATCTGCGCAGGAGTCACAAGTGAAAAGAAATGTCTCTTGAATTAAAAACTCTTTCAATAGTAATAAGGATCTCACATTAAAAATTCTGAAAAAAAGATTATATCTCCTGTGACTCATGATATACAAAGAAGAAATATAAGAAGTAGTTGGCAACAAAATTACTGCAGCTTGGATTGGAATCGTAACATTTAAAGTATATTGAAAGACTGAAAGATTTTCCAAAAGGTTTCTGGTTCACCCTGTCTGGTACCCTCATTAATAGGCTCATTAATAAGTTAAGGAAAAATGGACTAGATCAAGGATTTTCAATCCCTGGGCGGTGGGCCAAATCCAACCCACAGTGCCATGTTTCTGTTCCACGGAGCTCCTCATATTACTGTGGGGAGCCCTGCAGTTTATGGCAAGCTAGTTTATTAGATCAAGCTAGACAGGGGTAGCACAGGGCCCCAGAGCCCAGACCCAGCCAGTGTGGGGGAGACAGGGGGAAAAAAAAAAACAATCCACATGGAGTAGAAGTAGTACAGAGCCCTACATGGCCTTTGCATGTCCCAGATCAGCCGCAGGGCCCTGCACTTCCTCCACCCAGCTGCCTTGCGCCAGGATCAGGCTCTGGCCAGGCAGATGTATTACAGGACCATGGGGCCTGATTTTGGGGAATGGAAGCAGCTCAGGGCCTAATCCAGACTGCGGACCCTACACAAGTCATCTATGAGCACCACTGGACTAGATAAAAGTACTATAAAGTAGGTAAACTAGGTGGATCATCATGCTCAGTGTGCAGTCAAATAGTGTCTAGTTGGAAGGAGGTATATCAAATAGGGACCCTAAGGATCTATCCTGGATCTTCATTAATAATTTGGAAGATGTAATTGAATGCACAGTTAACAAATTTGTAGATAATACCAAGTTGGGTGGTGTTACAGACCCTCTGGATCCTAGGGCTAGGATCTAGAATAACTCAGCCACAGGGCTGAGAGGTTGCAGAAAAGAGACAAAGAAAAACTGAGAGGTGGCAGAAAAGGGGAGACAGAATTAAGAGACCAGGAAAATGGGGGGGAAGAGGGGCTGGAGCCAAGAGAGAGACAGAGACTGGAATTTAAATAGGGAAGGGACCAGGGCTCAGTAAAACACAACCCAACTCGGGGTTACAAATTATAGTGGTTTTATTGAACAGGGAAGATGGTGACATAATATTTTATTTGTTCCTTTGCGCACAAACACACACACACACACAATGGAGGTTAAAGAGGCTTGGTGCAGGGGCTGAAGTCTGGGAGGACAGAGAAAGAGTCCAAATTTGAGGAGGAAATATTCAGGTGATACCTATCCCAGGCTGAAAGTGGGTCCTCGATGGCCGGTTGGGGTCTCCTTCAGCTTGGTGTTGTCCGGGGGGGGCACTGATAGGGCCTCTAGGGTGGACAGGTGGTGCGACTGGTCCAGATAGAAATGGCGTTCCCAAAGAGTTAGGTCTTCTCTACCCCTTTTTATGGGGAAGACTACCTCCTATGGGGAGGGCCTATACAGGCAAGGTCAGTGCTGTTCCAGAGGGCTCCAGGTGTTCTTACTGAGCATATGCAGCCTGGCACAACGGTGGGTTACCTCATTTTTCTTTGAATGCTGAGGGTGGTTCCAATGGCTGGGTTGTTGGTCCAGGTATTGGTGTTGTTGGTTTGGTCATTCAGAGGGAGCTATTTTTAGACATACTGCCATTGTTTCTCAAGCACCCTCATTCATCCCTATTCATCCCAAAACCAAGGTATATTAGAGGTGTAGTGAGTCATGGGTTACACAACTGGGCCTGGGGACAGAATGGAGATTTGACGCTAACTTACATATGTAGGCCTAAATCATATAGTATCAGTAAAACAGTAATATAGAACAGTAAAAATCAATATAAACATAATAATTATACAATATAAAGGAGAGAAAACAAAACAAATACTACTTGCTACCACAATAAAATACTGAAGCTTATCCTATGTCTTAGCTATATACTTATATACTAATACACTTATACTTATCTATAGGGAGTAGAGAGTGAGAGAAAAAGTCAGAAATGTTTGGGGAAGAGGAGGAAATGCATTTTAAAGAAAAAAAAGAAAAACTGGGGGTTTTGCTAAAAAAACCCAAAAAAACAAAAAAAACAGGAGTTTGGTACACTGGTACCTAAGCTCGCTTACTTAATTTAGTTATCTTGGGTATCTCTGCAGTGTACAGGTTGCAATGTAGGTATATTCTAATGAAGTACATTTACATTGGAAATAAGAACTACTATATTATATGCACTAGGACTACCATAGTAGAAACAAGCTCCTGTCACGTTGCTTACTTAACCATCTAATTGGCCATAAAATTTTAGACTGAAAGCTGTTAGTAAGAAGTGCCTCTTTAAAAAATATTTAGAAGTCGTGCTCCTTTATTTTAAACAAATTAAATGCCTTTAAAAATGTAAGTGCTTTAACTGGGCTACTATGTGTAATGGTTTCAGTCAAGTAAACCTCATTGCCTATGAGATCCATGAAGCCAGCTTTATTATTAGAAAAAAAGTCAACAAATAGTATAGTACTAGTATAAGATCCCCTTTCTCTGTACAATGAGTTAGCCTGAAACATCACTTGCCTAGAGATTATACATTACCACAGACACTCAATAAGGAGACAAAACAATAAAATAATTTATATAGGGGAATAGAATAACATAAGCAAACATTACTATAAGTTTGAAGACAGGATTAAGATAAGTTTCTAACCTTATCATCTTGTTACAACCTTGCCTTTCTGAAAGTTCCATAAATCAGCCCTCCTGCTGATCCTACCAGCCCTGACCACTCGGGACCTGGACTCACCCTAAATCTGGGATCATCCAAAGACCCTCTCTAATTCCAAGATAGTTCCTTAAATACCTCAGAAACCAGCCCTTCTTGCCCCTATCGCAATCCTCATGAGTCAGAATCCTGTAGAAATATCTTTCCTGCCAGAGCCAGCTAGATTCTTCTACTTAATGGTCCATTACTTTGAGATGCCTTAGCTATTGTGGGGTTGTTTTACCCATTACACACAGATAATACTTTGGGTGCTGATCTCAACTATAGCCCCTTCTGCCTGTATTGGGAGTGGCAATTATCCTTGCCCTATAAACATAATGGCCAGAGATATTTAGCAGTCATGTCCACAATCTTTTCCTTAATTATGCATCCCTCAGTTCCTTTAAAGAAGCCATGTACAAAATCATAAATATATATAGGAATAATATAACAATCTATAGAATGGTTAAAGTGACATAAATGGATACAGCATAACATACACATTCCAGCGAGACCAACCCATGCCATATCACTGAAATAAAAACAAGGAAATATTCACAACATCCCACAAACCCTCAGAATTTAGTAGGGTTCTCGATGACCACATAGCATATGGAACCCAATCCTGCCCAAATGTTCAATGCCCCCACAGCGAGGGAGGGATTGGGGCTGGGACAAGTTGCCCAGCTGAGGCGTGGGACAAAGGACTTGGAGAGGATGACTGCCTGTGCTCCCCTGCCCCAATCCCTCCCTCACTATAGGGGCATTGATCTGCCCCCCCATGACCCTTCCCTCCAACCACCACAACAGACTTACCAGCTGAAGACAGCTATGTCCAGCATCCTTGAGGACTGCTGCCTGTTTAGTCAATGGCCAAATCTCTAAATCAGCTCTGAATCTTCAAATCTGATTTGGCCAAATCGAATCAGGACAGTGATTTAAATCTCTGGATCGAATCGCTGTCCCTTCAAATTGGCCAAATTCAAATCCAAAGCAAATACTTGCCGCTTCTCACAGGTCTAGTGTGTACCTGTCCTTCTTTCCCCCCACCAATAGCTCAATGCAGATACATCTACACAAGACATTTACTGCAGTGCTAATTAGATTCACAATAAAGTCGCAGCATCTACACATGTGGCTCAATTAGGCCATAGAAAACTAATTAACACACACTTATATTACTTTTTAAAAATCCCAAAAATCCTAACATGGCACCAACATGATGTTTGAAAACTATCACATTATTCACTCTAATTATATAGTCCATATCCCACACCTTTGCCTAGAACATCTGTGTAAAACATACAGCCTGCAGATCACCATAATCTGGGCCCTGGTGCCACCTCTTTTTCTGCACTAGAGGACCCCCAGGTGCAATGCCCAAGATGTGTGCTGCCTGAGGTGTTTGCTCAGGCTGGAGCCTGGGAGTAGAGCAGCCATCATACAGTGGGCACAGGATCTAGTGACAGAGTCAGCTTAACCTTTAGCAATTCTCACTCTATTCCTATACTTTTTGACCTCCAACAACTTTATTCACTGATCTTCCTTCTTTTGTCAGTCTTGTCTTTTAAAAATGTAGTTACTTTATGACAGGGACTGTCTTAATCTATGCAATCTACAATAGAATATTAAATCTTGGTTGGTTCCCTGTAGCATCATCATAATGTAAATGAATATGTTATTATTATTATTATATTATTATTATTATTATTAATAAAACAACATCATATTTGCAATGTAACCATGGGAGATATTAATTAGATGAAACACAATTTCCCTCATAAAAGCAAAGGAATCAGGAGGCATGATGAAAGTAATACATCAAAAGAAATTTCCTAATACCTAGAGAGATGTCAAGAACTGATTCTCTTCTTACTTGCCCATGTATACCATTGAGAACTACAGTAAAGTCAGAGTGTATGTGATGATATGATTATTCCTGTTTACAATGGAGCAGCCCTGCTGAGAATCAGGCCCAATGCAAGAAAAATGAATTCCCCAGTGCTTTCATTTATACTTGGTCTTTAGAAATATCCACTCATTTTCATTTTATGATCTGCTATAAAACAGGGCCATATCCCACAGCCTTGACTTAGATAATACCCAGTTAAGTGAAAGGGGATTTTGCTGGTGTTGGTACTGCAGAATTTTCCCAGTATTGGAAACACAGTATAGTTAATTTACTATCTGCACTATGACAGCCCACATCATTACATTGCACTCAATGTAACAGAAGATGTAATTAACTTCTTCCAAATATTTCAGCCTACTCCTCAATCAAAGGGCTTTGTCCACAGCTGTTTACTGCCCACTGAAAAGCAAGAAATCTTCAGTTTCCACATGCTGCCACTGCAAACATTGAGAACCCACTATATGAAACATAAACAAGAGGTTTAATGTACCAAAGTGGAACATTACCTTCTTCCCTGGTGTCTTTTTAATTGTTTAAATTTAAAGTCCTTAGACTGAGTAAACATAAAATGAAATGAGCTACTCAGCTGGGCTTCTGCTATGCTCTGGTATATTCATATATTTTTTAAAATGCAGCTATTTTTGTTTTGTCATATGTTTCATAGCTTCATAGTTTCATAGTAACTAGGGTCAGAAGGGGCCTAGAGCAGGCCATCTAATCTGACCCCCTGCCAATGGCAGGAAACAAGTGCTGGGGTCACAGGA
>JAGPOW010003648.1:83956893-83984816 GCA_030014935.1 Caiman crocodilus
AGGTACTTGGCTGGGGTCCTGTGACCCTGGCACTCGTTCCTGCCATTGGCGGGGGGTCAGACTAGATGGCCTGCTCTAGGCTCCTTCTGACCCTAGATATTAGGATACTACTAGGATACTATGAAATCATGTGGAAACTTAACAACATAACATCTCTGGGGTATAGTTCTTCTAATCCTTCCATGCAGATAAAACTCAACGCCAAGCGCCCAACATTTCTCAGCTCAGTTACTCTAATATTCTTTCCTTTGGCCTTGTCAAACATGATGCATATCCATCCAGATATGCAAATATCGTTTCCCTGGCCAATTGCTTTTGTTGTCTCCACATCTCTTTAAATCCCTCCACTGGCTCTCTCTTTTTATCTCAACAAATATAAGCTACTATTCTTCACTTTCACGATCTTTCATGGTCCATCCCCACACTATGCCTCATCTCTCATTCAATGTTGAGATGCCAAACAGACTCTGATGCCTACACCTCCATAACTCAATTAAAATTATCTGACATGTCCCCATCTGCATTCTCCCGTGTCTGCTCAGACTTGAAAGGAGTTCCCTGGGCACATCTGCAAAACTCATTATCTTCCTTCAAAACTCTACTTAAAATCATCCTCTGCTTTAAAAAGTGCCACTAGCCAAACTACTAGTGGGCTCAGAGTATCCTGATGACAAATATTATCTCATTGTTACCTTTTGTTCACCCCTTTCTCTATGCCTGTATCCATCTGCTGTGGGATCGTTTTCCTGTTCTGTTTTGGATAGCGCCTGACACAATAGGTTCCTAGGCCAGACCAAGGAATCCAAAGTGCTATGTTCCTACAAATAATTCTAACTTGAATACATATACACAAACAACAGCAATCTTTCTCTACACTATGGTTCAGCAAAAAACACTCAAGTAGAATAATTTATACAGGAAGGGAAGGATATTTAATCCAATCATGTTCATTTGGAATTACCAAATAATTCATTACATTCAGAGGAAAAAAATCTGTATCATTCCATTATTCCCCATCTCTGAATTCCTTCTGGTCATAGGTCTGAACACTAAATTGGAAATACTTTAGAGTCCCACTCATGAATCAAGACCTGGAATGCTACGTTTTTTATAAATACTGAACTCCAGTATGTGCTTGACCCACGCTATACAATGCCATCTATCTTTTACAACCCTCCTAAGTGTATTGTATTCAGTATTTTCAAACTTGACTCTTAAAATAGTCTCTTTGACAAGAAAAAAGTCAGTGTTAAGACAGAAAAGAACATTTTGCATACCATCTGTATAGTGCTAATTATATATACTGTTGTTATTTGTCAGTATAAGATATTTCAGAGTGATATCTGTAAACCATCTGCCAGCAACCTTATTCACATGCCTTTAATCATCAGCAAGAAATCTTATACATTTTTTCCTTAGGTAACAATTGGCAATATGCAAACATATTTAAATAGGAACAACTTGGTTTCTACATGTATAAACCAGTCAAGTAAGTATGGTCTGAATGAGTGAATACAAATGGTTTATAAACAGTATTTTTGATAATGAAGATCAAATATTATGCAAAAAATTCTATATGTGCCATGCACTATTTTTGACATCTTCTATGTGATCTTTCAGTAGAAACAGCAAAGAATCCATTTCTTAAAAACAGAGTAGCAATTCAATTATGCAAACAATTTATTTTATGTTCCCTTAACCCAGAGCTTTCGTATGTGCAAAAGAGGAGGAAAATTTAATTTTTTAATCAGGTGCACAAGATCATTCCTGCTTGGGGAAGTTTTGCAGGTTTGCTTTCTTTGTTTGTTTCTTCAAAAAAAAAACTGAACAATTGTACAAATTCTAATTTCACTGCACAACATGACACTTTTTAGGTATATGGCACAAACATTCAAAAAACAGGAAAAGAAGTAGTTAGATAATGAATCTCTCTCAAATATACAAAAAGCACTGATTTTAAAAGTTGCATGCGTGCACTACATTGTAGCCACCACCATGCAGATGTCTTTTACGAATAGAATTAATTTGAATTAGATAGAAAGAGGAAATCTCACAAAGACTGGTCTTACAGTCAACCTGGTGTATGGTAACTGGGAGCTTCATTTTGTTCCTGGTTCTGCCACAAGTTCTTTGCATGACTAGGACCAAATCTCAAGAAGAACTAAGGTACCTACAACTCAGGCATCACAGCACCTACCATCTAGGCCTCTGGGCTATGGATTGGAGCCAAAGCACAGAGAGGGACACCAAGGCTCCTTATACAAAGAATATACCTCAGAAAGTCAAAGGCATTCACACCCAAAGAGGATCTACCTAAAACTAGCCAAAATGAACTGCTAAGCACAAGAGTGTTTGTGAATTCCCCACCCCTTTCTGGAACACAGGCACCCGACTCAGAGATGCAAGTGTGGCACTTCTGCCCACTCAGAATCCAGGGCCCAGAGGTCCCTCCGGAAGGTGAACATCTCCAAACATTCTTTGAAAGAACCAAACAGGGCTAACAGTTTTAGATCACACCAAATTGGACTCTATCGATCAAGTTTTATATGTACACTTAATGGTTAGACCCCATTTTGGAAGAAATACTCTGAGAACACCAATGAACACAGACCAGTCTTGGCCACTTTCAGCCAATAAGTTAATTACCAGAAAAGAAGGCCATTTTCCATCAAAAGGCTAATTTCAGGACAGAAGGTGATGGTGCCCCTCCTTTAGATGAAGCACTGGGTGGTAAAAGCACTTTTCTCCAGAAGTACAATACCTGTATTTTAGTTCCTCATCACACTGAAAGGATTCAGACTCACATCTCTTGCTTCTTAATAGCTTTCAATGGCTTTCAATTAGAAATGAATTGGGGCTGCCAACTTTTCACCACTCCTGTTGAAGCTGGGCCATTGATCAGAAAGGAATGCAAGAGTCAATCAGCAGGAGTGAGACTGTTTCTATTACATGTTTCTACTGATAAAAGGCACTAAGCTAGAAGATACAAGTCCTGGATTCTGGTCTCAGGATTATTTCTTGTTATGCATTTTACAATAGACAATCATAAGATAAAGAGTCCAGGATAACAGTACAGAAGCCAGGAGCAGCCCCTCCAAGGCACGTGCCCTTATCCCTGAGATACACAGTGAAACTTCTGCTTGCTTTATCCCCTAATGTATGGAGAGTGAACGTATTGGTTTGCCAACCATTGAACAAGGGAAGTTAAACTGAACCTAAAATGGGATATAGAAACTCAGAATTTTCACAAGTAAAGGACTAAGCATTTAACCGGTGCATATCACAGTTCTCCCTCTGTAAAAAGAGCATCCTACCTTCTTACTCCCTTCCTGTGCATGCCTTGTCTCTTAAAATTCCAGAGCCTCCTAGGCAGGCACAATGAATCACAATGGAAACCAGTGGAAGCAATCAATTGGTAGGTCAGTTGAAGCCATTGGTACTGTTGTAACAGATACAATATATATGATGAGAAAGAGACTTTTCTGCAACATTGTTATACTTGTCATCGTCCAAAACAAGTGTAGGCTTAACCAAAGAACAAAAGTAAGTAAGCATAGAGTAGATTATAAACCATAACAACAAGTGAATTTGTTTGAGGAACTTTTTGTCATTTACCTGTGCTTTATTTAGCAACTCCTTTCTTGCATTCTTTCCAAAGGCAAACAACAAAGCAAACATGTAGCTACCCTTCTAACAAGCTTGTCTTCCTTGAGAGATTGGGTGGACCATTTGTTTAGGGAGCCCAATCCTCTCTTTTATTCTCTCTCACAGTATCAAAGATACTTAGAAAACAATGTAACATTTTGCAAATACACCCCTATGAGGCCACAGGCTTGAAGCATTTTTACTTTCTGTGAGAAGTGACATTTTCTTAGAAATATGACAAAAAACAGAGGGAAGCATAATGGCAGTTAATAGTTACCAGCTGAAAAAGGAGATGCAACCAGCAGCAGGTACATTGTAAAATGGCTACTTATAGAGCTGGAGCTGCTTATCTCTACCAGATTTAAAGGGTCATCTCTTAAATGGCATGCTGAGAAAATGTTTCTGCAAGGAGGTAAGTAACTGCACTCTAAGGATGGATAGAAGAGATCAGAGGATCACAGAGAAGGTTATTTCTTTCTTTTGCATATTTTTAAAGGCAGCATTAAAAGATAGGATTATTTCTGTTAGTATCCCTAATTCTATTTTTATTATTTATTAGTACAGTAAAAGTCCCATTATCCAGCACCTTACAAGCTGGTCCCCATGGCACAGGGCAAAGCAGCCTGCACTGCAGAGCCCCCACAGTCCAGGGCAATAACAGGCTGCACCTGCCTCCGTGTCCCACGGGACCTGCAGGGCCTGCAGGAGAGGCAGCAATGCTGCAGGATGGACAGCAACACCCTGGATGTGGCAGAAGTGGGGGCCCAAAGAGGCAAGGGGCCACTCAATTAACTGGCATATTTTGTTATCCTTCCATCCCCCATTTCCGGACAGAGCTTTTACTGTATTAGTATTTTTTAGTATAGATTAGTATTTTTATTATTTATTAGTATTATCATAGCTTGTAAGACTAGGGACAGAAATTGCACATGAACCATTATAAGTGATTGGAAACCAGTTCAAACCTGTAGCAGAACAGTGCACATAGACCTGTTTCAAAATGGCTGAACTCGGTTTAAGATAGAACTGGATGAATGAAGTATTGGACTGAATTGATTTAGGTTAAACTGATCTATCAAACTTCTCTCCTAGATCCCCTCCTGACTCAAGTTGCAGTCTCTCAACATCCCAGGATGACTTGAGACCCCACCGCCCAGCCCCCTCTGATAGGTGGGTTAGCTTCAGCTGCACTCTCTCTTCCAGTTGAGCCAGGCCAACCCCACCCGTGGTCTGTCACAGAGCTGAGGCAGCAAAGTCTCTGCTCCCTAACCCGTGCCCTGCCTGCACCCGACAGCAGGACAGGGGGGAGGGGGAAGAGAGCCTGCCACAGCCCCACCCCCAGACTGCCCAACTCCTCCCCTATGCTCAGCCTGCCCTCACAGGTGGGAGGTGGAAACGGTCCCCCATCCCAGTGTTGGGAGCCTGCCCATGCAAGTGGGAGCCACCTCTGGGTCTGCCCAGGGTCCTCAGAGTACCAGGCTCCCCTGCCATGAGAGCTTTATTGCTTTCCTCTGCACGTCCTCCTCTGTGCAGTCCAGCCACTACTCAGCCAGCCCTGCCTCTGCGGAGGGGGGAACAGTCCCCTGTACCGACTCCAGGGGCCTATCCATGTGGGGGGAGCTCCACAGCACTGGAATGGGGGGCTTCCCCCCCGACCTGAGTGAGAAGAACCAGATAAGCAGTGCCCAGACTCTGTGAAGGATGGATGAGGAGGAAAATCCCTCCTAAGGCTCCCACGGCAGGGGAGAACACTTGGGGTGGGCTGGGGAAAATCCCCTAAAGCAGTTTCTCCCTTGTGGATAAGCCCCCCAGCACCAGGACAGGGGCTTCTTCCCCTGACCATCCCCCCCAGGAGGACAACAGGGGGTTGGAGGCATGTGCTGGGCAGCCAATCAGGGGCGGCCCCAGCTCAGCAGGGCTCAGACTGGCTTGGCAATGATTGGCAGGCATGCTCTAGGATCCTGCCACCATCTGGCCTGGGCCTGGGGAGACATCTGCCTGCCTTTCCTAAGTGAAAACTGAACATGAGTTCAGTTCATTATTGGTTCAATCTGCATAGCTTAGAGAAACCTTCAAAGATTGAATCGATTCCTCCTCTGGCTTTTTGACGGTCTGTATTTAGCCTAAAAGCCAAGAAGCACCATCACGTTGGGTTAGGCATTTACAAACAAAAGACAAAAGTAAAGTCCTTTTTCCAATATCTCATATTTTAAGTATAAGAAACACCATTTATATAGTGATAGTTGAAGGAATACAAGGAAACAATGAAGCAATATTTGTCAGCATGATAACCAGTGGTCTTAACACACCAGCAATTTATGGTTGAGTTTGTTGTTGACACCACTGCAGTGAATAGTTTTAAGGAGTTTAAAAGAGGATGATGAGCTAGCTTTGCGAGCGATTGTTTGCAACTCCTCCCATACATGAGCAGCAGCATAAGAAAACACACAAATATGTGTATGCAGAAGCTGAATAGACAGGTGCTGGAGGCTGGATCATATGCCACAAAGAAGTAAAAATCCACCTTTCAACAATGAAGAAGAGAGGACAGGCCATGATAGTGAAGATGAACAGCTTGATGTGTGATATGATAAAGAAAGGGGTGATATATGGCCAAAATAACAGATAAGGAAAATGATCTTTGCAGAAGCATTTAGAATGGATATAAATAGAGCAAGTTTGTGTTTGTCAAGGCCAGAGAAAAGGTCATTGCCATAATCCAAATGCAAAAGCCTGGATAAGAGTTTTAGCTTGGATGATGGACAGAAAAACTGTATTTTGAAAGACAGTGTGCAGCATCTGCAAGATATAGACATATGAGGACCTAGATGGTTCCCCAAACAGAGGTATAAAAGAAACGCTGAAGTTGAGAAATGACCGTGGTGAGCCTTCTGGTTTACAGCACAGAGGGTTACCTATGTAATACATATAAAAATTAAATAACAGCTTCATGCAGCTAATTTTCAGTTTCTATCCAGACATTTTTATAATACTGTTATATGCACGATAATACAGCTTTGGGCATTCAGTAAATCTGGTAAGTCAGATCCTTAGAACTAATCTGTTCTGCAATTTCCCATTTATACCTGGAAAATAATGCAACTGTAAATAGTACCATGGTAAAGAAACAGACACTTGTAGACACCATTACAGTTTATACACACCATATAATGTGTGGTAAAACTTTATCTGAAATTGTTGGGTAGACCAGCCCACAAAAACTAAGATGGTGGGCATCACAGAACACTTCAAAATAGATACAATAGCCAACCAAAGAGAACTGAGGTCTTGCACAGTTTTAAGGCAAGGTACTAAAGAGTGAGGACTTCTCTGGAAAAGGTTTGGAATACTAGATGTAGCTTCCGGATTTCTAAAAGATTTCAAAACTCTTAAAGCAAAATATGCTGGTGTGTTAATAGTGTAATTAGACATAGGCAAGGGAGGTGGGTATCAAAACAGAGGCAAGAGGGTACCAGAATGGATGCTACTACTCTGCCAGCCACAGGTTCCAGCCTTGTGGAGTGTTAAAAAGAGCCAGGCAGTGATGACAGGGAAGCTCTAAATGAGGCTAGCTAGAGTAGGTTAACCACAGTGGAGTGGGTTGAGACTTCAGTAAAGTGCCATTTTTATCTTGTTTCCACTAGGATTTTACAGCAAGATGGCTTTCCAAAGGAAATGAAAGCACACTTTTTGGAGAAGAATAAAGGCATATGCACAGCCTATGGGCAGCTTGCATACCTTCTGTTGCTGCAGATGAGAGAGGAGGCTGTGGCCTGCTTTCTGAAAGTGGAACATAGTTCCTAGAGTGCCAGAAGTATAGGGCGGGGGGGACAGAGGGTATGCATGTGCATGCATGTGTATGTATTTTGAGGAGAGAAGGAAAAAAGTGGGAAGAGAAGAAGAAAAAGATCCCCTTCTCTCACCATCCACCCACACAAGGGACTGGGCAGATTCATATTTCCTGGGTGCATTAGTTATGAGTCAATTTTTAATTAAATGAGAAAAATTGTCAACAGATCTCTCCAATCTGACACCCTTTCTCTCAGTGAGTTCCTGTAGAGACTGTCAGTGCTAAAAAGAAAAGTCTCATGGCACATTCTCATGGGAACTCTTAAAAAAAAAAAGCAGCATGTCCCTGACTATTCCCCAGCCTCTCCCTTTCAATCTATGACCTATACAGAACTGTAAACTATTCATAAACCTCGATAGTTAAAATACAGTGCAATTCTGGTACAGTGTCCTTGTTTCAGATATTTCAGGGATGCCTCCATTGAATCACTTAAAAGTCTGTTCTCTTCCTGCCCCACCACCCCTCAGTCTTCCTCTGAATTTAAGCCTAATGACTATATTAAAGATAAAGCAGAATTTGAAACATGTTGAGAAATACTGAGATTCAGAGAGTTACTTGGTGGTGTTCCTCTATAGTAACATTAATTAATATATCAAAATTCCAGAGGTAGAGCCAAGGTATCTCTCTCCAAGAAAATATGTGCATGGATAATCATGGTTTATTGATTAAGTCTTTATCAAAAGTGTTTCTATGGCACTGGTTATACAACAAGCACCGCTGTCGTCTTTTCCATTTTGGCTTTTTTTTTTAATAATTACTTTTTATAGCTAGTACAGAAAATCCCACTCATCAGTTATATTTTCATTTTCACATGTCCCACTTAAAATAGCGCAAGGTATTGAATTGGCAACGAGCTGAATCACAGCTCCAGAATAACACTATACAAACTGTTTCCAAATATGTTCAGAATGGCCCCAAAGTGTGTTGGTTGCTTCAAAAAACAAACAGGGAGCCATTATCCTTGTCCCAAAGAATTTACAAACTAATTTTAGATGGGTTATAATTAGTGAGGGCACCAATGAGAAAGGAGTGTGAAGAAAGAAAACGGCAAAAGCTTTACAGCCAAACACCATTCTGGTTCTTCTTTCAGGCATGCACCTGTTTGAGGATATGTGAGGAGAAGTAGTCAGTAGCATAGGTTTCATTAGTGTTAACTCCTATCTTGTTGGCTTTGTGAAAATATTGTGCTCTCTCACATACAGCATACCTTGGAATAAAATGCATGCCTCATTTTTGAAAAGCAGAATGATGGAAAAAAGATTTTTCCAGAGTCATGGCTGCATAGAGTAGAGACAGAGCCTAATCTTTAGCTGGCTCACCCTCCCTTTCCTGATTTATTAAAAGCTGAAGCCCTAGCTGCTGCTAAAAAATGGTACCCAAGAGTGCATCTGTGACTCTGAAAAGAGCTCAAGAGTCTTCAGGGCTGTGAAATAGCAACAGAGAAACCAGAAGCAGCTGGAAGACAGCAAAACTGCCCTAAGAAATGTTAGCTTGATTAGTGAAACATAAAGATCATTATAAAGGAGCCATTAAGTTAATTGTAGTATAATACAGTATAGTATAGTAGTAGTACTAGAGAATAAGAGTGTGGTATACCTGAATAGTAATGCTACTGCAGCTTCACAGTGGAGCAAGAATCAAAGCATAGTGCTTTTATTCTGAGCAGCTTCCCACACCTCAGTTCTAGAGGACTGATTCTTTGGGAAAAGGTGTGTGCAGTTTGTGAGTAAATGAATATTAATAAAGGAAATTATCAGTGTATGTGCAGCAGTTTGTCAAACCAAACTCAAAAGGCATATGACATGACTCAGAAGAAGAAACAGATATGGTTTGCTTAACGTAGAAAACCTGGCCATAAAGTTGGAAACCTAGAGAACCAGGTCATATAAGTATGAGTGGACTTGCATACCTTTTCTTTCTTCTTTTAACCACAGTAGTCAGTGAGCTCTCTAAATATAGCAGTCAATTTGTAGACATTTAGGTGTGGAGGGATAAGATATACATCTTCCATTAACTGTGTCCCATTATTCCACATACCTCCAATGCTCATCCCAATTTCATCATGCCCCATGCCATATGAGACCCCACTATCTTCTCATGCCCCACAGAGTCCCCATCATGATCTCTCACTGCCTCCATGAACCCACTGCACTGACCCATTCCCATCAATCTCCAGCTTCTCTGACCCTTAACTACCCCCCTCATAACCCAATGATCCTCCCTTGCCTTTCTGAAAACCCAAACTTCATGGTAGCCCCTCATCCACAGTCCCTCTTGCTCCCAACCCCTCCCCGCCCCACATACACACTCCATTTTACCCTCCTCAACTGCAGATCCCATCTGCCCCATACTTTCCTACTCCATAAAGCTCCAGTCCTTACTCACCACACATTCCTCTATCCCACATCCCCTCCCCCACATTGTTGCCTGTGACCTCTCCAGCCTCTCAACTCCCAGGAGCCCTTCCCATAAGAACTCTTCCCAGACATTTCCTCCTGCCCCTATGGGGCAGGTGGAGGCAGGGCAGTAACTACCTTTCCTCCCCACACCATTCCATTGCCGGCCTCCAGTCCTCTCCGCCCTCAACATCCAGAAACAAACAAGGTCAAAAAAGGACTCACTTCAACAGCTGGCAGTGTCTGTACCCAAAGAGACCATTCCTTCTAGCTCTGCCCATTCCTGGCTTTATGCTACCCTGGTTGTAGTGCTGATTCATCCTCTACTGCAATGAATAATTCAGGAAATGGTCACTGCAATCACTTATTTCTTCACCTCACCATTACAACACTCCCCTGCCTCTGACTGCTGTGCCACTGTACAGCTCAGTCTGCCTTTAGCCCTGCCCTTCCCATCCTTGTTAGCAATCCATTGTGTTTTGAATCCCCTATGAACAGAGCCACCCAGTGCAGGTTTCTAGGTAGCATGATACCTTTATTGGACAAATTGGGAGATAAACAGAGAAAAAATATCAGTCATAGATAACAACCAGCATAACTGCACAAGTGTAGCTTGATTAGTGCAAGACTGGGGGTTGTTAACACCTATGAAGTGAAAAGTGTAGCAAGAATCAAGTAGTTAATACACAGCCAAGTGATGCCCTCAGCTCCACCTGTATAGAAATGTAGCTCTCTACCAGACAATTATGGTAAATAGACATAGACACATTAATGAACGTGTAGTAGCAGTGCATGCATATTGGCTTAGAAAATAAAATGTGGGGAGAGGCTAACCTCCTTTCTGACTCCCATAAGCAGTGACACAGTTGTTCTTGGAAAGTGTTTGATGACCATCCACTTACTGATGTTCATCCGCTCTCTGCTGTCTATGACTGTAGGCTCATCTTATTGACATAACCAAATTCATATTTAGAACAATGTCAGAAAGCAATAATTAGCCTCTCTCTGGAACTGACTTTAGAAACTCTGTTGTTTCCTATAGTTTGACATTTCCCAGTGGCTTGGCAGCCCAGAAGTGCAAATTTTGCTCTTCTTCCTAACCCCATAGATGAGCTACAGTGAGCTTGCATTATAAAGTGGATGAGCTTAAAGGAGCTAATTCAGAGACTGAATCACGGCTGAGCCATTCACAGTAGCACTAATACATTTTATTGCATCCTACAGCTGCCCAGCTTGCAAACAAAAGTGAAATGTTTCTGGTGCCAAGGATATCTGATCCAATTCGTCTCAATTTTCCTATTCATGTGGCAATTCCCCATCAGGAAGCTGGCCTCCAATCCCTTACAAAGCACTTCTCAGTAAACAAGATCATACTCTTTATTTCGATTAATTTATTATTGGAAGACTGTGTACAGGCCTCCACTATGAGAAAGATCAAATGCCAGCACATGCTTGTAGCTCTGCTATCTGCTGTGGGATCTAAGGTTCTAGCCTCATAAATCAGATTGCAGAAATGCTGCCAAAGGGAAGAGCCACATTTGAGCCACATATTTATTGTTCATTAATTGTTGTCATTTCATTTCCTGGTTATGAAAATTCATGTTATTACTGCTTGAAGACATGATCATCTTGTCCTGAATATTTTTCAGTCGACTATAGTGTTCCAAATAGAATTGCATAAATACTGCAAAAAGATGCCCACACTTACATATCTAATTTTTTTTTAATGAATTCACATTGGCTATATTTGAGACTTTGGACAGGTTTTATGAAACCATTCAAACTACCTACTTTTAATAGCTGTACTACCACTATTGAAGAAAAGTAAATAAAGTCAAGAGACTTTGTGACAACCGCACACACATCATCTTCACTTATGTAAGTGTTTGTGTCAAATTGCTTGCACACTTACCCCATCAAGGAAAAATAACAGCATCATGTAACATTTCTGATCAATTGCATATAGGATAGAGCTTAAAAAAGTAAATATTAACTTTCAGTCAGTTATAACACTTAAAGTAGAAGAAATCAAAACAATGAATGAATATATTTAAATTCATGTCTAATCCATGAACTCACAGTGTCTGCTATCTGCACCTTCAAACACTGTGCTATTCCTTATGAGATGCCTTCTCAACTAGAAGCCGTATAGTTATGATGTCCTTGCAGTAATGCGCAAACCCATTGCAACAGAGGGAAAAGGGAACATGCTGAAGGACACTATCTCTTAACACTGTTGATTTGAACATTCAGACCATCGTGTGGTGGTTAATTCACTGCTTCCAGGACAGGGGGCAGTCTGTGCAAAACAGTGTGATGTGCTTGAGGACACTGCTGCTGTGTACAGTAAGCATTACATTTAGATCGACCAAACCAGGGTTGAGTTTATCTGAATGCCTCATGAGGCACGCTAACTTAGATCAAGAAAAAGATAACCCAATCTAGGAAGGGGTTGACCTGATCCAATGAATGCCTGCATGTATTTGCAGCACAGCCCCATTGACTCCAGCCATGGGATTGTGCTGTTCTTACCCTTCCTGATCCTGACTGAGCTATTTTTAGCTCATTGATGTCCCTTTCTTGGACCTGTCATCCCTTCCCCACTAAAGACCCACCAACAGCCCCAACCCCGACCTGCCAAACCTCAACCCCCAAGACTCTCTAGTTCTCCACTTTTCTGCCCCCACCCCCCACAACTGCCTTCAGTGCCCTGCAGACCTGCCTGCTCCTTTGATCCCACCAGCCTTTGCTCACTGCTCCCAGTCTAGGTTCAGGTGGCTTAGACTAAGCTACCTAAACCTAGACTGGGTAAGGCAAATGCTTGTTCTCATGCTATGCATCTAGTTTAGACATGGCCTAAATCAATCTTTTTGCAAGTATGTTGCCTAAAGGAAGAGGAAACATTCCTTCCACTAAGTTGTTCTTTAAAAACTAGTAGTGCTGTTCTATTGATACATTTAAGTTTTAAAAGTTTTACTGTCAATGACAGATGTTTTTTGAGGCAACAAGATCAAGATATGCCACATCCAATATATTACGTTTGGGCAAGACTACAATGAGTTGGCATATATAAAAAGGTAACTTTAGAAAAGAATTTGTCATTTAAGGAGTCACAAACAAGCACAATAAGAACCAATGCATCTATGCAGTCCATACTTGATGATCTGCCAACTAGTTAGGACAGATGATGAGTTAGGAAATCCATTCATGTATTTTCCTATCTAAATGAGATGCTTTTCTACAGCTTTAATCCATGAAATATGATTTGCAGACAAGCTTATTAAATGCAGTTTACTCAAAATATTTATACTTTGAGTCTGGAAAAAAAAAGATGTGTTTATATGTTGACAGTGATTGTGACTGTGCATTTGACTGGCATAGCTTGAAATGCAGGTAATATGGATTGGGAGAGACATTCATTTACTTTTCTAGAAAACTTTGTTTTGGAAAATACTTGATGTTTTGGGAAATCTGATGAATTCAACAGGAAAAAATATTGTTGTCTGCTAGCACAGTCCCTGGGGATACAAAAAATGATTTAGCAGCATCTAGAGATTTTTCAGCTGTATGTATTCCTCAGTCCTACTTTAATTTGTTGAGCTATAGACTGAAGCATATGCTGTTTACACTTTGCATTTTTACGGTCCCTTCCAAATGGGAATCTCAGAGTATTTTTCAAACATGACTGAATTAATCCTTGCAATTGAAGCAGTGAACAGTTTCCATAACATCCTCAAGGGCACAGAAAATGGAATAGATTCACCTCTTCAGTTGCCCGGTAGAACACAGATTACAAGCCCCCGAAAATGAGAAATCTACCAAAAGAGCTGACTCAGTGATGCACCTTCTTTACAACTTTATCTTTGCTGGAATGACCTGGAACAGAGGAGAAAGCTGCAACTGCAAAAGTTAATTTTGCCCATGCTGTCTGACAATTCATAAAACTATCCTTTTCCAATATTGGGAAATGGGTTGGGATTGGAGGACTGAGATGTGGTCCCAAGATAAATATTGCAGTAAATACATATTGTGTATATAGCAACCAACAGGAAGAATTGCAATGTTGGGCAATGACTTGATAACTGATGCTGGAATGGAAGAGGCTGAATAAAAGGAAAAGAGCAAAGATATTCTATTAAGCATTGTAAATCCCACCCACAAGCTTTGATATTCAAAGCTAAATCTTTCATTCATCTTCTAAGCATAGAGGTAATTACAAAAATTTAACTGCCCCCACAGCAAGGTTACAAATATTGACTTACATTGAAAATAAACAGAGGTTTTGCTACCTTTTAAGCAACTCCTGTTTTCTCTCGTTTCACTGAGGATGAAGTCTGAAGAATTGTTGGTAGGTTGAAACACACTCCCACTAAATAAAAAATAAAAATCTTGCTCCTTTTGATGCTCTTGAAAAACCTTCTCTTAGTTTCTTATGTCTGCAGAGGATCCTAATTATATAACACCATCTCATATTAACTGACCAACAAATAACTATGAAAATTATTGCAGGAGCAGAGAACCCCCTGACCCTCCAGATAAGCACAGCTGTGCAGCATATGGCACCTCAGATACATCTGTGGCTCCACACACCTCACATTCAGGTGTTCTCCATACTTCAAGGTAGCCACACAGAGGTGTTGTTGTTTTTTTACCCCTGAAAATCCCAGGGTCAAGAAAGCCAGTGGAAAAAAAAAAGTGGGGCAGTGCGCACCACCCAAAACTGGAGCCTAGCTGGTCAGAGCCACACTCTGGCTGCCAGACAGGCTTCGAGGAGCATAATCACCACAGCTCCAGCCCCAGGAAGGTCCCAGGATCCTAAGCAAGGCTTATGGGGGCAGCACAGTGCGGGTTCCAGCCTTCCCTACCCCACCCGGGGTAACCTGCCACGCACCAGAGAGCTCAGGGCACAGGTGCTCCCTGGGGAGAAGCAGCAGCAGCACAAAGTGTGGTGCTGCTTCTTGTCCCCAGGGAAACTAATGTCCGCACTCAGGTGGAGGCAGCCTCAGAGTTTTTGTTTATGTTTATCTTTTTGCCAGGCAATAAACCTATTCAAAGTTTAAAACATATAAGATAAACCAGTGGTGCTCAACCAAATTTCCAGATCCATGGTGTGGCGAGCTGTACAGCCCAGATGACATGCAAGCAACTAGCAGATTGTGCTAGTTTGCAGTTAAGCTAGTGAACGTAGTCACTCTGCAGCCACGTCAGGTGCACAGGGTTGGGGTGGCACATGGCTGAATCCAACATGCCCCCACTATGCCTCACCTATGCACATGCCCTCCCACCCAATGCCTCACCTATGCTAAGAAGTATCTTTTTCTAACAGGGCACTAAGATTTTGAAATGTGTTAGCACTTACACTATTTTATCAAAGTTCATGTCCTCTGCATAGGCCAGCAATCTGAAGCATCCAGGTCTCCTGTTACTCTCCTAATTGAAGCAGTTTTCAAGGTTTAATCAAGTAATGCTATCACTTAAACAGAATCCTTGATGTTTGAGAATAAGCACTAGATGGAATAAGCAAGTATTTTCAATGTGTACAGTGCATTCAGTATATATTGCGTTACAGCTTAAAGGACAAAAAAATCTTTGTTTATCTAGTCGTATATTTTTTTAACATATTTATCCCTACATACTTATATAGGACCAAAGAGAGATTATGATTAGATCCTTGGCTGCTTTAAATTGGCATGATTCCATTAAATTCATACAGCTTTAAAATTTAAATTTATACCAGCTTTAAATTTCTACCAAATAACACGATTGGATCCATATTAAACTTAAGACAGTTAATCACATCTTAGTCTGTGACACATTAAAGAAATTAATGGCATCATAAAATGAGGAATAAGCCACAAAGCTATTCCATAAAAAATATATAATAACTTTGTAGCTGGTTCCCATGATGTCATTAATTGAACATGTGGCCAGGTGCATCCCTGTGGCTGGGAGTCACGTCAGCTGATTTTGGACCCCCAGCCACAGGAGCACACCATGTTCTTCCACGGCTGGGAGCCAACAGCTGCAGGATCCCACCTGCAGGAGCGCATGGTGTGCCCCTGCAGCTGATAGGCTGAATCAGCTGATGGAACTGAGCCGCAGGAACACATGGTGTGTCCCTGTGGCCAGAAGCCCAAATCAGCCAATAGATCTCCCAGTCACAGGACTGCATGGTGTGCCCTTGTGGCTGGGAGCCCTGTCAGCTGACAGGACTCAGCTATACGAGCCTATTGTGTGCTCAGGAAGGAAATGCCTTGACTCTCCCAGCTATACGGCATGGTGAGATATGATGCTCAAATCCCACATTCACACCTCCTACCATGCATGGTTGACAAGCATGTTTGTGTAGATCATGCATCAGATCCTATATCAGCTTTCCCTGCACACAGCAGGGCTCTATATCAATGGTTCTAAACCTTTTTTAGGCTCAAGGAAACCCTCAGAAAATGCCACTCTTAGCTTTCACTTGTTAATTAACTACAGAAAAATAACAGAGCAATTCTTATGTTGAAAAGAACTCAAAAAGACCATAATAGGACACAATGTTTCTAATAATATGGATTCCTATTTGAAATCTCTGGGTGTATCTTATGAATCACATAGGAGCGTGCACACCTGATATTATGCAGCACTCTGTAACACCTTTAAAAGGATCTCACAGCATCCTATATATTAAAAAGTGAAGTGACAAAGCAAAATCACAGCTGCATATTTCTAAGAGAATGGTTTGATTAATATCATAAAGTCATTCATAAAAGATATTAGGCAACAAAAATCTCTCACTTATGCTGGTATTATATTAGTAATGTCCATTGATAGATGGCTGGAGGTGAGGCTAGGGAGAGAGCCTGTGCTGGCTTAGCTCTGGGAGAGCTCAGGCATGGGTCCACTAGGCACTTAGCCAGAACAGCCGAGTGTGGGCTGAGCAGGGTGGCCATTGGTCCTGTTTCATATCAGACTATCCTGTTTTTAAAACCTTTGTCTCCTGTCTGTTTCTAAATAAGGAATAAACTGTAAAAAGCCTCATTTTTCAGTTCATTGGTGGAAATACATGATAATCATTTGTCCGCACGATTCTATTGGCTGTGACTAGAAGTAGAGCAGTGTATAGCCAGGAGGAGCAGGGTTCCAAGCAAGCCAAGAAGGCAGGAAAGGAAAAAAGAGGCCTTTTTGTGGTGGCCCCACTCCACACGGCTGATTGGCCAAGGAGGCAATTGCCTTGCCCCCCACTGCTGATTGGCCAGGGGAGGCAGTCATTCCACCCTCCTCATCAAGGGAATTCCCTGTATTCTGGGGATGTGTCAGCAGCCACCCCAGGGCTGAGTACTACTATGCCTCCCTGTAAAGACGGCCACAGATGAGGCTAGGATACCAGCTGACATCAATCTAATTTGAATCAATAAGGGATCTGCTACAATTCACTGGTCTAACCTAAATCATTTAGATTTGAGTGCACATCAAACCAGATCTATCTCAAATTGGTTTCCACCATTTTTAGATCTATCTATGTGTCTTCTGTATGGTTATAGGTTTAAAGCAATTTCCAATCACTTAGACCAGTTTATGTGTAATATCTGTACCTGGTCACCGGGACAAAGTATTCTTGAACAAAAATTATAAAGCTATTATGTAATCCTACTACATCAGATGGGCATCTCTCCTCAGTACAGCAAGTTTTCTCATAGACATGTTTCTGTTGGAATTAAATCAAAGCGAGCACCTAGCCTTGAAGGAGGTGTGCCACGCTGTTCCTTATAACAATACTAAGATTCTTTCACCTACATTTTCATTAGAAAAATCTCCTCAGGTCTCCCATGGTACACTGTACCAGCCCTTTTATCATGGTTATATTTGTTTCCAGCTTTGTGACACATCAGGATTCAAAGCATGACAGTTAATCCAACACTTAGCAATGTGCAATGACAACAGCTAGAGCCATATAAGCATCCAGAATAGCAGTATTAGGAACATCATCACATGTGGGCTGGGGTGCAGCAATCTTGTCCTGTTCTATTAAGCAAGCCATTTGAAAGAGATTGATGTTTTTGTTGCTAAATACCCTGGCCTGAATTCTGATCTCATTATGCCAATATCAGTGTGAAATATCTCCAGTATGACCTATGAAGTTATTCAGGTTTACATCACTATAATGATGTCAAAGTGCAGCCTCAAGTGTACATGTGTGGTCAGACTTCAGTACCTCCACAGTATGATTAAATTCCCTAATGAAAAGAAACAAGACTTACTTTTGCATACATGCCATTTATTACAGGCCATCTAGCAATCAAATCCCACCTAAATGCTAATTTAAGCCTCCTTAGACCTTATTCTTACTGTATACATATGATCTTTTTATTGTTGGTTTATATGCATAGTTATACAATAAACTCATTTCAGATTTCCTCTCCATACGCTTAATGCTAAATAATGCTCTGGTCTATAACTAATGTCTCCCTCCTGTCACATAAAAGATTTATGGTAAAATAAAGACATAACAATTTATGTGAGAGGCAGACATGGAAAGAGAGAAAGAGACAAAAAATATTAATCCTTGAAGTGATCTTCATGAAGCACACTGGGCCAGATG
The DNA here is from genome assembly GCA_030014935.1 of Caiman crocodilus. Taxonomy (NCBI): domain Eukaryota; kingdom Metazoa; phylum Chordata; order Crocodylia; family Alligatoridae; genus Caiman; species Caiman crocodilus. The sequence continues at coordinate 83,975,372 of JAGPOW010003648.1, forward strand.
CTGACATCACTTTTGCCAAGATATTGCTAAACAGCTTCAATGTTCATTCTAAACAGAATGACAGTAGCATAAGGCTGACAGAGAGAAGGGGAGAAAGTATATCACATAGTGATCTGAATATCCAAAGTTTTTATAATGATAGTCATCTCTCACCCTAAAGAACAGACACATACTAATTTGGAAAAGTACATTTCACACTACACTCCAGCTAAGAGAAAAGGGTCATACTTAATGAGGTGTTCAGAGCTCATCACAAACTGAACATCTATTTTATCATCAGAACGGGGCCAAGGGTATTACACAGATGTAATCAAATTATTTCCTGAACAGTCTTTGACATGAAAAAACAATAGTACACTAGAATGAGAGGCTATATTTGTGCCACTATGGACCAGTTTGAAGTGAAGACAGTCAATTGCTCTAATTTGTGTCAAATGTGTCATATGTTAAATGAGATGTGTGACGACCTTCCTGGAGTTTGCCCAGGAAATGACAAGGTATTTAGGCAAAAACTTATTGGAAATATTTGGGCATATTTTTCATACAAGTATACTAATGAGCTCTTGCTAATGACCTAATTAAAAATGCAATAGGCAAGGCAGAGGAAACAGTTTTCTGCAGCATTGTTTTGATAATAATGCACAGAAAAGGAGATGATAGTTCAGGACATGAAAAGAGCAATTCAGTCTTAATATTACGGATGAGGAGATTTCTTTAAGAAATCACTTTTTTTCATTGGTAGTTTTAATTCTCTCAGACCACAGAGTCCAGTAAAGCACTTAGGAAAAATGCTAAACTTAAAATTTAAGAAGATTACTCATCTGCACAAATATAAGTACTTTACTCACTCAGAATCTCAAAAGGAAAAGGTGAGAATAGCATAAATTGAAAACGTAATAATGTCAAATTGAAGACAAGTCAAATTTTACAGTACAGACCCCATAAAGATCTGCAAATACATCAATAATATTCTTAATAACATCTAGGTCATATGTCAGGCAAAACATAAATATACCAATGTACTTGTGGACAAAAAAGACATCCAGATGAATCGGTTCTTAGCTCAATGAGGAAATGATCATATGATCAGATAGAAACTGGAGATAATCTACTATTGTAGCAAAATAACAGTAGCTGAGAAAATAAGTGTTATTCTTATTAAGGTGCTACTCTACATTCGAGATAATCATTTCCTCTGTTAGTCACAGGTCTTTTTTGTATGCTGCATACTGTGTTACTTATTACAAAGCTCTTCCCAAGAGTTACCCCACCCCTAAAATCCATCCCAGTTTGTTCTGTGTTTGCAATTAGGGTGCAATTGCAGATTGTACATAAAATGGGGGTAAGAAAGAAAAGGGAGAATGCCTGCCTTCAAAGATGAGCTCCCAAAGCTTTAGGATCATGTTTCCATGACAACAAATAGCACATAAAAAGGTATAAAAACTGCAGTGGTTTTGTAAGGGAAGTACTATTAATTTTTCTTCACCCACCCTCTGGAAATATCAGCACAAGATTAATTCACATTTATACACAAATAAAACCCAGCTGGAAAGCACAAAGAAGTTTCCAGGTTACTCATAAGAAGTTCTGTATATGCCTACTAAGACAAGAAGTAAATTTTCAAAAACACCTAAGTGACTTAGCAACACAAATCCCATTGATTTTCAGTGAGACAAAGTAAGAAACTCATTCCAGAAAAGCACTAAGAGATCTACATGCAGCTGAGGAAGATTTAGGAGTATAAATCCAGGACCACAATCCACAAAAACATGCTTTGGCACCTGAGTCCATAAGTGTCTAAGTAACATCACTGGCAAAAAGTTAGGTACATAATGGGAGATGAATAAGTGCTTCTCTCACATCTAGCCCCATTTGTCAGCCATGAATTAGGTGTCTATCAGTGCAAGATGGCTGACATGCATGATCTGGTAGGCATGCTCAGGGAATACCTAAAACACACACACTCAGCACAGTGGTTATGCACACTTTTCAAAAACATGGCCAGAGGAGGAGATAGTGGTGATGCTGATGCTTGCCTTTTTATATAATAAGCCTACTGGCCAGAGCAGTCTCTCAAGGTGAGTGATCTCAGTTCTAGGTCCCTCTCAGTTTGACAGGGTACAAACCCCAGCTCTCCCCTCTGTGGAGAATGCTCTAATCTCCAGGCTATCAGCCAGGCTGTGTGGAGGGCACTCTCCAGCCATAGGAAGAAATGCCAAGCCTTGCATAAAGCCTGGTGGCTGGACACTCTCCTGAAGGTGGAAGATATGAGTTGGTCGCTCTCCAGTTGAGAAGGGCCAAAACTCAGGGTTCCCTTTTCCTGGGGAGTGAACTAACCACTAAGCTATTAAATAGAAGATCGTCAACACTGGCACCAATCATGTTATTGCAAGAAACCTTTTTGCCTGACCCCACTCACATGTGAAGCTCCTCCATATGGCAAAACCCCTCTTTCAGTATTTGCCCCCTTTTGGGGATGCTTTCTCTTTTCTACCTTTTCTTCCTTCCTTTCTCTTTTTCTTTTAATATATCATTATTATTTTTATATAAGGTGTATTTGTAGTGAAAATAGAGTTTGTAGATGCTTTTACAAATGTACTTTAAGTTTAAAAGTAAGTTGTACCATGTAATGATGTTAGCAAGAGCAGGAATCTCTGTATGGAGGAGGTCCCTGAATGAATCATGGCTGATTGTGTAACACAGGAGCTAGTCTGGGTAAGTATGTTAATGAGTGGCAATTAACACCTACAAAATCAGAAACCAAGGAGAAGAAAGAATCAATAAAGAGCCAGGAATTCCCAGAAACCTAAAGGTACTGAAGCCCCCGTTTGAACTAATCAATGCTGAAAACAGACCCTTGGGGCTGAAATACCCCCTGATCAACCACTTCCAGAGCTCTATTCATCACGGCAGTGAATCAATCAAAATTCATCAAGAGACTCCTGAGACTGCACATATGTGCAGACGTGACCCCTGGGAAAGACAGCTGCCATCCAGCAGCTACCAAGAAGGATGTCCCTCAAGGTCAATGACCCCTGGATTGGGTCAGTCCAAGAATTGGGGAGTCACCAAAGTCTGCCAGAGAGGGATAAAAGGCAGCAAAGAATGACCCCCAATGGTGCCCTCTTTGACCTGACCAGCACCCTGCCTGTCCAGCCAAAAGGACCAGGTGGCAACCCCCTTCTGAAGCAACATCATACTGAAAGAAGCCTCAACTGGCCATCAACGGCAGACTCCAGTGCTTGAGGATAGTACATCTTGATGCCAGTGCTCAGTGTTCAGAGCTAGCTACTGTGAGTGTGTGCATGTACGTGAATGTGTGCACGTTTGAGGGGATCGGCACCAAGGTTTATGGTCTGACTTTTGCATCCGTCCAATAAACTAGAATTTTATGATGATCCTGTGAGTTGGTAGCCAACAATGTTATAAAAGAAAACCTCTTGTACCCAAGGGGATGACTTCAGCCTTGTCCACACCATATACTTACTATGCCCAGCAGCAGCACTCATAAGCATGCTGCATTGCTCCATATGGGCTACCTCCTAAACCAGAAGCCATATAGCTGTGCCCATTGAATTCTTTTGGGCAGCCTAATTTGTGCAGCTGAGTAACAGTATCCAGCAGCTAGCTTATAGTGCTACATGGATGCAGCTACATTATATCTGGTTTCAGAGGCAACCTGTACAGTACCATGCCTGAAAACACTGCTACACTAAATATAGGAATAGGCTTAGGCATCTAAAATTTCTAGTCTCACTTAGAACCTCAATTAAGGACTGGAAGAAGGCACTTAATTTCAGGAAAGAGAAATGGATTTCAGGCACATACCTCTTATCAGCATTTCCAATTGTCTACCTGAATTCAGGATGCTGGTTGTTATTAGCACCAGATTTATGACCCAGATACCTCGTTTCAGGCAGACCCAAACCCTCAGACTGACCATGACCTCTTTACTTGATAACAGGCAAATTTTATTGATACACAGTGATAGCAGATAAGAATAATGCAGGCAAAACAAAAAAAAGTCTATATCTACCAAACTTAGAGCAGTCACAGAGGGAAGGTACTAGGGCTGTGTGAAACAGCACCATTTTGTTTCGACTTCTGTTTTGACGTTTCAATGGGATAGTATTTCATCTTGAGTTTCATTTCATTTTGAAACTCCTGTTCCATTTTGTTTCATCAGAACTGTGTCACTGTTTCAACATTGTTTCGACATTTTGCCCATAGGCTATAATGGGGAACCATAAAACTGCCTATACCTTTGTCAGTTCTTGCTTGATTCAGATGGAGTGTGCAAGGACGGTAGCTCCTTCTGGTACCATAAAGCCTGCCAAGTTTCAAGGACATAGATGCAGGGATTTCTGGGAAACTGCACCTCAAATTCTTGAAAGCAAAACTTGTGTCACATATGTGTGTTAAGGTACAGTAGGGTAAAACCTGCAGGCATGCTAGCCCCTACTGAGGCCATGAAGCCCGCCAAGTTTCAAGGAGATAGGTACAGGGGTTTCTGGAAAACTGCACCTCAGGCTGCTAACAAACAAAACTTGTGACATGGGTGACATTGTGTGCGAGTTAAGGCGCAGTGCGGTGAAAACTGCAGGGATGATAGTCCCTGCTGAGGCCATGAAGCCTGCAAGCTGTCAAGGAGAGAGGTGCAGGGGTTTCTGGGAAACTGCACCTCAGGCTACTGACAAGCAAAAGTAGTGGCATGTGTGACTGTGTGTGTGTTAAGGCACAGAGGGTTGAAAACTGCAGCCATTGTAGCCCCTTCTGATGTCATGAAACCTGCCAGGTTTCAAGGAAATAGGAACTGGGGTTTCTGGGAAACTGCACCTCAGGCTGCTGACAAGCAAAACTTGTGACATGGATGACAGAAAGCAGGCCAGTTCAAACAATGCTGCCTTTTATGCTGTTTTTCCATCCCTTCCTCCCCAAAAGCACTGGGATTGGAAGGGACTTCAGGGAGGGACCACAGTCACTGGCCAGCTACACAGTCAAGATGAGAGCAGTCCTTCCCCGCTCTTCCCCCTCCCTCTCCTTACTTTGTTTCCCTGCAGGCAAGCTCTGCTTAAGTTTCAAAACTCGAAACATTTTGACTGCCCTTGTTTTGTTTCAAGGTTGTTTCGAAGCCCTTCATTTTGTTTCAATTTTTGAAAACGAGTCAAAACAGCATTGAAACAAAACATCCAGTGAAATTTCGCACAGCCCTAGAAGGTACATATGGCCAGTACATAACCTTCACACTGATGTTCTCTCTTGAATGTCAGAAGTCAGCAGTCTGCAGGTTAAGAGTCAAGGCCTGCTCACCCCATCCCCCCATGGCGTGAGTGAAACAGGCTGGTGGTGTGCCCTCTGCCTATGGTGGTCCCCTTCTTGGGGACACTTTGGTGTTCTGAAATCCCTCCTTTTGTATCCTTTTCCCCTTCTGATGACTCACCATTTTTGGGCATCATTGACTGGTTTCCCTGTGGTCATTATATTCTCCACATTCTGTTCTGTCAGCATATTCCTTTGTTTTGCAAAACCATTGCATGCACACATCTTAATTACATTATTTACCGGTGGTCTGTTCACCAAAACTGGAAATCCCAAAGGCTCTGCAGCTGGGCACTGTGACATAGTGCCACCTTATTTCATGTCATGGAACAGATTTGGTACATGTCTTCAATTTCCTAGTCTATGTATGCCTGCTTGTTCATTGGCACAGACACAGTGGTTGCTGGTTCCAGACACAGTGGGCCTTGAAGGAAACTTTGACACAAACAGGCTTTTAGAAATCAATTAACTCTTGCCATTCCCCTGGACCACTGTTCTACTGCAATATTTACTTTACCTACAAGCCAGTTTCCAAAAGCAAACCTTTAAATACCATTTCCTAGCCATCAATCCCCTTCCTGAAGGTTTTACACTTTCATATCATAAATGGAGCATAATTAAGCAAATTACCTGGAATGGTCATTGGGGTTATAAGGAGGACTTCCACCAGTCATTCAGGAAAAGTACGATGGCATTTGTGGTCAGGAGCTTCAATAGGTTGGATGTTGTTATGAACCCTTAATCGTTGTTCAATTGTCACCCATACCCCCTCTGGCACAGTTTTTTGCATCATCATTCCCTAATCCAGCAACCACATTCTAGCCACCCAGGTTTAAGCAGGCCTTCCATACTGGGGCTTGGGAATGTATGGCCTGAGATGCCTTTTAAACCTTTTACACTTGACATTCCAGGCAGCGTTTCAATTAGCAATCATTGCTTATCTGATTGTCAAGGTGGCCATTTAGACCAAAGAAACATCCCATGGTCAGAATCTTTGGGGACCAGACATGTTCTCTGCAATTTTATCCCTCCTGTACAATAAGCAATGCTTTCCTTGTTGTTCCAACCAGAGTGCTTATTGCCATCATAGAACTACCAGTGTCTGTCATCCTGCAAGGGTCAGGTCCTTCCTGTGTAAAGAGCATGGCTGGTGTCTACTGGGATGCCACCATTCTACTCCTTGTTTTAGATCTTTAAATTAATTCTGGGAATTAATGTAGCTATATTGCACTGTTGTTTCTACTATAAAAAACTTGAAATAGATATTTAGTGCAAGCAAATCAAAACAAACAAAAAAAGAAAAATGAATGGTTAATTTCGCCTTCTCAATATTTGGCATTGTTGAACTTTTTTGAGGCTCTGGAGGCACTGGTCCACATGACGCACCACTTTCCATAGCCAATTTGCAGATACTTCATATTCTATTATGAAGTTCTGCTTTACATTCCATTGTCTACCATAATTGATATCAACACAATTATTACATGTAACAACTCTAAGCTTGAGACTTTACTGTACCAATCAAACTTTTTGATGCTTCAGTGTTGGTTCACATTTTGCAAAACACAAAGCCAAAAGAGAGGGCTCAACCCCCTTTAGGTTAGTTCAGGTCATGCAATCACTTTTTACACAGTGGCTGGTTTTTTTTCAATGGGCCCTGGCTCTTGCCGTTTAGGCCTCTATCCTTTTATGTTACCACTTCAGGTGGGAGCTCATCCAGATATTCCCTTCCTGGGTCCTTGCAAGGCAGTGGGAGATAGGGTTTTCAGGCACCTTTCTTATGCTCACCTTTCCCTGGGGTGGCAACATGTGGTGTTTTGTAAAGACTACCCTGCCACAAGTAGCTCCACCACATTAACCAGTCCCAGGAAGGTGTAGCTTCTATATCCTACTCAGGACCAATCTCAAGGTTCTCCTTCCCTGATTATCTTCACCCCTTATGGGCACAGTCTCTCACTTTTGGACTTTCTGGCCTCTCCTCAGGCTAATTGAAATCTCATGCTCCTAGCTCTAGCCGTCTTAGCAATGATTTCTTCTAAACTTTTGACCTGTTTAGAGCTACACCTCTGGATTGCCAGACCCCTTTGGGCTAAAGGCTCCTGGACCCCTTTGGTCTCCAGCTGTCCCTCCCAGACTTTGACTCCTCTATGGGTCCTGGCCTCATTCCTGGGCTAGTGAGATCTTGGCACCTGGCCCTGCTAACATTTGCCTTTTGGGGGCTGCAGACCTCTGGGCTCCCTTTCTTTTGGCTTCACTTTGAGTCTCTAGACCCATCTAGTAACACTCTCTCCTGGCCCCACTCAGCTACAAGTCACTGACTGCCTCACGCACCTTTCAGACTGTAAGTTCCTGTCTTTCCATGCTCTCACAACCCTTGAATGGGTCTTGCTCTTCAGCCCCCACTTTCAGTCCCTCTCTGGGATCTGTAGGTCCATCCTCACAAGCCAAATCTTTTACTCTCAGTCGCTCTTTCTAGAAGTTCTCTACACTTTCTTCTGGGTCTTAACATTTACTCTGTGGATCTCCCTTAACTTCCAGCCTTTTTTTCCTTGACAGACCCTTTCTAACTATGTAGTCACTGCTTTAACCATATTCTTCCTGGGCTGCAGGCTTCTCAATCCATGCTCCTCAGTGACCACTTCCAGTCTTGCTTTATGCAAACCAATTCAGCAAAGCTCTGTTACTTCTCTGACAGCAAAGCTACTACCTCTGCAATCTGTTTTTACATTACACATAATCTTTTGGAAATGTTCACTCTTTAAAAGAACTTCAAAATCATGTGCCTGCAAAAAAAAAGCAGGCATTTCTGATAAGATCCATTTTTTTCCTGTGGCTCAGGACATCTCTTTCTGTTCAAAATAACTTCTCAGCACTGACTTTTTGTTTAACAGCTGTACTTTGAGTTTTTGTAAACACCTTCCTCCCTTAACAAACTGTTAATACTTTCCCTTCTAGGATCAGCCTCACTATTCTTGGAGAGGGGAGAGCAAAGATATTCCTCAATCCCGTTACCAATGCACAAATACTCTGCTACTGCCTTGCAACACGTTAGCACAGTGAACCAAAACAAATGAGCAGGTGTCCAATAACGTTGCTTATCTTCCCTATGTCTCCTCCTGCCATACTAGGCACAGGGGCACACAGGATCACAAAATATGTTCTACATCCCCTCATCCCCAATCTTCAGGTGGAGCTGGACCCTTCCTGCTCTTCCTTTAACTGTCTAAGCTCCATGAAGCTGAGTTGCCTAGCAAACATTTTGGCTTGCCATAGCCTGCACCTGTAATTTCCAAATTACAGTCTCCAAAGCAAACACACAACACTGTTCCTGACATTCTCTGCCTTGCACGAACATATGCACATTAACAATCTCTGCAAAGCACACCTCTGCTTAGCAGAAGCAGCCCTCTCCTTTAGGCTTTGCTCCTGTCACAAATACAACCTTGCTTAGAAGTACCTCAAAGTCCCAAGGACCTTTTCCCCCCTCATTCACACAGTTCCCCAGCAGAGAGATCAATTTTCTCTGCTCCTGGCTTCCTATTGTACCCACAATAGGAGGTTACCTTACTTAACCCAAGTGGACTACAGCCTGTACCCTTGTCCAAACCACAGACCTCAGGCACACTTCAAGATCATGGTGCAACCCTGTCTTCCTCAGAGTTGTTAATTCTACCACCAGCACATCTGTACCTCTGTATACCACTTTGCCTGACTTGGACAAATGACTGCCCCCTTGGTCAGCAGTGTGACAAAAAACCTCCTGCATAAAAGACTCACAGAGACATGGTTACTTAGCTTCAACCCTAGCTGCAACTACCGTAAGATTTCACCTTACAAACAGGTCTCCAACCATAGTTCCATAGCCTTACTCCATTAAAAATCTTTGCTGACCCCTCTACAGAACTGACCCAAACTGTGGGCTGAGGTGGGGACACCAGAGGACAGGGAGAGGCTGCAGCGGGATCTGGGCCGACAAGAACAGGTTGGGATTCAAGGTGGACAAGTGCAGGGTGATGCATCTGGGGACAGGCAACCCCCAGCACACATACTGGCTGGGAAGCTCCCCTCTTGCTAGCACGGTGGAGGAACGGGATCTTGGCATCATTGTTGATGCCAAGATGAATAT
>JAGPOW010003648.1:83984916-84002706 GCA_030014935.1 Caiman crocodilus
TCTACCATTGTACCCCACCATTACAGACACCCAAAACTGCACATCCCTGCATGGAGCACACATGCTCAGTACGCCAGGGGCTGACCCTTGCCTGGGCATTCCTCCTGTCACTAGGGTCACACAAGGTCTGCCCCTATAAAAAGGGGCAGTGTAGACAGACCCAGTGGGAACGCCATTTCCATCCAGATCAGACCAGCTTCACGTCACCTATCCACCCCAGAGGCCCTGCTGACGACCCCCTCTGAATAACACTGAGCTGAAGGAGACCCCAGCTGGCCACTGAGGACCAACTCCCACACTGGGACAGGTAAATACTACCTGCACATCTCCTCCTACAATTTGGACTCTCTTTCTCTCTCCTCCTGGACTTCAGTGGACTTCAGCCCCTGCACCAAGCCTCTCTAACCCCTGCTGCCATTGTGTGTGTGTGTGCACGCGTGTGTGTGCGTATGCAAGGGAGCCAATAAGACATTGTGTCACCACCTCCCCTGTTCAATAAAACCACTGTCATTTACAACGCTGAGTTGGGTCATGTTTTACTGAATCCCAGTCCCTTCCCTATCTTAAATTCCAGCCTTGTTCTCTCTCTCTCTCTCAGCTCCAGCCCCTCCCCCCACTAGTTTCCCAATCTCCTCCTAATTCCGTCTCCCCTTTTCAGCCACCTCTCAGGCACTCCTTGCCTTCCTGCTGTCCCTGCTGCCTTTCAGCCTCCCATGACATCTACTGCCTTTTCCCTGTGACTTTCTGCTGCCTTTTTCTGCTTTCCCACTGCCCTGCCAACTTTTCAGTCTCTCCTGCCACTTTTCCTGTGATTTTCTGCTGTCCCTCTCTCTATTTTCAGAGCTTTCCCTGCACCTTCTGTAATTCACCCCTCCCTCGAGCTTCCCAGCTCCTCGTGGCTGTCCTGCAGTTTTCTCCAGCACCTGAAGACTTTCTCCAGGTCCCAACACCTACTGCCTCTCCCTGCAACTTCTCTAGCTGCCTCCGAGCCATCCTCTGGCTCCCCACACCCAGAGCCCCTCTTTAACACCTACACTTTCCCTTAGTCCCATTTGCACTCTCCCCACCTACCTTTTCAACTCTCCTGTAGCTCTGGCTCCAGTTCCAGCCTCTGTGCCACCATCACTCCCCTGTTCTGCAGGCTTTGGGCATTGTCTTTTAATCATTTATGATCAATTAACCTAAACTTAACCCCAGCCTCAGTTTTTCTGCCCAGGCCCCTCCAGTCTACCAGTTCTAATCCCAGTTCCGGTGACTTTCACTTCCTACACTCCTACTTTCTTACCTTAACCTTTCATCAGGTATCCCAAGTACACCAAGCATATACATAGAGACACACATCACAACACCCAACTTAGGAACTCACCTGTGTGTATGTGTAGGTGGATGGTATGTGTGTGAATTAGTGAATACACGTATCAATCAATCGATCAAGGAGTTAAGGAGTATATTCACTAATTCTATGAACAAATAGCATTGTGTGTGTGTGGTATATGAATTGGTAGTCCACATATGTGTATTGAATGTGCAGGTGTTGGTAACTGATTCTGTCTAAATTGATGTGTGTAGCATGGGCTTAAACTGGTAATAGGTGTCCATGAACCTAGACTGGTTATTTTGAATGTGTGTGTATCTGAGTTGCTAGTGTGAATGTGTATGCCTAGTAGAGGTGTATGCACCTAGTGAGTGTATGTGTGCTTAACTGATGTTTATGTGTGCATGTGCAATTGTACACTACACCCTCCTGTCTAACAGCTAATATTGAGATCCTGAACGTTGGCCTGACTCCTCAGGGGAACAGAGTCACCACCCCAGCAGAGTTGCTAATTGTTGGCCCTGGATTGATGACCCAAATACCTTGTTCTGGGTGGTCCCAAACCCTCAGACCAACCACAATCTCTCCATTTGCTAACAGGCAAATTTTATTGATACACAGTAACAGCAGATAAGAATAGTGCAAGCAAGGCAAACAAATTCTATATCTACCAATCCTAGAGCTATCACAGAAAGAATGTACATCTGGCTAGTACACAAGCTTCATCCTGAGGTTCTCTCTTGAATGTCAGAAGTCAGCAGTCTGCAGGTTAAGAGTCAAAGCCTGCTCACCCCATCCCCCCATGGCGTTAGTGAAACAGGCTCGTGGTGTGCCCTCTGTCTATGGATGCCTTGGGTCCCCCTCTTGGGGACACTTTAGTGCTCTGAAATCCCTCCTTTTGTATTCTTTTCCCCCCTCTGATGACTCACCATTTTGGGGCATCATTACTGGTTTCCCTGTGGTCATTATATTCTCCACATTCTGTTCTGTCAGCATATTTACTTGTTTTACAAACCCATTGCATGCACACATCTTAATTTCATTATTTACCGGTGGTCTGTCCACCAAAACTGGAAATCCCAAGGGTTCTTCATCTGGGCACTGTGACCTAACGCCACCTTATTTCATGTCATGGAACAGATTTGGTACATGTCTTCAGTTTCCTAGTCTATGTATGCCTGCTTGTTCATTGGCACAGACACGGTGGTTGCTGGTTCCAGACACAGTGGGTCTTGAAGGAAACTTTGTCACAAACAGGCTTTTAGAAATCAATTAACTCTTGCCATTCCCCTGGACCACTGTTCTACTGCAATATTTACTTTAGCCACAAGCCAGTTTCCAAAAGAAAACTGGTGAATACCATTTTCTAGCCATCAGTATAGTGGGTCCCATTACTGGGCACCTAATGCATCCCATTCGTTTTATAGGTAACTTAAATGCGTCCTGTGGGTTTATGAATGCCATACCCAGAGCCAGGCATCTAAAAATTAGGTCTAGTGACATTTAGTCATATCTAAACCCTTCTTATTGATGTTGATCCAAGTCCTTTTAGCACTGGGATTTAGATATTTGGAGGAAATTTTAATTCAAAATCTTGCTGTGTATTCCACATACTTAAGATGAGCAAGGTACACATTAGCAGTATTACTTGGGGTTTTAAAAAATTATACAGTATGAAAGATCCACTATAAAAATGAAAATAGACTAGTGATAGAATAAATAGTTCTCCGTAGTATGTGAAGTGTGCATGCGCGTGCGTGCGTGTGTGCGTAGCCTCAGCATCACCTGCAAATAAGGTAAGACCACATTGTCTCTAAGCCAAAAAATATTTTAGTGCATCAGAATGCACAACCTTTCTCTCACAAACTGGTTAAAGACCATTCTCTCCAGAATCATTCTTCCAAATCACAGCCAGACATTACCCAACTAATCAGAGAGGAACATTTTAATAAGCTAAATACACTTTTGTTTTTTGCCTTAGATTGTTAGGTCTTTGGATAAGGATTGCCTCTTTGTTCTGAATGTCTACTGTACTCATTCAATGTTCAAAAGAAAGTACTGTAATATTAAAACAGTTTAACAAATATTCCTTTTATTCAAACAAGAAGGCTATTTCATCTCTATTGATTTTCAATGATTCTTGAACATCCCCTGGATTTTCAGACTGTAATTGTACAGTGTACAATTGTAATTTGTCTCTGCGACTTGTGTGTACCATCTACTGTGTCTTCATTAGTGGTTGTCATCTATGTCTATGTAACCTGGGTGGCGGCCCAATAGTAGCCACCCCTGCCCAATATTAGGGATGGCGTGATAAGAGTGGGGCAGGGCTTCCGGCCAACACCAATTTACTTTCCAGCCAGCTCCTGCTCCCCACAGAGTATCCTGTGGTCCCAAGAAGGTCTAACACTTAACTGATTTAACTATTTACACTATTTACAAAACAAGAATAATTGGAAACGTTATTTGCAAGTGAACTTAAATGGCATAACCAGAATCACAAAACAAGCCAGAATGCATTAGTCAACCCTTGACTCAAGAACCACAGGTAGGGTAACTAGCTATCTTCAGCCACTGCCGAGATGCTACCACAAAAAAGCAAGGTGGTCACTCCCTGAAGCTCCAACAGGCTTCCCAATAAGCAACAGACTGCAACAGGTTAAACTCTTCTGGTCTGCAGCAATCAAATTGTATCAACCCTTACCCCCGCCAAAAGAGGCTGAAGGGTGACCTCTGTGGCAACCAAAAAGGCAAGCAACAAAGTAGGCTCCTGCAGCGATCATCATGACCCAAGCACAAAGCTCAGGGACTCCATCCAATGATAATCAGCTACAGAATGATAATCCAATGTTAATCAGGTCCATCCAATGATAATCAGGTCAATAAGGGACAGGACCAAGTCACCACTGAGGCAGTCAGTGGCAGAGGGTCAGCAGCACAGGCAGTTCCCAGGGTCGTTGCTCTCAACCCTTGCTCCAGATGACTGGCCAGACACTCCACACACCTTATAGCTCACCAATCCCGCTCTGAGCATCGGCCTGCGCCCCAAGCTCCCAGGGACCCTTGTCCTGACACGGTGCTTCCCCTCAGGATCCCAATGCCTTGCCTGCTGCTGTTCTGGTTCCCCAGGGAAGGTAAGGGGTTTCCTCAACTTACCAGCCCAGCTCCCTGCTCCGGATCAGGATCCTGCCTGCACTCCTGGCTGCTGCTTCGTCTCCGCAGTGGACTGGGGTCTGACTGCTACCCCTAGCCTCCGGGACACCCGGCACACCCAGCACACTGCAAAGGGGCCTCGGGGCACCAGCTCTCTGCCCCAAGCCATGACTACTGCAGGGCTGGAAGCACAGCTGACCGCCACTGCCTTCTTCTCCCATGGCATTCAAGGCTCTTCAGAGGGGTCTCTTTGTTCCCTCTGCTGCATCAGCTCACCCCAGCTCTTCCTAGGCCTCCTGCGTCATTCCCTGGAGTCACTGTCAGCATCCTCCACACCAGTTCAGCTGCTGCTTTTATCCCCTCTGGCAGTCCCTCCCTGGCTTGCAAACTGGCCAACCAGGGCTCAGGGTGGCAGTCCCACAACCCCAGCCAGCCCCCTTCCATGCAAATGAGGGGCCTGAAAGCCACTTCTTTTGATTGGCTTCTCCTTTTCCATAGGGCAGGGCTCCCTGGCTCCATCCTCGGGGTTGCTCAGAGTCCACCGGCACTGTTTCTAGCCCAGGGTAAGTATATCTCAGGCCAATCTGGTAAGAGCACATTGGCAGTCTGTTACATTTAGTTAGATCTCTGTTTAACAATATGGTTCTTTCTCAACATTCTTCCTCAAGCCTGGTATCATATCTAAAGAAGAATATCTTCCATTCAAAAGCTTGTCTAACTTTATCCTGATTACACAGGTGATCCAATAAAAAGATAATCACTCTAAGAAATCCTTGCCTCTCTTTTTATAATTTCGCGCAGCATGACACCTGAACATAGTACATTCCATAGAGTTGCAACAACAGTATTAACTCCATTTTATTTAAATATCACATAGAAGTGGAGCAAGCAGATACAAATGTGCTAGAAATAGAAAAAGGCCTGGGGAGACTATTTTGTGTTTGTAAACTGCATGCTGGTTCAGTGTTTCATATGTTTGTAGTCAGTTGCATAGTGCTTCCAAGGCAGCTGATTAAGTCACAGTTTAAATTCATTTCACAGCAACACTCAAAGTTTTGCTGATTCTTTCAGCAAAACTAATTTTTGCTGAAAGAAAAAATTTGCTAATTTCATCTTTACTGTTCCTGTACAGTAGCTCCATCTCAAGGCAGTCAACATATCTCAAGGGTCACAGAGTCTTAATACTCTTTGACAAGCAAAAACTTGTGAAAAGTCTGGAAAAGTCTGGGGTCACTAAACTACTTTAATAGATTACAGATTTTCAAGTGCCTTTCTTCCCTAAGAATCTCACTGAGTACAAACCATATTTAGGGATCAGTCCCTAAACGAAACATCCCTGTCATCAATTTGTCTCTAAGTTCCTCTCCACTCTTGCTTCTGTCCTTTATAATCATCCTCACCAATGACCTCTTCCCAAATGAATCACAGGAGTCCATCTATATATTTCCTACTTTTTCATGACTCCTCATCTCCTATGCATAATTTTATGTTTTTATTCATAGTGTTATCTTTGTACATTCTTTCTTTTTAGCTTTACGTGTTTGCATGACTTCAAAAGTCAGTCCCATAGCAATGATGCCTAACTTTACCACTGCTAGCTTTAGTTCTCACTCCCCATCATCCTTACAAGCCTCTCACATCTGATTTTGGATGCCACTACATAACATTCTGTATCTTCAGTACAGAATTTCTTATTTTACTTCCACGTCCTTTCAGTTTCCAATAAAAACTCCACTATCCTTCCCACCTTCAGGGCTTGTAGCTTTGGCTTACCTTCACTTTTTTCTCTTTTTTTTTCTCCCTTATGTCCAGATGCTCAATAAGTTCTTTAGCATCTTGCTTTTCAAAGTAACAAAAATTCATCCTTTCCTTACTGTGCTTGCTGCGCAAAATCTTGTTGATATACTGATCATCTCTAACCTTCATTGCTCTAACCTTCTTTTGTCTGATTTCTGTATCCCTTATGTCTCTTCATACTGTCTTTCCAACATGTCACTTTTAAAGTCAGCTTCCAGGGACAAAATCAACATACTGCTACAACATTCCCTAAACACAATTCTTCAGGAAACAGACATGGGCCCAGTGGGAGTAGACGTAGTTACACTTTTTCCTCCATCTAAAAATAAGCTTCCTTATGCCATGAACACCTTGTTATACAACTGAGTGACACAATAATTGAAAAAGTACACGTGAAAAGTAATTGAACCTGTTATAAGCCTGCATATACCATAACTAACACAACATATTAGAATGATAAATCCATTTCAGCAGCATGTGCATAGATACCTTATAGGGACATGAATAAATAAAATAGCTATTATCCTGTAAATTCTGGAGGAGAAGAAAAGGAGAATGTTTAATAAATATAAACAACATTCACATTGTCTAAGAGTCCACTACAGTCTGCTGCATGATCTGGCGAGGGACTATGGAACATTATATCTTTAGGAGACTTGCAAGTACCACTTGGAGCTGACTGTTGCATTGTGCAACATTGTTGATCAGTTAGTAGCTCAGACAGTGAATGAAGTAGACCTTTAGCAAATTTCTTTGCTCCAAGTGATTGCTAAATAATACATATGGTACCCAGTATTTCTTGCTACCAAGAAAATGTAAGTAGAATGCAGCTGCTAAAGATCATCCAGAGAGTTGAAACTCCCTGGATAGATAGAATACTATAGGACAAGCTTCAATATCTTTTCCCATTATGTCTGCAAGCAATGAGTTCAAACAACAAGGCAGGCACTCAAGAGGTAGGTTTATTTCTGACAATAGCTGGTTATGAACACTTGATGTTTTCAATAGGTTTCAGTTAATTGAGACAAGGGAGACCAACTGTAAACTACATTACAGACATTTGAAAAATACTCTACCTTAAAATGAAGTGAAATAGAAAAAAGAAAGCTCTGTTGATATTTTATCCAAAAGAACATAGAAGAAAATATAAAAGAGTGTGTGATTGATCTAAGACTGTTAATCTGACAGTTTGGGGGGACTGGCTCCCTGGTTAGAAGCCAGATAGTAACTGGAATCTGGGACAAAACTGAGAGAAACTACTGAAGGCAATCCTTAAGAAAACAGATAAAATTCCCAAACAGAGTTACCAATACAGACACAATTTTATGAAAGATTGGCAGGGCCCTGACACTATGAACAAGACTGAGTCCAAAAGAAAAGAAGAAAGGAATCCAACAAGAAAAGAAGGCTGATGCTGAAAGACATTACAGCGCTCAAGGACAGTGTCCACAGAAGACAGCACATGCAGTTGCACATGCTGTGGTAAACACTACAAAACAATAGATATAGCAAAATATGCAAGAATGGTAATGGATTACATCATTTTGCAAGTTTGCTAGCATAAGGTAGTCGACTTCATTTTTGCAACAAAGAGAGTGACATTACCACTAGCTCAAAGGAATTTTTCATCAGAGCCAGGAATTATATTGCAGTCAAAGAGAAATGGACTGAAATCAAATGGGACAATCATTAATGTTTTTCTGTCATTTATGTTAACTAATAGGGAGCAAGCCACTGTGATGCCAGAAACAGTGATATAAACAATGAGTGGGGGAAAGCCACAAGCAGAGAAGGTGAATGTGCTTACAATGAACAGCTTGTCCTAGGGAAAACTTGAACTAAATGTATGGTTAAAAAAGGGAATGGAAAAGATACACTTCATAACAACACTTGGTGGGAAAAGGGGCAGACAGATGTCATTATTAGGTTAAAAACATATCAAGATTATGGTCACAATCTAGAGAATGCACTCACTGCAGGAACAGGGGGATTCAGTAACTGAGGAAGAGTTTTTGGATGCTTTACTAGTGATGGGAAAATTCTTACAAGAGTATAGAGTACAGCTGAAGGGCAAACCATTCCACAGATTGTGTCCCTAGGAAAGGGAATATTTTTTGCTACCTCCAAAGAGACAGATTTCAGAGACCTGTTATGATGAAAAGTAATTTTCTATGCGTTACAAATCATTTGGGCTCAGGAGCCCAAACCATTTGAGATCATTTGGGCTGCCCGTTAGAAAAGCAGAGCACACATTTATGCATATTCAGCACCCACAATGGGGGAGACTATCTTCTCAGACTGCAATGCAGGTTTTGTTTGGCATTCAAGGAGACATGTTCTGATTCACAAACATATTAAAACATATTCCTGGGGGACCCCAGGATATCCAGCCCCCTGTGGGCAGATTCAGGGGGTGCAGTTGCAAGAGCATTTCTATTCAGGCAGTTCTGTGGGAGTCCAAAGACTATACCAGTGGCATTCAACCTTCTGGCCCCAAAGACCATAGCAGTACAAAAATATTAATTTTACAGTAATCGCTGTATCTGTTAACTACTTGACTACTCCATGGTTGGCTTTTAAAAAACAAAGAGATCTTAGGAGTCCCTTGTTTTAGAAAAGAGTCTTCATGCATTGTTGCAGATAGAAATTTTCCATCTCCAACTGTAGGGACATCACTACTGTTATGTAACAGGCTCACTCTTTGAACCAACAAACTCCCAGTCCTATAACAATGTGGATAGTTGCACTGAAAATAAAAAGAAGTCCACTGCTGACAGTTGTACTGATCACTAATGGAAGACAGCTTCTTCCTGAAATTATAAATACTAGTTTGAGTGGACATAACGGATGGTCTCAGAATAATAAAACTACCTGTATCAATTTCATACATGAGAGTTATAAAAAGGGTCCTTCCCACTTTGCTAAAAAGGAGTCAACACATGATATGTGGGCTCAAAATGTTCTCTCTATCCCCTTCTTAGGATCTGGTTTCATTAACAAGGTAACTAACAACAAATTCCAATTTTCAAAACTGCCAGGCTTACAGTTCATCCCATAGCTCTAACCTATACATTCTTCTGATTGAAAAATACACTCCTACCTCCAGGATATCAAAGATGCTTTGGAGACCTCTACTTGCAACTAAGTGTCTCCCCACAGCATTCCAGCACCTGCTAACAAGGTAAGTCAGAAAAAGAAGTCAGCCAGCCTGTTACGAGAGTACCTGAACATCTGTGTTAGCAATATGCACCAAAACATGAATGATCAAAAAAGTTATGGCCTAATATATCATCAATATATGCTTGCCTAATTTTTCAAGCTTTCACTGAGAGATTAGTTAGAGCTAACGCTAAATAGCCATTTGTGCATACAAAGGATGCTACTGCATGTACAATAGTAGCAAATATGAAAGTAAGGACCTATAATTTTATTATTTAGTTAGTTTCTGGTAAGGAAAACATAGTGTTAATTATTTTTCCTTTGCTCTGTGTCCAGAAGTGCCTAAAAACTAAGAAAACCTACAAAAAGACTAATATTTAGTTGTTTATGCTAAAAAAAAAAAGTAAGTAGAGGAAGATGTAGCATTTTTAAATTCTATAAAGGGTTCATGAAATCAGTGTTCATGGAACATGAACATCTTAGCATGTTGTTCCAGTAGTTATCTAATAAGTGTAAAAGATTATGATTTTCCTAGTAACTGAACAAAAGTAGTGGCAGACTGAATCCCTTGAGAGCAAATGATTTTCTATTTAAATCCCACATGGACATTGCCTTATGGATCACACTTTGTGCCATTAAATCTGCTATCTCCCCCCTAGCTAATGCCTGGTACTTCTGAGTCTTCCTGTTTTCCCATAACAGAACCTAACGTTTTGTCAGCCTTCACTTCTACTTTAGTTTAGGCTACTGTATTGAAAACTCTCAAAAGTTTGTGCATTTAGAGTAGACAAAATTGAAATGATACAGTCAGCCTACAAAACCCACATGTTGTAGAAAAGCAACATTGAAATCTATATAGTAGCTGGAAAGAGGAAAACTCTCCTGAAAAGTTAGAAATGAATCAGTGCTCCATACTTTTCAGAGAAAGACCAACAAATTACATAAATAGGAGGTAGGGCAGTATGGCAACATCTCTTAGCATCTAACAAAGTAGGCTGTCACCTACAAAAGCTTATGTCTCTCTGAATAATGTAGTTTCCAAGGTGCCACCTTGTCCTGCCCGCTGCTTGACTTCAGATTAACCTGGGTAATTACTTCTTTCTACCAAATTATTATGCCTGAAAATTTTACATTCTGTTTCCATATACTATTGTTACAGAATATCCATGTTAATGGCATTTCTATGAGAGGGCACACTTTCTCATACTTGTAGGTATAAACCCTTCTATCAGGGTATAAAAATACCACCACATGTCCACATAAAATCTCTAACACTTCATATATAGTCTTAGCATTAGCTCCTACCAAATATTTTGTTTGTAAGAGCTCTATGGGCATAAATTCTAACAGGAAATAAGCAATTACTGAGAAAATGATTGAAAGAGAAGCACACGTGCACCTGTTGTGCATGTTCACAAGTCAGGCACAAATATTATGCATATACAATTCTATACATGTACCAGAGAGATCAACCTTGGAAATCTGTGAGGGAATTACCATATCAGATCAAGACTGAGTCATCAGTTCAGTACATTATCTTGACAGTTCAGATCTCCTGGCCAGTATCAGCTGCTTCACATCAAGGTGTAAGAGCACTACAAGGCACAGATGTGAAAAATCTGCCTGCATAGTGGTCTCAACTTGAATACATATTTGCTTAAACCTTAAAGCATAGGTTGAATATCTCTGCTCAAACTATCAGTCACTAGGTGCATCTACATGAAATGACTACTGAGGAGTTACCTAATTAGCTCCACAGTAAAGCAGCACCATTTACACAAGCAGTGCTATTAAGCCAGATTAAACTAATTCACTCTGACATAGGATAGTACTGCCCAACACAAAT
This sequence comes from Caiman crocodilus, assembly GCA_030014935.1. Taxonomy (NCBI): domain Eukaryota; kingdom Metazoa; phylum Chordata; order Crocodylia; family Alligatoridae; genus Caiman; species Caiman crocodilus. Next base: position 83,996,187 of record JAGPOW010003648.1, read on the forward strand.
ACTATTCTGTGGTAGAGTTATTTACTCTGCTGCACTGAATGTGTAGATGATAACCAGGGCTGACAGGGCAAGAGGGTGCTATAGTACAGGATTGCCTGCCAGCTAGCCCCACATCATACTCTTGTGCCCCAGCCAACCCCTCTGCATCACATTATGCAGAGCAGAAGCAGCCACAAGTTGGCAAACTAATCCCCACTCGGACTCCCTCCCAGCCAGGGCTGTGCCTCCCCAGCTCAATATGCTGCAGTCCCAGGTGCATGTGTAAACACTGCACCTGGGAGCACCAAACTCCAGTGCAAACAGTACCAGAGTTTATTGTGCCAAATTAATTGCACATGTAGATGTGCCCACTGATTATCACAACTCTGAAGAGCCTTGATATCCATATAAATAGCAAGTTAATCCCTTTCTAACACATACTGTATTATTGATCTTAATGAGTTCTTGTACCAGTGAGTACCCTAATTTATTTAGGAGATAGCTAAAAAACCTGTTTCTTTTAATAATTTTTGTTTTAATTTCCACTTTTTAATGTAATCCAGTGTTTTTATCATTTGATAAGAAAGGAATAAGAGTTACTCTATTATTAATCAATTTGACACTCAGTTTGACTTCTCAACTACAATAAGGATGTCCAATTCAAAAGTGGCTGTGTGTGTGGCACCCAGCCAGGATCTGCAGCCTTTGGATCATGCTCACACTACCTATATAGGCAGCACAGGCCCCCTCACTCCCATTGTACAAGCAATGCAGACACCACACTCCCCTTTTACCACCATGTGGTCTGTATGGCCCCAAGGGGCAGAAAGCAGAATCCATAGGAGTATAGGCAATGTGTAAGTGCTGACTGCGGGTGGGGAGGGGGCAGGGGTTGAGCACAACTTGTGCCACCACCCCTGCAGCTGGTGGGCATTGGGTCCAGACAGGCGATAGCCCCATGCCCTGCCACTAGCACAGAAGTCACACCACTACTGCCACCCCCACTGCAGTCCTGTGCTCGCACTCTGCTGTCAGCATAGAAATCAGGGCGGGGGGGCACATGCCCCCCCAGTCCCCACCCCCTCAACACTTCAGCGATGTGGAGGAATGAGCAAGTAACTGTAGACCCCAGCTGCCACAGTAGCAAGAACAATGGGAGAGCAGTAGACTACAAGCCACATGGGCCACCAGTCAGAAAGCCCTGAACTATAATAAATGGGGACTTTCATCTCCTTTCCAAAGTTGGAGATGAACTAATAACAATAATTTACAAATCGGTACCTTACTTGTACCTTGTTAAATATGTCATCCTCTCCATCATCACTGGTCAGAATTATTCTTCCATCTTGCTCATTCTTTTTCCTGCTTGAATGCTTATGACTAACCACCAGGCATTTTCTGATACTTTTCTATAGTGTCCATGACATTTTGTCTTTCAGTCTATTAATGATACAGGATCAGATTCCTGCTATTGACAATTCAGTTTGGAAATTGGGGAATAAATCTGAATAAATTTCTGTTGGGATTACATGACTGGATTATACTAAGGCTTTCATACCAAATACTCAGTAAAAATTAGTCCACAATAAAAACCCTGCAGCAGCTCTTTCTCTTTGCACTTCACTGGTAAATTTTTCTGATTGGGTACTACAGGATTCAACTAAGAAATATTATTCAAAATAATGCTTCCCACTCCACTGCCATCTTCAGTACACCCATCTTTGGATTTGGGAAAACTGTTTAAAATAACTAAGGCCCCAAATTTAGGTTTTTTTCTTTCCCACGGGTTGGTTTTACATTGTGAAAGCAATCACAGTTTGCCATTTTTTTTAATTCGCTCCCTCCACATGCATTTTTCTAAGCCAAACAGATTGTGAAATCTGTACTGAATTCCTGAATAATTCTGGTTCCCTTTAAATAATTTACCTAATTCTATTCTAGGCCTTAAAACTGAAATCTGGAATCAGTTTGTCTTAACCTTATGCAGTATATTATGGTTACACCTCCTTTTTATTAAGGTAATGTACACACAGCCTTTTATGCAGCTGATATAAAGGTTTGTTTTTATAGAATTTAAATTACCATTCAGTATCTTCTCAAATAAACTGCAGCAGGCACAGCAGCTCAGGAATACGTTCAAGCCATGTAGTGTCAAGGCCTGCCCCGTTTGCCCTGATGAGAGTCTCTTTGCATAGATAAAAGTGAGACAATCCATGAGTTACACAGAGAGAAATTAGAATACATTGAAGAGTACTCTAAAAACTTTTATAGAAACACATCACAGAAAACAAAAATATGAAGATAATCATTGACAAATGGAGTGATCAGAAATTTATTCTTCATAATATTATTTGTCTAAAGTACAGCTATAGCCCCAAAGTAATAAAACAGTCACTATCTTTCAAAAGCTTAGATATGGATCAGAACAGAATTGGATAAAGCAATGCCAAAAAAATTCAGTACGTCTCTTTTGCGCACTGTTGAAAAGTGAGGTGGCAGTTGGCTGAGATCAGTAAGTCTACATGACTAAATCCACATTCTCATACCCTTACTCATGTCAATTAGTGTCTTAATCTACTTCTGGTTTAAGATACTAGCTGTTATGATTAAGACTGTCAGAAACACTACTACCCTAATTTTACTGAACCAAATATACAAGTTTATATAAGTTTACAAAAGACCTGATGTCTTGAGCATGATAAGAATGTGGAGAATGAAATAAACAGAGCATATTGTGAGAACCAACAGAAGAAAACGTGTGAGGCAGATTTGGGAATTTGAGGTGAAGGATATCAGACCTTGAGGTAGACCAAGGCAATAGCATAAAAACTGATCTTGAAAGGATAGGCAAAGATGCAAGGAAGTGAAAGGAGATTGTGTAAGACAGAAGAAGATGGAAGCTATCATTAAAGTGGTTAAAGGTCCTCAAGGCCTATGAGATCAGAGAGGTAGAGGCAAATATCATTTTACCTCTATGCAAAGTCTAGAGGTAAGTCAATATATTATTTCCTACAAATTCCAGGCGAATCTCCTTTTAGGTTTACTATTGAATTTAGGCTAATGACATTAAAATACCTCTCAACAATTTATGACATATAAAGTAGGTAAAGGATTTACTTTCATTGCACTCAGTATTAGTACTATTGCACTACAGTATACTATTGCTTAAAAAAAAACAAAACAAAAAAACAGCATTGCTTCATTTTCATACTGTCCTTTATTTCTGGAGGCAATTTCACATTCCTCCACCCCCAGAGTTGTGAAGACTCGGGTAGCCTCCAAGGCTTTTTGTGACAAAAAAAGTCCTATCGTAATTTCACTTATAGAGTTTCTAGACCTTTTTTTGGCTTTGGTAAATAACAAAATCCAATATGTCTTGCAATTCCATAACTTGCCATATTACGACAGTGGAAACTGCTGGTATTCCTCAGAGACATTTCGATTCAGTTCTCTTCTTTCTGAAGACTCAACTATTTCAGGATAACTATTTGGATGGTTTAACTCCATTACTTTAAAAGTAACTGATTCTGTGTGGTCCGCAATGAGGTACTGACACCTCAGAGACACGTGGAAAATTTAGATGCAAAAGTGAGTTCCACACAGACTGCCTCACTGAAGGCACTCCATTTTAACAAAAACCAAAAACCAAAGCATCTACAATTACTAGAGGACCCTTAGAAGTAATACATTAAATAAAAGTCACAGCACTGCTGAACAAGTGGTACAGCCTGCAAAGCCAAAGACAGCAGTAAGAAATTTGGAAACGTCTTTGTGAGAGAGAAAGAGAACAAAATTTGCAAAAATTTGACTTGGAAAAAAGAGTCTGCATCTAGCCAAAGGGGTTATATGTGAAAAAGATTATCTTGAGTTTTAACTTGCATCACACTTACCCAAAATGGTATCACTAAATGCGGAACAATTCTTTGAAGCAAGATTTGTCTGATGATATCCTTCATTGAACCAACCTTTTACTTAGGAAATAGAGGTTAAGCTTTTTAGCACCGAATGACTTTCCTCATCAATAACATGTTAGGAGAAACACTGACCACCCTGAACTTTCTTTTCATCATTTTGAGTTTACCTGTTTCAGTTGATAAATACTTTTTTCCATGTATTTTGAATATACTTGTAGTCAATGTGTGTCTTCTGACCATGGTTTTAATTTAACTAGCAACTTAGCATGCCACAAAAATCCAGTATCATCATTTCCTTTAAAGGTAGGATCTTTTTGCTTGTTTCTACTGGAAGGCTGGAATGGAAGAGCATAAAACACTACTCTTCAGTTCAGTAGTTCCAGATACGTATCTAAGTTGAGGGAGCAAGCATGAAGGGGACTTCTGGGAAGCAACTCTTTGAATCTGAGAATAAGGTAGAGATATTAGAGTAAGGTACTGCTTCTTGTATCAGGAACTACCACTTCTTTCTGTTGTAGGGTAATACCCCTGATGCAGAGGTCAGAAACCTACAGCCAGCAGGCTGAATCCAGCCCACTAAGCCCTTGGATCCAGCCTGAAGAGCCAGAGCTACAGTGGCACTGCAGGGTGATGGGATGAGAGAAGTCTGACCAGATGTTGTGGGCACCAGGAGCTTCAGGAGATGAAGAAATCTGCCCATGGCAGGGAGAAGTGGCACGCTCAGCTAGGTCCTATTGCTTGCCTGCCTCTGACTCAAATTGGGTCATTCTAGCCTACCACCAGAAAACATTACCAACCCCTGCTCTGATGCAATATAAAAATACTGGCCATGCTGGCAGTGACATCCAAGGCTTTTAGGATAATTTCCCCACTAAAAAGGCAACTCACAAGTAATAACTATAGCCAACCAAGGGAACATAAAGGGTACAAACCTATCAGGACCTGAGCACTTCATGTAAGCTAGTGAGTATTCACCACTCCTGTTGACGCCAGTACCATTAGCATCTCCCAAGCCCCAGCCATCTGCCTTAGAATTCAAAAATATTCTTCTCTTTGTGCCAGTCTTCACATGGGTATCATTAAATACCAAAACAAAATCCTTAATAAAATAGGAAGTCTGTTCCTTCTAACACTACTTTTTTCTCTTCTTTCCTGCTTCACCCTGGTGAAGACATACCAGTCACAGTCAAAAGAAAAAAAATTTATTATCAAGGCTATTCTCACAGCCAGTTTTCTAAAAAGTATAAAAGGATTGTTCCCCACAATAAACAAGATAAATCAATATTTGCAAGCTAGGCTGTTTTGCTCATCAGCTAAAAAATGATTTGAACACATACATATACTAGCTAGAGAAAAAGACAGCCTTTCTTTTTCAGTACAAGTGTTAGTGTCCCTGACTGTTGCCTAATTATCATCCTACATGACTTTCATTTTTTGTACTACAAACTTACATTTCTTGCTTCAATGGAACGCATCTATTTTTGAATTAACGTATTGCTTTTCTATCATTTTCTCTTTCTTCCTTATAACATGAGTATTTTTATACATTTTTAAATAGTTTAGTGACCTTAGCAGACTGTGCCTTCATCTTCTGCTTTTAAGACAACCACTATGAACTAATCTCCAGAGACATAGGAGCCAAGGTCACTCACTCTCTTTCTAACACAAATGAAATAGGAAAATAAATTTGGGTTGAGCTTCATAACCTTCATGGAATGATTCTATTATATCCACCATGCAGCAGCAGAACAATAAAGTCACCAATAAATGAGACCCAAAAAAATTACTACTTAGTTGTTGTAGCATCCAAAGATCCAAACTTGTCATTATTTTGCTGCTGTCAGACTAGAGCTATTTGTATAGACTTATATAGTATTTCTCTTGTAAATCTGGATAAATAATGATAGTTTCTTGTGCAGCTAAAATTGCCATTGAACTCAACAGGACTTTAGGTTCCAACAGAAAATAGGTAAAAATGCTCATTTTGGAGAGAAGAACCCCATCCCATAAAGAAAGATATAGGACAAGGTCAGAGAGGTTGATTTTTGTAATGCTGTTCCCAAAGTAGGGACTATCAGTACTGCAAGAAGCAAGGCTTTAAGCAGTCCCCCACTTCAGATAAGTGGAAATTGTTCGTATCAACAGCTGCTTCTTTCCAAACCTAAATTTTGTCTACATTCTGAAGACAGCAAGCAAATACATCATTTATTTTGTAGACAAGAACAACAATGCCTCTTCGGATGGCTCCTTGCAGCTATACAACTTGAGCCACAGAGAGGAACAAAATGGCTTCATGTAAGATCAAACTATATTAACTCCTTCAGGAAAAAACTTATGGTTATGAACTATGGCAATGACACAGGAGTCTCCTACTACTTCTAGCTCCAAAACCTTGTCAAGCATCTGACTAGGGAAAGGCTACGGTATAGAATAGGAATTTTCTTCCTTTCAATTCGCATGAGTATTTGGACTTTCAGTAGCTGATGTAAATTAATATAAGCTCACAAGCCATAACTAGATAGGTGCAAAATGTGCAGATTGCATTGTAGGCGGTGACTCATGACACCACCTAAGAGGCCAAACCCTCGTAGTGTTTCATAGGCTAAAAGCGACTAAGTGATTATAAA
>JAGPOW010003648.1:84002806-84040218 GCA_030014935.1 Caiman crocodilus
AAATCAAAGCCTAGTGCGGGAAAAAGAAATTAGTTAGAGAGCGTTCGTTCTCGCCCTAGGAGTCTGTGGAAATTAAGGCTCTCAAGGTGCGACACAAAACAGAGTAGGCCAGATTTAGCCCCAGTAAATGCCTATAGAACTAAACTGAATGCAGTTGAGGTTTTGAGAATATGCTAACTGAGGCTATACTATAGATTACACTTATTTGTTACAGTATTTGCCGACTTGAAAATGGCAGACAAGAAAAGTGGATAGTAATTACCCTTTATTTTCAGGATGGTGTTATTTAAAATGGCCATTACACAAGAAAAACTAAATTTTACACTAAATTATATCATCTTGTTTAGTGAGGTGTTGTGTAACAAAATGTTTTAGAAATGACAATAGGTAAGAGAGATAAAAAGGGGGAAGATTGGAATACAGAAAATGTGCATAAAATAAGGCTAAAAATTAAATCAGACCTTTCTGTCAATGATACTCCTCAATATTCCCCTGTTAAGGAGTGACAGAAAGTAAACAAAAGTCCTAAGATGCCTTATGGGCAGGGCAGAGGAAGTCAGGAGAAGAAAAGCAACGGGCAGCAACAGACGGGGAAAGTGATAGCAAGAAACATTTACAGCACAGAGGGCGGGAAGAGAAGAGAAGCAATCACCAAACTTCTGGAGCAGCATCTCACTCCAGATTGGAGGGAAAAGGCTGATCAGAGATATTGCTGACCCCGGAGAGGGGCAGAGGGGGATCAATTCTCTGCAAGCTGCAGAAAGAGAAGTGGCTGAGCATCCCAGCAGACAAGTGTTGCAAACCCTGCTAGAGAAACGCTTGGTGTAGAACCCAGATACGGAGGCAGGTGAAGGCCTGCACACACAATACTTCTGATAATCTCTGGAGCGGAGTGACAGCTGAGGATCCAGGGGAGAGGCCAGAAGAATTGCTGTTTTCAGGTGGCTGGCACATGGGAGAGATCCCACTGGGGCTGTGATTGCTCACGAGTAAACTGGGACAGGCCTGTGCAGAGCAGGGACTGGATTAACTGAGTTTTTGTTGTGATTTGGACATGAGGGCCTGACCCCAGGTGAAGGACCATGAACCGAGTCTGACAAAGAGGCTGAAAGCAGTCGGGTTTTGCTTTCTTTTTTTTTGGATATTTGAGTGCAGGCCAAGGCCAGCCCCTGGAAAGGTAACTAAAGCCAATGGTCACCCAGGTGGCTGAGGGTGAAACAGCAGACCAACAGGCAGCATTAAAATCTGGCTGTAGAGAATTATGAGTGCCATCTAGAAAGGCTTGGGTGGGATAAAGGGGAGGGTTGGAGCTCCACAGAAGAAAACAGGGATTAAGACTAGATAGGATTACCTTAGGCATTGCCTCCTAGCAATATAATATCATCAAAGTTGTGGCAGGTGAGAAACATAAGACCAGCTTCCTGGCAGATCAGGTGATCTGAAACTGAGGTCTACCCTGCCACCGCCTGTAGAAAAATGAGCTCAGGGCAGTGGCAGCAAGCCCTACAGCACCTACAGTCATCACAGTCTTAAAAAGTGGAAATTTAAATGAAAAGAAGAGAGGAATGATATATGCTGTACTGAAAAACAGTTAATACATTACAGTTCAACTGAGGTTAATTGGCTTAGGCAATATTTTGAAAGCCAAATAAATAAATTACCTAGAAGTTGGCTTTTTTGGGATGAATAAATGATGTAACTGGCATAATTCATATTTAAAAATCTTATCCTTTCTAATGAGATTAGATATTCTAATAATATCAAAATGGCAGGCAAACAGGCTATATGCATACTAGTGAGTATTTTGTAAAAGAATTTGCAAAAATTTTAGAATTGCATTATACTATAAACAAGACTAATAGAACAAGCGTTTACAAAGTACACTGTGGCTTTTAAGAATAGTCATTTCATATGTTTGAAAACTGACACAGTAAAAGTTCTGTTATCTGACATCCCTTAGGAACAGGATGCATCTACACATGCATTTTCTCCAGCTTAGATTTACTGTGCAATAAGCTCCTTCACAATGGGAGCATCTACACATGATGCTATTACACTGTAGCAAAGCACTATGGCAACATAATGTCAGTGGGCACAAACTGTGATGCTGCAGCTATGTCCCCATAGCAATGTGCTCCCTCATTATAGCACGTTGCTACAGCGACATAGCAGCTAAAAATAACCATGCACTCATACAGGATCTCTGTGAGCTGTTACTGTGCTGTTATTTGGTACTTCCTTTTGGGCCTTTTAGAAGTAAAAATGGTGCCATAGGGGCATGTGTAGATACTCCCAGTAAGGGTTTTTGGTTAGGTATCTACACATGCAGGGATTAGGGAATAGATTTGCTCTCAGGTCCCTGCAACCCTGCACTGGGTCACTGCTGTCATATAGGGGTGCTCTAGGCTCCCCCTGGATGCTAGCCCAGGGTACAGCAACCCCCTGGTGGACTACCTGCTGCTGGGATGGAATCAATGCTCCCCTGCCCCTGCATCAGGGAGCTCCTGGCCCTGGCTCCATGATCAGGGATACAGGGCTTGGAAAGAACTACAGGGGAGGGGCAGGTCCCAGCCCCCTGCCCCGATCTGCCAGTGGGGCAGTTAGCAGCTAGCACACTGATAGCTGCCCCACTGGCAGATTGGAGTAGGCAGCTGGGACCTACCCCACCCCTAAAGTGCTTTCCAAGCCCCATGCCTTGATCACCTAATCGGGACCCAGGGCTGGGACCTGCCCCTGACTACAGGAGAGCTCCCAGCCAACCCTGGCTGAATAGAGAAATCTGCATTTGCAGCCCAAAGCTGGCTGGGGACTGCCTGAAACAGGACAGTCCCCAGTCACCTCCAGGCAGCATGTGCTTCCCCACACAGCCTGGGGCTGGTTGGGAACCGTCCTAGCCAGGGACAGGTCCCAGCCAGCCCCAGGCTGGGTGGGGAACTGTCCCAACGCAGGGAGCTCCCAGCCCCTGCTCCACAATAGCAATTGTGATCATGGACTGGGGCTGGGAACAAGCTCCCAGCCTGTTCCCAGCCCCAGCTCCATAATTGCAGAGTTGGGGCTGGGAACAAGCTTCCAGACCCCACTCTGCACTCGGGGAGCAGAGGCTGGAAGCTCCCTGCCACCGAGGCAAACAGCCATTGTCCCCACCCAGGCACATAGGGTGAGGGCCAGAGAGCTTGTTCCCTGCCCAGCTCCATGGGGGGGAGGGGAGGGAGAAGTTCCCCAGCCTGTTGTCTTCCCCCCCAGATGTGCTCTTTCAGAGCGGAGGGAAAGAGGGGACAGGCTCCCCTGCCCCAGCCAGCAGGGAGATCCCAGTGTCAGCTCCACGGTTGTGGGGCTCAGGCTGGGATACCTTATCTCCCAGCAGTGGCTCCGAGCGTATAGGGCCACTGCTGAGAGATGCTTATCTCAGGCTGGGAGACCCTCAGGCTTGGGCCTCTTTGTGGTCACAGAGCCGCTGCTGGGAGCCGAGTTCAGGCTGGGAGATAAGGGCCTCCCAGCCCCACACTCCCTGCTGACAATGGTGAAGTGGGGGTTGGGAGGTAAGGATCTCCCGCTGCCAGGGCAGGGGGACATGTGAGCTCCTGTGGTAGATAACTGACTGGGAGCAATTTTTCCCCACAGTGAGGCAGCTACACAGGCGCTACAGCACTGATACTGATGCTGCATAAATTTGCTAATTCACAGTTGCAGGTAGCAAATTTACTCGGTATTAGGGAAGTTTACTGCACGTAGGGAATTAGGGATGTTTACTGCATGTAGATGCACATACTTACTTCACAGTATAGTATGCTAATGTAAGGTTAAATGTCTCATGTAGATGCACCCAGTACTTCAGCCCTTCACATTTACTTCTAAATTTTTCATATTTATGTTTTGCATGACTCTGAGTATGACACATTCATTTGCCCTTTCCTCAGTTCCTCCTAACCATAATAATGTTAACTGTGATACTTATCAACTTCACAGAGCATTATTGTGAGGCTAAGTTTATCAGAGATTCTCAAGTGAAAGGTGCTACAGAAAGATGATTATTTACATTGGTCTAAGTTTATGAAACATAGCAAAGAATTTCCCCACTCATTGACAAAACTGAAAACAAAGCGCAGCTATTTAGAACTGTATTTGTCATTTTTTCGTCTACATTGGCATGCCCTTACTATTTAGAGAGGTCTAACCCTTCTTCCATCAACCTGAACAGTAACATGTGCATAGGATTTAAGTGGTAAGGGATCAGCTATTTTGTTACACTGCTTCCTTTATATGTATGTATATCTGTTAGGAGGAAAAAAAATCAGTTTAAGGGTAAAATCAGACACAAACTAAACTGCAATATGCTTTAGGCTACTAAAGCAGTAGCTTAAAAATTTACTGTTGCTACTTCAGTGAATGCTGACTCATAGGCAGTCATCTGCACCTAGTGTTTTAGATTTTGTGGAATGACCAGCAATTTTTATAACAAAGAAACTGCCACAGAGTACAACGTAAGCATTTCTTTTCCTGAAAGAATAATACAAACTTCTTACCCTTTAGCTTGTATTTAAAAACCTCTTACTGTTTATGATCTGAAGTTGTAACAGGAAAATTACAACAAACTATAAGAGATAAGATACAGAAAAGTCACAGATAATATAACAAAATATTATGTTTGCATAAAGTGCCATAGTCCCTGGTGTAGTTCGGAAAGCAAACAGAGTAATTAAGGCATGGATGGCTAGAATAACTAGGACTACATGCAGTTTGAAACTCTACCTGAGTAAACATTTTCTTCATAGTGCTGCTGCCTCTCATTGCTAAAATAACAAAGCAAAGTGGTTAACTGAAAGAGGGTATCTAGGATACATAGTGAAGAAGAACACAGGCTTCTGCATAGCAACCAAACAATACACTGATTTCACAAAGCAAAAAACATAACATCCTAGCTTGTAGAAAACTGGAGAGCTATTCCTCATGGATAAATCATGGTTTAATGCAATTGCTTTTTTCCTTGTTCTAAGATGGGAAACATGCCACTGCACCCCACCTTTTGCATCTGCTCATTGTGCTTTCTGCTTCAATCCACCCTAGGTGGCTGGCACTACATGGATGGTGGGAGACATAATAGCAGGCAATGTTAGAAGGAGGTCCATGCAGCATATTTTAGACTAGAAAGAGAAGAAACTAGAGCCATGTAGCAGATGCAGGCAGCGGAGAAAAACCCACTAGCCTGAAAAGAAGTTTAACATCCTAGGAAACTTGCAAAGCTCTTTGTATATGTTTATGCATGTCTTTCAACCATTTACAAACACTGTAGGCACATCCACACAAGATGCTGTAGTTGAGATTAGAGCAAATTACTGCACACTATGCATTACCATCTATACATGCAGACATAATTTTCTCTAATCCCAAGCAAATTCGTTACCTGTAAATACAAGTAGCAGATATATTTGGGAGTGATTATTGTGCCTTACAGCACAGGTAGATGGCCAACCAGGAGCAACTGTGCCCCCAGTCAGCCATGTAGCAGGGGGTAGGAGAATGCTCCCTGCCCCCGGGAGCTGCCTGCTGCTGGGGAGGGCTCCACCACTGGATCTCAAGTAGAGACAATATTCCCCTGCACTGGCAGCAGGGAGCTCCCAGCCCCTGCTCCATGATCACTGAACAAGGACTGGGACAGTCTTATCTCCCAGCCTCAGTTTTGTGGTGAGAGAGCCAAGGCTGGGAAATAAGAATGGGCCAAATATAGCAATGCATTTATGTACTTGGCCCATAAGAATCTCCCAGCCCGTGGTCCAAGGTTGAGGAGGTGAGTCTGGGAGGTACTATTACTAAGATGACTATGATCATTGTGAACCAAAACTGGTATGTTAAAGTGAACTCTGGAGAAAATCTACAATAGTTCTTCAATTCATTCAGATCAGCTAGTGTCAACATAATGGTTGCAGTTGGAACGTAGGAACTTGGATCAGACCGTAATAAGCCAGACCCAAATTCCATCTAGTCTACTATCCCATCTCCAACAGCAACCAATACCAGGATACTTCAGAAGACAGTGTGAGAACCTTGCAGGAGGTAGATGTTGGATGATTTGTCCCCACATCAGTCACATCCTAATCTCTGCTTATTAAATGTTGCTTTGAAACTCAAAGAAGGAAGTTTCTAAAATCTTTGCTATCACTAAACAAAATTATTAAACCTGTTCAATTACAAATTGCACAGATCTTTACCATGGCCAGGTTGGAAGAAAATTATATAAGGCAGGAGACAGAAAATAAATTTTGTACCAAGGGTAAGAGATTGGGGAAAACACAGAATATGAACTACAGGAATCCATGTTGGATGAGGTCCCTCACCATGACACTAGTATGACTTCTCTCTAGACTACAGCTCTCATTTCCCCTGAGAAACAGGAATGTAAATGAGTAAAGGAGGAGATGAGATATTAAGAAATTATAATGACTTGAAGAACAGTTAATAGGGGAGATAGCAACTAGATATGATTTAATCAGAAAATAGAAAATTTAAATTAATGGAGTACCTGGAAGTTTTATTTAGCATATAAACTAAAGCAAAAGTTATTAATAACAAAAGGAAATAGAAGACCCAGGAAAAGCTGAACACATCGTTGGCAGTTTTGAGGATGCATCTTAGGAGCTGAGTTTGGTCCTTCTGCCTTAGAGAAGATTTTGCTTCCATCCTCAACACTTCCAACCATGTTAATCACTTTCACACTGAACAGTCATCCACACATCTCAATGGCAAACACTATTTGCTTTACCTGTCAGGCAAACCCAGACTTATGTCATTTGACAGTCATTTTAAAAATTAATTGTATTACCAGTAGATGTATGCTTTCCATCCTTATTATATAGCTTAATTGTAATCATGTTAAATAATAAATTAATATTATATTATGTATAAAATGTGCTTTTTTAAAGTACTGATTTAAATACCTAGTAGAGGCATGTTTAAAATGATAGCAAAGTATTTGATTTAGAAGGAAAGAAATTGTAATCACAAAACCTAGAGGGAGGTGGGGGGGAGATTCTCCCATAGTAAAACATGACCAACAGTATGAATGAGTGGGCAACTCTGGTATAATTTTACACTTCTGTGTTGTACATGATAACATATGGCACAAGAGGAAGAAAAGCAGGCCCAGGAAAATGATTGTTAAATAGCCATAAATGTTCTAGTAAGAGTGAAATCACTGTGAATACATACGGCCTCCCATTACAGGTTTAAAATTTACTGTTGCTCACCTCATAAACAGGCTGAGTCCAAACATATATATAGAGTGCCGCATAAGAAATACCCAGAGGGAACTTATTTTGCCTTAAAATTTCCTTGGTTTACAGTCTCCGTCTCTCTCACATATACTGGCAGTATCATAAATGCACTGGACCATGAAATGAAAAAAAAATTATGAATTATGTGTCTTGTCCTGATTGTAGCTTGTTCTCCTGCATCTGGTCCTACACTCAAATTTACAGTACAGTTCAAGCAGCTAATAAATAAACAAACTAACTCTTTCTAATGACAGTGCTGTGACTGGTTTAGACACAGACATTTTTTACCTTATAAATGGCCATGGATGCAGTATACCAAAACTCCTAACAGTGAGCAAACAGGTAAACTCTTCCAGTTATGGGCACAGAGAAATACTGGCAATTCATTTGAATATCACAATCCTACTCTCCCTGATGCTAGTGTGAATCAGAAGTAAATTTTATTGAAGCCAAAGAACTAAAACAAATGTAAAAGTGCAGTTATACTTAGACCATACTAAATCTGTGGAATGTTAAGCATGTTAAATTTAGAACGTGCTGTGAGCAGTCACATGTTAAAGGTTAATACCATTTCTTGCCTCCACAGCTCTGATTTGCCAATAGAGGTCTGGCAAGCAGGGCTGTAGCTAGGAACCAGGACACATGGGATCCGTCCCTGTTCTGGGTGGTCACAGAGCTGGAAATGGTGCATCCTGGGATGCAGGAGGACTGCAAATTGCTCATTTTATCTCCATGGAACAGGCTGACGTTACTCTCACATGAGCTAACTAACACAAGCTGCACCTCACCTTAAGTGGTGTATCTGAGATGCTTTGGGGGCACTTGCATGAATTAACAAGTTTTAACATGTAGACACTTAGGTTTTAAGTGCCCTTATTATGGTCTAAGTAACTTTACCCTAAAAGGAGAATCAAACCCAATTACAGCTGCTTAGAAAACACAATTTCTCATTAAAAAGATCTCTTATTTTAACATAACAGTCCTCGCCATAGTGCACAGCCCCTGCCACCAGCAGCAGCAGGCAGTTGAAGTGCTTTTGCCCCCAACAGGCACTGCTACCTGGCAGCACACAGCTCCAGCCAGTGCTGCATATGATGGTGAGTATAGTCCAGCCAGCCTGCCTCTATTGCGCATGACTCCAGCTGGTGTTTGACTTTTAGTATATGACTTGTTTTTTTTCTGGTTCCAAGATGGCAACCCTTCCCTCCCAAAAGGACTAATTCTATGAGGACAAGGGGTGTCAA
Source organism: Caiman crocodilus (assembly GCA_030014935.1). Taxonomy (NCBI): domain Eukaryota; kingdom Metazoa; phylum Chordata; order Crocodylia; family Alligatoridae; genus Caiman; species Caiman crocodilus. Next base: position 84,011,319 of record JAGPOW010003648.1, read on the forward strand.
AAGCCAAGGTCTAGAGGTAGATTTTCCAGTCCCAAGATAGCAACCAAGGGGTAGGGCATCTCTCAAGGGCAGGACTACCTTTGTAGCCCTCAACAGCTCACCAAAACTCATTGAGTGCCCCACCCCAGCCAAAATAATTGCCCACCCCTACTCTAATTCAAGCTTCCAATCCTAGTAAATCCCTTGGCTGAACTAATTCTAGTTCTCTGCTCCTGATTCTATGTTAATCTTTAGCTCTGGCTTTTGGCTTTGGACACTGGTTATCCCCTGGGTTACCCAGTCTCTTGCTTGGCTTCTGACCCCAGCCTGTCCTGACTTCAGCTACAGCTTCCAAATCAAGTTGTGATTTCGTACCTCAGTAGGCTGCCCAGCTCCCTGGGAATCAATCTGTTGTGTAGTCATGCTTCAAGTATCTAACCACTATGGAGGACTACCCATGCCCTGCTGCATAACACCATTTCCAATATATTTCTGTTAACAATGATCAATACCACATCTTGCAATATGATTGCAAAACAGTCTTGTATTGTTTTCTTTCTTGTCTTGTGGACTCAGTTTATGAAGCAAGGCAGTGTTTTCCCAGTCCCAAAACCATTTCTCATAAGCTCTATCTTGCACTTAGACTCCTAGATGTCCCCTGTGGTCACAGGAAATTAAAAAATTAAAATTGAGATCGACAAGAAGAGCAAATGTTACCTGCTGCATGCAGCTTGCTCAGTATTGTTGCTTATAGGCCAGTGAAAGTTGTGGACCACTGGCCTAGACTATTTTAATGGAACAATCAGAGAAGGACAATATAAGACTTTTCCTATTAGGGATTAACCAGAACATAGTCATATCTCTCTCCGCATATTTTAAAAAAAATACATTCATAGCTTTTCTCTAAAAACCCTTCTTCCAAGAACTTCATACATATTTATATAGCATTCTAAATGTATCTGAGCCTTTAAAATGCCTAAAATATATCTATCAAACTAAAAAAGCAAAAACCCTTGCCCTGAATTTATTCAACTCCTGTAGAGAATTATGGTTTCCTCTGTTCTTATTTACTTTACTGAAGTAGGCAAGCCCTTCTCTAATTCTGTGGACATATGGCATGATCCAGAATCAGCAGGGGTCCATCTATCGATTTAATGGGCTTTAGGTCAGGCCTATAGAGAGCAAGTATAAACAAATCTGCCCTGTTGTCTACAGATGGTGAAGCCATTCAGATAAAATTAGAACTGGCCTCACACTTCATTACCCATTCTTCAGGCACATCTGAACAAATCAAAGATACAATGTGCCAGCCATCTTGTTAAAAGGTCATTATGGCAATGTATTTATTTATCTGGCCCATTTCTACAGGCTCAAGAGCTTCTGATAATCTGATAGAAAAGCTTTGGATAAGCACTCCTACCTTTAGAGACTGATTTTCATGTTCCCCATTTACTGTATTCCCATAAATTTTATTGCCTCTAACTCGTGTTGTACATACTAATTAACTTGAGACAGCAGACAATGACATAATGCACTCCAGATCCTTAAAGACAAGTAATCTTTGCCAGGCTAAAATACAATTAGAGACATTTTTGGAACCCATTAACTTATTATCCAGAGACTCTGTCAATTTGATCAGAATTAAGCTTGCAATGTGTGACTAAACTGCATGCTATTTGTGACATTTAATGGGCAGGTTCTATTGAAGGTTTGATTAGTTGTATCCTGGTTGCCAAGGGAACTCCCACCATGTAGATGTATATGCCTTCCTGGAGCAAAGGAGACACCAATTGCAGAAATGTAGGGAGAAATGTTTAGCAGAGAGAGAAAGCAATCATGTCAATTCATCAGACAGGTAGGCAGGCAAAAGGGTGCAGTACTTGACTGTAAGATTAATCTCTCTCTCCCATCCACACCCAGAAAGGAGATAGCAAGTTGGATCCTCACAAGTTGGATCTGCTTGCTGAAGAAAGCAAGCGGCAACCTGTACAGTTTCTGAAAACCATTTGTGGTTGAAAACTGTAGCTCAAATCTGACTTAGTACTGATTTTTAATACTCCGCACTTAAAGCAAGCAGCTAAATACTAGCTTTCAGTAACATCAATTCAATTCACTAAGGATTTTGGCTAAATGCCTTGCTCCTGCAAACGACATGACACACATATGACCATAATATAAGTTTGAACAAAGTAACTGAACTACAAATATTATACTAAAAATAGAGGCCACCAACATAAAAACATTATTAATATATAATAGTAAATCAAGACATTAATCTATAATATTGCTGTATATAGATTCACAATTGAAACAATAAAATCAAATCTAACATTAAAATGCATCACTCATATCAGTAATAAAGAATATTTCACTCTAATTGCCTCAGCCTTATAAGCAAAAATTGCAAGACTGCTTACAAAATTTGAATCTGTTTGCTGTAAAAGACAGATTAATTTCTCTGTTTAAAAAATCTATCAGTTTCTGCAAGAACAGTAATAAATAGGTTCTCCTTATGTCATTATATAAAAATATTCTACAACATAGTGGACAGCATCTTCCAAAGCTCCTAGACAGACTGGGTAACATCTTTCAGCACTTGGAATGCAAAATCTACGTCCAGCCAGAACAGGTGGGGGCATCTGTTCAGTCCTGAGTCTAATCAAAGAGGGTTGCCATTTATTATTGAGATTCAACTGTAAATACCTTTCCCCCCCACCCAATCTAATTTCCAAAGACTGTATAAAGGGGCAATATGAGTAGGCTAGCTATTGCAAAATCATTCTGCCTGGCAATATCTCATATCCTCTGGAAAACCTGAACCAGTCTGATAATTTTGTTTGAACTAGCAGTAGACATTTACAGAATGGTGACCTTCTCCTTCTAATGAGACGTCTTCATAGTAGCTGGTATCTAAGGAGGAGTTTTAAAAAACAGCTGTAATCTCAGGCAAAGTAGGATATTTAAATAAGAATTAATTTGACAGCAAGCAAAATAAATAATCTCTTGAAAAGGCTCCCAAATCACAGTGGCTGACTAGCTAAGGACTCGGAGTAGGGGACAGAAAACAGACTAGTAATATAATGGTCAAAGAAAGTAATACAGGACCTAATCCAAAGCCCACTGAACTCATTGTAAGTCTTTCCATTAATTTTAAAAGAGCCAGCAAAAGCAATTCAAGTGAATTAAAAAGTGTATGCTGGCTTCAGTCAAGGCACTGAATTTTAGAGCATATGGCCAGAAGTCAGGAGTTCTGAGTCCTACTATCAATTCTGTCACTAGCACATTGTGAACTTATGTAAGTATTTTAACTTTTCTCTCTCAGATTCTAGACGAGGAAACATAATATGTAATGTCAATGCTACTCATTGTTAATATAGCTGTGTGACAGAAGATGAAACTTTTCTGTGTAGAAGTAGAATAAATCCATACAATGAAACTTATTTAAAACCTAAATATATTTGTCACTGCAATGTACAGGCCACTGTCCATTTCAATTCCCATTGCTTTCTACATTCCAGTAGGTGCTTTCCTTGCATATAGCAGGACATCAATGGCAACAGAGCTGACATATGGCTGTAGTGTTCTAGTGTCTGTGATTATTTTCTTGTTTTCTTTATAAATCAACCCTCCCACCTGCACTTTAAGATTAAAAAATCCACAGCAGAACTTTGATTTCAAATACCAACTTAAATGACAGCATCATCATTCAAACACTAGGTACAGATGGCTGACATTCTAGCAGACTAAAACACTGAGACCTTGCATTATCTTGGGTCTTAAAGGTCTTCCTCTGGGGTTGTAAATTCATTTCAACTAAATATGCTTTATTACATTGTGTATTGATACAAAGGGCTGCCTTCCTTAACCTTCAAGAGCAAAAGATTGTTAGTTTTTCCTCATTTTAATTAAATATTTCTGAAGACTGTTTTGAAACAGAACTCTGGAAAATAATTCCAAGATTCGAATATTTCCAAGAGCTCCCCATGCAACTTGTAATCAGTCTCAAAAGATAGCCTGAGCAGTGATGACTTAAATTATATCCATAGATACATTTCTGACTAGCCTGGACCTAATCTGCCAAAGCAATTAGGTTCATGTTTAACTGTTCAGACATATGCATACTCCCATTGACTTGAGTGAGTTTACTCACATGCTTAAAGATAAGATCATTCTTAATTGCTTTGTAAATTGGGTCTCCCCATTGCAGTTCATTTCATATAGTTTTAAGACGCTCATATTTCATTGGTCCCTGCCAATTATACTGGATACTATATAAAACACATTAAGAAATTGTCTCTGTGTCAACTAACCTAAACTATAATAAGACAAGACAGGAAAAAATAAGAAGTGAAATATTTTGCTCAAGGTCATGGAGCAGTCAGAGGGAGAATGAAGAATAAGACCCAAGTGTCCTGTGTTTGCACAACACACTAGACTGCTTCCCAAAGCAAACACTGGAAGCTTCTCCAATAGCTCTTACACAAGCTCAAGAAGTTGTAAATTATCCCAACTTAGATTCTCAACATCCTGTAGGATGCCCAAGGTGCCACTGCTTGTTTCTTGCATCATTATTTTCACCTAGTAAAAGTAGACTGGAAGATGCTAAAAGTGATAACCAACCTGCTAGTGAAAGAATGTGGAGTAAATGGATATTTGTAGGGTTCTTCCCAAGCCCAAATTTTCTGAAAAAGCAGGTGATCTGGCTCAAGATCAGCCCTAGCTTTATAAATACATGAAAGCAGTTTCAATATCGTGACTGTGTCTGTTTTGGAAAAAGATTTCAAACATATCTTTTGGCTCAGGGAGACGATGGAAAGAACGGAAAAAAAAAAGAATAATGTGTACCAAAAGAAGATAAGAAGCAGAGAATGTTTTGAAGCTTAATGAATGAAAAAGACTGACATGAACAAGAACCTTCCTGAACAGGAAAGATACTTATAGGATTATTGAAAAGGCCCAGAGAAAACCTATCAGCAATGAATTTTTAAAAAGAGTATTAAAGAACTTTAAAACAATCTGGCGGTATAAAACTGGTACTTCATAGCAAAAACATTCAAATAGAATCAGGCTATATATGGATGTTACTGGTGCTTACTTGCCCTCCTAAGCAGATATAACAGGTAGATTTTCTTTTAAAAGAGCTAACAACAATTACTGTTTTACTTACAAACAATTCTTGATTCCAAAAAAAGAGGATAATTCTGAGTCTTATAGAACTGCATAAAGGAAAAGAAGGAACATCTGATTGGCCTAAAGTCAAGGTACTGAAATAACAAAGACTTGGAAGCAAAGTAGTAGTACTGGAATGAAGAAGTAAAAAAAGTATTCAAAATTGTCATTCCTAGAGAACTAAAGGTAGTCTGTTAAAAAATTATAATAGGTGAATGGTTTTTAAAATGTCCAAATCACTAATACTATTACTTTAAGAATCAGGTAAGTTTGATCTTATGTAAGAACACACAGACTTTAACCAGGTAATCCATATTTCTTAAAATCATTCTAATCTCTACTCTCCAAACATTTATCTTAAATAATTGTTTCATCCTTACCTTAAAAAAATATCAATAACTATACAATAGGCATAGAACTTTAATTTCCATGTTGTTATGCATGAGCATGCATAAGCCTTCTTTTACTGAAAAAAGGGGGAACAATTTCACACACCATCACGTCAAATAAAATGTGTGGGTTATTCTACTTTAATAATTGCTTGAATCTAATTAATACAAGTTGATGAAATAGTGTTCTTCTGTTACGTTATATAATTAGATTGTTATTTGGCAATCCAAGTTAGTAACTGTAACACAATAATGAAATCAATAAATGAAATATTAAAAAGATTAAGCTTTCACTAAATAAAAATTACCAAAAGATACTAAGTTGAACAGCTGTATATATTAAACTCTGTACTTAATTTGATATTGAAAAAGCATATGTAACTTTGGAAACTTACCTATGGTTTAGCTTCTATTTAAATCATGAGATACATATTTCTGAGATAAGAGGTAAATGATTGGTTTTGAACACAGATCCATATCCAAATATAGCATAAAACTAGGGCTGTGCAAAATAGCACTGCTCCATTTTCATTTCTGTTTTGACAGGACAGTGTTTTGTTTTGAGTTTTGTTTCAGTTCAAAACCACTGTTCCGATTCATTTCGTTGAAACTGTTTTACTGTTAACTTTGTTATTTTTTGCCTGATTCAGAAGAAACTTGCAGATATGGTAGCCCCATATGAGGCCATGAATCCTACCAAACTTCAAGGAAATAGGTGCAGGAGATTCTGGGAAACTGCACCTCAAAGTCTTGAAAGCAGAACTCATGCCACATGTGTGTTAAGGCACAGTGGGGTGAAAACTGCAGGCATGGTAGCCCCTGCTGAGGCCATGAACCCTGCCAGTTTTCAAGAAGATGGGTGCAGGGGGTTTTGGGAAACTATACCTCAGGCTGCTGACAAGCAAAACTTGTAACATGGGTGACACTGTGTAAGGGGCCTCTACATGACATGGTACTGTGCCTCTTCCTCCCCTACAGCCTCATCTCAGTCCACCACTTTAAAAGATAACAGGTAATAAAACAACAGAGAACTGCCAGAGAACTCTCCCTGCCAGCCCCAGCCCCAGCCCTGGGGCTTAGACGTGCCTCAGGGAAGGATCACAGTCACTGACAAGCTACACAGTCAATACAAGACTCCCTCCTCTTTCCCCTCCCTCTCCTTACTTTCTGTTTCCCTGCAGGCAAGCCTAGCTTGAGCTTCAAAACTCAAAACAATTTGAAACTTTCAAAACATTTCAACTGCCCTCATATTGTTTCAAGGCTGTTTCAAAGGCCTTCATTACATTTCAATTTTGTTGTTTGGAGCTCAAAAGGAGTCAAACAGCATCAAAATGAAACAGCAGGCAAAATTTCACACAACTCTACTTAGGACTATCACTACCTGAAATATAATCCATGCTTTAATACAATAAACATATGCATTTAAACCTGTCAGGACAGAGAATTTTAAATAGAAGGTGTAGATTAATTTAGCACAAGTTGTATACCCTGATACAAATACAGAACATTTGAATTTATGGACTTAACCAATTTTTGAAATTGTATGGTATATAAATATCATGATTTCAACAAAATATAATATAATATTTTAATATCCATAATACATGTGCTACCGGTGGGGTAGTTTTTGACACTGATACTGCAAGATTCAATATGCTTATCTGAGAACAAACAGAAAAAGAAACTGTAAACTGTTAATTTCATTTAATATGAAAAGGGTTGACACTGTCTAACCAGCTCTTGGCAGTGAAAAAGGGAAATGTTCATCCAAATATATTACAGTTAGAATGTCCTTGAGAAGTGGCTTGGGTACTCAAACTATGGATGTTATTGATTGCAGCAAGTTTGCCAAAGAGGGATTTGCCAGATACTTGACAAAAGAAATGTTTTATCCAATGAGTACTTAATACTTATTGACAATGTCAGTCATTCAGTCCTTGCCAGAGAAAGTGAATCATATCAACTCATTCCAAGATCAACAACATCCATTACTATCTGGCAATGAAACATGCCAGTAAACAATAAAGTTCCTCACCATTTATGAATGTGAAGAGGCAATAGACATATTTGCAAATGTACAGATATTAATTTCCATGTCTTGGCTAAATTCCAATGTAGATAATTACATGTGCCCACCTAAAGTCCCTCTGTGATCTCAGTCACATTAGATATTCTCAAGTTCCTGTTTCAGTCTGCTCATCAGTGCTGCAAGTAACTGTTAAACAATTGGAGGTGACTGCATTCTATTGATGAATGAGTTGCATATGGAGCAAAATCCTGAATCCTTTAGTCAGATTAAAACCCTTAACATCCTTAGTCAGATTAACTGTAGAATTAGAAACCATATTCTGATTAGATCATCTTAGAAGACTAAAAATTATACTAGACAAAACTGTGCATCTCAGCCATTAAAGTTATTAACACTGTTAAGTGATACTGGGTAACAGATTTTTTTTAGTTCATTCTGAAATTACTTATGGTCTTAAATTTAAACTCCACTTAAATCAGGACCTAAACGAGCATGACTATAGCTAAAATGTATTCTTTTGCTGTGTTATATTTAGCATTTAGCAGCATATTTCAACAGAATGTTGATGGAGCTAATCAAATATTAAAAGTTAAGCGCATACTTCACATTTTTACTACAGCAAAACCAAATAGCAGACAGTCTCCTTTTCAGCTATAAATACAGTTATTTTGGAGGGAAAGGAAACAAGAAAACTATTTTAAGAAAGTAAAGAAAATAATTATAAGTTATGCTTTGTATGAAGAATTCTGACCTTGATCAAAATTTCCATCAGATCACTACTTTAGAATATCAGCTTAAATGATACAGCGTTGAAGGTCAACAAGAAAATTCTATTAACATGAAAAAAAGACACTCCTTCTTGGAAATGAGTGACCTCATTAGAACATGTCAGGTTTTTATATACTTACTTAAATATGTATAAAAGGGGTAGATTGATTGATCAATCTGTATATTCTGTGCCTGTTAGTAATGGAAGTTGTTTCTCAATTAACTATGAAAATTATCGAACCCAGCATCTGTAACGTTTAGACCCCTGAAGGACAAAGCAGAAGAGATATAAATAAAGGAATGTAGGTAGTTAGAATGTTCACTACATCTTTTTTGATAAATACCCTGAATCCTATGATACATTTTGCTTTGTCTATGACATTGTCTAATTCTCATCACAGCATAAGTCATATCAGTACTGTAGCAAACAGGGGCGATCAGGGCAACTGACCTGGGCACCAAAGCGAACAAGTGCAAATAGGTGCTGCTCAGCCAGGGTGAGGCACAGGACAGAGCGGCAAGTGGCTCATTTGGGGCGGGGGAGGGCACATGAATACAGGAAGGCCAGCTCTCGTTTCTGCACGCACTCCTGGCCAAGCATGGAGTGGCACGTGCTCCCTGGATCTGTGCATGGGCAGGCTGCCATTGCTGGCTTTGCCCCAGACACCAAATTTGCTTGCCATGGTACTGAGTCATGTAAGATACTGGTAGTGATGCCTCAGTCATTTATAAAATGCAAATGACACCAATCTTTTTCCAAATCTCATAATGTCAGTATTACAGACACAACTGAAGAACATTTCAATGTTCTTACTACTTCACTGGGACCACATCTACACGAGACGCTCACTGTGCAGCCGTTACTGCAGTAGTCTATAAACATGTACTAAATGACAGCACAGTAACCAGAGTTGCTGCACAGTAGCACCAATGAATGGCTTTTTTGTGATGCTACCATGCAGCAGCCCAAGTCTACTGAGTAGCAGCATTGCATCACAGTTTCTGCCACATGACACTACTGCACAGTAGACTCGAGTTGCTGTGCAGCGAGAATCTCATGTAGATCTGGCCTGGGGGAACAGCCTGCTCTCATCTCTGTTTTTCACATACCTTATTTACAGTTATTACATTATTATTCAGAGCCTAGCTCAGTCTTTCCTGAACTGTTTTCATCTTATTAAGTTTGGTTAGCTCCTTACTCATATCACCTTGTCTCTAATTATGTCCTGTAAATTGACTGTACCTAGTCAGTTTCATGCGTGCTAATAGCATAGCACTGACAGAGACTGGGATGATCTAGAATAGGAGATGATCATCCTGGGCCAGATCCAGGCTTTGGGGGATCCTCCCAGGCTAGATACATGGTGCCAGTAGCAATTGTGGTGGGGTCACATTTAGACAGCACAGGTCTGGGAGTAAACAGTGATGCGGGGCTGCATTCAGGCAGTGGTGTTAAGTCACACCTGCCACCAATGGATTCAGGTGCCCTAAATTTGTAGCAGGCAATGCCTTCCAATCTGTAGTAGTACACCAAACTACTGGCAAACTGAATGAAATTGTTTGATGACTCAGCTGTTTGATACCCCTGGTCTAGAGGAATTAAACCATTTCATCCCCACCTCCCATCAGGCAATTTTCTGATTCTTAAGCAAGTCTTCTCTATGTAGCTGAGAATGTATTTCCTTTCCACAAATGATAAAGACTACTGGATGGTTCTTGTTATATATGGCATTGTTGTGGACCTAATTTGCTTCAGCACTATGATTACAGGTTAATTCTTCGTTTTATTTATCCTTTTGGTTTATTTACATGTTTGTTTGTTCAAATGAAGGAAAAAAGAGTATTTATTATTTTAAATATGAAATGGTAATAAATATTTTACATAAATATTATAGACACACACACATATGCATTTAATACGTATAATTAAATACACTTTCCCCAGGGCATTTTGCTGATAGTGCACAGAGAGAGGGAGAGTGTGTGTGTGTGTGTGTGTGTGTGTGTGTGTGTGTGTGTGTGTGTGTGTGTACACATAGTGTGTCTACATATGCAATTAATGCAAAGCAATAAACTCTGAAGCAATAAATGCTGGAGTTTATTGCCATTTGAGCATATGTCCAGGACCGCCACATCATTGAGCTGGGTCAGAGCAGCCCTGGTTGGCAGGGACCCCCCAGGTGGGCGGGGTCAGTTCGCCAACCTGGGGCTGCTCTCCCCAGTTCAATGTGCTGTAGAGAGGCTGGCTGTGGTACAAGGTTGCTTCAGCGGTGCTAGCCAGTAGTCAGGCCCCACACTGAAGCACCCTTGTGCTCTAGCCCATTGGGGCAGCTTCTTCATGGGTGCTACTCTGAGCAGGATAGTACCTGTATTTATAAGTATTATCCTGCTGTGGAGTAAATGAGTTTATACTCCAGCCTAATAAGTGTGCACATGTAGACGCCAAGACATTTACCGTGCTGCTAATTAGTCCACTGTGCATTAAATGTCTCATGTAGATGCACACACTGTGGATTATGTCTCATTCATACCACCAAGCAAAATGCCTTACAGAAAATGTATAATAAATAATTAAAGTTTATTAAACCTTAAGTAAATCTGAGACAATTGCCAGCAACTCACCTGAAATATAAATATGTATGTTATTTTATCTTATGGTTTGCACTGCATAGTCACAACAAGGTACTGAATTATTCTTCAGAACTAAGAAAACAGTTGGAAGCATACAGTACTGAGCCTCAGGAGGAAGGTGCAGAGAACATTGTTAGATCAATTCCACACTGAGTAATTTACAACGGGGTTGTCTTCCAGTCACAGAGAAGTGTGTTTTGTCTTCATCATATTTAATAGCAATTTTCTTGCGTCTTTGTCTCTACTTTATGAAGATTAAGCCCGTTTTCTGGATACGTCCTTCCTATGGTTGCAATTATTTCATCATTTTCAATCCCTTTCTGAACTGAAATCTAGTGCCCAACTTCAATATCAACCAGCACTAAGGGCAATAAACAGATTTGCAGTAAAAAAACATATGGCCATGAGAAAATACTGTTTCCTTTGATCATGAGCAGTCATTTGCAACTGTCCCTTGTGGAATGGGACTGGCACAGGAGCTTGCTTTCAAACAGAATTAATGGAGAATAAAAGCCAAAAAGTGTCCAGGAGGACAAGGCAGCCCAATCAGCTCATCATCACATGAACTATGTGGCAGACTCCAAAAGCAACTCCAAAAAACATTACAAATAACTGCCTCATTTGCCTGCAGTTTGTGCCAAGGAACAAAACGTTGCCTTTAGTAAATATCTTCCACTGTTTAGTATCTGGGTGGTAGATTTACATTTAAATATAACAAAGCAGAACACAGCGCTGGTCCTTGAATAGACTAAATTCAAACATCAAATACAGTTCCTAGAAAAATTTATCAAGTTTAACAGGACAAGAATTATTACATATACCATATCTACTCACATACCTACCATATGCAGCTTTTCCCCAAAATAAGCCCTCCAAAATCGGAGTGCGTATCTTCAGCAAGCAGGTGATTATTTTTCCACTAGACTATAAGCATAAAGGAATAGAAACAGGAAGACAGTGCTGCAAGATGGCTGCAGGGCTTCTCTTTGTACCAGCCTCAGAAAGGGAAGGAAGGAACGAACACAGCTTTTGCAGCGGGGGAGAGCATGAAATTCAGCCTTCACAGAGTTACTTCACAGAGAAAGCAGTAACTTTCTCGCCACTGTAGTAGTCCAGACACCCTGCAATCAGCATACAGGCACAATTGAAATAAAATTCTCTCTCTTCATTCCATCTTCTTAAAACTAGGTGTATATTTGGGGGATATGGTATGCAAGAAAATACAGTAAACAGTTAATATATTATATTAATATATTATCGTTCTGTTTGCTTTTGCATTTGGTTCAATAGCAAGAGAACCACCACCATGTTTTTTAGACACTGCTGTAGATCTATTCAGGGTTGCAAGGTGCAAGCTGCTTTAAGAAAACATCCCACTGCTGTTGAAACTGGTAGAGCTGGGGTAAAATCATCATCTCATACCATGGGGGAGTTCTTACTATAATAGACAAAGACAGAGAGAGAGAAACAACATATGCCTCATTAGATACCCAAAATATAATCCTCAAAGAAACCAAGTGTTCTTAGTCATGCCTGTTTTATATCTCTGTGTGCCTCAGACTTTTTTTGGTGGGGGGAGGAAAAGCCCTTTACATCTTCAAGTCCGAAAGATAACAGCTCAGAACTTAGAGATGCTTTATTTATTTTCTAATTAAAGATAATTTGCCCTTGACCATATTTGTCAATTCTGCCATCCTCCTACAGGATGGCAGTATCACTTTTCTGGGGAACAGCTTAGACCTACTCAATGATTATTAAACCTTTTTTAAGTGTTGAAACAGAACTTACTTAGTTAAATGCGACTTGGGCTAGCTTTTTGCACAGGTGGATTTTACTCCTGGAGCATCTAAAACAGAAAATGAATGGGTAGATTATAGGGAACCAACCTCATTTGGCCGCTTCTGTCATTTACCTTGAGCATATCACGTTTCTGGCATCATCCTCCAAAAATCATGTGATCACTTAAAAATCACAGATAACCTGCTTCTACATTGTATCCAGGCAAAATACCCACTGTTTGTTGTGCACCATGTTCCAGACTAAATGAGGTCTAAGGTCTGAAATGTGAAGCCATAGTTCACAAACCTATATTCCAAATGGAAATGAAAGGCATTGTTTGGCTCTTCAGAATAGAGGTAAGGGAATGATATATGACCCTGTGGTGATATGTGACCCTGTCTCTGTTATTTTTTAATTAAGATAATTATTTGCTAATGAAATTACAGCAAGTAACTAACACTGAAATCTTTTTCTCTTTAAACATTAAAAGTGTTTCTAATCATATTATATTGTTTTCTCTTTGGTTACTGGTGGGTATGCTGTAGCAAATCATGTTAGATCAGATTAGTCATGATATAATGTGACATGACAGAACAGTGTGACCCAGCACAATGTGGCAGTGCTACAGAAACCTTTATAAATACACATTTAGCCTCCTCTAATAACAAAGTTGATGATTTGTTGAGGGCTTGAGACTTTTACCCATCACAACCTGTCCTTTTCATTTAATAATCATTCTGGAAAACCCATTGAAGAAAAATATGGCACATGGATTTGAAAAGATTTCCAAATGTCACTGTTTTCCAAGCCTGAAATAGCATGAGCCCTAACATTTTTTTCTTTCTAATCTAAGCTTTTTTTTAGTTCAGTTATAAGTGTCTATATAAACATCAAAAATGTCTCAAGTATTGAATGATGCATTCGACGGCCTTGAAAATTTATTGAATGACTATAGTTGCATTGCTGTCATGTGTTCCCTCAGAAATTGCAGTAGGGATAAAATGCAACAATAATCGCTGAAGACAGATATTCCATCTCCTATTTAAAAAAGAGCTTTTCAAAACAGTCTTTGTGTTTGAACTCTATACTGAACAGCTACAAAATTAAAGAAGTGTGGATCTTATATCTTGTTTTATATACCTACGGGTCAATCATAACACATTATGACACACCTCAAGACAAAACAAGGGTATAAGGGAAAATAACACTCAAAATTAGTGGACTCTGAGGTGACATTGAACTATACAGAAACTTTTAATTGCACAGTTGACAAAGCCCATTGCCGTGGCACACATACATGTCACATGTGCACCCCACAGTGTTAAGAGCACTACAGAGCAGGGGGGAAACAATGTACTTACAACTGTTAAAAGAATATCCATTCTGAAAATTATCCATCAAAGAAAATAATAGCTATAATTGTAACTGGTTTCTGACAGAGAACATAGAAGAGGAAAGGAGGAACAGAAAATGAAATCCTAGTCCTATTAAGTCCATGATCTGCCTTTAACTTCAGTAGGGCCAAGATTTCACCTCAGCTGGCTAACTTGAATTAGTGAGTATACAAAACATACTACATAAAAGAGAAAACACAAAAGGGAAAGGGAGAAAAATTAACCAAAGAAACATATATAGGTAATAGTACTGTGAACTTTGTCAGATTCCCCTTTTGGCTCACCCAAAGTCAAAACATTGATGGGTGACATTTTGCAGATAAATTAGGTATATCTGTACATTTCTTTTATTCTGGTGTTTCATCTTTGAGAGAAAAAAGAAGCAACCTCAGATATATTATCAAACAGAAATGACTGGGGAGGGGGGCAGATACCTGTGGCAGTAAGACATACTCTATTCCTGCACATAATGACTTCTTTTGAATGTTTTATGGAAGAAGAAAGACTCGTGCATTGCTTTACACCTTCCTGTTATTTATGGCAGTGATGCTCAACCTTTTTACCCCACGTTACATTAATGAGCTGACAGAAATTTGTTTATGCTGGTGACAGTGCCTTTGCCATCTAAGTTAGTGACTTTTCAGGTGTGGAACTCACACTTGATGAAAACGTGAGACTGATGTCAGAGCACTGCGTAAACTGGTGCCTCAAACCAAATATCTCAAAGACTGTCTCAAGCGTTTTTCATCTGCATAATGCCAGTGCTAACCATGAACTCACTATCACATTAAATAATCAGCCTCTCAGATTCAAAGCCCACCCAGTTTATCTTAGAGTCGTCCTCAACTGGACTTTAACTTATCAATCACACCTCCAGAAAACTGCTTTAAAAATCAAAACAAGGAATAACCTACTTGCCAAATTTTCAGGCTCCACGTGGAGTGCCAATTCATTCAAGCTGCATTCATCTGCTCTTTTAATGTGTTATTCAGTTGCAGAATATTGTGCCCCTTTATTGGCTCATTCATCACGCAGCAAACTAGTGGACACCCAACTGCATACTACAATGCATCTTGTGTCAGGCACATCACGCCCCACTCGACTCCCATGCTTACTAGTACTCAGTAACACTGCCCCCTCCCCACCATCCCATCCCTGCATTTACACAAAATGCTTAAGTAAACTTACTGGTCAGTCCCTGGGATAATCCTATGCTGTCAGTGCACTGGGACATATTCTACCCACCAATAGGAACTGAGCCATCAACTGGTATCTGTGCCAGAACTGCCTGCGTGTTTGGCTTGCTGAGCGCTGCTTAGTGGGTTTGTGGGCCTGGGTGTATGCTTTGAGAAGCTAAGTGAACTGATTGCTGATTGATTGCTGCCTGGGTGTGACAAAGGGCCCTAACAAAGGGCCCTAGCCAATCCAGACCCAGGAGAGGTATATAAAGGTAACACTCCAAGAAACTAGGGAAGTAGCAAACAGGACAGTTTGCATGCAGGTTGCAAGTCAGTTTGCAGCCCCCGCCCCCACCCCAACCCTTTGAAAGAGAGCTGGGAAGGTAAAATTAATTTTTTTTGTATGTAATTAGGACTAACTAACCTACATAGTTTTATTTTAGCAGCTAAAACTCAGCTGCTAGACCAAGACTTAAACCCCTTGTTTAGTTGTCATGTATGTCTTGGATGGTTACAAACTCTTCAGGAAGGACAGACAGGGAAGAAGAGGAGGAGGAGTTGTGCTGTATGTGAAAGAACCATATGATGGCTCAGAGCTCCAGTATGAAACTGGAGATAGGTCTATTGAAAGTCTCTGGGTTAAGGTCACAGTGGGAAGCAACAAGGGTAATGTTGTGGTGGGTGTCTGCTATAGAACACCAGACCAGGAGGATGATGTAGATGAGGCTTTCTTCAGACAACTAGCAGAAGTTTCTAGATCACAGGCCTCATGGGAGGCTTCAATCATACTGAACTCTGGGACGGCAACACAGCAGTTCACAGGACCACAAGATGATTGAGTTGATGATAGTGGCAGTGACCACAAGATGATTGAGTTCAGGATCCTGACAAAAGGAAGAAAGGAGAGCAGGAGAATATGGACCTTGGACTTCAGAAAAGCAGACTTTGACTGTCTCAGGGAACTGATGGGCAGAATCCCCTGGGAGACCAGTCTGAAGGGAAAAGAAGGCCAGGAGAGCTGGTTGTATTTTAAAGAAACCTTATTGAGGGTACAGAAACAAAGCATTCAAAAATGCAAGAAGAATGACAAGTATGGCAGGTGACTGCTTGGCTTAGCAGAAAACTCTTCAGTGAGTTTTAACAGAAAAAGGAAGCTTAGAAGTGGTAGAAGCTTGGACAGATGACTAGGGAGAAGTATAAGGATATTGCTCAGGCATGGAAGAGAGGATAAAACCAGGAAATCCATAACACAATTGGAGTTGCAGCTAGCAAGGCACAGTTCAGGCAAAAGGCGAGCAGACTTCAGCGGTGAAAGAACAGGTAAAGGACTATTTTAAAAAACTTGACATGTACAAATCCATGGGGCCAAATGGAATGCATCCAAGGGGAGGGAGGGAGTTGGCTCATGTGATTGCAGAGCTGATGGCCACTATCTTGAAAATTCAGAGCAAGTCAGGAGAGATCCCAGACAATTAGGAAAAGGCAAATATAGTTCTCATCTTTAATAAAGGGGGAAAAGTAGGGTCCAGGGAACTACAGACCAGTTAGCCTCATTTCAGTCCTTGGAAAAATCACGGAGCAGGTCCTCAAGGAATCCATTTCTAAACACCTGGAGGAGAAGAAAGTGATCAGGAACAGTTGGTATGGATTCAGCAAGGGCAAGTCATACCTCACCAACCTGATTTCCTTTTATGATGAGATGACTGGGTCTGTGGATGAAGGGAAAACAGTAGACTTAATATAACTTGACTTTAGCAAGGCTTTTGATACCATCTCCCACAACATTCTTGCCAACAAGCTGAGGAAATATGGGTTGGATGAATTGACTGTAAAGGTGGATAGAAAGCTGGCTAGATCATCAGTTTCAACAGGCAGTAATCAATGGTTCAATGTTTATTTGGCAAGAGGTGTCAATTGGAGTTCCCAACAGTTGGTCCTGAGGCCAGTTTTGTTCAATATGTTCATCAACAATCTGAAAGATAGGCTGGATTGCACCCTAAGCAAGTGCACAGATGACACTACTAGGGAAGTAGTAGATATGCTACTACTAGGGAAGTAGTAGATATGCTGGAGGGTAGTGCTAGGATTCTGAATGACCCAGATAAATTAAAGCATTGTGCCAAAGGAAATCTCATGCGGTTCAACAAGGAAAAGTACAAAATCCTGCACTTAGGACAGAAGAATTCCATGCACTACTACAGGCTTGGGATCAACTGGCTAAGTAGCAGCTCTGCAGAAAAGGACCTGGGGGTTACAGTGGACAATAGGCTAAATATAAGCCACAAGTGTGCTCTTGTTGCCAAGAAGGCTAACAGTATACTGAGCTTCATTAATAGAAGTGCTGCCAGCAGACTGAGGGAAGTAATTATTTTGCACTGGCGAGGCCTCATCTCAAGTATTATGTCTAGTTTTGGGCCCCCTGCTATAGAAAGGATGCGAACTAGTTGTATAGAGTTCAGTGGAGGGCAACAAAAATGGTTAGGGGACTGGAGCACATGACTAATGAGGAGAGGCTAAGGGAACTTGGATTATTTAGTATGCAGAAGAGAAAACTGAGGGGCAATTTGATCGCAGCCTTTAATTACCTGAATGGTGGTTTCAAAGAGGATGGAGCTAAACTGTTCTCAGTGTGGTTACAGATGATAGAACAAGAAGGAATGGTCTCAAGTTCCAGCAGGGGAAGGTTAGGTCAGGTATTAGAAAAAAAATTCTCACTGGAAAGG
Organism: Caiman crocodilus; assembly: GCA_030014935.1. Lineage (NCBI taxonomy): Eukaryota > Metazoa > Chordata > Crocodylia > Alligatoridae > Caiman > Caiman crocodilus. The sequence continues at coordinate 84,029,358 of JAGPOW010003648.1, forward strand.
TGGTAAAACACTGGAATGGGTTACCTAGAGAGGTGATAGAATCCTCATCCTTGGAAGTTTTTAAGGTCTGGCTCAACAAGCTCTGGCTAGAAAGATCTCATTGAGGATGTCCTGCTTTGAGCAGGGAGTAGACTAGATGACCCCCTGATGTCCCTTTTGACCCTAATTTTCTAGGATTCTAATAGCTTGGCTCCCTTTAAAGACATCCAATATTTATTATCCACCCTTTCAACACCCTTGGACTTTTCCTTACTTACTCAATGGCATGAAGAATGGCTAGCACCAGTCAGTCACCACATCATCTCTGACTATACAGTCAGTCAACTAGGACTTAACTGGCCACATCACTATTGGGCACTTCAGCTGTTTTCAAACTGCATAGGGTCTTTCTGCCTGAAACCTATACCAATGTGGTCTTCACAATGACAACAGGTGCTTTTGTGGACAAATTCAAACCATGTCCCACATTTTGTGGGACCTTTTAGAATGCTACCTGGTAGGCTTCAAGCTCTTCAGTGATGTTTACATCATCGTATGATGGCCAACACCACACAAGTTAAATAAACTGGATGTGTGGTTCCCAGTGGGCCCAATCCAGCAGCACAGAGGGAGTCAGGGGGCAAGTCAGCCCTGACATGGCTACATGGGGGAAGGAGGTATGGCTGTGCTGCAATCTAGCCACATGGGGCTTGAGAATTTGTCAGCAAGGGCAGGGGTGGTAATATTAGCTGCCACAAAGCCCCCACCACCAAATTTTACTGACTGATGGGGAGGCTCAAAGGGCCAAATGCTATGGCTCCCTGGGCTGGGGGGATGAACACCCTGACTTAGTGTTGTAACACATTCCAAAACTACATCAGACTTTTAATGGCACCCCCAATAGATATTAAAGCATTGTCAAAGCACCCCACTTCAAACTTGCATTAAAACACAAATTATGATCAGGGCTCTATGTGTTAAACAATTACCTGGTGCATTTTCCCACCTAAGAATTGTACCATTCTGGAGATGGTGGAAAACCCATCTTAACAGCTGCAAACTGCTGACAAAAAGGAATTTGATCAAATCAAACTTACTTCTTTCAAAAGTAGAAATGACAGTTGGCAGCTTAACTGCTTGAAAGTCAATGGGAATTAGGATCCTAACCAGTCTTTGTACCTTTGAAAACATACAGTACATATTTTACATTCTACTAACCTCTTGACCTCAATACTATGTGTCTGTTATTTACATTATACAATGTGAAAACAAAATCTTTACAGCTTTTATACTTCTGTCTTGTCTCCCTTCATTTATCCTCTCTCTGAACCAAACAGTATTGATTTTTTTTTCTGTTTCTCATTATATGGAAATCTTTCCATACCTGAAATACAGCAATTTTTGTCATTTTTCTATGAGACTTTTCTAGTTCTGCAATAACTGTACTGAAATCAGATGACCAGAAATCAGCACAACGCTCAAAATTAGAGCACTGCATGAAATGTTATCAGGATATAATTCTCTATCATGCCCTTAGTGCTTCTGAACATTTTGTTTGTCCTTTCAAATGCCCCTCTTTACACATTTTCACTGCACTAACAGCAATGATTTGATCTTTATCAAAACAAAAAATGTTACCATACATCATCCTCTTCACTTTGTTATGGTTCTTAAGCACTATAAAGACAGGACTTTACCATCATTGAATTTACTGTGATTTTGAAAGGACCTCAATTTCTAATTTATCTTCTAGATATCCTAGAAGTTTTGAACATCAAACACCTGAAAAAAACCTTAAAAAAGCAAACTAAAAATTGCATTGGCAGATGTCACTGAGTAGTACTGCTTCAAACTCATCCAAGTTCTTTCCCTTAGATTGGGATTATGTGTTGAGAAAATATCCAATATATTTATTGTTTTTTTATTCAAGATTCTGTGGAGGCTTTGTGGTCCTAAAAGAACTCTGTGAGCAGATGGAGAAATTGTGCTCTGGGGCATGCATAGGCATTATATTTAGATTGATTTAAACAGATTTAGTTTGATCTAAATCTGTAGGCATTCAGGCATTCAACAGTATCTAGGTTGGGTTAAAGATGGTGCACGCAGCCTAAACTGAGGCCATGTCCAAGGTATATAAAATTCTAGATTGAGAGATAGGGGGTAGACTGGTCTATCAATTCTAGTGTGCCTACTGTCTTTCAAAATCCCTGTGTGCATTACAGCCTTCTCATCACTGGCATTCAAATTGCACTTGACTTCTCCCACTGAGCACTGGACAAAGTTGATCTCTAGACCATCGTAGGGCCAAAGAAACACAACCCTTCTCCCATGCCCTGCCCCAAACTTCAGGACAGACTAACATGTGAAGAAGCTGTGTCCCCCACACATGCTGTAGACCTCCAGGCACCAGAGACCCAAGGCTATGCCCCCACACCACCAAGACCTCATCATGAAGCACCCCATGATCCACATGCAGACCCAAACACTGCAGCTAGAAGAACCCCAAGACTCAAGCACAACCCCACTACTCAATACTCATGCACTGAGCCAGAAACCCCAAAACTCAGGACTTAGGCACAGCTCTGGACCCCGACACTCACAATGATCCAGAAACCCTGAATCCCAAGAACTGGGCACAGCTTCACAGACCCCACATTTCAAAGGCCAGACCCAGGCGCCCCATGACCCATAGTCCAGCATGGATCTGCCCACCATGAGCTAGTGAAAAGTGGTTCTGCTTGGGAAGCGGGGGGGGGGGGCAGAACCTTGGGATCGGTCTGGCATGGAGGTGACTCTGTCACCTCTAGGTCTTGGCTGCTGCTGCTGCTGGGTAGCTGGGCCACATTAACCTGGACTTACAGGGGTGTTTCTGCCAACAGGCAAATGTCCCCCAAGCACTCATGCCTGGCAGGGGCTGTAGGCATTCAAGTTAGGACAAACAGATGGATGGCTCTGGAAAATCTAGGAGCTGATGGGATATGGCAAGCTGCTGCAGAGGTTGCCAGGTAGAAACCACTGGAAAGTTTGAAGCCAGATGACGGGGGTGCGGGTGTGGGAAAGGTGTGCATGCCCAGCATCTCAGGAGCACCAGGTAGAAACCTCTGGAAGGCCAAGGGGTGAGGAAGTGGCCTGCCAGTGGAGCTATAGTCACTCTGGAGCAGAGGTCACCCCCAGCTGTAGGAAGACAGAGCCATGTGCCAGGACACACACCCACACGTATCTACCTACACCCTCACGGTATGAACTTCACCCACCTGCAGACACTAGACTTCTTGAGCACTGCCACACACCATGGCAGAGCCCATCCTGTCCTCCTCTAGTACCCAACTCTAGGCACAGAACTGAACAATCATGCAGGTGAGGGATCTTGTCTCCCTCTGAGGGGAGCAGGACATCCAAAAGCAGCTCCACAGTGGGCACCACAACAGGGAGATGCTTGAATGGATTATTGACAGATGTGGGTGCAGAGCCATGACCAAGATTGGAGGCAGTGCAGGGGGAAAAAACCAAGTGAATGAAGGTGCAGTACAGATGCACTTGCAATGCCAACAAGGCACCCAACAAGGCATTCCATGAGGACTTTTCCCACTTCCTCATTACCAATAGGGCTTACCACCACACCACACACTTTTGGACCCCACAAATGAGGACCCAGGGAAGATCTCTGAAAGCACAACTGTTGAGACCTAGAACCTGGTCCCTGCTGCCATGCCATGCTTCTCATAGACAGACCCAACACAAGCATCCTCCTGCTTCCCCCAGTCCTCAACCCTACTAACTGTGGGTGAACTGATGTGCCCAGGTTCACCATTTCATGTTTTGAGGTCCTGGGTCTTCCACCTCCACTCCTCTGACATCTCCTCAGGAGCCCTCTCAAAGATGCCAAGACAGCCCACCAATCCTCCTGGTTCTAGTATGAGAAGCTACAGAGCATCTGTGCCCACCTCTCCTCCTTATTCCAGTGCTGATTCTGAGATCAAACAAAAGCCCACTGTCCAAGCAGATATGGCACTGCCCAACATGGCAATGACAAAGACCCAGGCACTGAGAAAAATGTGAAACCCCTGAAGGGAGAAGACGATGACTGAGGGTGGGCTGTGTCCATGGCCAGCAGGGCTGGGAGGTAGTGATACAATGATGCTCACTGGTCCTAAACCTGCTGTATAATCTCCAGAAAGCACCTACTGGGCCCAACCCCTCTCCCTCTCCCCCCACACACAACCTGTTGGGGTGAGTGGCCTCTACAGGTTATCCTCATGATAAGAACACAGAATCAAGCCATTTTGATTAAAAAAAAAAAAAAAAAATGAAAGAGGGGTCCCAGTGCATGGATAGAAAAGGGTGCAAGGTGGTGTAATATCCCCACCCTGTCCACTTAAGCACCAGACACAAGGTGCTAACTGCTTGAAAGTTTTTGTTCGCAACTGACAAATTCCACGAGTGCTGATCCAAGATACCGACCCACGGCTTTGGGCATTTTGAAACCCATCAGCCAGCATGTGGAAACATAAATCTGCTTTAGTCACACTGCCCTCCTTCAGTGCCTACAGACATGCTTATCCACATTCTAATTAGAATGCTCCAATGTCGCCACACCATCACATACATCAAACTCTCATGCATTTCAAAATGGCCCTGGGGCATTTTATCTAAACCTAGAACTTTAGATAAAGCATCCTGTGGCCATTTTGAAATGTTCAGGGGCTTAATATGATTGTGAGTCATTTTTATTAGGGAAGCTGTCTGGAAAGCACCCCCCTCTCCCTTCCTGCCTCCCCAAGCATGTATACAGGCAGCTCTTAGTTCTCATGGCCACTGAGAACTACCCACTCCTCCCAACCACCCCAAATGCTAGCACAAAACCAGACCTGCCCCACTCTGCCCTTGAGTTCCAAAACAGGAGCCACAGTGTTCTGCCCATCTCCCCACCTCAGCAAGGATAGTAGGTAAACCTTTCTTCCCTCCAACCTCTCATATGACCCAGTGTCTTGGGGACCCAGCCACTCTGCATTCACTCCTCTCCCCATTCTGAATGTGTCCTGCAGCACCACGAAGCCTAGTGACAAAAAGTGTGCTCAGGCCAGCAACATTTGAAAACACAGCTTTCAGAATCACCAGAATTGCATTACAACAGGAACCAGAAGAGATTTCCCCTTTGTCAACCTTCCTCCCTTTCTCTCCTACCCCTTTTTCCCCCAAGATAGGCACTGATGAGAAACTAGACATCCCATGACAGAATAGTAATCACAGCTAATCTGGTCCAGAAGTCAGGTATCTCCAATGTCAGATATCTGGAAAGAACTGTAGGTGGTCCTTGAGCAGGCTCACCATCGATTCCAGGGTACAGTCCATGGGTGCAAAGCCACACCAAGTCTCATATCTCTAGGCCTGTAAGAAATGGCTAGTATTCACTTCGGATTAGGATTCAGCCAATTTGGGGGACAGTGATTTGATTCGATGATTTGAATCACTGTCCCAAATCATTTTGGCTGAATTGGATTTGGATATTTGGCTGCTCCTGAATCTTTGAATCACCCGGCCCCATCCCCTGCCCACTCTTCTAACACAGCAATGGCTCCATGCCCACCGCAGCTCCCGGCACTTTGGGAAAAAAAGACCCGACTCACTGGGTGCTGCTCGTGGGGGGGCAATCCCTGCTGCCCCCCAGTGCCCCAAGCTGCATGGGGGGGCTCTGTCATGAGCCCCCTGCCTACCCCTCTGCTGCCCCACCCACCCCAGCTCTGGCCCTTTAAGAAAAAAAAACCCCAAAACCCCAAACTCACCAGATCCTGGCTGGTGGGGACAATCCCCACTCCACCCCACTGCCCTGCACCACGTGGGGGGCTCTTCCATTAGCCCCCCAAAGCCCCAAGGCCTCTGCTGGAATGGTGAGTCCTGGGGTTTTTCTCAGGGGTTTTTTTTTTCTTAAAGGGCAAGAGCTGGGGTAGGCAGGGCAGCCATGTGGGGGCTGGCAGTAGTGGACAGTGGGGATTGCCCCCCACCTGGCAGCACCCGGTGAGTGGGGCCTTTTTTTTTTTTTTTTTTTTTAAAGGGCCAGGAGCTGGGGTGGGCGAGCAGCCATGGGGGGGCAAGCAGGGGATGGGGCCTGGAAGGGGTCCCTCCATGGCCCCCTCTCCCAGCCCCCCTTCCCCGCTCCTACTTACCAACTCCAAGTCCAGCTGCAGCTCCCTGCTGCAGCCACTGGGGACTGTCCGAATCATTGAAGCTCTCCAAATCTTTTCCAAAGATTCAGAGAGCTTCAGATAAATTCAGACCTTTTTATTGGTCCCTTGATTATATCTGATTTTGGTGATTTGGTGACCAAATTCAGGCCAAATCTCCTCTGAATCGAATCACAACTTAAAGCTTCACACACCACTACACATCACCACCAATAATTGTCTTCTTCTTCAACAATCCCTCACAGCTGAAAATAGTCATCTTATCTATGTGTCTGGAGATGGCTGATGAGGCCTATCTAAGATCAACAGATTCTACTGCAGATCAGACGTGCATTTCTGTGCAGGCTGAATGTATTTGGTCCATGACGCTGTTTCTGCCGCTCCCACTTTTCCATCTCCTCTTGTTATTGTGAAGTTTCTGAACTACTAAGATCTCTTCAGCAGATTCTTCCTCCATTTAGGGTGGTCCTCCCATTGGCAATAGTCTCCCATGACATCAATGTTGCATTTTTTTCAGTTGGCCTTGAGGACATCCCTGTAGTATTTTTTCTGCCCTCTTCTTGAGTGTACACCCTTGACTCAGTTGGGAGAAAAAAGTGCTTTTGGAGTCTGGAGACAACATCCAGATGATATGGCCATCCCAATTAAGTTGATGTCAGATGATTGTTGCCTCAGTGCTCATGGTGTTTGCTTGAAGGAGGATACTAACATTGGTTAATCTCTCTTCATGCTGAATTTAGAGGATCTTCCACATACAGCATTGATGGTACCTCTCCAACAACTTTATATGTCTCCTGTATGTTGTCCATGACAGCTCCATAGAGCAAGGTGAGAACTATGACTGCTTGATAAACCATGATCTTGGTTTATCAAACACCCATTTCTTCAGGCATCCAAAGGCTGCATTTGCACATTTGTAGTGATGTTGGATTTATTTGCCAATGTCAGCTTCCTGTGAGAGATGGCTTCCAAGCTACAGGAAATACTCAATGTTCTCCAGAGTCTCATCGTGAAGCTAGATTACTGGAGATAGGGACTGTTCATTATAAGCTCATTGGTAAAGGACCTTAGTCTTCTGAAGTTAAGCATTACTTCCATTTTCTTGTATGATTCAGTAAAGATATTGATGATTGCCTGGAGGTCTGCTTCCAAGCCTGAATCAATCTTCGACCACCCCAACCACAGGCTAGTTAGGGCTGCTTCAGCAGTCCAGCTGGCACAAGGGGTAGTGTCCCCAGATACCAATTGGCCAGGTTCCAGAAGCTCCTATTTGTTTCATTCAATTATTGTGAGCCCTAAGGCCCACCTGGTTAAGTAGTAGCCCCTACTTTATGGGGACTAATGGATGAATGAAACAAAAACATTCTAGGGACAACAAATGCACAAAACAGGACAGGAGTGACCCCTTTGGTGCCACCAAGGCTGTAAGTGTGTTGAGGATTGCTTGTCCTGAGGTGAAGCACTTTATTTTTCTCAACATTGAACTCCATCAGGTTCCGATCCACCCAACTTGCTAGCCTGTCTAGGTCTGCCTGTAACTGTAGCCTATCTTCAAGCATGACCATGTTTTCCCATAACTTGGTGTCATCTGTGAAGTTGGCCAGTGAGCTCTTTACCCCCACATCCAAACCATTAATAAAGATGTTGAAAAGTACTGGACTGAGCACCAACCCCTGTGGGACATCATTGCCCACTGCTTGCCAAGATGACACAGATCCATTCACTACACACTTTGGGTCCTATCCTGCAGCCAGTTTCTCACCCACCTGACTGTCTCAGTTAAGCCCACAATCCTCCACTTTTCTCACAAGGACATCATGGGATACTAGATCAAAGGCCTTTTGAAAGTCTAGGTATACAATGTCACCCTGCTCTTTTGTGTCCAGATGGCGAGTTACCTGGTCATAGAAGGAGATGAGGGTGGAAAGGCAAGAATTCCCTGTCATGGAGCCATGTTGGCTGTCATTCAGAATCTTAGCTTCTGCAAGCTTATCCCAGATAGACTCCTTGATGAACTTTAGGACTTTCCCTAGGATGGAAGTTAGGCTGATTGGCCTATAGTTACCCAGGTCCTCCCTCCTGCCCTGCTTGTGCATGGGCACAACATTGGCCCTTTCCAGTCCACAGGGACTTCTCCAGAGCACCACGAGTTGTGGAAGAGTTTTGCCAGAAGATCCACAATGACTTTGGCCAGTTCCTTCAGCAGTCTTGGATGAAGATCATCCAGTCCCGCTGACTTGTATATGTCTATTTTATTAATTGGTCATACACCAATTCTACGGCAATAGTAGGAAGATGATTATTCCTACCATGCTCGTCCTCTCTCTTACCTGGTGTGGTTTTCTCCTGGGTCCAGTGAAAGACTGAGGCAAAGTAGTCATTCAGGAGTTCAACTTTTTTCCTGAGTAACCAGATGTCTTGAGTTGTTGACCAATGGTCCCACGCTCTCATTTGTTTTCTTTCTGTTCCCTATGTAACTTATTGTCCTTGATTCCCATTGCTAATCTAAGTTTAGTTGCCACTTTATCCTTTCTTATCTGTTCCCTGCAAATGCAGGCCATTGTAGAATAGTCCTTCTTGGGGCCCACCCTGAGCTTCCATTATTTATAAGCCTCTAAATTCTTTCTTAAGAGGACCATGATTTCCCTTTTTAGCCAAGACAGCTTCCCAGCCTTTCTGTTACTTTTTCTCCACATGGGAATGAACTTCCTTTGTGCTTCAAGGATCATGTCCTTAAAGAACAACCATTCGTCATGCACACCTTTCACTTTCGATCTCTGGTCCCACAGCACTTGTCCTACTAGAGACCTAAGCTTGTTGAAATTGCATTTTTGAAGTCCAAGACTTCAAGCCTGCCATCTGATTTGTCTGCCTTACGTCAGACTGTGACAATGATGGTTTCATGGTCCCTGTCACCCACACTTCCTCTATATTTAAGTGAGTCAGCAAGTCACCTCCTGTAGCCAGGACCGAGTCTAGCAGAGCAACACCTCTGGTTGGCCCATGCACCTCCTGAGTCAGAAAGAGCTCCTCGACACAGCTCAGGAAAGACTGTGACCATTCCAACTTGACTGGGTGTTCCTCCCAGGAGATGTCTGGATAATTAAAACTGCCCATGACAACAATGTCATGTGCATGTGCAACCTCAGTCAGTTCTCAGGTGAACTCCAGATTGAGTTCCTCCCCCTGGTTTGGTAGTCTGGAGTACACACCTGCAGTTAGGTCTCTCTCACCACTCCCCCTGCTGTAACTTGACCCAGAGGGTTTCAAGCTGTCCATTTTTTAACCCAATGTCAGACCAAGGAGATGCATCTGCTCTTTTACATTCAGAACAATGCCTCCAACTTTTTTCCCCCACCTGGTCCCTCCTATGCAGGGTGTAGCCCTCTATAGCTACACTCCAGTCATGTGAGGAGCCACATCAGTTCTTTGTAATCCCTACTAGACCATAATGCACATTGGAGAGCAGAAAGGCTAACTCCTCCTGCTTATTCCTCATACTCCTTGCATTAGAATATAGGCACCTAAGTCCTCCTATACACACACATACATACAGAGAGGAAGAGAGAGAGAGATTGGTGTGTACATACACAGAGATCTCTGTGTCTCTGTGTGAATACATATGTATATATACAAACACATACACATGGAGAGGGTGTAGGAGGACTCAGGTATATATACTGATCTCAATCTCTGTGTGTGTGTGTGTGTGTGTGTGTGTGTGTGTGTGTGTGTGTGTGTGTGTGTGTGTGTGTGTGTGTGTGTGTGTGTGTGTGCGCGCGCACGTGTGTGTGCGCGCGCGCGCGCGCATGTGTTATATGTATATATATGTATGTACACACACACACGCATAGAGAGAGAGAGAGAGAGATCAGTTGGGCAATGTTTTATTGATATATTTAGTGTTGAAGTAATTTGGAAGCCTACCAGTGTCTCTATCATCATAATAAAATTAATTCTAAAAAAAAATTATTTGTTCTGTTGTTTGCTTTAGGTTTTCTTATCATAGAACAATTAGAGCTCCTGACCCCTTCACTAATTAGGATGTGGGAACAGCTGCCCCTGCAGCCACAACTACTGCCAGCAGGTCTCATCATGTCTGGCAGCTGGGCACAATGGGTGTGTGATGCATGATGTGGGGTTTGCAGAAGAGGGGTGGGAAGGGGTGTGGAAGGATGTGGGGAGATGTGAGGGGTGTGGGTAGGTGTGGTGGAATTGTGGGGGGACTGCAGGTGTAGGAGGACTCTGTGGGGACAGCTTCTCAGGAGGGGTGGGTCCCCCACCCCCAGGATGCAGCCCCCACACACAGCACAGGGGCAGCTTCCCTGCAGGGCCCCAGTCCCCACCCCTGCAGAGCCCCAGCTCACCCTTGCAGCAACAGCAACCAAAGTGCTTAGGGCCTGCTGCTGCCAGCCTCCCCATGGCATGACGCAGCTCCAATTGCCTCAGAGCCAGCATTGCCTGTCCCGCTGGTTGTGGGTGCAGCCCAGCTTGGTGCATCACTTAGTATCATAGTATCTAGGGTCAGAAGGGGCCTAAATCAGGCCATCTAGTCTGACCCCCTGCCAATGGCAGGAATGAGTGCCAGGGTCACAGGACCGCAGCCAAGTACCTATCTAATCTACTCTTGAAGATGCCCAAGGTAGGAGCAAGAACAACTTCCCTAGGAAGCTGGTTTCACATCCTAGCCACCCTAACTG
>JAGPOW010003648.1:84043648-84055763 GCA_030014935.1 Caiman crocodilus
GAGCAGATTTAGATTGGACATTAGGAAGAACTTCTTCACAGTTAGAGTGGCCAAAGTCTGGAATGGGCTCCCAAGGGAGGTGGTGCTCTCCCCTACCCTAGCGGTCTTCAAGAGGAAGTTAGATAGGCATCTAGCTGGGGTCATCTAGACCCAGCACTCTTTCCTGCCTATGCAGGGGGTCAGACTCAATTATCTATTGGGGTCCCTTCTGACCCTAACATCTATGAATCTATGAAACTACTAGTAACAGATCAGGCAGTTGAGGTTGTTACCTTTCATATAAAAGTCAGGTCTTTTAAATATTAGCTAAGACTAGAATATTCTACCTATAAAGGCACATGGAAGGAAACAAATATCTGATAAAGACGCTACTACCATTCATAGCATAAATTAAAGTTATGAGGTAATTTTGTGACATTCTATGGATTTTAAAATAATTATTATATTGCTTACCTTTCAAAATGTTTTCATATGATCCTATATCATCCACTATAATAAAATCACTTTGTAGCCAACATTAATCCAAAAATACATGTCAGTAAAATGAATACGTTACCAGAAAATAGAATGAGGCCAATGCATTTGAAATATAAAGAAATTGCTGCCTAAGGTGATAAAGCTACAGCAACAATCCACAGCTAATTTATTTTAGGTGTATATATGTCGTTCAAAATTTAAAATATCCCAACAGAAAAAGTCAATCTTAACTTTCACTGGATTATTATAATTTCTGAATTGGTTGACCATCTTGCTTTATGCCTCAGGGAAGTTTTGTATCAAACACACCGAGAAGCTGACAATCCTCTGATGCAGCTTTTGCTTTCATAAAAACGATAAAAAATTACTAGGACACTACTACTTCAGTGATGTATTTTTTAACTATGCAACTGACAGCTGTAATCTTGACTAAGTGACTGACTGAAATTACTTGAATGGATATCAAAATTGTTCCTCTCGTAATCTCTCTTCCCCAGGCATGGGGGTCCTTGCTGTATAATGCCACCCTTGGATTTGCTGTGGTCTGCATCTTAAACTATTTCTTTTACCTTTAATAGTCTAACTCTTAAAAGATCTGATTTCATGTTGTGTTTTTTCTTATCCATTTTCATAGAAGAAATGTACACAGATAAAGTGCCAGCATTTCGCTTTATGCACTATTTAAAACTCATCTTGCAAGTTGTATTCTCCAGGCAGATCTCTACACCTCCACAAAACCCCTCTATGTCAAAAGATGTCACACACATGGAGCAGCTTACTGGATCAAGATCTAGAAGCTTCAGACTATAAAATTCCATGTTCTTCCCATGCTCACCCTACTGTCTAGCTCATCTTTTATGTCATTTCTAATTTCTTTTTTGTGTTTATGTTTGAGGTGTCAAATCTCATTATCTTCCTTAATATTATATTTTCCACATTTGCAAAAGTTGCTTTTTTCTAATTGTACAAACTAAATTAATGTTGCTTTATTCATATCAGCATATGTTTATAATCATCAGCATTATTCTCCAAGCAACATTTGATAAATATGTTCTCTCCAACCCTTACAGTGATAACAATCTTCCCTATGCTAATTTGCATCACTCAGAGTCAAGTTGAGATGCTTAGAGGAACCTGAGAACAAAGCTAAAAGGACAAGCATAGAAAATTGTAAAGAGCAGTAAAGAAACATTTTGAAATATGATACTTGAATCACAATTAGTCTCCACCAGAGCCAAGCCACAGAAGACTGTGGCTTTTCCCTGGTGCAGAGAGGCTTTATATACATGGCCAAGAATTTCAGGTGGTGTAAATAGGTGTATACCAACATGCAGTAGCTAAATATAGACTAGAGGGGGGTCCTGAGCCATCAACTCCAATCCCCTGTGTTCTCAGGCTAGTGTTAACAAAAGGAGTTCTCCAAATCACTACTTTGGACCTTGAAGATCTGGCCCTGTGTTTCTAGTGATTCTAGAACTTAAAGGAATGTGTAGACGAAACTGGGTCCCTAAATTGCAGTGGTGAGTTTTAAAAAACACTACTTCAATTTAGGGCTGATTAAACCCCCATGTTGTGCACACACCTCACAAACCTGCCTACCTCTCTGGCCGGGAGGGGAGGGTGAGCTGCCAAAGCAGTCCCTGGGCTGCAGGAGGCAGGGGTGGTGCTTCCATTCGCAGCACAGCACCCCAACCCCAGGCAGCACTCGCCTGCAAGCACCCAGCTCGGGTGGTCCTGCAGGGCTTCACTGCATGGCTGTAGGGGCAGCAATCTAAAACTCCTTGAAGGAGTTTTAGTGTGCTGCGCCACAAGTCATTTAAAGTGCATTACACCAGTGAATTTCCTACAGCAGCTGGAATTAACGTGAAATACGCCACCAAGGTGTGCCAACACCGACATCGTTAAATTGATGCAAAAGTATTTAGCCTGCTTTAAAGTGTCATGCACATGCATCCCTCATTTCATCTACACATGGCCTAAGTGATTAAGTTAAACTGATATAAAAAGCTCCCCAGGACACACTTACTTTGGTTTATATCATCCACATTTCAGTGTAGCTAAATTCATTTGGAAGCAAGGTGAAGCTAAACTAAAATAAGAATGGCCACCTAGGGTGTTGTACTAATGAAATGGGGCCGGAGCAAATGGACAAGACTAAGTTAGCTTTCTCTTGTGAACAAACACACTAGTTTAGTGAATTTGTTTTCTATCTGCCAACTCATTTGTTCTCGCTGGTATTTTTCAGAAAGCAGTAGAACATCAAGTCCAGTCTTCTGTATTCTCAGGCTAGTGCTCATGAGTCATGACACATGCCAATTATACATCTCTGAAGATGTAAGCACTATGCTATCATCAGAGGACTGACATAGAAAGAGAGGTAAGTCCATGCCCATTCAATACTTGACATCTTTTGATCTGTTCCAAGTCAGCCAACAGTTCCAATTACTGCAGGTTGCAGGAAGGGTAGGTGATCAGCCAGGGATGGGACCTTTAATGTGACAACATCACTCCAGCACCACTACTCATAAAACTTACTTAATTTAAAATAAAGTAGCAGGCCTGATATATTACCAGTTCCTGATTACTACCAATGTCTACATTTTCTGGGTCAGAGAGATGGATGCATTGTAGGAAGATTGTACATTTTACCAGAGAACATCTTCCTTGACCAACTGCTGGTGGGATGTCCATTGTTCCCTGATGCATAAGAGAGGACAAAAATGTAAGGAATATAAAGGAAAAAATAAATCAATACACTTCTTTTCTCATGATATGAACTAAAATGAGAAGTTTGGAGGAATTGGGGGGGGGTGATTAACCCCTTGATTCAAACAGGCTGGGGACAAAAGGGTTCAGGAATGTTTCGCCCTGCTTCTCTTTTCCCATCCAAAAAATCCATAGACAATGTAAGAAATAAATGCTTTACTTACAACTATAACACACCATAGACACACTCCGTAAACTCTACCACGAAGCACTTAAATGCCTCATATGCACATCTGTGCCGGCAGTTCCCTTTACACAAATATCCACGACCAAAAAACCTCAAACTGTAGGGAACTCAAGAGCTCTTTAACACCTATCTGATGCAACCTATCCAATGGGAGCGTCCGGGGGTGAAAGGGAGCTGTGGATGCAGGATCTCGGTAAGGGTAATCAGGCCTCTCCATTGTCGTGTAGGTCCCGTCTTCCCTTTTCCCGAGCTTTATTTTTATACTGCCCCAACAACCAATTAGATCGGGTCTTTCATTCGCATGCTTTTCAAGCTGCATGAGCTGGGGATTTTGCTGCATGCATGCTTTGCACAGCTAATTGGGCTGCACCCGCTGTTTCCCCATGCAACAAGCACAGTTTGCTGGCATTTGGTCACTCTTTATCACTACTTATTTATCACATGCCCCTTGACCAAATGCCAAGCTGGCATATGCTTGAGCTCGAGTACTTCCCTGTTTACACTTAAGTTTCATATAACTCAACATTATTAACAATTTATCAAAGGTGCAGAAAAGTCCAGCAACTCCGATGGTATCAGGTCTATCTGCCCTGGCTGAGGTCCGTCGCAGATAGGTTCATCCACAGCGGCGGGTGTCCATGTCTCACACCACGTCAAACATCGGCAGCTCTGTACCATGTCGGGCTAAAAAACAAACTTAAGATTCATTAACAACTGTGCTACGTTGGCTTAGCCAATTATGATGGGCCAAGATGGTGCGTGCGGGTGAGACTGCTGAGAGAGAGATTAAGTAGGTATTTGGATACACGCCGGGTTTGAGTACAATACCAGGAACTGGACTTGGACACTTGCTAGCAGCTGTGGGAACAGCTAGTCATACTGCTTCCTGCGCCAAGTAACATGGCTTCCAAGACAGATGTGGTACCAGGGTACACTCATCCCACAAGGCCTTGGTAGCATTCATGGCAATTAGCACGTCATTGTTGTACTCGGTCCAGTTCTTGAATGATCCATTCTCTTTTAGTCTCAGTTGTTCTTTGTACAATCCTATCTGTCGCTCCACAACGCTGTTAGACTGTGGATGAAAAGGCAAATGATGATGCCACTGAACGTTATATTCCGCTGCAAATCGCTCCAAACCTTTAGAGTTAAAAGGTGATCCTCCATCAGAGTGTATGATGTGAGGGACTTGCCAATGAGCAAAAGCGAGTTGTAGGCATCCTTGAATTACAGAAGTAGTGGTCTTTCTTGATGGAAGGACAAGAATCTGTCGGGTTCCTAGATCCACGATTGCTAATCCTGTTTGGTGGCTTGGCTCCTGGGAGTGGCCCAAGTAGGTCTACTTGCCACACCTTTCCTGGAGCATAATATGCTGGGTTATAGGTATCTTTTTGGTGCCTATGATGCACTGGTTTTTCTTGTGCACAGGCAGAGCAAGCCTGGATTACCTTTGTCCATTGCTCTGTGCTTGGTCCCTTTTTCCTCTTGCTCTCTCCAGCAGGCTTGTGCCCTCTTTGCTCCAGGGTGTCCCCAGTGTTCGTGGAGCCATGCCAGAAACGGGTTGGTGTCGACAATGTCTGCGACGTACAACTGAATCGTGTCCTCTTGGTCCCTGGGTTCTTGTTGGGCTAGCAACTGATCCATGACGGTCCATGTCAGGTCAATGGGATCGAGTGTGCTTGATCACGGGACAGATGGAGAATTTCAGCAAAGTTGTTTTAACATCATCCCAAAACTCCGTATGTTCTTTTTTTGTGCCATTCCGGTGACAATCCTGTATATGTACTCTGAATCTACAGGTATAATGGGCACTGGGAGTGTTCCATCATGGTGCTGATAAGTGTGCCTAAGAGCTAACTGGAAGCCTCGTAGTACAGATGCTTGAACCAACTCTTCTGGATAAGCTGCTTGGAGCTTATAGTTGTGGCAAGGGTCACAATAATATCCGTACCCTCCACTGCCACGAGATGTGCCATCTGAGGCTATCCATGCTGGAGATGTAGTTCCGTACAGCTGTGGTACAGCAAGATTGTCTTCCTCGAAGGTTGAAGTCATTTCTCCGTCTGTGATTTGCCACGTCAACCAGTGATACTGATGACGGAGGACTAGGGCACTCCAAGTTTTCGTTGTGCCCTGATATTCTGGATGTATCTTACCAGGATCAAGTGATTCCAGTATGGTTCTGCCAGGTGAAATGAGTACACCTGGATTCACTGCAAGGTGCTCTCCCAGTTGAGCTGCAAGCATAATTTTCCCTAAGCAGCCATATCAGTGCTGGTAGTTTTGAAGTGTGCAGTGACCAGTGTATGCAAGGTTCCCTGTTTCAGCGTCACTAGCTGCAAACCAAATATGCTCCGTAGTATAACCTACATGAATTATCAGAGGGTTACCAGCAGGGGGTGCGATTAAGCACATCTCCTTGCCTTCTGCCATAACCTTTTCCAGCATGGCTTGATCATATTCATCCCAGGGAGTTCTACACCGCACCTTCTTGCAAATCTGATTCTGTAATCTTTGGAGGACCCTTAAGTGTAGTGGTGTTAAAAAGTGACGAAACCAGTTTAGTTGGCTGAGCAAGCCTTAAAGTCTGCCTGTGTAGTCGGCCAAGGCAAGGGTAACTCAGGGGTGGCATTATGTGCTGTCCCTGACCGCCACCGTCCCGTGAACTTCGTCCCCAAAAATTTGATGTCTGAAGATGGCTTGCTCATGGATTTAGTTGAACTCACTGTCCATCCTTGGTCACTCAAGTGGGTTTTCAGGTTTGCCATAATGGTGCGAACTACAGAGTGATCATGTCCTATAATGATGATGTCATCGACATTGTTCGTATTTGGACCTTCCGCAGTCTCCAGGTGGAGAAAATAAACATCCACATCATTGACATAAATATTAAAACAGAATAGGTCCAGGAACCAATTCCACCAGTGGAAAACAACTAGAAACACACCTGCTTAGCGACAGCTCCTTGTTTTGCCAGTGACAATCACCGATCAGCAGGAATAAAGCAGGCAGCCAGCAAAGAGGCAGGGGAACAAATGCTGGCAGAAACCCCAGCCGGAGGAGTCTCCATTAAGCTCCAAATGTAAAAAGCGGGGCTGGAAGCGGTGTTCCCCAGTAGGGGAGGATCCAGTTCCTCACGCTATGAGCCAGAAGCTGCTGGCTGCGGTGAAGACAACACTGCACTAGGAGCAGGAGCTCCCATGCAAAGAACAGAAGAACAGGATGGAAGAGGGACCCTAATTCCAGTGGCCACCATGGAGAAGGAGGAGATGCTGACCTACTGCCCAGCATCTGACCAGGTGGGATGGTGGAGGACCTCGGGGGGCCCGAAGATATAGGAGCCAGAGCAGCAAGGGAGAGGAAGCCCGGGGAAAGCCACAGGGTCCCACAACCATGTGGGGAACCTAGGATAGCCCCATAAAAGTCAGGGGGAGCAGGTTTTGTGTGGTTGGACGTTAGGGGCCAGATGCGAGTACCGAGGGGTACCTCTGGGTGCGTCAGGAATGGTCGTTTCTTTTGGAGGTTTTGTTGTGATCTAGTTTGTGTTTCCCACATGTGGAAGGGTTGAGTATCAGTGCACAGGGGGAGGCCCGTTTGTGGTGTGAGCCTCAGGATTGGGGTTAACATTAAGAAAAGTCAGCGTGCACAAAAACCAGGGAGGCACTAAGGGCCCGTCACTCAGGAGTTTGGCCACTAGAACAGCAGTGACCCTCCAGGCTGGGTATAAGGCAAGGTAGAGGGGAGGTGGAGCCTTGCAGAAGACCGCCAGAGAGACAGTGCGCCCTTGGGGAAATCCAAGTGGCCCCAGCCCCTCCCCCCCCAACTGTATTAAGATTCAAAGTCGTGGTAGGAGATAGGGGAGGACCTTGTTGGGAGCAAACAACTACTTGATGAGCCACCCGGGATAACAAAGTGGACACCATCATCTATCCGGACCAAAGCCGCCTGGGACAAGATGTTCGAAGCCATTTAGACACAAATTACATTTTGAGACCTACCAGTCAGCTTGTTTTTAGTCTACCTAACAGACTACACTGATTCCATTTTTTTAAGCAAAATGTTGTATGGTCCCTAACAAATCTATTACATCAATACTATTAAAATCAGATATGCAATCTCATCAAAATATATCAGACTAAATTAAATCTATTTTCCATTAAAAAGTATTGATTGGCATGGATTATGTTCTCCTCTTAATTACGATTAACCAAATCTCATATCAGCTGTTTCACAAGTTTTCCTGCTATTAATGTCAGGTTGACCAGCCTGTAATTTCTTTCACCGTTTATAGATGCTTTTACCCTTTTTAAACTTTTGCTTTCTTCCAGTTCTCTAGGGCTTCTCCACTTTCCAAGGTACTGGGGAGAAAAAAAAAAAAATTATATTAGTGGTCAAGAAATTTCTTTGGCTAGTTCTAACACTGAATTCCCCCATGACTACTGATGTGCTTCAGCTCATTGCTCTGGCTTTTATTATAAAAGGTGCCACGTCTCCATTCAGTTGTGCAGAACTACTGATATGTGCTCCAGCAAAATGGAGAAATGATTCCCTTGAAATAAAAGCTGCCACAGAAAGTGCACAGCTTGTCCTGCAGGGTGCATACAAATGTTACATTTCAACATTTGGTGGAACTGCAATTCAACTGATTGAAATGCTTTGTGAACAAACATTTACAGCACTTTAACCAGTGAAGAAATGTGTCATGCAGTGGAATGTCCACCACATCAGATGAGGTTGAAGTGCCAATCGATTGGGCTGCAAGTATTTGAATTAATGTAACCCCAATCAATCAACTAGGGACACAGGGTTGTCCTCTGGTATCTTAGTATGTTCTGCTCCCATCCTTCCTCTCCAGGAAAAAGCGCTGAGACTCAGGATGCACTCTACTGCTGTAGCCAAGTGAAAGAAAGCCCTTCCCAATGATGGCTGAGGGGTTGGTAAAGCTGTCATATCTCCCATCACCAGATACTAGCCCACCCCCAAATCCATCAGCCAGACATGGCCCACTCTCGGCCCCCCAATACCTTCCAGTATGACACAGCTTGGCCTGCCCCCCAAGAGACGCCAACCACCCTATACAGATACAGCCGACCCCACCTTCCTTGCAGACCCCTGATCCTCATTCATAAGCATGACCCAGTCCACCCCAATGTTCCTAGAGATCTCCAACTCACCCTCTCTACAAATGCACACAAATATGACCCATCCCCACAGACCCCCAACTCAACCTGGCACAACATGGCCTGGTCTGCCTCCACTGCCCCAGAAACCACTGACCACCCCCCTGTACAGATACAGATCACTCCCACCACCCCTTGAGACCCAAAAGATATCCCTGGCACAGACAACACCCATCCCATCCCTGCCATAACACAGCCAGTCCTTGGCATCTACCCCCCAACATGGACCAAAGCTCAGCCTGAACCTGCTGCCAGAAGTCCCCACCTCCTTGAAAATCTCTTCCCCACCCCTCCTGGCATGATGTGACCTAGCTTGCCTACATCACTTGAGAGACTCCCAAACTCCCCCACCATAAAGACATGGCCTGCTGTTGCCATCCCCACAGACCCCAAACATGCCTCACCATGGATATGGCCTAACCTACCCCTACTGCCTCAAGATCCCCTGACTTCCCACTCCAATGGGCATGGCCCAAGCCTACTGTCTCCAGAGGCTCCCACTTCCCCAGAGACCTCTGATCACCCCCCCCGAACAGACATATCCCTTCAATATTCCTGACCCCCATTCTTACCTCCCTCCTATGTACCAGTCCCAAACTGCAGAAATCCCTTGTCCAAAGGAACCAAGAACCCTAGACCCATATACCAATGTTGAGGGGAAGGGGTGTCCTTCGGAGCAACAGCCAATTGACCTTGACCTATGCCTTGGGCTGCTGTCCAGCAGACATAAGATCCAGTAAAGAATGCTGTGATGTGTGTTCAAGGTCCCTCTGGCTGGATACTTTTAGTGGTGCATAGTCTGCAGCCAGCCTGCAGACAGAACTTCTGCACTTAAATACAGGTTAAGTGGTTTGAACTTCACTGTTTGATTTAAATGTTTGTACACACCCTTACTCAACAATCTGTTGCAAAGGAAACAGTTTGCAAATCACCCATTTATTAATGATCCACGTTTCACTATATTTAGAAACAGCAAGGATATTCTAACACTAGCAGTACATGTTCCTCAAAGTGAAATCCCCTGTGGATAATATGTTCTTTTTTCCTCTACACATTATAAATAGATGCTTAGGGAATCAGTCATGCTGATGTCTAGTGATTTGGTGACTTCTAGAAGATACCACATAATCCTCCCTCTTGTGCTTTATCTATTGGAACATTGATCCAAAAGCATTCACAATCATTCTGAATTCAAAGTCACTCAGAGAGAGGTAATGTAATTTTTAACTCCACTCAATTGTCTTTTTGGCCACTTGCTTAAGTAGGTTATAAATACTGAAAGTGACATTCCAATCAGATGGATCTTCCCACTAGGTTCCAGTAATACTAAAGTGTCTAAATTTAGGCTCATAGACAGACACATAGGGCTGGAAGGCCCCTCAGGACATCACCTAATTTTGTCCCCTGCTCAAGGCAGGATCATCCCTATCTAATCCATTCATGACAAATGAGTCACTCTCACTCCTCTCATTTATTACCTGTGCCCAAGAGAATTGTGTAAAATCAGTTAAAGAATGTTTTCTCCTCTTATTTCTTTGTGCCTCGATTCATTCTTTTCTCAGCATCTTCATTTTGTGCTGACTACTACCTCCTTGTGCCTCCTTACTTTCCATTTTGTTGTTACCGTACTGCCTTTCTGACTACTTCAATCAGCCTGTCCTCTAGAAGAGCGGTTTCTCGTCTTCTGAGTTGAAAATCATCCAAGCTGTATGGATTCCTCTCTCTACAGAAGGTGAGCTAATGTTTCAGAAAACCCCAAACCTCTGCTTTGTACCACTTACCTAGCTGACAGTTCATTTGTACCATGTTTTCCCTTCTGTATTGCTTGAGTCACTTCCTTCCCAAAAATCTGTTTCCATTTCAGAACACTTTATTTCAGGTAGTCATAGAGTTTTGGCTGATGGAAATTGGATTTGTTCCATTATATAGCTCCACTAAAAATCAATGGAGGTAGGCCAGTTTACACCAGCTGGCAATCTGGCCCACCACACTTATCATAAATCCAACAGATTTAGATGCTAAACTAAAAATAGGTATCTTCTATACAATGCAGTATAACACTTGTAATCAAAGAAAACTTTATATTTCAATATGTTGTCTGATTCCCCTGAATTGATTTCAATTATCTACATAAAAATGAATTGGCTAACGGAAACACCAAAAAAAATGAACTGGCAAAAAAACCCTCCCTCCCACAGTAAAATTCCATTAGTCTCACATAGTAACCATATATAAAATATACATATTGTATATTTGTATGGTATATGCTGTAAAAATCCCTATTATTTCCTACCATGTGCAAAATGTTTCTCTTCACTATCCCAACAATAATATTGTGAAATAATATCCTGGCTTCTATTGTGCTATATGTGGTTTTAAATATGTTAATGGACCAAGTAGACATCTACTGACTGTTTTACTGACAAGGCAATTGTCAAAAAGCCACTTCTTGGCTTCTATTGTGCTGTATTCAAGTGCAAAATTTTTCAGGAAATGTCAAAAGTGAGAAACTGTCAGTGAATGTTCACACATGCAGCTTTCTCAGCATTACCTGGTAGCAAAACATGCTATGCACAAGCCAAACATTTCAGAACCCAAGTGCTTAACAGCTGGCCTCTAAATAAAAGTGGCTGGGTTTTGAAGGGTACTAAGAACCTCCAATGTAAGAGGAACTGAGAATGCACAACACTGCCTGAAATGCCACAACCTACCCTTCTAAACATAACTTGCATATTACACTCTACCAATTACCATAAATAACAAGAGTAAATTTTTACATAGCACATTACATGGTCAAAATACTTTGCAAACTATATTAATGTTATGAAGGAGTCAGGACCAAAACTTTCATAGGTGGTGAGGTACTAACATTCCTTAATTTCAGTTTCTTTATTCAATCTTGGACCTTAGACAGAGTCACAAGTATTTGCTATTGCTACTTTATCCGTTAATGTTTGCTTCTCAGATATGGTTAACTGTTAAGAACTTATATGAAGTAATAACAGCTTCAATTTCAAGTAACCTTACTGGGAATGGACAGCACTCTGTACTTCACAGGGGTGCTCACCTTCACAGAATGTAGTTCATTTACTACAAGGATAATCTTGACTCCCTAATGTTTCAGCAGGCTTTGAGCTATAAAGCTTATTTGATCATCAATTTTTTGCTAAACTAAGTCTAAAATTTCATCCTCATCAGTCCCTCAATATGAGGATGATGGTCTTTCAGTCAGTAAGCATGTGTGTTATTGCCAAGCCATGCAACAGAGTTCTCAGTGGCCACTTAGTTAGCAGGCAGTTGTTGACAATATGCAGTATGGTGTGTGTTTTGCCACAGCTACAGTCTGGATTGGCATGAAGACCCCAACAGTGAAAACTGGCTGCACACCAAGCAGTAAATAGGGAAGTCTTCCAGGTTGGTGAACCTCCTTCGGCGGGCTTTAAACTAGGCTCGCCGGGGGAGGGGGAAGATGAGGGCGGAGGAGACCTTGAACTGCCAGGCCTTG
>JAGPOW010003648.1:84055863-84113739 GCA_030014935.1 Caiman crocodilus
CAACCTGTTCAAATTTGCTGATGATACCAAAATTTGGGGTGAGGTGGGCACGCTAGTAGGGAGGGAAAGACTGCAGCAAGACCTGGATAGGTTGCAGGGATGGGCTAACAAAAACAGGATGCGTTTCAATATGGACAAGTGCAGGGTGATGCACTTGGGCAGTAGTAACCAGCAACACACTTATAAGATGGGGAAACTCCCTTCTTGAGAGCACAGAGGCAGAAAGGGATCTTGGAGTCATTGACTTCAAGATGAACATGGAGCGACAATGTGAGGTTATGGTCGGCAGGGCTAACCGCACCTTATCATGCATCCACAGGTTCATCTCAAGTAGGGCCAATGAGGTGATCTTCCCTCTCTATGTGACACTGGTCAGGCCACAGCTGGAGTACTGTGTTCAGTTCTGGGCACCCCACTTCAAGATGGATGTGGACAACATTGAGAGGATCCAGAGGAGAGCCACCTGCATGATCTGGGGACAGCAGGGCAGATCCTACAATGAGAGGCTACGGGACCTGAACCTGTTCAGTCTTCACAAGAGAAGGCTGAGGAGGGACCTGGTGACCGTTTATAAACTCACTAGGGGAGACCAGAAGGGTTTGAGGGAGACCTTGTTTTCCCCTAGCGCCCCCCTGGGATAACAAGGAATAACAGCCACAAGTTGTTGGAGGGTAGGTTTAGATTAGACATCCGTAGGAACTACTTCACAGTTAGGGCGGCTAGGATCTGCAACCAGCTTCCAAGGGAAGTGGTGCTGGCACCCACCCTGGGGGTCTTTAAGAAGAGGCTTGATGCCTACCTGACTGGGGTCATTTGAGCCCAGTTTTCCTCCTGCCCAGGCAGGGGGTCGGACTTGACGATCTACAAGGTCCCTTCCGGCCCTACTTCTCTGAAGATGAAGATGGTGTCTTTGAAGTGCTTAAGTCTCCCAGGTATTGATGGCATCAGATAACTTCAGATTGGCCTTCAAGGTGTCCTTGAATCTCTTCTTTGGCCCACCTCTAGAATGATGGCCATTGGCAAGTTGGAAGTAACAGGACCTGTTTCAGGAGCTAGTTATTAAGCATCATTATGACATGTTCTGTCCAAAGGAGACAACACTGTTTTAATATGACTTCAGTGCTGGTGTGTTTGCTTTAGCCAGAACACTAGCATTTATTTTTTTGCCCTTTCATATGATATGGGGGATTATCCAAAAGACATAATTGATGGTAAGATTCCAAAAAGCCTTCAGTTGTTTCCCATAGTTGTTTCACACCCATACAGCATGGTAGGGATAAGAACAACCTGGAAGATGAGACGTTTAAGTCTTGATCACTGAAGACAGTATTTCAAAGATGCCCAAAGGCAGCAATAGTACATTTTATCTGGTGTTGAATATCATTACTCATATTTACTTTTTTGAAAAAGTGCCTACCCAGGTAGAGGAAATGCTCAATCTTCTCCAAGCGTTGCCGTCAAATTGTAATATGTGGAGGAGCAGCTGGCTGGTTTGGGAGGGGTTGGTAAAGGATCTTGGTTTTTGTGAAGTTGACAGTGAGTCAAAGTATTTCATACACTTCATAGACACAATCAATACTGTCCTGGAGCTCTTCATTTGAGTGGGCACCCAACACAATCATCAGCATATTGAAAATAAGTAATGGAGGTGTCCAGAGTTTCTTGGGCTCTCAAGGATTCTTGATATATTGGTAGATCTTCAAGGCAGTCCTTAACATGGTGTTGTGAAATAGCTTTGATGGTATTGTCCTCAACATTAGAATCTCCGTTCAAGAGTTTTTGAAAGTGATTCTTCAACCATTTGTTGATGGTAGAGCTCTCTTCAAAGAGTGTTGTTCTATTCTTGGATCATAGAAGAATGGTTCCTCATGTGCTTGACCCATATATAGCTTTGGTTGTGCAAAAAAAATATATGCATATCATGGCTGTCAGAAAACTTTTAAATCTTTTGCTTTGTCTTCCCACAACTTGCACTTTTTCCCTCAAATTTTCCTCTGGCTTTCTGCTTTAATGTAGCAATAAGTGTCTTGCATCTAGCTGAAGTTGATGTAATTCTGCCAAGCTTTGAAGGCTCTCCTTTTTTCTGCCAATGGGAGTTTGAAATCCACCATCATTGTCATGAAACCATTCCCAATGTTTTCTTTGTGGAGATGCCTAAAGATCCTTCGTTTACCTCCTGGATTCTTTTCCTGAGACTTTTCCAGTGATCAATGGCATCATCATCATCTGGAGAGTCTCTCGGTGAGGTACTCCTGGAGATAATTGCTTTTAGCAGGGTCTTTCAAGCACTCAGTATTGAATCTTTTCTTCAATGCTTCTTCTTGGGTACAACCATAAACTACATCCAACTGGAGGGCCTGATGGCAACATGGTTGAGCAACTCATGGCAGGATAGCTCCTGTAAAATACCACAACATTGCAACCTCCAGAGTAAGGAGAGTATAGGGTGCCTCAAAACCCTAGTCCCCACTGCCTTGTAGATATTCTTTTGTTGGAGAAAGGCTAAGGAACATCACCCTGATAGAAACGTGCCCTCACTGAGGTATTAAGCAGTCAGCAACAGTTCTTACATGTTACTCTCTGGCAGAATCTACAACTATCAAGGCACTTGATATCTGGACTCAGTTTAGCCTTTGGATTCTGTCTCAGTGGTCTATAGTGGGAATGAAATGTCTTAGGAAGCCATGACTCCTCCATACTCTTGCCTAGGTGTATGCTCTCAAGGTCTTAGTGTGATTAGTTTCAGGACTCTGCCCACACAGATTTATTAGGCACTTGACTAGACCTCTTAATCATATACCATGATTCAGAGGATCAACAGTTGCCTACTCTTTTGTTTAGAACTTTTTTGGGTGATATGAATGGACAGAATGGAACATGTTAAACAATGTCCAGTAGTTATCTGTCCAGCAGTCACCTGCACTACTTGTGGCTCTGGTTATACAGACATCATGATGGTTATGGACATGAAATCTGGTATAGTCAATCAGTGTTTTGAGTGGGGATGTGTCCATGATATTTTCTATTTGTTGCTTTAGCAGAATAAGTAGTTTGTGATGAGCTCAAGTTCCAACTACTTGCTCAAGAGAAGAATACCAAGGATTGCAACCTTGTCATGGTGGAGAGGCTTAAGTGCTGCCAATGAATCTGAGAGCAATGGTGTCTGAACTTTTGTATTCTTGGTAGTCACCATGGAGGCAAGGTCAGAAAGCAAGGTTTCCAAACTAATAGCAATCCAAAAATAAAAATGAACTCTTCAAAGGCCAAGTAGGCAGATGAAAAAAAGTATACTTCACAATGGCAGCAAAGGCAAATGGGAGTTATAGCAGAATAGAAACCTCCAGTCATCTAGGTATTCTGTCATCAGATTAAGTTTCCTGTCCCACAGGGTATCATGTTAAAGCATGCTCATGTTAAAAAAAACATAAGCATGTCTTCCTTCAATAATAAGTCCTATAGTAATAGGCAAGTGGTGTTGGGGTCAGGTGCTAATGATTACCAGAAGCCCCTAGTCAGATTTACAGGAAAGTGGTGATTGTATGAAGGTCATTTTATACTCATAACTGAGAAAAATGTGCAACTCAGCAGCTGTAATGACGACTCAGCAGGCCTATTTAGGATCCACTCTGCTCACCCCATATAGGGAGGTGACTAGAAAAGGCACCCTAAATATAATCTGTATCATTTTACTTGACTGGAAAACTGCATCCAGTGGGATAACTCTATTAGCAGTCCAAATCGGGTAATGCAATTCATTACCTGAAACATCTGTACCCTGATGGACATTCCTAACAGTGAGCAACCATAGCAAAGGATGCACTTATTCAATATTGACACTGCTGTACTTAGTGAGACCATGCGCACAGGAGAGGGTAGCTCATATACCCTCATATACGGTGGTGGTCGCTACACCTTTTTTGGAAAGGAAAAGACTAAAAAGATGGATATCTATAGCACTGGTTTTGCTATCAAGACCAACATTGTTACTCAGATGCTGGAATGTCCAGTTGGCATCAACGAGCATTTCACCACTTTTCATCTTCAACTGACAAACAGGCAACATGCAACAGTCATCCGTTCATATGCCTTAAACCTCAATACAGATTAAAAAACAAAAGAGGAATTTTAAACTAAGCTCAACCAAGTCATGTCATCCGTCCCAAAATGGTAATAGAATGGACAGGTCCTCTAAACTATGGAAAGAAACATTTAAAAAGAAAAGAGTAGAGAAAGTCAATTCTAATGGAAAAATTAACAGGTAACAAAGCAAAGACTTCCCTTTGTGTAGCACAGACTTTCCAGCCATTTGCCACATTTACCAAGGCGCAGACAGATTGACCATAAAATATTTTGGCAACTAAGACAGGCATGCTAATAGATATGTCTAATACTCTTTATCTGATTACATTATGCTAGCCATCATTATTAAAGAGCACAGATCAACTGTCTCTTTTCACTCTTACTTGTATTTTTAAAACCATTTTTAAAACACCATCCTTACCTAGATAAAACACACCTTTTACTCATGGCAATGCCTCTTGTATTGCTACCTGACTATACCTAAATTGTTCTGAAATGGGGTAATGGAACAAGCATAAAGCTAATCTCATCAAGGATTTGGTTCATTACTTAATGATTGGCATAGCCTATTATAAGGCAAAGAGTTCCATAATCTTTTGTTTTACTAGGTCAATGCAATGTAAAATAGAAACCACTTGTACTATACTACCTATTACTGTAGGCCTCAAGATCCAACTAAGATCACATAAAACACCATGAATAGATATACAAGGTCATTCATTTATAGGCCTCTCAGGACCAGAGTCACTGTTCAGCTATTAAGGTAATATTGTTAAATATTGAAATCTTTGTACATGTAAAGGCACAATTGTTATCTAGTCCATTGTACATAGCATGCTCCTCAGTTACCTACCTCCGTAATGGCCACAGCAGAAGCATTCATATCATGGTCCCTGTCAGATTCCAATGAATCTGCTAAATACCTCATCATCAACAACCTAATTTATAACAAGGACAAAAGTAGCAGCAGCAACAGCCGCAGCAGCAGCAACCTACATGCACAAAATATGACCTAACATTGGTTTTATTGTAACAGGACATGATACATTTCAGTCATTCATTTTTCAGTGGGGGGTTGTTTGGTTTTTTTAATAGAAAAGAAATTTTCTTATATTTTCTTTTTCTAATTTCAATATTAATAGGTCTTTGCAAATTAAATTTAGAAGGCTTTTCAAAGCAAGCTAATAAACTTAAATAATTTTAGCCAAGCCTGTCATAATGACACCCATCTGCTTTATACCAATTTAAACCAAACAAAAACGTTATTTCTACATGGTTAAAAAAAATTAAATACCTTACTCTCCATCTGATTAAATGATATCAAGAGATGACTGCTAGAAGGTAAAATGAATATTTGGTAACTGCTACCAGGAACTCGCAATGGGAGCAATGTTGCAGGTGGTCTGGCAAAAGATTAACTATGGCAAATAGATACGGTGGGGTGAATGGCTTGTATTCAAAAGTAACAGACCAAAACTGAATCAATAAGTAACTTTTAAAAGTGACCATAATGCTCTCTTCTGCATAACTGGAGTATCTTCCTTGGGTATCATTATGGCAAACATGTAAAATGCCAGCATAACAAAGCTGATGGGTTGAGCCAAAAAATATTTTTATTTATTTATTTTAGTGAGTTGCCTGGTACACATGTATTCAAAGGAAATGCAACCTATTCCTTCTGTGATGAGCCAGAAAAGAAAAAAAATTATAGGCCCCTGGCAGACATTACATTTAAGATCTGAATAATCAGTTAATTATATCTTAAGTAGTAAAACAGCCACATGTGGACGCAATTAATATTGTGTTAAAACAAGGAATAAACTAAAAAGCTTTTACACAAAATAAAGGTAATAACTCTATGGCTAGTTCCCATCACACCTTGAATTGCATATGTGGCCACAATGATTGGCAGGATCAGCTGACTGCCATTCCCAGCCTTGGGAACACATCAGGATTAAGTGCTCCAGTGGGCCCCTGGGACTGGGAGCTATGATTAAGCTGCCACTTCCAGTGGGAGTGGGGGCGGGGTGCCTTGGAGCCCTTGACTCCCACAGTTGGGAGCAGCAGCTGATCAGGGCTCCCTGCCTCCTGGGTATAATGGAGCCCTCGACTCTGCTGTGCCCTGGAGGTTGGGTCACCCCAGAGGTTGGGAGCACAGATCTGCAGATCAGGTGATCTGTGCTCCCAGCCTCTGGGGCACAGCTGAATTAAGCTGTTGACTCTGCTGCACCCCAGAGATGGGAGCACAGGTCAGCTGAGCTGCCCTCCCAGGGTTCATGGCACAGTGAAGCCTCTTTTCAGTGCACATGCTCCACAAGTTGAGTGGCAGCTGATTAGGCCTCCCAGCCTTGGGGTGCAAAGCCAAGGGCTCCACTGTGCCCCTGAGGCTGGGAATAGCAGTGCTTCCAACCTATGAGGCACAGAGCCCTTGACTCCCATATGTTTCCAAGGCAAGGAGCAGGGCTCATCTGACTGGCTTCCTATTTGCCAGAGCAGGAAGAGCCTGGAGATCATGATCATGCACACTCTCTCTACACAGGCAACATGGTGCAATGGGCATCTAAATCCTTGATCCCACAATTGCATCTCCTGCCACGTATGTGCAACATGGCAGGAAGTGCGATAGTTGGAACTGCATATCAGATGCCATGGTGCCTTTACTGGAACATCTGCCAGGGGCCATAGATAACTTGCTAACTTAAAAAATACAGGGGGAAATGTAAAAAGGTGGAGTTAAATTATTTCAAGAAAGTAGAAAGCAATTTCATAAAAGTATTTGAAATTTTACATTTGTTTTGCTTTGACAGGGTTTGAAGCAGATAATTCTGTCATATTCACTGGCAAAAAAAGTAAAAGAATCTGAAAATTCATAATTACGGGGGGGGGGAGGGGTGTTGTTTCGATCTAAAACCTGGAAGCTTTTATGCTGCTAACAAAAGCCTTTTCATTTAAATAATGTTTTGAATGAAAAATGTCAACCAGCTCTGTTTAAAGTAGTCTTCTGTCTTTGGGGTTTTCAAGAAGGATCAAGCCTTATAATTATCGGTAGAGAGGAGAAATGTCTTATCTCTTCAGGGAATCTGACAGAAATGCCCGGCAGCTTCTTTTCTTCACTGTTCAGTCTCTGGTCCTTGTCAACAAAGCTATATGGAAAAGTTTTTCTTAAACCACAAATACTGCTAAGTAACAAGGTCCAATCAAAAGACTCAGACTGGGATCTAATGTTTTAGTAAAAACTGTTATCAAAGTGAGCATCTCTAAATGTAAGCTTCACTGCTCTTTTGACAAGCTCAGTAAAGTCTTTGCTAAATTCATGCATGACTGACCTTCTTGAGCTTTGAGCAACACCTGCCCCCAGGAATAGCAATTAATGAGAAAAGTATGATTCTAACTGGAATTTGCCACCTTTATGCAAAACTATATATTCCCCTTGAGGCCTCAGACCCACATTCTCAAATGAGGATACATTCATTCTGATACATTTGCAAAACTTAGAAGGCTTAACTGAACCCATCACTCCTGAGAAGATGCTGCATATGAGAGAAATACCTAATCATCATGTGGGTCAGGTGACTCGTTATTTATAAAAAATGAGCTCTGTTGTTATCTAGAACATCTGGCCAGCCTGTTTAAGCATAATTTATCCTCTAGTTAAGTACCTGGTTCCATAAAAATAACACACCTCGCTCTCTCATGATGAAGATGATGACAGATTCATCAGCCTGTTATTCTTGCTTTCATAAACTAATTATCACAAAGCTTCTAATAAACAAAATGTCCTTGATCCTCTCTGTGATTCAAAAGGATCGCATACATTTCACACTTAGCAAGTCATAGTCTCTCTTGAATGTCCACCATCTTCTGAGGCAAAGTCACAAATAGCATCCCTTGATATGTAAAACATGTCTAAATGAGTAACGTGTTTGCACTGGAGAAATGCAGCAGAGTTGATCAAGTTCACTTTCAGCAAATAATTCTTCAAAACAGCAACTAATAGTGATAGATCTTCTGCACAAATGCCATTTTGCCTTCTATTTCCTTTGACATTAGGGATTCTCATGGAAGTATTTAGACTTAGGACCTAATATTCTCCAGTGAACAATTATAATTAATTCATAGGAGTCAAGTGAAATGACATTGGTGTGAAACAGCACCACACCTCTAAACAAAATTGGAAAACCCTCAATTTGAGTATATACCTGTAGTCATTAAAATAATACAATTCTCCTCAAGGTTCTACACATTTCACATCCTTTAAAAAAGAGAAACCACCAGAATATTTCCTCTCTAAAATAATTTTTTGTTCTCTCATATGAACAAAAAGATGCAAGGCAGCTAACATGGGAAATTGCATTCCCAGACTTAATATTCTGCAAATGGACTTATAATTTAATTTACATGGAGGACAGGATTTTCAATACATCAGTTATTCCCATAAGTAAACATACAATGCTGAACAGTATGCAGTTTTTAGACAAAAGTAGACATAAGGAAGTCCATAGTTTTTAGTATTTCATGGTGTGGAATACCTATTATTGTGAAAAATGCTAAATTCTGATCATATTGCTAAGGGCATAAAATTTGCCCATCCTGAGTTTAACATTAATCTTTCCATGTCATTGAATATTGCCCTTGTGCATACAGAGCATAACTTGGATGTAGGGCCAGATCCAAAGATAGCATGAACTGACATAGCTCCATTAGCATCCTTGAATATATGGGTCAGTTCATTACACAGGAGCATCTAGCCTATAGTGTAGAATGAAAATCATTGAAGATTGATATGTGATCTTTGTTTACATTATATACCTCTAATTTACATACATGATAAAATGCTAATTCTTCTTAAGCACTACTTACCAGAACAAGACACCTAAATCATTTCATTTAAGCAGGTAATAACTTGACATTTTTTTTTTAAATCAGAAAGACATTTTAATAATAGTTTCCCTCTACAACTTCCTATAAGAGCAGTCTCTAATGTAGTGCATAGTGGAAAGTATAGATGGAAGAAATATCATCAAGTAATCCCCTGATAAACAGTACAAGATATTCTTATAATTGTTAAAGTCTCTATCAAGGCAGTCATTTTTTTCTTCTTCATCCAACAATGTAGGACAGAATTTTCATCAGTATCTCTTAAGGGTGCATAGTTTTGCACTGGACCCCATCACTTAAGGTATTTGGCAGTGCCAAATATCCAGTTGTTAGGTGTCCATTGTACATACAATTAAACATAATCTATCTTAAAGTAATGTAAAAAATAAGCATGGAAAAGTTAAGAAACACCAGGAATAATGTTGCATGCACAACTTTATTTGGCTCCTTCGTGCCATGCATTACAATATAATCCTTTATACTATTATGGCATGAAGTACCCTGCCTTGCTGATCTGATTTTATTTGACAGAATTATGGAACATATATGTATAAACATCATTGACAACAAGCCCATTGTACAGAAGTGAATGGCCCATAGCCATCATTTGTTTCAGGGTGGGTTGTATGAATGGATCCCCCTTCTTTAAAGCTTCCTTAGGGTCCAATTATATAACTTTTACTTACCCTGGTGAACTCTTACTCACACACCTTGTCTTACTGAGCTCAATGTTACTCCTGTGTACACAAGCATTCATCAACACATGAAAGAATTATGTCATTGATCAGATCACAAGCAAAGAGATAATCTGCTGAAGAATTTTCCTTATAAGAGGTGTAGTTAAACCAGAAAGAAGCCATTTGGCAGTAGGTTTACTGCCTTCACTATGCAGGAAATTGTCCACATTCAACGTGTATTGCTAAAGCAAACCTTCCAGATGACTTCATGGCTAGACTTCATTAATCCAGCTTCCATGACTGAAGTCCCCAGTAACAATATAACTTCCATAGCTCTGCTTGTCTTTGAACTTCATGTTTTTACTCCTTTTTGTTTATTGCTTATGTAACACCTCCACAATTTCCACTGTCTGAATGCTGACTACATTTTTTCACATGATGATTTGCTGGACTGGTGCTGTTGCTGTTTTATTTACTCTTTTGACATATTTATGTATTTATGCAAATAAATAAAAATCCATACTTCTTGTTTAGACATATATCGTTATCACAGACATCTGTATTACTGTTAGGAGAGTGGGATCTAACAATTTGAATATCTGGTATCTTTAAATAATACCCAGTTTTGATAGTCCTAACACCCTAAGGATTTTTTTAACACAAAATAAATAATTGAGATTATCAGAAAGCAGCCAATCAAGAAAAAGGGTAAGTAGGTTGAAAACACTTCATAAGCAACCCAACCCCTTATGCACCCAGGTACAAGGTCGTCTGCAGGAGCACTCGCTCTGGAGCTGGATTCACTAAACTAAACAGGATTTGCTGTCTGGAGCTGGACACTTTAATCCCACACTCAATAAAACTGGCTTAAAGGACAGTCCAACATGCGAATGTGGTAATCCTATGTGCAGCACACCCGAACACCCAGAATGAGGACCTGACAAGCATCAACAATAAAACAGTTGCATGGCTCTGCCACATTAATGATGTGCAGAGGGGGAAATAAAAAGTATACGAAACAAGGAAAAGGAATTTTATTTTCCCAAATGAACAGAATTCCGTCTGGCTCAGCTATAGAATATATACAGTTTAAGGTCCAAATCAGAAAACATCTTTCTTAAAGCTACCAAGAGTACTTTGTTCCAAACACTGGCACTGTTAGCCAGGCTTTGATCTCTCATTACATTACTCTTATTGTTAAATGAATCATTAGATGAAATAGCAATAATGCCAGTGACAGTGAACACTGTGACTGGCTAATGATTTACCACTTTGCCTGGGTGCTTATTTTCTATAATTTCTCATCTATGGATTAGCATTTATCTTGCTGATAGGGACTATTATCCAGTTCAAATCCATACTCTGTTGAAATGGATCACTTAATTAAAGCCATTGTGTAGTGATGCATTTTGAAACCATTTACAGTACACTAAGTACTATTATATTGCACCTGCTATACTTACAGGAATAGTGCAGTATAATAATAGATTCAGCAGTAATAATTTGCACTTATAAAATGTAGAGTTGGTTGATAATTCCTAAAGTTTTGATGGTTGATGAATTTTTTTCTTTGAAATTACAAACAAATTTTCTTTTTTCCTCTCTTGCTCTCTCTTTCACATATGAACAATGTCAAGGTCTTTTTTCTTTTTCTTTAATGCATTTTTTACCATTTCTATGCTGGTCAGAATATCCAAAATTTAAGTTAAAAAACTACTGAAAACCTTTTTGTATACACCCAACACATTTTATCAAAGTATCTCAAAATGCTTTAAAAGTAGGCCTATTTTACATGTTTGTGATCTATGTGAAGCTGTTTGCTTACTTGGTGCAAAATGTCTTCCTTTGAGGTGATGGGGGAACTGAACAGATGTAAGAAAAATAAACTGGGGTTGATCAAAATTTCAATGAAGATAATGGAAAGATTCTCCCTTCCTTGAGTAGAGTTTAGATCACTGTGATGGCAAACAGAAGTATACTACGTAATTAACTTTTGGCAAAGTGACACAAGATTTATTGCACCTAATGTTATACCAGGTCGTGGGCTGCCAGGCCTGGGAGTCGCTCAGGGTCTAGAAAAGCAGCAGAAATCTGAAGGAGCAAGCAGTCTCAACATAGGGGACCCAGGAAGCCAGAAGGAGCCGAGCCAGAGATCTGGAGTACTGGACAGAACACTGGATCAGAATGAGCCAGATGAGTAAGATATCAGACAAATCAAACCAGAATTTAGGTTTGGGAATTATAGGGTCAGGCTGAACTTGGGGTTCATGGGTGAGCCAGGTCAGGTAGGCAAATTCAGTCACAGATCTGGTAGAGGTACAAGCCAAGGCCAAAGCAGCCTGAGCACAAAATTGAACCCTGTTGCCCAGATACTTCCTCTTCATAGTCAGTGTTTTTTATAGGAACGCATGAAAGGTCAGCTGACTCTGGCCAGACACACTCATGGCAGTGAGTGGGTAGCTAGGCCCTGATGGACCTGTGTCCTACCCAGATGATCAGCTAGGGAGATAGAAGACCAAGGTAAGCACTTGTTTTGAGGCTACAGCCTGACATCTAGGTCTGTGCTAATACTACATTTCTATATGTGCAACTGTTAAAGTGGATATGTGATTTCACATGGGAGAAAAGCTTGTTTCCCTGATGGAGAGTGCACAAGATGATGAAGAAAGTCATACTTTCTTTATTTAAATTTGTCCATGTAATGATAACATTGATAGACAAGCCAACTTCATGTATAATGTAAAAACTCACCCCTTTGATTGGCTTTGGTAGCCCTCCAGTGGAAAAAACTTTCCATTGGCATTTGGGCGTAATTTAATCCTTCACTCATAAATATAAAAACAAAGCAATTTACATTGACAAGACCTTAATGGAAATGGAAAATTAATCTCAAATGCTCACTTTTGAGACCTTCCATGATTTTTTCCTGAGGTATACCCATCAGAAGACAGTTAACAATTCCTACACGCTATAAGGATTTTTATATATTCCAAAAACTATACAGATCTTGTTAAGAGCTCTCCTAGTGATTTCACTACACAAGGCACATCCCTAGCCAGATATTGTACAGAGGAAAACAAGATATATGACCTGACTCTACAACCAGAGAGGAATGGACTGACAGCTCAACGCATATTCAATAGTACATTTCACAGCAACCTGACTTCTGACTGACTTCTGCATGCTTTCCTTACTCTTGCAGCCTTGCAATGAACATGGGTATTCAGGATGTGTGTAAATAGATCAGTGCAAATCCTCAAAGAAAGAGGAAGGTAAATGACAAAAATGACACTTTAGAAAAGAGAGGATGGAAAGTCACAGTTATTACTGAAATGCATGATTAAAATTTAGGATCGTAGGGAAGTAGGGCTGAAAGGGACCTCACAAGGTCATCTAGTCCAGTCTCCTACTTAAGACAACCCAAACAAGTATCTGCCAAATTTGTTCTTGAAAATTGCCAAAAAAGGAGAATCCACAACT
Source organism: Caiman crocodilus (assembly GCA_030014935.1). NCBI lineage: Eukaryota > Metazoa > Chordata > Crocodylia > Alligatoridae > Caiman > Caiman crocodilus. The sequence continues at coordinate 84,068,979 of JAGPOW010003648.1, forward strand.
TCTCTAGATAACTATTCCAATGTTTAACCACCCTCAAAATCATGAAGTCCTTCCTCATCTCCAAACTAAATTTCCCCTCCTGCAGCTTGAGGCCTTTGCTGCTAATCCCATACCCTACAGCCACAAAGAAAAGCTCATCTCCATCCTCTCAATTACCCTTCAGGAATCTGAAACCTGTTATTAAATCTCTTCCTCAGCCTTCTCTTCTTCCGACTAAATAAACCTAGGTCTTTCAGCCATTCCTTATAAGTCTCATTTCCTAGGCCCCTAATCATTTCTGTCACTGTATGTTGAACTCTGTCAAAACTGTCCACATCTTTATTGAAGTGTGGGACCCAGAACTGAACACAGTACTCCAGGTTAGGCCTCATCATTACTGAATAGAGTGGAAGAATCAGTTCCCTCGAGTCACAAGAGAGATTCCTGTTGATACAGCCCGGTGTGCTTTCAGCTTTTTTTGCAACAAAAGTATATTGCTAGCTTATATCTACTTTACTTCTCTATAGTACTGCAGCATAGACAATCATTCCCCCATATGTATTTTTGCATGAAATTATTCTCTCTCAAGTACAGGACTTTTCACTCATCCTTGCTGAATCTCTGATTCTGATTGATTTGCAGACCATTTTTTCAGCTTATTGAGGTCATTCCAGACCCTAGCTCTACATTCCGGAGCATCTACAACTCCTTCTAACTTGGTGTTGCCTGCATATTGTCTAAATGTATACTCAATCCCATCCTCAAAATCATTAATGAAGATGTTGAACAATACCAGACCCAGAATATACCCCAGAGGAACCCTATTTGATACGTCATCTCAATAAGACATTGGGAACTATTCATTCAGCACAATCTAACTAGTTATGTACCCAGGTCTAACAGTCCTGGCCCCATCACTCCTTCAGATTTGCCCTCTGTTCCTGCTTCCTCAGTCTTTTTTTCTCTCAGCTCCTAGAATCTGTGGTAGTTGTAGTTACATGCCACTAGCACAGTTTTTATGTTCACATTCAGTTAGTGCAGCTGCTCCCACTGCTGTTGCACATCTACATTGCAGTGCATTACATTTAGCTTACACAGTCCATTACGTGCCTTACGGTACTTTCACCTAGTCTGTATTTCCTTAGCTTGTTAATGAGAATGCCATGACAGAGTATCAAAAAAGCCTTGCTAAAGTCAGGGTATATTACATCCATTAGTCTCTCCCATCCACAGAGCCTGTCACCTGTGGATAGAAAGAAATCAGGTTGGTCAAGCACAACTTGGTTTTGGTGAATCCATGCCGGCTTTCCTGATCACCTTGTTCTCTGCTATGTGCTTCACAGTGGATTCTTTGAGGACCTGCATTGTGACCTTTCCAGGTATAGAGGTCAGGCCCACTATATATCCCTGGCTCCTTCTCCTCCCCTTTTTTAAAAATGTGAACTACATTTGCCCTTTTACCGTCATCCAAGACCTCACCCAACCTCCATGATAGCTCTCAAAGAGTTCTCAAATAGCTCCAAAATTACCTCAGCCAATCCCATTAGCACCCAGGGTGCATCCCATCTAGTCCTGCCATTCTGAAAGCATCTCTCTCAACCCTAATCTGTTCTGGTATTACTCTAGGCTGCTTGTCTCCTTCCCTGTCTTTGTTACCAAACTGCACCTGTCATCTGGTAGCTGCCCCTATTTATTCAACAAAGCTAGCTAGAGGGTGAATGTGTATTTGTAATCAAGTGATAATTCTAGTAATGTCATTGCTCTGTTCTAGTTATGTAGCAATCTGTTATTCTGGGAAGGTAGTAAGCCAAAGCTTGCTCTCAGATTCCTTTGGGTAAAAAGTTAAAATAACTTCCCAGACATGTTTACCTGGTATCAGGTTTCTGAAATTGACACATGAATTGGACAACTTTAAATGATTTAACTTTGGTAAGACATCCTCTGAATTTAATATCCATGTTGTAGATATATGAAATGTATATCATCTGAAACTACAGATTCAGTCTTAACTCTGCTGTACCTTAAAGACCTCAGATAAAGCAAGTCACCTGCTGCTCCATCAAACCTTTAATTTACCATTTTGGGTAGCTTTGGTCAAACTGTTCATCCTACTTTCCCCTTTCTCTCATCATCATTCCATTTTCAAGACCTTCTGCCACTCCTGATTCTGGCTACAAAATGAAATGAAAGTGCTACAATACTAGGAGGAGAAATTTCCTTGTTATTACCAACCATCTGAGCCATCCAGCCTCCTGTAACCATTTTTTTTTTTTTTTTTTTTTTACTTCAAGCCTTCTTTAAGTCATAGGCAGATATAAATAAAGACTACAGTAACGGTATTTTCCGATTGCTGCCATTGCTACAACATAAAAAAAATCTTCCACAAGTACTCATGAATCATTTAAGGTAGCAAAGTGGGGAGTGTCTGCCAAGAAGTCAAAATCCAAAATTGATTTTTCAGGTTTTTAAGCAAAGTTAAATCCATTTTTTCCATTAGTCCTGTGGGAGTTTGGGTCACTTACTACAGACCTTGTGTTCATTGAAATGTAATAAAAGTATCCATTTTAAGTATCCACAGTACTTTTCAGGCTATTATTAGTTTGACACTAAGTGGTAAGTGGCTTTTGACCATATCTTCAATCAGAATATGGTGAATCTTGGGTATTGGAAGGAAAAAGAATCCAATGCAATAAAGATCTTTAAAAAGCTGCTACTTCAACTTCAATTAAAAACAAACTCAAGTGTTTTGACATACCTTTATGTGATTAGAAATTATTGTTTGTGAATAATTCGATTGTATGACCACGTTTTAGCAACTAGGCTGAACAAGTCCTATAGCTCTCATAAAACCCCTGCCAGAGTTTCAATTGCATTCATAACAGCAAATAAACCCTTTTTATTAAAGTTTGTTAAAACTGAAAAACTAATAGCAACTAATATTTAAGTGACCAGTATTTATGCAGTTCCTCAGCAACTTGTGGACTTTAATTGCTAAGACAATCACTGAAATTTCTGTCAAAGGTTTACAAGCTCCATTGTAGAATGACAATGCACAAGACATTTTTGCGTACCCACATATGTAAATATCATAGAACCTGGGTTCCAAACGTACAACCTGAAGGCCAGAGTCAGGATGCAGAACCATTTTATCCAACCCACCAGTAGTCTGGAAAGCTATCAGAAGCTGGGTGGGGGCATGGACTGCCACAAGGTCCCTGGACCCTGATGGACATGGCCATTTGTGGCAGCCCTCCAGAATCATGCTGCTAACCAAATACAGCTCCACTCTGCCATCTGGCCCCATACCCACTGCAGTTGCTGCTGGTTGCATGGACCCAACCCAGGAGGAGTCCCTGAGGTCTAAATCTGGCCCAATATAACTTTGATATCCCTGTGATAGAAAGCAGGAATTCATATGGCTTTACATATTTAAAAAAAAACTTTAAGAAAAGAAGCATGATCAGATTAAACATGGTGCTATTATGACACTCATGCTTGTTTTTAACAGCAAAAGGAATACAGTAGAATGCTGAACCACCACTCCATTTGGGATGGCCCCTGTGCAGTTATGGAAACATTTGTCGTCAGCTTGAACAAGGTTTGCCCAAAAGCTTGCAAAGAACTTTTTTCTAACTACTCAGTTGGTCTAATAAAACAGATTACATCTACCCAAAGAACCATGCCTGCAAAGAAAGATTTTTTTTTTTGCAATTTCGTAGTTGATCCAATAAAAGGTATCATCTCTGAACCAAGAGTTCTAGAGTTTTGCATTTCTTTTTGTCTGAGACCAACATGGGTACCAAATACATCCCTGAAACATGAAAGATGCCATACTTTAGCCAATTTTGGAAATCTAAAAGTTCATTGCTGAACAAGAAGGGAAGATGTTTTTGAGCCTCCCTGCCTTTCTGACATCCAACACCTCTAGGGATGAGAAGAACCTCATCAAGGAGCAACTCACATAAAGGATTCTCAGGGACCCCAGGGAACAGACTTCCAGTCTCAAATTCTCCTGTGCAAAATTAAGTTTATTTTCTGCCTAAAAGGATTTTTACAATCTTGGATTTGTCCTCAGCCTGAAGAAGGGGGGCACATGTGCCCGAAAGCTTGCAAAGGAAGGTTGGTTTGTTTTTTTTTTGTTTGGAGTTTTTTGTTTTGGTTTTTTTTGGGGGGGGTAGTTTATTGATAACCTACCAAAACATGACTAAAAATACAGTACAACAAAAAGACATTCTAAAAGTACTTTTGTTAACAAGGTTACTGTGCGATTGTAAAACACTATTATTTCAATCCAGTATGGAGATGCAGATATCAAAGATTCCTTTTTTTAGTATTATTAGTAATTCATGCTGTATGATAATGTGTGGCATCCTGCTGCCAACTGGACATGCAGTTGATTGCTCTCTGACTGTGTTCTTACCAGGGGTCAGTTAACAAGAGCGGTAGTTTCCCTACAGTGTTTACCTTGACTTAGGTAAACTACAAAAGGAAAATTCATGAAGATGTGTCTTTGCTCTATAAAGATACAAAGTATACCATGTCAAGAGAAGGTGAGGGAACAAAAGGGTCCATCAGGAAGTGGCATCCTCTCCTCTACTCACCCCTCATTCTGAGAGAGAAACAATTTTGTTTTTCCCTTTCCATGGAGCCACTCATTTCTCTACACACCTGGCTAGCTCTCTCTGCCCACTTCTCCCACTCATTCACAGCAAGAGGCAGATAGATAGCTTCAGTTTTCCCCAAAGCTAGGTAAAGCACTAATCTGATTAGAGGAGGAACCTTACTCCTGTGCTCCTACCTCTCTGGGTAAGCACTAACAGTCTAGTGGTAACTTTACTATCAGCAAATGTTAGCATACTTTTCACTATTCATTTGGTAGGCTTGTATTTCACACTTCTCACAGCATGGAAAAATCATAAAATCACATAGAAGTAGGGCTAGAAGGGATGTCTGGAGGTCATCTACTCCAATCCCCTAGCTGAGGCAGGATCATCCCTATCACAACCATACCAAACAAATCCTTCTCTAACCTACTATTAAACTACAACAGTAACCCTGTCACACATCCACAAAGCACAGCACCCTAACCTGCTGCAGGTAAAGGAATGGGGCACCTATGGCCAATGTCCCGCTGCTGCAAGAGTTGTTAAAAGTCTCTTGAGAGATCAAAGGAAGAGGGTCACACCCCCACTACAGAGGAAGGTTAAAACCCCCACAGTCCATATCAATCTGATCATGGGGCAAAACTCCTTCCTAACCACAAACATGGAGATCTGTCTGACCCCGAGCAGTGGGCAAGACCCTCTAGCCAGGAACCTCCAGGTATTAGTCCCAGCAGAAGTGTCAACACACCACAGTCAAAATCCCCAGCTCTGGCTGCAACCAACACCCAATGCCTCTGAGAAAGGCAAAATGAATGTCTAATACATGTAGTAACAGAAGTGTGGGGTGGGGGGGAGAAACTCTTTTCTGGCCCCATGTGACAACCAGCAAAGCCCTAAGGTATGGGCAATACACATAGTAGGACACAGGCATAGCTGTTCCTTGATCATCCTCTGACCAATGCTTATCCAACCTTGTCTTGAACACCTCAAATGATGGAGATTCCACAGCTCTCCTAAGCAGTCTACCTGACTGCCTCACTGTTGTAATGGTCACAGGCTTTTTCTAGATATCCAGTCTAAGCCTACTTTGCTGAAGCTACAGGCCATTAGTCTGCATCCTGCTCTCTGCACCAATAGAGAGGAGGTATTCTCCCTAACCTTCATGGCAACCCTTCAGATATTCGAAGATGGGTATCACGTACTGCCTTATGGACATAGCTGGTTTAGGTTGTGCAAGTACAGAGTGCAGGTCCCTTGTTTTCTTCTGCAGCCAGGCTGCACTGCATAAGTTGTAAAACAATGCTGGAAATAACTGCATGTAAACCTAACTCTTCATTTATTTGGAATTTGCATTAATCTTATACAACGTATTGCTCTCCAAGAACAGCACTGTAATTTTTTCGCCCTCAATTTGAAGTTCTGCAAAGCTTTCTGCTTGCAGTTAAAAAACTGAAGCTGAGGGAAAATTCTGATCAGTTATAAGTTATGAAAAAGGATGGTTTGGGGGTAACCCAAGCTTCCTGATCTACAGTCAAATTCATTTAATAGTTAAGGGTGGAAATAAAGGAGGACAGAGAAGGGTTCTGAGACAATATTTTTATTTCAAAATTGATCTAAACCAGGGAAGTCCAACTGGAAGCCCCCAGGGTTAAATTGCAGCCCTCAGGCTCCTGCCCAGCTGCCACTTCTCTCATTGTTCTGGCTTCAGCAAGCTAGAGTTCTCATCCCTGATCCAGCTGCTGCTTCCTGTCCCTGTCCCAGGGAGCTGAGATAGAGGAACAGTGTAGGGAACTGAAGGTAAGTCTGGGGCATGCAGTGGGAAGGGTGATGGATACTAGGCCCATGGTGCCACAGGAGGTAGAGGTGGGTTACAAGTGCATTGTGCAGCAAGGGGGTGCACTGCATGGGTGTGCAGGGTAGCAGTTATAGGAAAATCACAGGCATATATGGTGGGGTGTATGGTCTCTAGTCACTTAGAAGGTGGACAGCCCTGATCTAAAAATTTTTAAAAGGATTTTAAGAGGGTCAGGAACAATGTTTAATTTTAAGTTAAATAACATGCTTCAATTTGACCCCATTGAATTTTTTTCTAACCTTTTTGTTCTGGCCACAGCACTGAAAATCCATTATTTGTACAGCCCTAATACCAGCAGTATGTCAGGACCCCAGTTCAACAATTCATCCCTACCTGACAAAATGCTTAAAGATGCATTGCAAGTTAAGCTGGTTTTAAACCAGTCCCATTGATTTTAATGATACATAAGCAGGTGTTAAAAGTTCTCTGCTGAGAAGGAACAGGTTAAATCACATGCTTAAACACAAACTGATACCTATTAAAACTTTTACCAGTCTAGTAACATCCTTAGAGAGTGTGATTATTTTTACAATGCTTACATGCCGGCAAAAGCCCTAGGGTAGATGCAGCTAGGATGGGAAGCAAAAAAAAGGTTTTGTTGATGTAGCTTATTTTATTCAAGGAACAAGAACAGGTTATACAAGCCAAAGCCATTTTAAACCAATTCTTCAATTTGCCAGTAAGCACCTTGTTACATGTTACAGTGTAAGCAGCACAAATGTTGATCAGGGTTGGCACTAGCTCCAGCTTGGAGCGGTCACATGTTCAGGTCAGCAGGGACCTGGAGGGCTGCAAGGTAGGAATCTCATCTCTAACTCCCATTCTGGGCTTCCAGTGGGGTGGGCTTCCAGGGGGGTAGTGGGCCTAATCCAAGCCGGGGGGGAGGAAGGCAGGTAGAGTGCAACACCTTAGTGTAACATGAACTGGGTAACAGATCAGAGATAATCCTGCCCTGGAGTGGGGTAATTTAAAGTGTTCTGAGTGCTTAAACCTAGCTTCAGGTGTTAAATGTGCAGATAAGCCAGACGTTGAGAGCTCCAGAATCCACCCAAAATTACCATGCAACAAGATCCTAAGACTCCATCAGTACAACTATACCTGCAAATAATTTCTAGTGCACACTAAGCCTGCACAACCTCATTCTCCAATTTGATTTAATACCCTGCAGGACATGGACACAGCTATAAAAGAAGCTAGTCTTTTATTTTTAAATCCACGTGTCAAATGTTTACCTTAAAATAAAGTTATGTACCTGCCCGTTTTTCTTAAATTTCAACTGCTCCTGGGTCTATATATAAGAAAAAAAACATGAATTTAGTTAACCAGTGTTACCTATAAATAACTAGGACAATCTAACATTGTCACTCAAACATTTAAAAAAAATAGTAATAACTCCTACACACATCCCCAGAGGCAGAAGTCTGAGAGTCCTGAAGGCTTTATATTATACCTAGGAGGTCAACCCTAGAGCTGGGAAGCTCAATTCATTTTTAACAACATATGAAACCAGTGCTGGCCTTCTTTCTGTCCACAAACTATGAACAGATTTTCATTTTCCTGTATCTTTTCATTATAGGAACAATTCAGGTCAGTAAATGTCCACCTATTACTTAAACATGAGGTTCATTAGATTATATGCTAGATAGTAGCATTTTGCTACTTTATTTCATTTTTTTCTATTTATTTTAATTGGGATTCTACAAATGTCTAGGTGCTTTTAATATATATTTAATATAATGAAATATATGCAGTAGCTCATCTAAACACCAGAAAAGCAAGAACAAGGAAGTTACCCACTCCAACATCAAACCTTCAGCAATTATAGTCAGGACAGTTACTTACTCTTCCCTATCCCAAAACTTAAGGAAAGAAATGGATCATGTGGTATAACCTGGAAAAAAAAAAAAAATCAAGATCTGGGCCATTTCAGGAAGGAAGTGAATGTCAAATTCAAAAACTTCCCTAAGCAAAAATCCATTTATAAACCAAAGGATCCAGATTCCCTGGTAACCACAACTGTAAAATAGTTATTTAGAAAAAGAAAAGTCCTGTGGCCATTAAAGGCTTTTATACAATGGCAACAATTTAAATTCTGCTTGTAAGCCAACAGGTACATAAAGTGTTGGTGTCACATTAGGCACCAGAGAATTAGCACACTTTGACATTTGATTCATTCTCTCTACTGATTTGGTCTGCTGCAACGAGAGAGACAACTTGTAATAGTCTAATCTCAGTAGCAAAAACCACACGGATTACAGTGGGTTGCAGACAGACAGACCTCAACACAGTTGCCAATGCAGAACTACCCTTCAATCATAGTGTTTCTGTTTAAACTAGGAATCTCTTCTAGGCCACAAATAATAGAATCATTTTTATGATTTTTTTGAATTATCAGCATATTGGCAGAGTGGTAAATAATGAGGACTTGGAAGTCATACAAAATATTCTGAGAAAAAAAAGCTTAATGTGATCTTGAAATGTACAAACAGGATAGGAAATGAAGCATGAGTAAGAAGTCCATTTTGCCTCTGTGTATAACCTGCAGGACTTCTGAGACCAATGACTGAATATTATAGATGGTAAGGCCAGAAGGGACCTTGGAAGATCATTGAGTCCAGCCCCATGCACCAAGCAGAAAAGATAACTAGAAGTCAGGTGACCCCAGCAAGGTGACTGTCTGATCTCCTCTTGAAGATTTTCAGGGTAGATGAATGTCCCTCCTCTGGAGGGAGTTTGTTCTACAGTCTGGACACCTGACTGTGAAGAAGTTTTTCCTAATGTTGAGCCTGAATTGATCTTCTAGGAGTTGATCTTCCAGGGCACTTACTCCTGGTTTTCATCTTGGATGCCCTAGTGAACATTGCTCACCAAGTCCTTGATGTACTCCCCTAGTGTAGCGATAAGCTGCTACCAGGTCCCATCTCAGCCTTCTTTTCCTCAGACTGAAGAGTCCCAGATCCCTCAGTCTTTCCTCGTATGGCTTGCCTTTTAAGACTCTGATCATACAAGTGGCTCTTCTTTGGATTCTCTAACAAGGACATGGACAAGCTTGAAAGTGTGGTGCCCTGAACTGGGTGAAGTACTCTAGCTGCAGGCTCACCATTGCTGAGTAGAACAAAAGAATCACCTCTTTGGTTTTGCTGGAGATGCATCAATTGATGCATGCCAGAGTATTATTTGCCCTACTGGCTACAGCATCCCACTGCCAGCTCATATTCATACTGTTCTCTAATAACCCCTGGTCCGTTTCATTCATGGTGCTAGTCAGTTTGTTCCCACCAAACCTGTAGGTGTGTTGCAGGTTACTTGTCCCAAGGTGGAACACTTTACATTTCTTGATGTTGAACTTCATCAGGTTCCGATCCACCCAACTTGCTAGCCTGTCTAGGTCTCCCTATATATGTAGCCCATCTTCAAGCATGACCACACTCCCCATAACTTGGAGTCAACCACAAACTTGGCCAGTAAGCTCTTCACCCCCACATCCAAATCATTAATAAAGATGTTGAGAAGTACTGGAAGCACCAACCCCTGTGGAACAACATTGGCCACTGCTTGCCAGGATGACAGATCCATTCACTACAACTCTTTGGGTCCTATCCTGCAGCCAGTTTCTCACCCATCTGACTGTCTCAGAGGTAAGCCCATAATCCTCCAATTTTCTCGCAAGGATATCATGGGATACTAGATCAAAGGCTTTTTGGAAGTCTAGGTATACAATGTCACCCTGCTCTCTCGTGTCCAGGTGGCGAGTTACCTGGTCATAGAAGGAGATGAGGGTGGAAAGGCAAGACCTCCCTGCGCTGAAGCCATGCTGGCTGTCATTCAGAATCTTAGCTTCTGCAAGCTTATTCCAGATAGACTCCTTGATGAGCTTTAGGACTTTCCCTAGAAGTTAGGCTGATTGGTCTACCGTTACCCAGGTCCTACCTCCTGCCCTGCTTGTGGATGGGCACAACATTGGCCCTTACCAGTCCTCAGAGACTTCTCCAGAGCACCACAAGTTTTGGGAGAGTTTTGCCAGGTGCTCTGCAATGACTTTGGCCAGCTCCTTCAGCACTCTCGGATGAAGATCATCCAGCCACAGAAACTTGCATACCTCTAAGTTTTTTAATTGGACATACTACACCTATTCTACAGCAATAGTAGGAAAGCGATTATTCCTACTGTGCTTGTCCTGTACTCTACCTGGAATTGTTTTACCCTTGGTCCGGTGAAAGATGGAGGTGAAATAGTCATTCAGGAGTTCAGCTCTCTCCTGGGTGCTGGTAACCAGCTCTCCCGAGGTGTTGAGCAATGACCCTACACTTCCATTTGTTTTCCTCCTGTCTACTACATCCAGACCTGGTGAATATAAAAAAAACAAAAAAAGAGAGATGCAAAAGTACTGCATGGGCTGAAGGTTCTTTGGATAAATGTGGTATCTTTTATTAAACTGACAACATTTAGTTCATCTAATAAAAAAAAAAAACATTTACCCAAAGAACATTGTCTTAACCCAACATGGCTACAACTAACACCCCTAAAACATGGGCTGAAGGTACTTTCTATTTAAAAGCTTTGCTTCTTTCAGCCCTTTCATAGCATCTTATGAAGTAAGCTGCTCCTTACAAAAGCAAATACACCTCCAATTTAGTTAGCTTTTTTTGGTGCAAATCTATCCTGCTTTCTGTCTGAAGCAAGTCATCTTTCTAAAAGGAATGCTTTAGTCAAAGCACAAACCCTAAGGCTCACCATCAATGCAAGTGAATGAAATACTATGGCTTGTCACATATAGGAGATCAAATTAGATAATCTAATGTCCTTTCCAGCCCTATAAATCTATGAATCCAAGAGACATGACTCAGCCAAATGAAAGAAAGCATAGTTATAGTTTCTGTGACCATTTATCAGCAACTGTGGATCACGTAACAGTGAAACAAGTTGGGAACTCAAGTGACAAATGGTGAAGAGGCTACCTCAAATTAAAAGACATAAAAATTCTCTCTGTCCCACATTTTCTGCATCTATCAGCATCACTCCTATCTTATTTGGATTCAGCATCAACCTGCTAGCTCTCACGTATCTGCTAAAAACTAGTTAAAAAGTTTTGAACACCATTAGCTGAGTCAGGTGAATTACAAATTTACTAATATACCGTACATGCCTAACTTCTCAAAATCTAGCCTTCAAAATTTGGGTGTGTAGCTTAAGCAGGGGATCTGATTTTTCTTCACTGGAATAGAAATGTGGAGAAATAGAAGCATTGAGACACTGTGTTCCAACCCAACAAGCAGATAGACGGAATTTAGTTTTAACCCTCTCGGGGCCACTAAGGAATTTGCACTACCTATTGGCAGAGCAACCAAAAGCTGCTACCAGTTACTTCAAAAGCTATAAGAAGGTTAATACTGTAGTTTATACCTACAGTGGCAATTTAGCTGACTCAGCAAGTGAGCCTCTGTATGAAGTCAACCATGACCTTCCAAAAACGAGGTGCATATGTTATATGAGAAAATATGGTAGTGTTGTGTATCATCAATAGGTCTCTTTAGGAATCCAGCCATGCCAGGTCTTGCAGCAAAAGAGAAAGTGACTAAGAACAACTTTCTAGTGCTACTGAGAAAGAAACAAGGTTCTTTGCGTGAATCTTTTATTAGGCCAACTTAAACAGTTGGGAAAACAAATTTTAGCAAGCTTTCAGGTTTAAAAACCCTTTGTCAGGCTGAGAAAGTCTCTGCAGTTGGTGTGTGCTCTTCCTCAGCAGAAGAGCACACACCAACTGCAGAGACTTCCTCAGCCTGACAAAGGGTTTTTAAAACCCAAAAACTTGCTAAAAAATTTGTTTCCAACTATTTAAGTCAATCTAACGAAAGATATCCAATTCACCCAAAGAACCTAATCTGCCTATGTCCTTAGACCAACACGTCTACAACCTACACCACTGGGAAAGAGGCAGCCCTGGCTGCTCCTACCAAAGTTTAGATATCTGGAAAGAAATTACACCTGTGTGTACACCTCATTTTTTTTTAATTCAACAACAACAGTGAAGCAACAAGTACTATCCATGTACTAAGCATCTAAAGTAAGATAGGTAAAAAAAGATCCAAGGGACTGTGGGGTTGTATGATAATGCTTAACTAACTTACTGGCATATTGTGAGGGAAAATCCATTAATAGTTGTGAGACTGCACAACGATCTTGTATAAGAGTATATGGATAAATATACTGGTATTAACATTTCAATAAGATTTCAAGCTTACATACATTTTGGTAACTCATGTCCTGCCATTTTTTTTCTTAAAAAACAAAACAATTTAAAGGAATTCGTAAGAAGCTGGAACATGCCACAGACTTCAAAAGACCCAGACTGAACCTTGATTATTAGTTGAAAAAGGGACATTGTTTATCAATTTAAAAGTAAAGGGCACCTATGCAAGTAACAAAGCTCTGCTTAGTTGCATGCTAATTAACATGTGTCAGAGCAGACTTGATTAATTGAGTCTTCTGGAAGTCTGCAGAAGCATGCTAGTGAGCATGCTCCAGCAGCCTCCGCATCACATGTATTCAGCATCCCCACATTTCAAAAAAGCAATGGGGGTGCTTTAACTAAGGCTCATTGAATAAGCTTTAGTTAAAGTATCCTCACCACCATTTTGAAGGGCAGAATGCTGAATACATGTGATGCCACTGGCACTTTAGAGAACTCTCAGAGCTTCTGTAATTAAAGTGCCCTCCCACCCCACCCCACCCCAGAGGACATGTATAGACACCCAAAGGTACTATCCACTTTTCTGAGTTTTAAAATTTAAATACCTTAGTTTGGACTCAAAATAAATAGTTTAAAAATTGAGCAAAATGTTATTCACCAGGGAAAGTTATTTAATTATGTTTTTTGTTGCACCTTCTTCAACTAGATAAGAAGTAAAGTGTCATCAGGAGCCATACTTATGGCAAAAGGTGCACTTGCACATTTCATTTTTGGCTTTCGTCAGTTTTCCTGATAATTTTGTCCAGATGGTTGGCAAAAAATGTTGCAAGTGCACCATATACAGAAATATGGTAAAATTTCCCCTCCTTCCTCCACCCCCAAAATGTCTGGAGACATTATCACACATAAGGTGACACCTGGTTACCAAATTTCAATATAGCACAAGTTAAAAATGGCCGAAATACCATATAAAGCCTATATTACAGAGATTTAGAAAAGGAAACCAAGAAAGAACCTTAATTATAGCAGCATTTCCAATGCTTCTGTAACAATGACAGCTCAGTTACCTTTTACTCCTAAATTATGCCTTTGTGCCAGGGCCTTCTTTTTGAGAACCTCCAGCATAAGCTATAACTGGATGAGGGAGTGAAGAAGGGAAAGTGCAGCTTCAGGGGGATTAAAACTGATAGCCTACCTGCTCAATGGGGGACCAGCTGACAGCAATCAGTGCCTGGCCTGGAAGACGTTAAAAGTTTTCAGGGAGCAGAGCTGCAGGGGAAAAGGGAGGACAGTGCAAAGAAGGCAGCACTGAGCTGCTGGAATCCTCTCTCTGGGTGTGAGGAAAGACCGTCACTGAGTTAACCATTTGTTGACTGTATGTTTGTTTATTAATGAAGCTGTGTCCTGTGGGGCAAGGCTAACCAGCGCAACAGAAGGCCAAATCCAGAGTCTGCAAAAAGAAGGATGTAATGTTCAGATACTAGGAGATGGGAGCCATAAAATAGCTAAATTAGCCATTAGGCAGGTTTAAAAATAAACCAAAAATAGCATTTGCACAACACTACAGTTGAGAAATCAAGCACTGTAAACTCAGAGAAGTCAGGGTTACAATTATTTCTTTTGCTATTACCTCATGACATTGCAAATTATGTGCTTTCTACAGTCAACCTTAATAAAGTATTATGAATTAGAAGTTGACATTTAAGATAGGAGTACAGGAATAAAAAGAACTGTAATAAATGGAACACGGGAACAAAAAATCCTCAGCTTTTAGGAGTGATCTCTGCTGAAGTCAGTGTATCTATGCCACTCTACAGCAGCTGAGAATCTGGCCTAGTAGTTGCTAAGGGCTTTGTTATATGGTAATTTTGCACAGCTCCAGGAGCTCTTAACCCCTGGATTGTCCTCATATTAACACTTGAAACTTTTTTTAAGCACTGTGGGAGCCCACCAATTAATTGCATCTCATCCCACCCAAACACTTCCCTCCTACCCTCATGCACTGCTGCAGCCACTAGGGGACCTGTTCAGCTTCTCCAGGCTCCAGTGGCTCCTCCTTGTGTCCTTCCAGCAGCACTCACTCCAGGCAGCAGATAGGGAAGCTGAGTATGGAGCTGGGGCTGGTGGCAGTGTGGACCCCTTTCCCAGTGGATCTGTTGGAGCACGGAGCTCGGCTGGGCAGGGTGAAGGTGTGAGGGAGGGTGGGGAGAGTGGGGATGTCTTCCACACCTCCCCCGTGGTGCACAGCCCCTGCCACTGGCAGCAGCAGCAAAAGGAAAGCCCTTACAGTGCTCATTGCCCATACAGGCACAGGCACCCAGTGGCACATGTCTCCAGCAAGTTCTGAGAGCTGTACATGGCAGCAAGGAACACAAAGCCAACCTGGCCCACCTTTACCATGAGGGGATCTCAGCAGCTTACATGTCCATGCACCACCAGGAGGAAGCCATGTGTGATGGAACTGGCTGCCTTCCCTGCCACCATGTGCAGCTCCTGAGAGACTCTGCCAAAAAGAAGGAAGCGGGACTCAGGAGCTGCACACAGCAGCAGGGAAGGCAGCCAGGCTGCCAGCTCCATCATGCAGGGCTTTTCCCTTTTTCCTGGGACATGAGTCCCAGGAGCTCCATATGAACCATAGGGAGCCTCATGGAGGCAGGCCAGCCTGGCTCCACTCCTTACCACCACATGCAGCTCCCAGAACTGACTGGAGCTGCGTGCTGCCAGGCAGCTGCACCTGCATGGGCCACAAACACCCCAAAGGCCTGCCACCTGCTGCTACTGCCACCCAGGGTGTGAATTTTGTGCCCTGGGGGACATTCAAGGGGTCCTCACATCCCCCACCCTCCCTCACACTCCATACACCCATGCTCTGCCCACTCCCCCTTCCACAGATACATACCCCCAACATACCCTACACCTCCCCACACCCACAGCTACACCCCCTCACAAACCCCATACACACATGCCAAACCTCCACAATACCCCATACACAATGTACAAAAATAAGACTGTTTTTGAAATATTATGGAATTACCTATGCAACCACATAAACCAGAAAAATATTTTTTGAAATAAAATTAAAATATGTTATAGTAGGTGTTTAGCTTTTAGTATATAATTTATTTTTTTCCAGTTCCAAGATGGCAACCCTCCCCCTAGGTCCCCCCCCACCCTGCAAAAGGCATACTCCCAGGGCAAGGGGACAGAATTCTGGTGGCAAAAGTCAGGGGTTGGGGCAGACTTGCTAGTCCCAAGACGGCAACCAGAAGGCAGGGCATCTGTCAAGGGGCAGGGCTATCCCTGCAGTCTTTGACAGCTCACCAAAACTCATAAAGCCACCCTCCAACCAAAATAATTGTCCACCCCTGCACTAAGGTGTAGCCACTTAAAGTTACACCTTAGTGTAAACAACCCACCTGCTCTCCTCCCATTCTCCTGAATCAAACCCATGTCCATCTGTCCATCCCTCACACTTTCCCCACCACCCCAGATACCTGGTCATTTTCCCCATCCATTACTTGTGGCTGCCTGCACTGTCTGTCCCAGGGACTAGACAGGGAAGGGTTGACTTGCTTGCCCTGCTGCTGGTGCTCCCTGGGCCAGAAGAGCACCTGCCCAGCAGCAGCAGTGGCTGGGAAGGCATTTAACCCTTCCCTCCCTGCTCCCCTGGGACAGACAGCAGGACAGCCACAAGTAATGCTCCCAGGACAGGGGAAGGCAGGAGGGAAACTTTGCAGGGTGGAGGGGCAGTGAGGAGCTGTAGGTCCAGGGGGAACCCAAGGGAGCAGGGGAGAAGCTTTGAATGAGAGGTGAGCAGGGTTCTTACCTTGCAGTCCTTCAGGTTCCTGCTGGCTTGAAATACATTTGTTCCAAGCTCAAACTAGTGCTAATCCTAATCAACATTTGCAAGGCTCACAGTACAAGATGTAACAAGGTCCCATGACAAGACTCAACATGACAGTGTTTAAGCTTCACAGGTAACCTTAACTTTTGACTTATGATTTCTAGGGAGGTTTTTGTTCTCTTCTTTAATTCTGTGATAATGGTAGCTGGTTTGGGGGCAGGGAGAGAGAGAGTTGCTTTTACTTGCTTGCTTGCTTGCTCACACACACACACTACACTACACTACACTACACTACACTACATGTATATAAAAACCTAGGATACTGCTTTGAGATGCTATGTTCACCTTTCCCATTTCCTGACCAGTAACTAAAATCACCAGAAAATTAAGCGTATAGCAATGTATGTGACCTTCAATGGAATTGTGACCAGCCTTACGTTTAGGGGTGCATGAAACTGAAGTCTTCAAGTACCTTCTTATTCCTCCCATGCACATCAGAACCCTTTCCAAAAAGCAGCCTCGGAGTTGACCCTGTACCATCAGGGAATTCCTCACACTCCTTAAGTTTGTTTAATTGACTTATGAACTTTTTTAAACATTTTTTTTTTAAATCTAGAAGATTTATGCAACATTCTTTAACATGAGAAGTGCTCAGTTAAGGCATAAAGAGGGTCATCAATTATAATATTATCAGCTCAGAGTTGAGCAGTAGGAGTCAAAGCTCAAAGAATTCTGGCTTTCTGATTCTCAAAGCCAGCTGTAACACAAATAAATATTGCTGCCAGGAAGCTCTACATCCCACCACTAGTTTAAGTTTCTTACTGAACCTCATAGCAGCAGAGCTGCATCATATTTCCCTGACCATATACACCCTCTCCCACCCTAAACCCTCCCCCTACCATGCCAGGTAGACTATAATGGAAGGCAGATGCGCCAAACAGGTTGCTTTCCTTCAATGGAGTAATTCTACATTAGGCATTTGGAACTGGACTACTATAAGTTCTCCTTATATCACCTCAGTAGCACAAACTGGCCATAACCCAGCTGGAGAGTCTGGCTCATTACCCTTAGTAATGTAATATGCCAATTTCTATACTATTACAGCAGATAAACTGGACACCTAACAACAATTGCAACATGAAAGCATCTCTGTAGCAAGATGGACAGGTTTTAGAAATTCCATACTAACTCAGTTATCATAGTTGTAGCAAGTAACATACTCCATCTGTAACTGAATACAGATACCAAGCATTGGACTGTCCAAGCCTGGACAGATACTAAGCATTAGCTTCAAAGCCTGGATGTTTGGTTCTGAAAATATCTGGAGAAACATACAATATGTTTGAGCGTTCTAGAAAATAATAAGACAAGTATGTACCTACTTCTCTTCTTTCAGTGAGCTAACCCTACTTTGTGTAGAACTATAATGCCATCCAAGATATTTGAAGTCCTTGATTGTCATCCCCGGTTATCCTGACCTTTACTGCAGTATTGTGCAAAATGGATTCCCCGGTGGCCTGTTCACCATTACAATTTCATTCTCTCCAGTTCCTGGGATTGCTTTAGCAAACTTTGTTTGGGTTTATTTTGCAAGTGATAAAAAAATTGGTCTTCCCCTAACATCCCCTGTAAATGAATATCCAGGACTTTGAATCTTCCAGCTGCTTGTCTAAACAATAAACTCACTCTCCATGGAGCTCAGATAAATACAAGGTCCTCCTTTCTAACCTCATTTTAGGACCTGGCAGAGTAAAGAGACTCAGAACTGTACATCCAGTCCTGCAAAGGCCAGGGACTTTTCTTGGACCATATAGAGCCCTCTTAGTTCTGCACTGACATCAAGAGGGATTAAAGTAAGCTCAGTAACTGTCTGCCTGAATTAGGACCCGACCTTCCTGCCACTAGTGGGGGAAGAATTTAGCAAAGATCATAATTTGGTGGAGAATCGCCTAGTCTCACAGCTGACAGAGAACTGGATAATTTCTGTGCCTTTTATGATTCACACCTGAAGTTAAGATGCTTTCCTTTTAAGCTTCTGTGTTAATCACTGTTATTTCCTGATAAATCCTTTTTTCTAGTCATAATTCAAATTAATAGAAATAATTAATTTTAATATAGCATAGGAACATCGAGTGGTATACGTATAGCGCATATATGATAAGGATAATTTCAAGGATCCATTACAGTGTAAATCAGAGTATTTGAGAGAGAAGATACAGAGGACACATCAGAAAGTCCTTATTTAGAAAAAAAAAACACAACTCAGGATGTACACAAGCTCTTTGTATCTACTATTATTTTTATTATTTTATTATTTTTTACTTTTCTCCATTCATTTTCTTATTTTGTGGAACCTCTGTTCAGCCTTTCATATTCATTTATTTTTCTCCTCCTCATTCCCTCCTTCCTGCTTGAGTTCTCTTTGTTTTCCAGTCCAGTTTTTAGTAATCTAACTTTAGCTGCACCTCTTAAACTGGTCTGATTCATTTTGTTCCTGTCATATTTACTTGTTTGCCCTCAAAATCTTCTCCACTTAATATTGAGACCATACATGTTAATTCAAGATCCTTGATAGCACACTACACAATAATCTGCATCTACAAAAAGGGTTTTTCCAGCATTTTCTACTACATTGTTTTTCTTATTCACTCAGCCTACAGCTGATCACGGTTCACGTGAGTATTGTTTCTGCATTCTTTGTCAGAGCTGAGAGAGGAACTGGCAAGTACCTGTCCTCTTGTTGCTCAATAAAGAGCTGAAATTAGCAACACAGAGAATGTTGTAATTCACGGCCGTCATTACAAAGATGTTTGAATGTTGTTATCAAGTGTATTGTACATCACAGCAAACAACATCCAAAAATGTGACAGTTCTAACTTGGGACCCACAGTGACATCTACTGGAATCCGGTGGCTGATGACACAGTTACAAAGACATGTAGTTAAAGCTTACACCAACCTTTATCCTTCAAAAAATCAGAGGCATGGAAATTGATCGTGCTAAATCATCTATAATCTTGAAAGATGAGCAGATCACATAAGAACACTGTGCTGGAGTGTGAGGCAGGCTGCAGTGGATAGAAGCTGGCTCAGGCAGTAAAATGAATCCCAATGCTTTTGGCATGCAGCTCTCCTATCCAATTGTTTTCCTCACACTGAAGCCTAAAACTAAGACTCTAAGCACTGTTGCAGTGTAATCAGAGATAATGTGTACATATGCTGGCATCATCTTTTGTTCGTTTCATTGAGAGCACCACTTCTGATCTGAAGGGGAGAGCTGCCAGTTTTCTAACATAGTGTTAAATCCTTCCAAGTCTCCCATCCATGGATTTTTTCCCCTTCTTGAAGGCACAGAATGTTAAAATCCTCCAAATCTAAATTGACTAACTCAAGTGCACTACTAGAGCATATCAATAGCATTTGGGAACTTGGAACTGGTTTTCAGTTGGAGTTGTAATAGGATTTCAACAATACTAATTCCATTCAATAGTTCAATTTCCATCTCTTTTCTCTGACTAGAGACATTTTTCCCCCTCAGCACTGTTAACTGCAATGTCTGTGTTTAAAGCTGAAGTGATGGATCAGACTAACACTGAAACAACTGTTGGAGCATTGTGGGACCATCTTCAACGGTTCTCCATTTTCTGATTCAAAGAATGCAATACGAGTTAAGATGCTTATGATGAAAGGTCATAATCCGAATATACTCTATCACGAGTCCTCTTGGGTCCTCATACCACAAGTTTTAAAATTTAGGTTTATCCCAAAAGAAAAAAAGTGATGCTGGTAACCAGAAATCCTGGGAAGAGAAGCAAATGGGATATACTGATATGCTGGATGAAGTGCATGACTTGCTGGAGGTCATATAGGAGGCAATTCAAACCCTGTTAAGGTTTGTGGCAGGGAGAGGCAGAGGAAGAGGTCCTGTCTGAGGTCTCAGAAAGGAAGGGAAGTAAGAAGCTCAGAGAGATGTGCACCGTGGAAACTGGATTTTGAGAAAACAACTTTAAGCTTTAAAAATGTGGATAGGGATTTTTAAGATTATGTAAACATTAATACTTTTCCTCTCCTTCTCTGCTATTCCAGTCTGCTTTCAAAAGGACAGTACATACTTTCTACAACACGATAGACTGCAAAATGGCATTTGGGTCCACAGACGGTGAAGTAAACAATGAATGCTGCTGACTTGTTCCAAATGTTTTAAAATTAAGTTATTTAAGCCTCTTAATAAAGTTTTTAAAAATTAAGCATCAGTTTTTAATGCCTGGCCCATTTTTCTTCATGACTATATAAACACTCATACAGGGCACATCTCTTATATCTTAAGAGAATAAGGCCTGTAATACCCATTCCTAGACCCCTGCTATGCAGTGAAATCCTCAGTGCTGGATGAGGTGTCCAGACCCCTTATGCAATGCATGGAGAGAGGTAGGCCACTAGGGATGGGAACCTAGTGCTTGGCCAGGCATGAATCCTCCTCTGTTCAGAGTCCTGAGACAAACCTTCTCCTCTCTGCTTTTTAGTTAGCTTCCTGTCCTACTTATAAAGAAAGTAGAAAAAGAAACAGGTCAAAATAACAAGTAGCCTGGTGGCTAAATCACTCACTTGACATTTGGAAGGTCAAAGGTCCAGCTATCCTTTTTAAGTCAACTGGCATACCAGCTTCTGTAGCCAATAATGCACAGAGTGGCAAAGTGGATTGATCATGGCCTTCATACTCCGTCTGGAGCAGGGCAGAAACTATCACCTCTAGGAGCACCTATACACGAGCAGCAAGACTGCACCAATGTGCTGTAATTACAGCGCATCAGAGCAGATTTGATTAATTGAGTCTGCTGGAGCATGGTGATTACCACACTCCAGCAGATTCCAATGTCTCATGTGCCAGTGTCCCCAAGCTGAAAAATGGTGGCGGGAACACTAACTAATGCTCATTTGCCATTTTTCAGTGTGGGCATGCTGATACACAGGAAGCTCCAGGCACTTTAATTAGACGGGCTCTTGGAGCCTGTCTAATTAAAGTGCCCCACCCTCCCACATCCACTCCTAAAGCATGTGCATAAACACCCTAGAAGCGTAGAAACATCTCACTTGCTCTGCCACCACACCCTGAAACATAGAAAACTTAAGTTCAACACATCTTTATACTGCCTGATCAGATCAGAAACTTGAACATCAGCCTTGCATATCCTTTGTCAGCATGCTCAGCATGAGGCCACTGGTTATTTTCATATTGGCTTCTCTCACTGTCATCTGTTGGAGGTCTTCTACTTCATAAAATTTAAATACTCACTGGGACAGAGAAAGATTGATTTGATAGTCCACTAGTTAGAGAACTGACTTGAGATATGCTTCCCTTATATTTTTAATATATTTATGCTATTGGGTCCCCTGGGAAGACAGGGAAATGTCTAGTCTGAGAATCCCACTGTGGGGCCTCTCTCTAATATGAGCTAGAAATCCGTACAGCTTAATAACTGTGGGGTATCATCTGTGCTTAAATGATTTTGTGCCCGACTACTAGAGAGAACTCTGACACCTAGAAAATATAGACACAGGCTAAGTTGCACTCCTAAGAATATCTGTGGTGCCTAAATGGTAGGGTGAAGTCCCTAAAGCAGAAGACAGATATGTATGTGCTTTTATAGATTTAGGCATTAGACAGAATTTATTCCAAAATAAAGTTTGATAAAAAAATTCCTTAATATGGACCATCACAAAATGATGTATTCAAATAGTGAATTAACTAAGGCAAGGCTAAGTCAATTTATATCCACCAAGTTATATTGTGAAGCTGAGCAAATTAGTCCATCTGACAGGAATGGTCTGATAGGGAGACTGCTGTTCACAAAGGGAGATGTAGTATGGTGAAGTAGCCTACAACACAGCAGAGGAGCTTCATTCTTCTGAAGTACTGTCACATTAAAGACCAATGAAATTTAATGTTGAATTGACCCTAAACAAAGTATTTCAAATGAGTTCAACAAAACAAAACATTTTTTGTGATCTGACCCCCCCAAAAATATTTTGTTTCAATTTGCCTGTTGGGAAAGTGAAAATGTATTGGGAGAGGGGGGAAAATGAGATAAGCAAGTTTGTTTTGGTGATACTTTTTATTGGATACCTGTAGACAGTCCAACAAAAAGTATTTCACATCTTTCCTGGACCATCAAGGCTACAACAACACACCAATCCTATTACTGGAAAAGTTTCTTAAGAAAAAGATTCAGCTTTCAGAAAATGGGTTCCTAAAATTCAAACCTGCTGTAATTGCTAGTTGTCTGTCCATCTACTTATCCACTTATTTTTATGACCCTTTGTGATAGGGCACCTCGGGGACACCCTCAGTATGGCCCCCACACCTGTCTCTCTGGGCAACCACCTGCCTTATCTCAGCGGCCAGATCTTTGATGTTAATTGGTTCATTAGCAGGAGGCTGCCCATGTCCTTGTACTGCCCCCTCCACTAGGGGGCACCGTCTGTGGCTCCTTCCTCCCCAATACCACAGCCCAAGCCTCACAGATATCAACTCAGTCTTCCTTCCTTTGCTGCCCCCTCTCTGGGGCTCACTGTGCCCAACATGGGCCTCCCAAACAAAATGGCTCCCTTTCTGTGGCATCCCGTGCCCAACCTGGGTCTCTCGCTATTGTCCCTCCCTGGGGCTTGCTACGCCCAACTTGGGCCCCTCAATAATGTTGCCCCCCCCCAAGGTTTGCTGTGTCCAACTTGGACTTCCAAATCAATGCGGTCCCCTTTCAGGGACTCCCAATGCCCTCCCTGGGCCTCTCAATACAGCGCTCCCCCCGCTGGGGCTCACCATGCCCTCCCTGGGCCTCTCAATAAAATGGCACTCCCCTCAATGGGCTCGCCAAGGCCAACTTGGACCCCTTCTCAGTACTGTCCCCTCTCTGGGGCTTGCTGTGCCCGCTCTGGGCTTCCCAATAAGACTGCCCCCTCTCCAGGGCTTCACAATGCAGCCCCCCCCCTCCTTAGGGTCCAAGTTGGACTCGGTGAGCCCCTTCTCGGTGCTGCCCGCTCTCTGGGGCTTGCTGTGCCCAACTTGGGCTTCTCCAAATGCCCCTCCCTGGGCTGGGGTCTATGCCCCCCATCTATGCGCCCACACTGGCGCACCGCTGTGCCTTCGCTGGCACTATTAGAATACTGCGCCCCCACGGGCGTCAGGATCCCCACACTGCTGAGGTCCCTTTATGAGGCCTCCTGCAACCCCTTATAGCCTCACCCAAGCCACCAGTCATATATCACAACAGAACACAAACACAAGCCTCCTGGCCATAACTTAACTCAAAGCCACGCAGCTACAACAATGTCGCTCCCAGGACCTGGAGCCACCATCCTTCAGTTTGCAGTGCTCCAGGAGCTCCTGCTTCTCTGGCTGCTAGCAAGGAACTGCCAGCCTGGCCTCAGCTCCTGGGCTTTATAAAGGGCCAAGCCCTGCCCCCTTTGGTCAGCTGATCTTTCCTGGTTGCCCTGGCAACCCCCAGCTGCGCAGCCTAATCACTGCTAGGATGCCCTCTGGCAGTTCTTCGCCTTTTCAGGCACAGTGCACCTTAGTGCTCTGTGACACCCTTATTACTGTAATATTTAAATAGTATCACTTATAATTCAAAAACTACTAAAAGGTCTGACAACCTTTTCATCAATGCTAAGCCTCAATATTTCTCTAGACACTGATGGCTGGAGAATGTTCCAAGTTTCATTTTTGAACTAATCTTCTAATAAAACAGTATGTCTTCTTCTTACTCTTCCTTTATCCCTATAGCATAAAAGTTAGAGACAGTGAATTTATTTTTAGAGTTTTCAACTTCTGAAACATAATAATTCAGGCTTGAGATAATCTATTGGAAAAGGATTTATAACTCTGAAGACCAGTGATAATTCAGTCTTGTTCTCTAGATAGAATTGGAAGATGCTCCAATAATTGTACTGATCTCTTACCAGTATCCAAATTATAGAAAGCCTTTGAAGACTAACCTATAAAGAAAAGCCATCTTTTTGCCTAGGTTAGTTTATAATCCTAGCTCTCTCTGACTCCTAGATTCTGAGGATGCCACTTCACAGAAAAATTAAGTTGGAAGGAACCCCAAGAGATCATTTAGTTCAACACCCTGCCCAAGACAGGGTCATCCCTGACTATACCATTCCAGACAAGTGCTTGTCTAATCTGTTCTTAAAAAGAAACTAGCAGGGATGGAGATTCCAGAACCTCTACCTCATAGGTAATCTATGCCAGACTTAATTACCATCAACATTAGAGTTCTTCCTAACATCTAGCTTTCCCTTATTGCAATTTTAAATGATTTTTTGGTCATGACCCTGTGGTTACAAAGAATAATTTATCCTTATCCTCATCATAACCACACTTCAGATATTTGACACCTGTTTTTAACTTCCCCTCACTACTCATCTCTGTAAATAATTCTAGTTCTTCCAACCTTTTCTTATAAGTCATGTTGTCTCCATTTCTAATAATTTTTGTTGTTGCCTGCTGAATTCTTTCCAAATTGCCAACCTTTTTGTTGAAATGCAGTGCCCCGAACTGCATACAGTGCTGTAGGTGAGGCCTCACCAATGCTGAATAGAGTGGAAGAATCACTTCCATTGACTTATTTTTGACACTTCTGATAACTCTCAACAATAACTCAATTATACATTTAAGTAAATTAATACATAAATGCAAAGCAATTCCCATAAGCTTTGCTCACCTGATCAGCTTCCTGTTGCCTCTTGGACCAGTAGTCATCCCAGTCTCAAGTCCTAAAATACTGAGCTACACCTTACGTACTCAAGGCACTAGTTCATGAGCACTAATTGTTCCAAAAAAGAAAAAAATAGCCACCAGGAGTTAAGTCTATATAAAGATAACTTCTGACCTCATTGGTGTACCTAGCAAAGAACTTGCACCATCTTTCTAAAACTCTGAATAATGACAGTATGTTCAGAGTGTTTTCTAGAATCTTTTTATGTCTGTCTCTTTCAGCCATTCCTCTCTCAAAATGAAGCCCTATTAAAAAGTGATTCAGGAACTGTTCTCATGCCCATAAACTTTCATGTATCCCTTTATTTAGTCTAAAAAAATGCTTGTGCCTTATTGTCCAAGAAGTGCCAATGCCTTATTGTCCAAAAAGTGCTAACTGACAGCTACAAAATGCTCATCTTAGGGACATAAGTTGGCATACAAAATGATCAATAATAGACTACAGTAGTAGCATAATCCTTCAGGGATATCCCAACTATCCTAGTCAACCTCAAACTTCATATAGGAGCCCTCTGAATAAAATAACTGTTTAACTCAATCCTAGTTAGGTCAGAGTTAGGAAGGCATCTCCACCTTTGCTTCTGTTAATAGTATTCCAGAAATTCTGGACAAAGCCTGGAATGAGGCCAACAGAGCTGGCAAACAGGAACCTATCCAGGTAGTATACTATATAAGCTGAACCAGACTCCCATCCCACTGCCTCTTTCAACACAGTGCTGCACTTGTTAGATCCTAATTTTCCCAAGATAACACTGACTTTCAGAAAAGAAAAAAAAAATGAAAAAAAATCAACATACCTAAAATCCATGAGATGTGCTGACAAACTGAAGTCAACTTAATTGTACAAGTGTCATAGACACTAACCATGTGCACATGATTATTATATTATTAATATTAAACATACATAAATTAGGTTTTACCATGTTATGCACAAAACTGCCCCCTAGGTATAACAAGGAAGTTATCTGAGTGCCCTTTTGGGAACCATCTCCAAAGAAGAAATGTTCGCATCTTTTGTAGACAAACACTCTACAAATCTGTCAGCAATTATTGATGCTCCTTGTGAGCTCTCTCCCCTTGTTGAATAATTCCAGTGCTCTATAGATTTTACATTTTTAGAAGCCACATGATTTCTGTTATCCTAGATATGTTATCGTAAATTCTCATGTAAAGCCCTCACATGAATTGGTTCCATTTATCCTGTTAAAGTACTCCCTGAAGGACTAACCTAAGCTTACATCTAAACACCCTCTGCTTAACGAAGGATAAGTCTTTTTCCTATGTGACTGTCACTAAGGCTTATGCTGGCAGACAATGGATGCATCTACACGTGCAAGTATCTGCTGCATAATCTGAAAGGTGGCTGTGTCTGCACCACTGCACCCCCTCTGAATCCACCCTTGAACCCAGTGAACTTATTTGCTATATGGAAAGCCTCAGAAGCCCAGAAATTGCTACTGCTTCATTTCAATATCATGATTTACAAATGTCATTATTCCTATTTCATTATCCCTATTATTTCTTATTCTGTTCTTAAGACTTCTACTGCATGTGTATCTTCTTGATTACTGGAGTAGAAAAATCACACGAGAGAAAATCTACATAAAGTTTTTAAACCAATCCAAAATTTGTTATTTTTAAACAGTTTGCAAAATGTTAACTGCACCGAGCACAGCAATGAACAGTTAAGATGAATATTCTTCAGTCCTTTTCCCTTAGATTAGTCAGCCACAGTTCTTCAGTGGTCTCTGATCCAAGGTGGATTTAAAATCCGTACAGAATCATGATGACATGCCATTCAATAACACCTGGAAACCATTCTCTTTAAAACATTGTGTCAGGCACAAATTCGCCCCCCACCAGAGTTTTTTTCTTTTCCAGCATGTGCCGAAGAAGAACATTATAAGGGATACCAGGAAACAGCAAAATAATATCTATTTGCCACTTCCTATAATTTTCAGCTTTTCCCACCCTCTGTCAGCCAATCAAAACCAGTGTTCTAGAGAGAGTTTGAAAGCTAGAAAATTCTTCAAGGAAATTTTGAATTTAAACCACCATGCAATTAGGGTAAGCTTTGGAGAAAAAAAGTCTAGAAGGATTTTAGGATTCTCCAGAAAACCCTGAAAAAATGCATCTTAATGGAGAAACCAAATCTTCTTCAAATATGGTATTTATATACATTATTATGAATATTTTTCGGGGTATGAATTGACCAACTGAAGTCAAAAGTAACATTCCCAAGACATCCCATTCAGTGAAGTCAGGATTCCATAGATAGATTTGAAAGTCAAAAGGGACCAAATAATGATGAGGATCTTAACTAGCAAAAATGACAGAAATTCATCTAGTCATTTCTGCATCAATCCCAACAACTTGTCAGTGAACCAAGGAAGCATCTAATCCTGATGTAAAGGTTTCCCATGATACAGAATTTACTACACCCCTTGCTAATCTGTTGCAATGGTTAATTATAAACACTGTTAAAAAACTTCACTTTATTTCCAGCTTGATTTTTTTCTGCCTTCCACTTTCCTCAGTCAATTGATCTTCCTATGCCTTTGTGTGATAAATTAAAGAAACCTCCAGTATCAGATGTATTCTCCCTGTGCAGGAAATTTCATATATCAAAAACTTACTTCTTAACCTTCTCTTCAGTATATTAATATTTATATCTATAAAAATCAAAGAACAAATCTCAAAAGGAGGCTCTATTACTGAGGGGTAGTAAGCATGGGACATTTTTATGCATGGGGGGCACTTCAATTAGCAAGACAAGCTAATTAAAAAGCACCCATTTGTCACGTGTATCTGCATCCCTGCAATGAAAAAATGGTGGCAGGACACTCTGAACTATAGCTCGTTCAACAAGCTTTAGTTCAAAGTATCCCACCACCCTTTTTCAGCTCAAGGACACTGATACATGTGATGCTAAAGTTTGCTGGAGTGCATTAATTAATTTCTGTGCTCCCGCAGACGCAATTAAATCGAGTCTGCTCCCTGCACATGCATAGGAACCCACAGTGCACAAAGTTTTAGATGTTAAATGCAGTTAGCAGAAATCATGTACTGTACTAACTAATCCCCACCCTGAGATCTAGCAATACCAGGAAATCCTCTTTGTGAAGGAGTGGAGCTGCTAAGCATACCCCATGTTGCATAAGTAGGAGAGTTGTTTTAGATCAGTGGCTCTCAAACTTTTTAGGCTCAAGGTGTCCCTTGTTAGGTTGAAGGAACTCCTTGGAAAATGTCAGCTCTGAGTCTTCACTCATTTTTTGACTATGGGAAAATAATAAATCAGTTTTTCTGTCACAAACAGCTCAGAAAGACCACAATGGGTCAGAATGTTTTTGACACTGTAGATTCTCATTTAGAATTGTTGGGTTTATCTTGTGAATCATGACATCAGCACTCACATAGAATTATTGATGCATCTAGAAGTGAAGAGCTGAAGCAATTCTTAGGCAGGGAATTGTAGCTGAGAATCATGGTTTTAGATGCATCAATCTGGAGTATTCTTGGATCATCATTCTGGATTGCAGCCATTTTCCAAGCAGCATTACCTGCCACTCATGTTCCAGGAAACTGTCGCCAAACCATGGGCACTTCTAAGCTAATACCATGATGAACAGATGTTGCAGTGCACTCACTATAATATGATGAAATTTGATTTCAATGAGTATGGTGAATACAGTAACTGAAATATCTTTGGACAAGCTATTTTCAAGATGCAAGTAAGAGTCCATGCCATTCAGAGTAGCTCAAAGGTCAGCTTGCCTACCTGTTCTCACTCAGACACTATAAACCTACAGTTTTCTCCAGTGAGGTTGCTCTGGGTTTAAGAATATTATGGACAAATGGATCAAGAACAGCTGCAAAAGGACTCCCTGGAGCAGCCTCACCAGTGTATTCCTGACAGAAATATGCAGGTTAAGAATAATTCTGGATGTGATATGCCACCACTGAAGTATAGACAGACCCCATAATGGTAATATGTTCCAAGTTTTCAAAAAATGTCATTACAATGCTAACTTTACAAAACCTTTTTTACTCTGAGCGAATAACTCATCCCTGCAACACTCATGCCAGCACTTTGCCTTGGCAATTTAATATTGAACAAACCTTGTGCTACAGAACCCTTTTAGCATCACCACCCAAAAAAAGACAAGCAGTGCTTTGGCTGCCCTTTTTTATTTGTCAGGTCTGCATAGATAAACATTTTTTGAAGACTGAATTTCATGCTTTCCATTTTGTTTTGTCATGACTCTTGTGCCAATTTGTAGGGAATGTGTGTTTGTCATCATTTTGCTGTTAAAATGTGTCAGGCAGTAGAGATGAGATGTGGAGATCCAGACAATTCCCTTAAATATGCACATCAGTCTTCCAGACAAACCCTAGCAAGGCCTGAAAACACCAAGGAGCCTACTATAATGGACTAAGAATAGGTGACCTTGCCTAGTGGTTAAGCCACCAAAAGAGGACCAGAGCCCAAAACACAAGCCAAATCCAATGTCAGAATGAAGATATTAAGTTACCAGCTTCAGAAAAACCCCAGAGACAAAGTCCAAATCACAAACCAAGGCAAAAAGTTCAGGAGTCAAAAGCCAAATTACCAAATCCAAGGAAAAATCCAAAAACCAGAGTCAAGTAACAGAGCAGGTAGGATCAGGAAACCAGGAGTACTAAATCACAGAGGCTGGCCAAAGCAGTCCTTCAGCAGGAACTGCTGGCTGGCCTCAAATCTGTTGCCGCAGTTGGAGCTAAAAATCAGTAAGCTGCTCTCCCAGCAGCTAGTCAGGAGACCCAGGCAGTGAGAAGCTGGAGTCATTAGTTGAATAAGGGCTACCAGTCAAAGTGCCAGGCAAGTGTGGCTTACTGGGCAATTAGCCTGCTTGGGCTGCTAGTTAGGTTCCCTGACAGCTACACGGATGACGTAGCACTTCAGAAAACCATGTATTTTCATTTTGATCAGCTCATGTGAGAGAGTATGAAGCTGAATCCAAAGTGATCCTCATGGGGCAAGCAACTGATAAGAACTAAAACTGCAAGATGTGTACAGCTGAAATGAAGGGAGAGACTCATGAACCCCATTTAAGCAACATTATATTTATTTTTAAAAGTTCTTCAAGCTAGTAAGAAGAGCAAATGGGAGAACCTGCAGTACAGAAAGGAAAACCAGCTCTAAATAGGTAGTTTACATTCTTGAATATTAAAATCTTACTTGATTCCTTCTTAGATAATTTAACTGCCTCATCTGTATAGATATTGGCTATCCACTATCAAGATGACTTTCCATTCAGATTAAGAGAGAGAAAGAGAGGGGGGGGGGCAAAACAAACAAATCCAAATGGTTTCAAAAGGCTAGTAATTTGAAAGAGGGGATTGTGATGACAATCTTCATATCCACATCCTGAATGGGTATGAAAGGGAGAAAAATTAATGCTAGTCACTTAATTGCATTTTTCTAACATTAAAAAGGGCAACACTTCAGAAATGCAGCATTATTGCTTTACTTTTATTTCTTCTTATATAATACTCAAGGAGGATCTAAAAATATAATGCTATTATACAGTCCCAGAAATAGGTTATGGAGGAGAAGGCCACAGACCGAATGGGAAGAAGAAAATCTGACTAACAGAGAACAGCCTATTATCATGAGTTATAGTATTAAAACTACAAATGTAGAATTAGATATTAAATGATATAAGTAGTATTTGCAGATACATTATTTAAAATGGTTTACTCATCAGCAATGTCAAAGGTGCAGAGAAGAGTTAGGTTTGGATAATTTCAACATTTCAACATTAACCAAAATGCCCACCACCAGCACACCCATGCAGAAAAGACTACACTCTCAGAGATTTAGGTTGTACATAAGGCACATAGATTTAAGACAATAGGAACATCAATCTAGTTTGCTTGTTAAAGTAGAAAGGACACTTTGATGACCTGTTCATGAACTTTTGCATCAACTGCAAATCTTGACTGATATCAAGGTGAAAAAAATGTATACTCTGAGAAAAGAATAGAAACCTCTTCAATGTATGTATTCAAATTGGCCAGATCTGTTTTATTATTATGAAAAGAGAATATGGTAAATGTAAAGAATCTAAATGAGAGTGCAATAACATTGACTGAAATGACGCATGCAAATAAAAATAATTTGTTGCTACAGGTTGGTTCTTTGGTTCTAGAAAGTAGTAGTGAAAAAATGTAATTCTCTTTCCATCCATGACAGGGAAAGCAAAAGAAGTATTGACTAATTTATTAGAGCTAGAAGTTTTATTATATAAAATAAAAGGATTGGTTATTTGACCGGTCAAATAAAGTTCAGTCAGTTGACTGGTCAAATATCGGTCAAAAATTGCCAAAAGATGCAAATACACAGAAAAAGTATAAATTGTCCATTAAGAAATGTGTCAAAACAATTAAAAATCATATTTCTGTCAAGAAATTTACAAAAAATGTAATATTAGGGGTAAAATTGTTATAATCTTTGACTGGTCAAAAATATGCAGTCACTTGACAAGCTTGCCAACCCTACAAAATAATAATTTTTTAGACACAGATAAATGTTTGATATGCATCTGGGGTAAAATCTAGGTCCTACTCCAGTTAATAGGGTTTTGCCACCAGTTTCAATTGGGCTAAAATTTTAGGCATGCATGATAGCATATGTGCAGTAAAGGATTTTCAAAACAATTTTGGTTAGACTCTGGCAGCAGCTGTTTAAGTCAACTGAGCCATTAAATTCAATGGGCTTTGGATCAGGTTCTCTAAAGGGAAGGGGAGGAGGGAAGGGGAAGAGAAGGAGCCTCAGTCCTAATACTGAAGCTAGGATCTGTCCCCTTCTCCTGCTGGCCCAGATCTGGCGTACTGCCTTCCCCACCCCCGCAAATCACTGCTCTCTTTTCCCTCACCCCCTGATTACCTGTGACTGCCTGGCCTCTTTTTCCCAGGAAGCAGGCAGGGAAGGGTTAGATGGCCAGGGTCTGTTCAGCAATTTGTTCCTTCCCTGTCTGCTCCCTGGGACAGACAGCAAGTAACAGTACTGGGTGCCACACTTCAAAAGGGATGTGGCCAGCCTAGAGAGGGTTCAGAGGAGGGCCACCTACTTGGTGAGAGGGCAGCAGGACAGGCCCTATGAGGAGACACTGAAGGACCTGAACCATTTCAGCCTCAGCAAGAGGAGGCTGAGAGGGGGAGCTGGTGGCTGCCTACAAGCTCATCAAGGAGGATCAACAGCAAATAGGTAGAGCCCTTTTCTCCCCAGCACAACCTGGGGTGACAAGGAACAATGATAAGCTGATGGAGAATAGGTTTAGGCTGGAGATCAGAAAATAATATTTTACAGTTAGGGTGGCCAAAATCTGGAACCAACTTCCCAGGGCCTACCTTGGGCAGATTCAAGAGGAGGTTGGATGATCACCTGTCTGGGGTCTTGTGAACCCAGCGTTCACTCCTGCCTGTGGCAGGAGGTCAGGCTAGATCTGTTCAGGTCCCTCCTGACCCTAGCTACTGTGAAACTAATGGCAGGGGGAAAGTGAGTGGGGATCAGTGGGGTTGGGGAGGGGAGGGAGGCAGTGGACCTGATCTGGGTCAGCTGGGGAGAGCAGCAGACCTCCGCTGAGCACCTGGTCTGTGGCTCCTTTCCCTCCCTGCAGGGTGGTGAGGACAGGGGAAAGCAGGAGGTTAGGGGGTGTGCCTGACAGCCAGTGGGAACGTTCCCCATTTGGCTAGGTTAGCATTAGCCTGCAGGCTGGAAGGCACGCTTCAGCCTTCTGGCCTGGGTCAGTGCAGGCTTCTGTCTGTTTTTCCAAACTGAAAACTGAGTATCAGTTCAGTGCCTTATCCATTCAATCTACACAGTTTAGAGGAAGCAACAACTGAATCGATTCTGCCTCTGGCTTTTTAACTGTCTGTACTTAGCTTTCTTGTGCTAACATGTCACGGCATTGAATTATCGGTAGGTACCATATGCAAAAGGACTGAAAACACGGTGAATATCAGTGATCCTAGTATAAAGAAATAAAATAGTTTATAACTGAATTTACCCCCTGACACTGGAAAAGTCAAAGCCTAAAGTCAAAATATATCTACAGTTAATTGATTACCTTTCCTTTTTCCTCTACCTAAATCTAGTGTCACTGAAGTCAACAGTCTTCTGGTATGTGACTGACTTGCATCATTTTTGTGATAATATGATGCACAGATTAAAATTAATCCAGGTCTTTATTAAATTAGAGGTTCTGTAAGGTCAGCTAACTAAGAAAGGGTGATTTCACTACCCTCCAAATTAAATTTTAGAGATTCACTTCAGCAGAAATTTCCTGAATGGGTGAAGGTCATTGTGCCGATTAATAGAAGCAGGTTCTTGAAACACCAAACAAGGTTTTTTGGTATAGAAAAAGCTACAATTTACGTAGGCTTGGAAGCTGGAGCACAAAAAGTTGTCGAGAAGATTTGAAGGCAGGCTTATACAATATGTACCAAAAAATGGCTGCCAGCATTTTAAACACTGTAATTTTAGCAGGGACTGATTAAAGTAGTATTTCAAGAAATGACATAGATGCCTCCCATAGTACTGCCTGAGCAAAGTGCTATCCTGTCAAGGTAATACTTATGTCACCCTGAGACAGCATTATAAACACATGCAGCATTGTGAAAGGTACATGTGTGCCTAAATTCACCTGTTCCCCAAAGCTTATAGTTAAAAAGCAGAAGCAGTGTAATAAAGAGCATCTCAAAAACAGCAAGAACATAAAATGGAGTGTGCTTTTTATAACTTAAATGCTAACAACTCAAAATTCTCAAATCATATCCTACACAGCAAGTAAAGGTCAGCGCACACCCCAACACTGATTAACAGGAAGGGGGTGGGGGGAAATATTACAGAATTTAATAAAATACAAACCAAAAATGTTCAGCAGAAATTAAACTGAAAAGCCTACGGAATTCAATAAATAGTTATTTAAAATCCTATACAATTATATACCAGAGTAATAGCCCTAGTGAATTGTTGAAGGTGGTCATAAAG
Source organism: Caiman crocodilus (assembly GCA_030014935.1). Taxonomy (NCBI): domain Eukaryota; kingdom Metazoa; phylum Chordata; order Crocodylia; family Alligatoridae; genus Caiman; species Caiman crocodilus. The sequence goes on from JAGPOW010003648.1 coordinate 84,103,260, forward strand.
ACTTACAGAAAAGTTGACATTAAATAATCCTACAGGAATTCTCATGTTCATTAATTTTTGGCAGATGGAAACAATGCATATAGCAACCTGTGTCTCCTTTTTGTTAAATGGATGCAACATCCTGTCTTCGGTTTTCATTTAAATTACCTACAGACATGTACATGAAGGGGCAGATCTTCAGCAGTAGATGAAGCTTGTCAGAACTGCATCAGCTGAAATCTGATCTTAAGCATTGCTTTGACACATACGCTTGTGTATGCACACACATGCACACCCTTTTTGCACCGATAGGTAGAAGAAAGATTTTAAGAATGGTTACCTGGGAGGAAAACTGGAAAGCTTGGTCTCCACACACAAGATCATTGCAAGGCTTTATATACTCCATGATTGTGAAGTTCACCACAGACTTCACATCTTTCTACATAAGTAGTCCCCACAATTTCTGGTTTCATTTTTTAAATATCATTTCAGCCATTATTCTTGGATGATAACCTCAAAAATTAAGATTCAGTGCAAGCATATTTTAACCTGAGTCGGCTAAATGCCTGAACCAATTATACCCTGAAAAGCGTGAACTGACACAGCCACCTCAATCAATACCACAAAAAAATGGGCAACAACAGCTGCCAAGTCTAAGTGTTTATGCTGCGGTTACTTTACTAGGCTCAGCTTATGAATTGACTTCAGATAAAAAAAATGTTTACATGGAACACTTCAGGGCAACAATGCTGACATTTAAAGACCTCTCAAAAAATCTTTATTAGATAGCATCCAAGTGCTAAGTAAAAATGTCTATAAAGGTTGCAACTATGGCAAAATTAGAGAATAGCAAATTTTAACAGCAATACATCACATTAGCAAAGCAAAGTATGGGTTTATCAGGTACTTCAGATTGAAGACTCTGATCTCAAAATACCGTATTTACCCAAATCCAAGATGACTCTGAATTTAATACACACAGACAATATTTTTTTAGATTCTATACATGAAAGATTATAATTAAAGGATCATCTTAAAATTTATCCCTGGAGCAGTGAAAGCAGTAGCAAAGGGGCAGGTCATGGGGGAGGCAGTTTTGGAAGAAGGTATGTGGACAGGTTGCGGGGGGACATCCTGACAGTAGAGAGACCGGCAGTAGGCAAAAAATATCAAGCAGTCTGACCCCTATCCATTGTCATTCCCTCCATACCTTGGCCCCTGGCATTTGTCCTTTCTACCACCTGCTCCCCCCCACTGCCAGCTGCCTGATCCCCTATAACCTATCCTTTCACTCCTGTCCTATTTGCCCCTCTGGTTGCACCCACTGGTGCCTGGCTCCCTGCTGGGCCTTCCCCCGCCACAGCATCTACCACCCCACCCCTCCTCCACAGCTGCTTACCTTCCAATTCTAACCCTATTCCAGCCTAGGGCACCAACCATACTCTGGCCCCAGCCCAGCCCAGTAGCAAAAGTGGGCCTGTATACAACATTACCTCAGCAAGGGCGTGAACTTATCTTAACAATAACACAAGCTCTGTAGTTAGCTCATTTTGCAACTACTGCAAAGCAAAACACGTTTCCAAAACTCCACGTCAGTTCTGGGTCTTAAATTTCTCAGAATTTTTATCTTGTTTCTCAAGAACTCCCTGTATCAGTTCTGTATTCTTGTAGTCTTCAAACGTTTAGTCCTATTTCTTTTTCATACTTACTTTTGCTTAACGCGACACAGTTTAACAATATTTGTATTTCCAGGCCTTAATTATTTGGCCTAAATCCTGAGATTTGCTAACATTTATATGCTGTAACCAGCTAATTAATTTTATCTTAAAACTCATTGGGCAACACTGGAATTTGGTATTCTTACAAAATATGATAGAATTTATGACTTCCCCTAGATAATCTATTATGTTGTTATGTTTCTTTTGTTGCTATTTTCCAGACAAGCTGTATATTACCACTGATGCAATATTTATGGCTGCTTGTTAAAAAATATTTGGTCCCATTGTGCAACAAAGTATTCACAGTTCCGGTCATGAAACTCTTGGCTGGGAAGTGTTAATGTTATTTGTATACTTTATGTTATTTTTGTTTTTGGTTTAAAACATTGTTCCTTAAGGAAAGAAAAATTACTGGCTCTCTTTGTTTTTAACAACTGACTGGATTTGCTTTGTTGCTGTTGTTAGAGAACACTTTAGATGACAGTAACAATTTGTTAAAAGAAATTTCATGGTTGAAGTTTCAAAGCTGAGACATTGATATTCTCTTAGAAATCAAGACAAGCCAAAAATAATCAACTGAGTGATAAGCACTTCTGCACAGCAAAACCATTTGATAACTGAATGTTTCTATAAACTTTTTTTTTTTATTATTTGCACCCACATAATGTGCAGAAGCCCATAGGACCCCAAGCTCATTGTGAAAAAAACAGAACAAAAAGGTTAACAGGCCCAGAGACCTTATATTAATTAATATACGTAGGCCAAGTTTATGTTGTTTTTCACACTCCACTGGCCTTTGTGTTACCTGATTTTACTACCCCCAGTAATCAAACAGGTAGTTGTAGACAAGTAGTTGTAGCAGCAGTACTTGTTCATGCGTTCAACTAGGGAGCAGATTAAATTTGATTAATCAAAACCAAAAAATACAACCCAAATATCAAGAACAGGGCAACCCTGAATTTATGAACTTGGAACTTTTGTGAAAGCTTTGAACTGTGAGCTTTCACTGCAGGTGTGTTTACATGAGACACTACTGTACAGTAGAGCAAGTTACTGTGTAATAAGCATCACTGTCTATACATGAAGACCTTCAACTGCAAGTAGCAAATTAACTGCTGAGTAGTTAGTAAGGCACATGTAGATGGCCGACTGGGAGCAAATTTGCTCCCAGTCAGCCAAACACCAGGGGGTGGGAGATTGTTCTCTGCCCCCAGGAGCTGCCTGCTGCTTGGGTGGGCTCTGCCATCAGAGCCCGGGTGGGGAGAATGTCCCCCTGCCCCAGCAGTAGTCAGCTGCCAGGGGCAGGGAGTAATCTCCCAGCTTTCACCAGGGGACAGCTGTCTTCTGGCTCCATGCTCCCTGCCAGCCCCTGGGCTACTACCAAGGGCGAGTCTACAGCTCCCCTTCGCTGCTACAGGTTAGCAGGGCGGGGTGGGAGCACGTCTGCTCCCAATTTCACTCACATGTAGATGCCTGCCAAGCATGGATTTACTCCAGAGCTCCTAGGCAGTTCCCAGGGGCAGGGAGTAATTTATTCTGGAGTAAACCCATTGAGCAGCATTTGCACATATAGGCACCCCTGTATTAGGTTTAAGCTTCACTTTTTTCAATCAGCACACTGAGTTTAAGAAGTTAGCCAAATAAATTTTGAACACCATATTCAGTTGAGGAAAATAGACAATTCTCAGTTCTCTTTCAAGAGAAAAGGAGAATTAATTCATATGGGTAAATGTATTTAAGTCAGTGAATCCTCTCAAAGATGCTTGTACAGCATTTTAAAAGATATAATAAAAGATTTAAAAAACAAAAAAAAGTGAAATACAGTCACAAACAGGGGTGGATCTAATGGGAGTGCAGTGGCAAGGATTGCCCTCGCCCTCCCCCCACAACCTGGGCAACCAGGAAGAAACAGAAAGAATTTTTATTTTTTTTAGGTCCCCAAATTTAGTAAACGGTCCCCATCCCCTCCTTCCATGCTCAACATCATCTCCCCTCCTCTCTCCTACCCTCCTGTGCCCACCACTGCCACTGTCTTTGGCTGCTCTGAGGGTAGGGGCCAGATAGGGAGCTCCAGGACATTTACTACCTGCCCCATGTAGAGCTGGGCCCAGCCAAGGACAGCAGCAGCAGTGGGCAAGTCCTTCCTCCCTTGTCCCCCAGTGTTTCCTGCCAGCCCAGAAGTAGGCATGGGGGAAGGGAACCTGTCTGCTGCCACTATTGTTTGTAGCTGGGCCTGGCTCCACATGTAGCTTGACTGCAGTGGAGCAGGAGTGGTTCTGGAGCCAGGAGGAAGCTAGAAACTGAGTTGCAGTCACCCCTACAATGTAGGTCACTGCTTTTATACCCTGCTTTATGAAATCTTGGATCTGCCCATGGTCACTGGCATTTAGGCAGAAATACTTTTTGCACTTAATCTAATCTATATTCCTACAGCCATCAGCTTTGCTTCTAGTGCCATAATGGAGAGTAGCATGTGACTGACATAGATCAGTAGGTGCTGAGCACAATGAGGAAGATATAGAATTATAGTAAATGAGGGTTGGAAAGAACCTTAGGAGGTCATCAATTCCTGCTCAAAATAGGACCATCCCCAACGAGATCATCCCATCCAAGGCTTTGTTTAGCTGGACCTTAAAATCCTCCAAGAATGGAGATTCCACCACCTTTCTAGGTAGCCTAAAAACTATCCAGTGCTTTACTAACCTCCTGGTGAGAAGGTTTTTCCTAATACATAACTTAAACTTACCTTGCTGCAACTTGAGATCATTGTTCCTTGTTCTGTTATCTGATACTACTGAGATCAGTCTAGCTTCATCTCCTTTATAACCACCCTTTAGATAGTTGAATGCTATTAATCCCTCCTCCCCCTTCAGTTTTTTCTTCTCCAGACTAAATGAGCTCAATTCCTTCAGCCTCTCCTCATAAATTATGCGCCCCAGGCCCAAAACCATTTTTGTTGCCCTCTGCTGGGCTCTCTCCAAATTTTCCATATCCTTTCTGTATTGGGGGCCCAAAACTGGACACAGTATTTCAGATGTGGTCTCAACAGTGCCACATATTCACTTCCCTTGATCTGCTGGCAACACTGCCAATAATTACAGCCCAGTATGCTTTTAGCCTTCTTTGCAACAAGGGCACATTGTTGGCTCATATTCAGCTTACTGTCCACTGTAACCCCCCAGTGTCTTCCATCATCCTCTAAATATGCTGAAGTATGCTTCAATTTGTGTGTCTAGATATATATTGAAAGTAAAAACAATGCTCATAACAGTTCAAAATAGGGTTTTCTGTTTTGAATAAAGAGGAAAATTCTTCTGCTACCAAGCCCAGCAGTAAAAACATGAACTTTGCAGTTCATTTATAATGTCACGGAAGGTAATGTTCCTCTATTGTCCCGTATAAAAGAGAAAAAGCCCTCAGTGGAGCAGACAATTTTTTAGTTCTCCACACTTATCTGTTTTGAGCGTCTGAGAGCTGAGCCTGCTAAATTAAATGCCAGTGCAGGATACATCTAGGAATCAAGCTGATCATTATTTTACAAGATGAGAGTGCCTGAACTCAATTTTGGAACTAGAATAGTTCTTAAGCTCAACTGCATTGTTGATAGATTGATTAATTTCTCATCGACTCAAATAGGATGAGTAAACTAAGGATAACTGCTGTTTTCCTAGTGATGAGTAAGTTTTGAATCCAAGAATTCACTAAGCCCTACCTCTCTCAGAATGCTATTGTAATTTTTATTAATTAATAGTTGACAAGCATTTTCAGAACCTGCTGGAATGTACTATACACCATAGCAACAGGAACAACTATACCATGCTTCTGCATAATGAATTTACAGAAGAGGATAAGGATCATGATTTTTATTTTTTCCTTAGGAGGAAAACAGATAATTTATAACCATCATCAAGATAGCCATGTACTCATTGTAGCAGGCTTACCTTTCAGAGCTTGGGTAGAATCCCAGGCTTGCAATCTTGCTGTTTTGATTGGAGGAGGCAGCAAGAGAAATAACATCACACCCCTTTTCTGAGGGGAGAGGGAGAAGAGCTCTCCCGGACCTGATTGAAGACTGGAAACTGTCAGATCTGAAAGACTTCAAGGGCAGAACTCTGGAGCATATAAAAGGAGCTGCACACCCAGCACAGGGGGCAGATGTGTCAGGGACTGAGAAGAGAGAAGAGTGGGGTTTAGAAGAGCTGAGAAGAGCTGCTCAGCAGAGCAAAACAGTAGCCCAGGAAAAGCCCCTGAAGACTTCCATCAGTGAGAAGCAGGGGATGGTTAGGTTCTCGGTGAGCAGTACGGCGCATGGCAGCCAGACCCTGGCAGCTGCATGAGATGGCTCGGGTCTCAACCTCTGGTGTGTGGCCAGAGACACGGTGCATGGAGCAGGATCTTTGAAGCCGCTGGGGCACCTCAGGTTCTCAACCTCCAGGACAAGGCTGGGAGCTCAGTGCAGGTGGCACTGCACGGAGGGTGAGAGCTGCTTGAGGTGGCTCAAGTCTACACCTTGTGATATGGGGCAGCAGCTCAGTGCAGACAACACAGCCCAGGTGGTCCAGGAACAAGCCCCAGTGCTGCACAAGGCTGTCCAGGCCTCCAACCCCTAGCATAAGGTGACATGTCCACTACACACAGCGGTGCCTGTGGCCCTAAGCCGGGATGGTGGCAGCAGAGTCAGGCAACAAGAAAACCCGGCAGGGACAGAGAAGGACTGTGGAGTAGTAGTAAGTTACCCTGGAGAGAGGGTCCCCACAGGGGAGGCCCCTCCAAACTGTGTGTGTGTGTGTGTGTGTGTGTGTGTGTGTGTGTGTGTGTGTGTGTGTGTATTATAGGGTTTATGATCTTGTAAACTTGTATAAAAAAATTCTATGTACACACACACACACACACCTCCTTACTCTTTAATGGTTTTGTTGCAATAATACATTTGTATATAGTTAAGTAATTGATTGACTGGACCTGACACTATAGGGGACGGAGATGGCCACTGGGCTGTTGTGTCCCTCCACAGCACACTGCCCTGCCAATAATTCCCTCAATTGGAGAGAAGTACAAACCCATGTACACCCAAGCTACATTATTTTGAGTGCCCATCTTGACACAGAAGTATCTCAGGCTGCATACCCCCCAAAAAGCAGGGTTGTAATTGGAAAGATAGACTTAATTAACATACTAACATTTGCTGTATCTCTCAGTGACAAAACTGAGGTCCCCTGACCCCACTCTGATATCCCAGACACCAAACTGTACAAGTATTAAATAATATTATTATTTATTCCCAAGCACACAGTTACACATTATTTCTATATTTAGAATATTTAATTCTGTCATGAGATAAATGGGAATCATGAACAAATTGTCCCCAGGGAAATGTATAGTATACTACATTTTTTATGTTTGAAAATGTACATTTTTATGTACTCTCAATAACCTTGCTTTGCTTAGCAAAATAATACTTTGACAATGACAAAAAAGAAACATGGCTCAGTTGATTTATTTTAATTCAGAACATAAAATATCGACACCCAAGTCTAGCGCTTAAAGATTTAAGAAATGTTTATCCTAAAACTGTGATGAAAATGGGTTAAAGTTTCTACTCATCTACTTTCTTGTCACAAAAACTTTTGTCAGTAGAATGGATTGTATGTGTGTTACAACTGATTTCAAGAATAGCAACAAGGAGAGGTGAAGGGGGCAGCTCTGGTTCATCAGTAGCTTCTTGATGGAAAGGAATCTTAAACTGTCTTTAGCCTGAGACTTAACAAAAATGAAAAGAGAACCTAAAGAGATCCAAAATAGAGTAAATCTTTAAAAAGACACACTGGGCTAGTATGCCAGAATGGGGCTAACATATGCCTAACATGACATTTCCTAGGACAGGAAGTAATGGAAAAAGGAGCTGGAGCTTTCCCCACAGAGCAGTTGTCATTGGAAGAGACCGATGAAGTAAAATCTAAACATTTTATGGGACATTAATTCCAGACACATTTTTTTAAACATTTTGTTTTGATAGGGTGGAAGTAGATAATGGTGATATACTTTCATTTGACTTTGTTCTTTTTAATATTATCTTACACTATTTATAATATAAAAAAACTAATGAAAACTGAAATGAAATATTTAAATACATTCAAAATGACAGTAAAATAATCTTTAATTTTGAAAAAAGATTGGCTTAAAAGGATGAGTTTTTAAATTGTGATAAATAGATTTTCATCTTAGTTTAAACCTGTTTTATGAGATTTTAGGCTTTACATTTTCAACCTCATCACAACCACTTGGAATAGAAATTTACTTTCTTAGTGAAAGCTCACATTCTCATAGGCATGTGATCTACGAGTTGGGGCATTACGAAAATAAATACACCAAATCATGTCATTTACAACAGATTTAGCTGAGTTGGCCATACTGTTCATTTTACATTGGCATTTCCAAATCTTTATACACAGACTACTGTAATGGGCTTTTTTCTCCCCACAAACAAGACTGCAATTTGGCACTATAGTGCATAGGGCGTAGGAATGGGAAATAAAGAAAAAAAAGTGTTCTTTGGTAAAAAGAAGTCTCTGGTAGCCAGGACATTCTAGTTGAGGCCTTTGGCTGAAAAAAACCCTCAGTGGCTTGAAGGGGAGTTGAGTCTAACCCTTCTCATATGGATACCCTCATTTATGATATCAAATCCCATTGAATAATGTGGTACAATATTTGTTGCTATTAGCGGCTATAGAAATTATAGCAATTGTACAAAAATGATGTCATCAAGTACACAGTGTGACACCATGTGTCATCGTGTATTAAGCAAAATAGCATGAATTTAACATTTCAAATATCCAACATTAAAATATTCAAAAGCAATCTTTAATCCATTTTTATGAAGGATTTATTAATAAATTCAAACAATTGACATATTTGGTAAAATTATTGTTTCTCTACCAATAATCCAGAACTCCAGTTAGGCCGAAAACCATTTAATAAATCAGTCATTGTGAATATATCATTTAGCTTTAGCCATCAACTAAGGTGGTGTTGGAATTAGATAGCTGTTCAAAGAATACTATGTGTTAAAATGTTAGATATGCCCTTTGCTTTTTGCTAAATTTTTCAGAATCATTTTCTCTGGGTGTCTAATCTCTATTTTATAGTATATCTTTCTTGTGAATCATAAAGATATAATAGATTAGCCTATAAGAATACCACGAAATAACTGTATAATATTATTATAGTACACTCAAAAGTTAAGACATTTTTTAGAAGCTAGGTCCTAGACAAGCTTCAATAAAGATGACAAATGAAATGTTAGCAGTGGAGAAACATGCATTTCTAAAATGGGTGCCTGAAGCTGTAACACACAGCATATAGAACCAGACATATCTGAGTAACAGGATAATCATTTATACAGCTATGACCCATGTTCTTCTTTACCTTAATGTGGTATGTTGTATGCAAGATTGATCAGAAATTCTCTCACCTTTGGAGATAAAAAATAGGGTTTCAAATAAATTATTTTTTAACCAAAATTATCTACTTTTCATTAGTTGATTTATTATTATTTTTCACATAAGAAAACTTGCAAAAACTTAGGCAGACAAGGTTCTTTGGGTAGATCTGATATCTATTATTAGACCAACTTAAATAGCTGGAAAACATTTTCTTAACAGGCTTTCAGGTTTAAAAACCCTGTCAGGCTGAGGAATCATCTGCAGTTGGGGTGTGCTCGGCCTGGATAGAATGAATAGTAAAGGAGCCAGAGGCTGGTATGCACATGGCCCCAGGCAGCATGGAGAGCAGCTTCTGTATGTCAGCAGGGGCTGGGGGGGAGAGAATATAGCCCCTGAAGGGAGGGAGAGAGAGAGTTGGACAGGGCTGAGGCCTCAGAGGGGAGTGGGATGGGACCAGGGGCAGCTCATCTGAGGGGCAGGGTCTGGGCTCCTTGGCCATGCGCCCCCTGTATGCATGGTAGTTTTGAGGGGCACAACCCCACACCACTACCCTCACTGCCCACACCCACCTGCAACCCTACCCACAGATGTGTGGAGCATGGTTCCCCCCACTGCCCCACCAGGACTGCACACTGAACCAGGGAGCTAGATGGGGCCCCTGCACTGCAGTAGGCAGCAGCAGGTAAGGAGCTGGGCACCAGTCCACTGTAGCAGCCACCGCTTTCTGCCAGGGGAAGGGGGCTGCAGACCCAGGTCCCTAGCCCCATAGCCCTAACAGCTGGGGGCCCCCTCTGGCAAGGCTGGGGAGCCTGTGTGGGCAGAGTGAGAGGCATGAGCATAGCCAAGGGGGTATGGGGAGGAGCAAGTATCTGTGCTCTTAAAAATCAGGTTTCCATTTAATGGAATCAGTTGGTTAATAGAATCAAATCACCATTTCCCAAAGTGATTCTGTAAGGAGAGGGGGGCAGATCAGCTGCGGGGACAGATCCCCAGGTACCCCCCAACCCTCCCTATCCCAACCCCATTCACCTAACTCCTTGCAACCTCTCCTTGCCCATTGCATTCCTGACCCATCTTGCCTATGCTCTCAGGGGCAGTAGCGTGAACATCCTTTGCCAGTCTAAGGAATACCCTTGAAAACCTCCACCCAAACATGATAAGGAGAAGAAACTGTTATGTAAAGAATAGCCATCTGTGATACGGAGGCAGCATTGGTAACTGGGTGAGAGAGAGACTTGAACGAATAAGAAAAGCCAGCTAATTAGGTCAAAGAACTCATTATAATACTAAAAAGCACACCCCTAGGTGGAGAGAAAGTATGCTAATGAAACATGCATGTAT
>JAGPOW010003648.1:84113839-84130590 GCA_030014935.1 Caiman crocodilus
CTCATTATAATACTAAAAAGCACACCCCTAGGTGGAGAGAAAGTATGCTAATGAAACATGCATGTATGTAAATGAGGTACATGGCTTAAACACAGGTATTAGAGACATGCTCAGTAGAGAACTTCTTGCGTCATTTCCTTGTAACCAATTACTGAACAGCACGCTTGTGAAACCTTGTATAAAAATACCCCAGAAATGATATTCAGGGTGCTTGCTTGTTTGAATTATTCTGCTTGAACCGTTTGTTGCAAGCAATAAACTTTTCTTTTTACTTCCACTGCCCGGTGTGTATATTGGCATCTGCATTCCGGACACAAACCCAGATTTGGGCTGGGGCTCAACAATTCCAATAAGAAGAATCCACTGTATCTACAATGTGGTTATTAGGATAAGGTTTCAATCTTTTGTACAAAGTAGCTTCAGCAAGATCAAACTTTAAAAACATTGGGGGCAGGTAGGAGGAAGGCTTGTAGCATTAGGCATCTGCAGAAAATATTAAATTTAACATTTGGCATGAATCACTCCACAGTTCTACTGAGAGTTTAACACAGAAAACAAGTATCCTGCATTTTTTAATCAGGCTAATTTTGAGGTTGCAAACATAATAAAAATAGCAACTAATAAATAAATAAATAAATAAATAAATAAATAAATCTGAATGGACAGATCGTCAAAAACAAACTACTTTAGCATAAATATGTGCAGCCTCTTAACATACTAACAGTGTTAGGAATTATTCAAATATTTAAATCTACTTGCAAAATAAATCAGGCAAGACTAATATTTGCATATGAAAATCATTATATCCATTAGCCAGAGGTAGGCAACGTTTTTGGCTGGGGGTGGAGAGGTATGTCAGGACGCACTGCATATTAATAATCATAAGTGTTGGGTTGTATTTTTTATAGTAAATACCAGGCTTTCTAAAAATTCTAAACCTGGTAACAATAAATAAAACTTCATATACTACCTCTGTTGCTGTGTATTCTTTAACCATGTTGTCATGAGAAAGAGGAAAAAAAGAAAGAAGGATGAGAAACAGAGAAGAGAGAGAAAAAAGGATGAGAGAAAAAGAAAAAAGAATATAGAGAAAAAGGGGAGAGAAAAAGGAGAGAAAAGAAAATTCAAGAAGGAGAGAGAAAAAAGATAAGAAAAGAGGGCGAAGATGGAGAGAAAAGAGAAGAGAAAGAGAGAAAGAAAGAAACAAAAAGGAACAAAGAAGACACAAGAAAAGAGGGGAGAGAGAAAAATGAATAGAGAAAAGAAGAAAGAGAAGAAAAGAGAGAAAAAGACTTTTGACTTTTAAGAGGCATTTATTCCAGGGAGGGTGACCCATCGGGGCCAGTAGAGGGTATGTACAGGCTGGCCTGAACACCTGGGCCTCACAGACATGGTCCTGGGCTCACGGCCTGCAAGGCCTGCCTGTACATTCTCGAGTAAAAACCACCCTAGCGAGCCAACAGACTATGAGAGAGGAAAAAAAGTAAAAGAAAAAGGGAAGAAAAGACTTTTAAGAAGCGTTTATTCCAGGGAGGGTGACCCATCGGGACCAGTAGAAGGTAGTTACAGGCTGGCCCGAACACCTGGGCTTCACAGACATGGTCCTGGGCTCACGGCCTGCAAGGCCTGCCTGTACATTCTCGAGTATAACCCACCCTAGCGAGCCAACAGACTATTTACATATTTAGAGTCGTCCCGGTCCCGGCAAGCCGGTTTCCCTGGCTCTTCAAGGTGGCCATCTTGGCCTGACCCAGCAGAAAGTTGGCCAGGCTGACCACGGCCTGCTCCAATGCCCGGTAGGGGAAGGAGTGGACGTAGATGTCGTCCGAGAAGTCCCGGCCCAGCACCTGAAGCAGCGCGCCCAGGGTGGCAAAGAGCAGCTGCAGCTGGGGGCAATCGAGGAAAGCGTGGAATATGTCCTCGTCCGGCACCCCCGGGCAGAAGGGGCAGGCCACCAAGACCACCGGGTCCAGGTGGTGAACGAAAGTGCCAGTGGCCTGGATGCCGTGCACGAGTCACCACTGCAGGTCTCCGGTCTTCTTGGCGGTGGGCACCTTGTACAGCGTGCACCACGCTGGGGTCCCGGGCCATGCCAGGCACCACCGCCACACCGTGTCGGGGTGGCTGGCCAGCACCCGGGCGTGCCGGGCTCGTACCACCCACATGTAGCGGGCCTTGCAGAGTACCGAAAGGGCAGCCCGTCTCGCTGCTGGAGGGCACCGGGAGCCTTAGCAGCGTGTTGGGCCACTCAGCCAGCTTGCCAGAGACCGTGGGAACGATGGGCAGTGGCGGGAAGGTGTTGAGTGCGGCGTCCACGGTGGGCAGGGTCCAGCGAGCCCAGAGATAGGCTTCCAGGGCGGTCGCCGCTTCTGCCGGGAGGGTGCCCCTGACGGTCCGCAGAAGCCGGCCTGCAGTGCAGACGGAGTGCAGCGCCAACTGCGTGACCAGGGCCTCGGGGGACAGCCACGCTGACTGAGCAGGGTCCAGGAGGTGCTCCAGGCGGGTCGTGCAAGCCTTGATGAGGGCTGCCATGAGGCCGACGGAGGCCAGGCTCGACACGACATGCCGCAGGGCCGGGTTGTAGAGCAGCGGCTCCCGAAGCAGATGCGGGAACCGCAGGCGCCTGGCCTGGGGGCAGAGCTGGAAGGCCGTTTGCCAGGCCCACACCACGCTGCAGTAGAATGGGGGGAGGACAACCCCGTTCAGGAAAGCGAGGTCCAGCAGGAACAGCTCCCAGTCTAAGCCGAGGACCCCGACTCACCGCAGGAACCAGTATGCCAGCTGTTGGGACGGGAGGTGCCCTTCAGCGTACAGGAGCCGCTGGAGGGCCTGCAGCCGGTAGGCAGCCACCCGGTTGGCCAGGTCGACCAGGCCTTAGCCCCCTCGCCCGGTGGGCAGGTAGAGGGCTGCTCGGGGGAGCCAGTGGCATCCGTCCCACACGAAGTCGACCAGGAGCCTCTGCACGCTCTCCAGGAGCTTCGGCGGAGGGTTCAGCACCGCGCAGCGGTGCCACAGGGTGGCTGCTGCCAGGTTGTTGGCCACGAGGACCCAGCTGCGGTAAGAGAGGGCAGGCAGGCGCCAGCGCTGCAGGCGGGCCTCTACTTCCTCCGCCAGGCCCTTCCAGTTGCGGGCCACAAAGGCCGGCGGCCCCAGGAACATGTCCAGGGCTTTGAGGCTGTCTCAGCGCCAGGCAAGGCCTCCCAGCAGGTCCGGAGGTGGCACACCAGCCCACGTCCCCACTAGGAAGGTGTCGCTCTTGCCCCAATTGATCCGGGCCGAGGCGGCAAGTTCATAGGCATGCTGGCAGTCCACTAGGGCCCGCACGTCCTCCTGGCTGCCCAGGAAGACGGTCACGTCATCTGCGTGCGCCATCAGCTGGAGCGGGGGGGCCGGTGGCTGGGCCCAGCACCGGTGGCAGGGCGAGGCCGGTCAAGTGATGTCGCAGCGTGTGCAGCAGCGGCTCGACAGCTAGGGCGTACAGCATGTCCGACAGGGGGCAGCCCTGGCGGATGCCGCGCCGCATGGGGAACAGGGAGCACAGCACGCTGTTCACCTTGAAGGTGGAGACATCGTGGTACAGGGCCCAAAGCACCGCAGTGAAGAGCGGCCCGAAGCCGAAGGCCTCGAGGGTGCCGAGCAGGTACCGGTGGTCGACGCAGTTGAAGGCCTTCTCCTGGTCCAGGGAGAGGACACCGATGTCCAGGCCAAAAAGCTCCATGGCCGCGAACAGGTCCTGCAGCAGGAACAAGTTGTCCTGGATGGTCCTGCCCGGCACGCAGTAGCTCTGCACGGGACCGACGACGGAGGCCATGACAGTGTGGAGGCAGTTCGCCAGTGCCTTGGCCAGGATTTTGTAGTCAGCGCACAGGAGGGAGACGGGCCGCCAGTTCTTCAGGCAGCCGAGGTCCCCCTTCTTAGGCAGCAGGGTGAGCACAGCCCGGCAGCAGCTGGTCCCAGCGGTGAGGCTCTCGCGGAAGATGTGGAGGAGGCTGGGCCCGAGGAGGGGCCAGAATGCTCTGTAGAATTCCACGGGCAGGCCGTCCAGGCCCGGGGCCCTTCCCGAGGCGAGCCCCCCTACCGTGGCCTCCAGCTCCGCCAGGGAGAGCTTGTGCTCCAGGGTCTCGGCCTGCAAAGCGCCCAGGCGCGGAAGATCCCGATGCAGCTCCCGGGCGGCCCGTGGACAGACAGGCTCAGCCACAAACAAGACCCGGTAGAAGGCGATGGCGTGCTCCCACACCTTGCCCAGGTCCATGAGCAGCCGGCCTTCTGGGGTCCAGAGGTGGTCCAACGTCTTGGCTGCGGCCCGCTGCCTCTCCAGGCCGAAGAAGCAGCCAGTTGGGGCATCGGCCTCAGCCAGCTCCTGGCAGTGGGCCCAGACCTGCACGCCGCGGGCTGCACCCTCCACCAGCTCTCACGGGCGAAATAGAGAAAAAGAAGAAAAAGAACGAAAAAGAGAGAAAAGAAAGAAAAAAGATAGGGACCTACCAAATTCATGGCAGAAGTAGGCTGCATGGCAACACCTTTAATTTTGCAGGTTCCCCTGTTCCCCCTACCCCCAATACTGGTTGGTGGGGGGGCTGCACTTGTGGTTCACTTCTGATCACCAGAGAGGCAAAAAAGCAGTTTAAACTCTATGCCATTTTTGTTTCCTTGCTGCTGATTGACTGAGGGTCTCCCATACCTGCCTGCACTTAGATTCCCGCGCTGCACTGAACACCAGCTCCCCACACCAGGTGGCCCTTCCCCACTCCTCCCAGCCCCCATCACCCGGTGCCTGGGGTCAATCTCCCCAAGGGCCTGCCCACCCTAGGGTGGCCATCGTAGAGGACATTCCAGTTTTCTGCTACTGTGCTCTGTCCCCTATAGATATGAAACTCAACACCTTTATGAGAATGTCCTACCAGTGAACTAAGTCTATTCCTCTAAGTTAGGTTTTCCTAGGTAGCCCATAAACTATGATCAAGCAAACATACCTGACAAATATCTACAAACATTATAGTAACTTTAGAGAAGTCAGAAAGTTCTGCCAATAAAACTGTCTTCTGGAAGATTTAATGCAGAGGTGTCTTCTTTATAGTACCCTGCAGTGGCCCGCTTTATTTTTCTCTTTCTTCATAGACTGTCCTCTATGATGGCCACACTAGCCCACCCTGCTTACAGTTTGATTCATCAGGAATGTGTAAACTGCACTTTTAAACATGGCACTGTTTTTGCCCCTCCACTGGTCAACAGAAAGCAGTGGGTCTGCTGGGGCCCCTCGGCCAATCAGTGGTGGCAAGACAAAAAGAAAAAGGGCGCCAAGTTTAAAACTAACCTCTCTGCCAATCAGGAGTGAGCCTCAAGCACAGCTCCTCCACCACTCAATGGTGGAGGGGTGCCCAGTGAACCAACTGCCAGAGCCAAGCCACGCCCCCCCAGCAAGGCAGGCATGTGGTCACGTGGTGTAGCCATCGGGTACGTAAGGCAGTGGCTGCCACCACTGCTGCTAGTTTCCCTTCCCCTCCAGCACCACAGCAGGCACTGGGGACAGGGAGCAGGAGAACACAGTCTGCATTCTGCTACCCCTAGCTCCACGTCCATGGCTGAGTTCATGAAGCGCTCAGCACCACCATTGACACAGGGGCAGGGGCAGCAAAACGCACTGCATCCCTGCTTGTGTTCTTTGCACCCCACCTCCAGTGCTTGCGGTGGCACTGGGACCTGTGGCTGCTCCACAGAGACCAGATCAGCACTCTAAGAAAAACCTTTTTTTTTCAGAATGTTTTCCTCAGCATACCTCCTGGCATGCCAAGGAAAGTGTCTCTGCATGCCACTAATTGGCATGTGTGCCAGGTTGCCTATCCCTGCCATATTTGATGGTTTAACTGGCATACCAAGTGCACCCTTTTGAAGACTATACTTAGATCGTATGTTTGAATCCAGGTGTAAAGTTAGATTCATGGAAATCTTTCCTTCCTTCTAGTAGTCATATGCTTAGAAGGATGACAATCCATAAAAAAAGGGCTTTATAGTCATCAGTTTCAATGGTACTTAAGATCTAATTGTGATCTGTTTTACACTGGTTTAAAATCAGAATTAATAGCGTTGGAAAATAGTTGTCAGTGTAAAAACCAATCAGCTGTAACCAGAATCTAGCTGATTACATCTGCATAAAAATTTCACCTTTGTAACAGAGGACCTGGATTTTTCTGTTGGCCCAGCTTATTAACAATTGCTGTAACTCTACATGGAGGCATTAATTGAGCTCTACGGACTCACTGTGGCAGGTGCATCTGGTTAACTTCTTGTGAATATAAACTGAGAGCAGCTCTCTGAGCATTAGAATTTACTGCACAGGCTCAGTAGTTGCAAAGGGGAAGCTGCTTAAGGTGTAGTTTATGCTGTTAATGTTATTAGCAAAACATCAGAAGAGGGAAGAATTATGAGCCTATTCGGTGCCTGGAGCCTTTGGTTCAGTACAGAATAGCACCCTCCCTCCTAATCTCAAAAAAGTAGTTACAAATAATTCCCACAGACAGACTCAGAAATGTAGGTTAGCATAAATGATTTTTTATGGGCTAAAATTTAAATTATTATATGGTTTGCTTTAATTAATCTGCATATATATTTAAAACAGTTCAGTATGACTAGGTTCTTACAATTAAGAGTTGTTTTTAATTACATGCATTCAGTATATTATCTCACCTGTTAATTAGCTACAGAATTCCAGACAAATATTTGGGACCTATGCAAACCAAAGATTAAATTGCAGTAGAGGAGTCATCTGTCTGGAAAGCACACCATCACCCTAATGAAGTTTACAGAGCACTAACCTTGCAGTCACAACTGGAGACTAAAAGGATGTACTAAAATTAAATTAGCACTTTTCCAGAATGGAAATAATAGGTCTCCACAACTCAAAAAATGTACAGCTCATGACAAAATATGAGGTTCATAAACAGAATCAATGGATCTGTGTTTGTTTTACAAGTGATACATTATTTTTCAAAAGTCTTTTTTTCCTAGCAGTCCTTTGACTTCAAAACAACTACAATTAGGGACAGCAATGGGCCTGACCCCCTAATTGTACATACTTTGCCATAGGAATGACAAAGTTTTAAAAAAATGGAACATATGGGATATATCTTGCACTCTTTGTGGACTAAGGTTCATTTCTGAGCAATGTTTATGGAGTTAATATCATGTTCTCCCCACAACATTCTTCGGTTTAGCAGGAATACCACAACATTATTCAGATTGCCCACATGAGGATTTAACATACTTAATTCTCCATGAAGAAAACACTTGGAGCATTTAGTCCAGTCCCTTCTTAAAACAGGCACCATGTCGTACAATCTCTTCCATGTATTTATTGGGTAAATGATTACTTACAATTGCAGGAGATTAGACTCAATGGCTGGGCAGACCCTGCCTCTTCCCTTGTTGAACTTTAAATCCAGTGAGGGGTAGAAGAGGGAGTACCCCTACTACTTCCATTCTAGATCCTAACTTCTCCAATTGTTAGGACTTTCTTCTAATCTTCAACTAACTTTCTTCATGGTTAGTTCATGACCATTCGTCCTTGTGTCACCATAGTTCTGTAGCTTGAACGTTCCTCTCCCTCAAAATAAAGGCAAAATAAAGTCAGGATGGTACCATGTAGACTAACACATTCAGAGAAGCATGAGCTTTCGAAGGCTACAGCCTATTTTGGAGGATGCTATAATAAAGTTAATACTAAAGCTACACCTTGATGACTGGTACTATTTCATTCTTTGACTTAAATCCCCAATTTTATTCAAAATATTGTTACAGAAATGGGAGATAAGTTCACCTGCTTCCTTAAATACCCTGGGGTTTCAGATTAATTCAGAGTCAAATCCTGTGAGATATTTTAATTTGCCCTTCTTGAGAAAACTGGAGAAAGTAGTGATTGGTAAACATTGTTTTTTATTCCTTAATTTGAAAGAATGCCATAAGAAAATCTGGTAATTAAAGATATGAGCCAAGACTGGTTCCCTGGTGCTTAAATAACCTGACTGTTTTCTTAATTACTTCTCTTAAAAACAGTCTTGACTATGCTTTTCCTTTAAATGGATTGACTTTTCCAATGAAAGCAGAGAGAGCTGATCTAAGTTGACAGCACTTGACGCTAAGATCAATCTTTTCTTATTAATCCATGCACATGTGTATGTATTGCCGCACAAACATGCATATTGTTTCCCTTGAACTTTTTCAGATACACACAGAACTGTTGGCTTGCATTTGTAGTAGCCATGGAGATAGTGATTGGAAAAGGACAAAGAGTGAACCTATATAGCCTGGAGCAAAATGTTTATGAGAATGTCCTACCAGTGAACTAAGTCTATTCCTCTAAGTTAGGTTTTTCTAGGTAGCCCATAAACTATGATCAAGCAAACATACCTGACAAATATCTACAAACATTATAGTAACTATAGAGACAGTAGACAGCTAGAAAGTTCTGTCAATAAAACTGTCTGCTGGAAGATTTAATGCAGAGGTGTCTTTTTTATAGTACTCTGCAGTGGCCCGCACATTTTTTTTAAGTCAACAGAGATACAGCACAACATCCCAAAATAGCAACATCCAGTTCAAATCAAGAAAAAGCAATAATCATTTCCCCAAAAACTGTCGCCCTGTGGGGCCAGGCCAACCCTCAGGATCTCAATATTGCACTGTTACACAGGAGGGCGTGGTTTACAGGTGCACATGCACACACTCAAAATCAACTGGACGCATACACACACACACACACAGAGCACATATGCACACTTTAGGTGCATGTACCCCTCCCAGGCGTGCACATGCACACTACCAATCCAGGCACATACACATCCAAAATTACCAGCCTAGGCAAATGCATACCTATCATCAATTCAAGCACCTACACACTATACAGCCCAAAATAAATTAGACCAGAATCAATTATCAATTCCTGCATACCCAATACACATATACAGATCACTAATTCATATAGACAGGTGAGTTCCTAACTTGGGTATTGCGATGTGTATGTATGTATGCATGCATGCGCTTGGTGTACTTGGGATACCTGGGGAAAAGTTAAGGTAAGAAAGTGGAAATGTAGGGAGTGAAAGTTACCAGGAGCTGGATTAGAACTGATAGACTGTAGAGAACTGGGCTGAAGAACTGAAGCTCAGGGGTTACTTTAGGTTAATTGACCTTAACTGATTATAGGACAATGCCCAAATCCTGCAGAACAGGGGAGTGATGCCAGAGAGAAGCTGGCACAGAGGCTGGGACTGAAGCTGGAGCTACAGGGGAGCCAAAAGGGAAGAAAGGAGAGGGAAACTGGGACAGAGGATGCAGGGGTGCTAAAGAGGGCGGAGGAAACTGGGGGCTGGCTCCGGGAACAGGGGGAGGGGCTGCTGGGTGCCAGGAGCTGGAGAATGGCTCTGGCTTCCGGAAAACCTGCAGGGAAGTTGGTGGCAGGCCGGAGAACTGTGGGGAAGAAGAAGCAGCTAGAGAGGGTGTGGGGGAAAGCTGAAGAACACAGAGGAAAGGGGGAAAGGGGCAGGAAAGGTTGGGAACAGAAGGAGGAGAAAGAGGAGATGGGGAGAGACAGCAGGAGGCAGAAACAAGTGGGGCTGAGAGGCTAAAAGTGGCAGGAAAAGCTTCAGAAAGACGCGGGAAACAGGCAGTGGACAGCAGAAACAAGGCCAGGAAGCTAGAAGTGTCAGAAATGGCGGGAAGGGCTGCAGAAAGATGTAGGAAGAAGGCAGTGGATGGCAGGAATGGGACTGAGCAATGTCAGAAAGCAACAGGGCCACAAGGCTGCAGCAGGGGAACAGAGAAGGGACAGAGGAGCTGAGAGGTGGCAGGAAAAGGTGGCGGGGGGGAAGCTGAGAGAAAGAGAGAGAGAGACTGGAATTTAAGATGAGGAAGGTACCAGGGCTCAATAACACACAACCCAACTCAGGGTTACAAATGACTGTGGTTTTATTGACTAGGGAAGATGGTGATACAATATCTTACACACACACACACACACACACACACACACACACACACACACACAGGCAGCAGGGGTTAAAGAGGCTTGATGCAGGGGCTGAACTCTGGGAGGAAAGAGAGAGTCCAGATTGGAATTGCAGGTGATCACCTATCCCAGGCTGAAAGTTGGTCCTTGATGGCCAGTGTCTCCTTCAGCTTGGTGTTGTCCAGAACAGGTTGCTGGCAAGGCCTCTGAGGTGGGTAGGCAGCGTGATGTGGGGCTGGTCTGGTTCAGATAGAAATGAAATTCCCACTGGGTCTGTCTTCACTGCCCCTTTTTATAGGGGCAGACCTTGTGTCACCCTAGTAACAGGAGGCATGCCCAGGCAACGGTCAGCCCCTGGCATACTGAGCATGTGCACTCCATGCAGGGATGTACAGTTTCAGTAATGGTAGAGCTGCTGATTCTGCAAGGTCTTTTGACTTTCAAATGCTGGGTTCTTGTTTCTGTTCCTGGATGAGGTCTGTGGTTCCTGGATGAATCAAAGCGAGATGATGGCCTCGTCATTACAGGCCATTCAGTTGAGGCCTGCTACCATTTCAGTCATTCCCAATCACTCTCATTCATCCAATTTACATTGAAGGGGTACATGAATCATACAGTTGCAACACAGGGGATGCCCAGGCAGAGGACACAAGATGGAGGCTTTACATATAAAATGGAAATTTGACGTGACTTACGCTAACTTACATATATAGGCCTAAAACAGTAGTCACACAATATAAAAGCAGTACAAACATAATAATTATCACTTATAAAACAGTGGGTATCGATATCAAAATATCAGGGAACTTACTTGCAAAGAGGGGAGAGAAAAATAAAACTTAATACCCAAAATAAAATGTTAAAGCTTATCCTACATTTTAGCTTACTTATACTTATCTATAGAGAATATAGAGGGAGAGAAAAAAAGTCAGAAATGGTTGGGGAAGGGAAGGGAATGCATTTTAAAATAAATACAAAAGAAGAAAAACTGGGGGGTTTTGCTGCAAAACTACACAGTACTTTCACTAGACTACACATGGTTTAGGGAAGAGCAATTTATCAGTTTTTCCTAATATACATGCAATCTTGTCTGTAAATAAAATGAATTTTTTTGGAAGATAGAAGCAAAGAGATTCCAGAATGTGGAACCCAGATGGCTTTGAAATGCAATCTGGATCCAAACTTCTGAGCTTGGAATTGGAGCCATTCATCTTACTAGGTGTTAAATCCTGACTTCATTAAGCTCAGCTGGAAATCCCTTCCCTCCTGCAAATCTGTATATTTTCCCTTTCAATATGGGCATGGTTGGGATCTAGATGTGTGGCAGCAAGGTGCGCCCACAGGAGCCAAAATCCCAGGGACAGACCACACTCCTGGAGGAGGGCCCAGGGACCCCAGTGCCACAGAAAACTTACCCAGGAGTCAGGCTGGGATGGAGAAGGAGCCATATGACATGAGTAAATTTAATCCAGCTACAACTAGAAAGTAATTATTGTGCAATTAACTAATTAATCTTGCTATAACAAACCTCAGCCCCTGGGATAGAGGCCCATGGTTGGCTGTCCCCCACAGGACACGTGACCAGCCTAATCTACTCTGGCCCTGAGGTAGGCACCTTAGACCCAGGGTCAGCATAGGGATGGACGCAGACCAAGGAGTTGGAGGGGTGAGCAGGCTGAACTTCCAAGCCAGTGCTCTTGACAGTGGCTGATGAAGCAAAAACTGCTCAGAACATTTGATGAGCCAAAGGCAGGATTTGGTATAGCAGCAAGGCAATCCACATGGTTGGCATTTAGAATGGGTGTGGGGGAGGTGGAGCCCCAGGAGCAACTGCAGTGAGCCAGTGAGTAATCCGTCTTCAGGTCAGGGATAGGAACACCACTGAACTCCCTTTCAGTTGCAATCCCATCAAGTCATGGCAGGAGGGAGTCAGGGGCCCATACCAGGGAGTGAGAGCACACTTACAGTGCCAGCAGGAGGTGCCACGATGTGTATCTGAGATTTCTTCTCTAGCCCATTGTGGGCTGAACATGTTTTAAAAACTTTTAAAATTATCATCATGTTTTGTTATTCCAATAGTGTCTACAAGCACAAACAGATCAGAGGTATTTTAAACCACACTGGGTTTAGTACAGTAGGCAAGGGCAAATGAATAATGTAATAGAAGAATGAGAAGACAAGAATTTACCCTAAGTCAGCTGCTCCATGCTAACTGCCAATGTGCACATGCTTACCCTGAAGTAACTAGTTCATCTGCCTGCATGCTAGCCTTTCTAGCTCAATTTGTTTCTTGAAATGTCCTGTTTTCTCTCAAAATGTTTTAAAGTATTGATTCGTACATTAATCAATCATCTCTTTATTATATTCATCAATTTTATTAAATAACATTAAGTTTTTTGCATAAATTTTTGCAGTGTGTTTTTGTAATATTTGTTACCTAGCAAATTTCTCTCTACAATGGTTAGTTTTGCTCTACAACTTCCACCTTTACTAGGAATTGTTTACAATGTATCTTGCCCATTCTAACATTCTAAATCCTGAAGTCTGAGTAAAGATTTGTCATGTTTCCATATGACAAGTCCTGTAAAGATTCATGTACATATATGACTAAGTTAAAAAGAACAAAAAGTGGCCTGGACCTTAGTTTTATATCTCCTCCAAAAAGCATTGTGCCTCTAAAGCACTCCCTTTCTGCAGCATAAGACTGATACCAAGTCAGAGGAAAGTGCGCTACATGGCAAGTCACAAACAAAATTCCTATACCAAGATGGGTTGCTGGTTATAGCCATGTTGGTCTAAGGACATAAGCACACAAATCTTCCATTAGACCGACTAAATCAGAGGCAGGCAATTATTTTGGGTGGAGAGCTGCTTACCCAGTTTTGGCAAGCTGCCAAGGACCATGGGTAGCCCTGCCCTTTGACAGGTACCTCACCCCCTGGTCACCATCTTGGGGCTATTGTTCCAGGCTTACAGCAGGACACAGGCTGGCAGGGGTCTATGACGCTGAGCTTGGCTTCACCACCAGTGAGAGCGGGGAGCTGTCCCACCTCCATAGAGCCCCTGCCAGCCAGGAGGACCCCTGTACTCCTGCTCTGGGTCCTGCCAGGACTGACTCCAGCCCCATGCTCCCACTGGCTCCTGCACCTGGTCACTCTCAGTGCCCCTCTCAGCCCCACAGTACAGGCAGGAGTAGCGCACAGCCCCAACCACGCACTCACCGGCAGTAAATGAGCTGGTGCCAAGCACAGGGAAAAGCAGCACCTCCCCCACCTCATGGCCAGTGCCCTTTGCTACAGCCACCCCACTATGAAGCAGGGGAGAGGCCACTTTTCCCTGCACTCAGCACCAGCTTGTTCCTTGCCCACAGTCCTCCCCCTCACCCCCAGACTTACCTGAGTTTCCCACACCGGTGCAGCCGAGGAACCACATGGTCCCAGGCCAGAAACCCCAGTAGGGGGTTGAGCACAGGGGGGCAAGGCCAGGCAGGCCCTGCTGTTGCAGGAGCCTGCTAGGGTTTCCCCTGGGTCCTACTGCCCCTGGGTTCTGTCATCTTATACAGGAACCAAGGACAGATAAATATTATTGGTGGTGAGCCAAGCTCAGCTTCACAGACCTAAATTTTTTTAGGGGCCCCACAGGCTGGATAGAATGGCCTAGTGGACTGCATCCAGCCTGGACCGTATTTTGACCACCCCTGAACTAAATAGTTGGGAAAAAAAATGTTCTTTTCAAGTTTTTGGGCACAAACACCCTTATTCAGGCATAGGGAGAGTCTGCGCTCTCCTGGGTGGAATAGAAGCCAAAATGCAGGTCTGTGAAAAGGTGAATGTGTGGCAGTGAGGATCAGAGGGAATGAGAGAATAGGTGTGAGACAGGTAGGTTGGAGGGGAAGTGGGGAATGTTGAACTGGTGATAGAATGCAGCTGGTAAAATGCAGACCGGTACTTTCCAGCTACTTAGTTGGTCTAATAAAAGATATCACAGAGAACCTTGTCTACCTATAGCAAGACAACACTGCTTGTAGGACTCCCACCATAAATGCAGTGTTTCATATCAAAAGATAATATGGATGCAGATATAGATCATTATAGTAATAAACTACAAACTGAATTTGAAAAATCCTTAAATACCTAGCAGTTCTGACTGTTCTCAGTAGGAGCTAGCTATATGGTGCTGAACATTTGAAAATCTTGCCCTGTGTCTCTCTGCACTTCAACAACATTAGCCTAAAACTGCTCATGTTGAGGTCCATGGCAATACCCTTACTAATTTCAGTGGCAATAGAATTAAGTCAATTCCAATACATTTTGAAATTCCAATACAGTTTTTAATAATCATTGCATTTCATGGGGTGCATAAGGTAGTTTACATTCTTTATTAGCTTTAAAAACAAAACATTGATTAGGAATTCATTATTTTTCATTCCAGCTTCATTTCAACACTTGGTTTCTTATACCACTTTTAATTTTCTGGGCTAGCTATGCATTTTTAATTAGGCCTTTTTTAACCAACTTGCTTGTATTATTAATGACATTTTATTCCAATTAATTTGGTTGGTGAATCAGCTCTAATCCTGAGATAGTTTTCTTGAACACATTACCTTTCAAACTTTTCAAGCTTTTCTTTCCTCTGTAACCCCCTTTTTTTCCTTCACTGCTGCCTACATCTTTCTGCCAACATATTCCTGGACTAAAGTTTTAAATGGATGCTTTGTTCAGATCAGTAGAACATCAGGTCATGTACCTAAGTACTTTCAGTATCACACTGACATTTATTTTTCTTTCAGCTTGAGCTAATGATAATATAGTTCCTTTTTCTGATTTTCAAAAAGAAAAGAAAGAGAAGGAGAGAGACAGAGACTTTTTGACTTTTTCTTTTATATAAAACGTTCATAAAAGTCTAAAAAAAAAATCTAACCAGGTAAAAAAAAAAAAAGAAAAAAAAATCAATCAATTAAAAGCACAAAACCCCATATGGAGCTAGTCATGAGAACAAACAACAGCCAAAGAAGAACTATTCAAATAAACTGTCAATGAGGAAAACACTTGCACCTCTTGTACTCTCACACATTTATGATTACACATTAAAGGACCAGACAGCCCTTTTCCAGTAAATAGTGCCTCCTAGGGGATCAAACAAAGAGCAGAATTAGAGCACAAAACTATTGACCTGATTTTAGGAATCAGCAACCAATACTCAATTGTGGGTGGAGTGCAACAACCTTGAAATGACCAATCACAATGCATCTCATTGATAATTTGATCAATGCACAGTAGC
The DNA here is from genome assembly GCA_030014935.1 of Caiman crocodilus. Taxonomy (NCBI): domain Eukaryota; kingdom Metazoa; phylum Chordata; order Crocodylia; family Alligatoridae; genus Caiman; species Caiman crocodilus. The sequence goes on from JAGPOW010003648.1 coordinate 84,129,120, forward strand.
AGCATATGACAATTAGCAGGCAAACAAAGGCTTACCACACACTGTGGCCCAGGAATGCACACAGGAAGATGGACATCTGGCCAGCATATCATCTTCTGTGGGTAGCTTGCTTCAGTTTGTGGTGCTCGCCTGGAGGAAGTTGCTGAGTGATGAACAGGGATGAACTCTGAATTTAAAAACACCTCCAATTTTCAGTTAAAACAGAGTAACTCCAAATCTACATTTTTCCACAATTAAAATGAAATATATATGTACATACACAAGTACAGTGGTATTTCATTTAAATCACAGAAAAATGTGGATTTGGGGTTACTCTTTTTTTTTCTTCTTAACTAAAAATTGAGGATTTTTTAAAATAAAAGTAAATCAGGATTCCTGGTGATGAGCACCCTCTCTTTGGTTCCTCCCCAGTGTTATACTTTTAGACCATTCATTGTATACATAGCTGGTACTCATTCATTGGTGGCCCAGTCCAATGTACGTAGGCCATTGGTTGCCCAAGCCAATGGGGATACTGTCCACATGCAATTCATGCACCAGGCATCTGGTAAGATCCGATCATATAATAGAAATTTTCCATCCCTAGTTAGGAATTTTAGATACCAGGAAAGGTTAATTGATGCAGTTGCACTTTTATCTTTTGCATACATGGGAGTTGGGGCCACTTGTCTTCTGAAGGTTCATTAGACACAGACTATTCCCAGAAAAGATCTCTCTGGAATACCCCAAATTGTTCTGCCTTGTTACAGGGCTGCTCCCCTGATAAGCCATGAGTGCCTGATTTTGTTTTCTAGCACACTAGCACATCCAAATCCATTGATGCGGGCGTCCCTGTCGATGTAGTCTTTTTAGACTTCAGGAAGGCATTTAACATGGTCTCTCACTCCATCCTCATTAAAAAGATGGGGAGCTGTGGCATTGACCACTACACGGTTGAGTGGGTCAGAAACTGGCTGATGGGGCGCTCCCAGAGAATGGTGGTGGATGGGTCGTACTCGACCTGGAGAGATGTCAGTAGTGGGGTCCTCCAAGGCTCAGTCCTTGGGCCTGCGCTGTTCAACATCTTCATCGCTGACTTGGATGAGGGGGTGGAAAGCAAACTATCCAAGTTTGCTGATGATACCAAACTGTGGGCTAAGGTGGGGACACCAGAGGAGGGAGAGGCTGCAGCGGGATCTGGGCCAACTGCATGAGTGGGCAGACATGAACAGGATGGGATTCAATGTGGACAAGTTCAGGGTGATGCATCTGGGGAGAAGCAACTCACACCACACATACTGGCTGGGAAGCTCCCCTCTTGCTAGAACAGATGTGAAATGGGATCTTGGCGTCATTGTTGACGCCAAGATGAACATGAGCCGCCAATGTCAGGCGGTGGTTGGGAAGGCCAACCGAACCCTGGCGTGCATCCAACGATGCATTTCGAGCCGGTCCAAGGCGGTGATCCTCCCCCTTTATGCGGCATTGGTCA
>JAGPOW010003648.1:84130690-84141151 GCA_030014935.1 Caiman crocodilus
GAGGAGGGCCACTAGATTGATATGCGGGCAGCAGGACAGGCCTTACAAGGAGCGTCTGAGGGACCTGAACCTGTTCAGCCTCAGTAAACGGAGGCTGAGCGGGGACCTGGTGGCAGCCTATAAACTGCTGAGGGGTGATCAGCAGGAAATAGGACAGGCTCTTTTTTCCCAGGCAACACCAGCAGCAACTAGGACCAATGGTTAGAAGTTACTGGAGAGCAGGTTTAGGATGGACATTAGGAAACACTACTTCACAGTTAGGGTGGCTAGGATGTGGAACCAGCTTCTTAGGGAAGTTGTTCTTGCTCCTACCTTGGACACCTTTAAAAGTCGATTAGATAGGTATTTGGCTAGGGTCCTGTGACCCTGGCACTCGTTCCTGCCATTGGTGGGGGGTCAGACTAGATGGCCTGCTCTAGGCCCCTTCTGACCCTAGATACTATGACTATGACTATGACACTGGTTAGCCACATTTATATTGAATATTTTGAACAACAAGCAATAAGCACTAAAATTCTAAAAAAATGAAATGTTAGCCATCACAAACCAGAGGGAACAGCAAGACAGTCTAGGATCAAATTTTGAACTGTTGCCTAGACCCTTCTTGTTCTGCATACAGAGGAACTGATGGATCATCTGACCCCAGCCAGCCATTCCAGTGCCAGTTAATGGGCAGAGGGCTGGAGACCTCAGGACAGGCTTGACTTGCCTAGGTGACCATCTGTAGGATGTCAGGCCATGATGAGAGGCCATGCTGGTCAGGCCAGAACCCTAGACTTGGTGCCATGGCCTGACCTGGAAATAAGAAATTATGCTAAGTTGGATGCCAAGACAGATGGTTAGAGATACCCTGACAAAATTTTCCATCAGAACATGCTGTTCTATCAAAGTCATTTTTCTCCATAAAATTAGGTTGACATTCAAATAGTTTCCTTCTTAAAAATTAAAAAGCTTAAGATATTATCCATTTTAATATTTTGAAAATGAAATACGTAGAATTTTCAATTTAAAATTACTTTGCTTTGAAGCATTTATTTCATGTTGTATTATTTTATATTGTATTATGTTTGCTATGTGTTTGAGAATTTTCATATTTCCTGTTTTTATTCTTATTCAAAAGGGAAGCATATTTTGAAATCTCAGAATCCTTCACTTAAAATAGAATTTTGTTCTTCCTTGACCTCTGTTGCTGAGTAATTTAAAACCTGACCCTGGGAGTTTTGATGGGGTTGTTCATACATCTAAAAAGATTTGCAGAAAATAAATAATTGAGGTGGAATTTGAGAGTCAATAAATACTTCAGTGGGGGGAAAATAACCCTATAATTCAGTAAAACATGACTGGAATTAAATGAAAAAAAAAATCTAGTTCTCACTGAGCAAAATTCTTGCCTTGCTCTGCAGAATTCATAGGAAATTATGCTTTGACATGTCATCAGTTACAAATTACTTTAATGATTTGTTTGCTAAATTTGACTCCTACCTACAAAAGTGGTTTAGTGCATTAATTTGCAGAATACCTTAACATATAAACATCCAAGCTGTTTTAAGAGCTGTGAAAGTGTCATCTGGTATAGCACTTAAAAGCAAATTTAATTTGGGGGGAAAAGTAGAAAAATGTAATGGTTTCGATATTCAGCTCTACAGAAAGGCAAAGTACTGAGTCATCCAAGGTGCATATTCAAAGGAACATAGTATTACTCTCTGTAAAATGCACTGACTGCTGTTAGATACTGGTTTGGTGATAACTTAATCCAGGGTATGATAACTGCTATTTCTCTAGAGGCATGGAAGCATCTATTACTCCATATTGAGAATAATGTAATCAGCGTATGGCACACTTCTCTCTCTTCACTACCTGACTGCCACCTGTGGAAGAGCCCAACCCTTCAGAGATCTGAAAGAGGTGTTGAGCTTAAAGGATAGTCTTGAAGAATTAAAACTGTGTAAGTGGTGCATGCCATTACTTCATCCAGCATAGTTGGACTCTGGAGAATATGGTCAAGAGAAACCCAGATCATATTCCTTCTCTCTATATGGCTTCACCAGGGACTCATGACAGTGAGCACTAACTACCTCACACAAAAAGGCAATCATCGGGGAAATAAGCTAAAGAGGAAAAAAAGAGTTGCTCCCAACTAACTTAAAACTTCCAGAAATATTTTGTTTTCTGTTTTCAAACAAATGGAAACATGCCCCTGTTCCCTCTCATCTCCTATGGATAGAATTATGCAAGGTGGATCCCACTGTTGTATCTCCACCACTTATAATACTTCAAAATAATGGGAACAGAAATAGGAAGATAAGGTGCAAGGACTTGTTCCATCTAACAGAACTGGTGACTACATGTATTCTTGTCAATTGTATTTGCTCTTCTAAGCTAGGGACAGAAGTTACACATAACCTGGTTTAAGTGATCAGAAACTGGTTTAAACCTGTAACACAACAGAAGTTCAGTGAACATAAACCAGTTTCAGCCATTTTGAAACGTGTGTGAGATGAACTTGGTTGAATGTTGTATCAGTCTTAAATGATCCGGTTTATGAAATTTCTGTCCCAGACCCTTTCCTGGTTCAAGTTAAATCAGAGTCTCCCATAGGCAGAGGGAGAAAAAAATATTTGGGGGGACAGAGCATGGGAATGCAGGTGTCCCCCCCAGCAGATAAGTCTGTGGGGGAAGAAGTGGAGGGGATGGGAAAGGGAGTGGGGCTGCAGCTGGGACTAGGGATGCCCAGCCAGGGTGGAGTAGGGTACAGGACAGAGCTGCAAGCAGCTTGTCTTGGCAGGGCACAGGGAGGGGGTGGCAACTCCTGCTGCTATGCGTAACCCAAGGGGGCACAGAGGGCTTGTGACTGAATCTGCACATGGTGGGGTTCAGTGGGGCGGTGCTAGGCTCCTCTCAGCAGGGGCTGAGCCATGCTGCACTTGGGGTTGGAAACAGTGGTGATAGGAGGGGGTCTAGGGTTGGCTATATTGAATTTTGGGGTGGCCACAGCTCCTTCCCCCCCATAGCCCTCCTCCCAGTGCCAGTGCCGCCCACCCCGAGTGCAGTCCAACCCAGCCCCCCCTGCCACCAGGAAGAGCCTGGCAATTCTCCAACCCCGGCCCCATCCCACAGTAAGCGGCAGCCCACTGTGCCCCACGCAGATCTAAGGGCACATGCCCCCCTGCACCTCCCAGGGTATGCATAGCAGCAGGAGCTGCACCACCTGGACAAGCTGCTCATGGCTATCCTGCACTCCACCCCACGCCGCCTTACCCTAGGTCTGCAGCACTTGCCTCAGGCTCAGCTCCACTCCCTTGCTCACTGTTGCATGTGCACCCCCACCTCCCCACCCCTGCTGCAGCCACCAGAAGCCTGTGGCTGGGCTGCCTTGTGGGCCTCCCACTTCCCCATATTTGGTGGGGATAAGCCCCATTAGCCTCCACCTATGCCCAACATCCCAGCATGCTCTGTGGCCCTGGCTGGGCTGGGTTGTCTGTTTCTGAGAGCAAGGCTGGCCCCACCCCTCTGTTCCCTAGTTGCAGCAGTGAGGAACAGCTGACAACAGGGGGACAGTTGGGCTGGGGGTGCAGCCCAGTTTGCAAAGGGGGGACCCAGCTGGGGTCTAGGGCCAGGGAATAGGGTTAAACACTCCTTCCCCTGCTCAAACTTACTGCTGGCTGCCACTGTGGACTACAAATCCCAGAAACACCTGGAGCAGGAAGAGGAAGTGATGAGCAACCCTGCAGAGTCCTGCTGCTGTAATTCTGAACTGCAAATCCCAGAGATTTGAGTCAGCAGGAATAGGAAGCAAACCCACAGCCAGAGAGCCATGCTCTAGCGCCCCTGGCTTATGGCCTGAGCCACTGCAGGCATGTGGCAGCATTTTCTGAAACAAAGGTTAATGTCTGTTCACTTGTTTCAGTTTAATCTATGCAGCTTAGAGTAGCCTGCAAAAACTGAATTAATTCATCCTCAGGCTTTTTGATTGTCTGTACCTATCCCTAGAAATAAGTTCTCTATTGGGGCTGTGAGGAGGAAGAGGGGGGGTGATTAACCCCTTGATTCGAACAGGCCGGGGACGAAAGGGTTCAGGAACGTTTCGCCCTGCTTTTCTTTTCCTGTCCAAAAAAATCCGAAGACAAATGTAAGAAATAAATGCTTTACTTACAAAACTAGACACACCGTAGACACACTCCGTAACTCCACCACAAAGCACTTAAATGCCTCGTATGCACATCTACACCATCAGTTCCCTTTACACCATTCTCCACGACCGAAAAACCTCAAACCGTAGGGAACTCAAGAGCTCTTTAACACCTATCTGATGCAACCTATCCGATGGGGGTGTCCAGGAGAAAGGGAGCTGTGGACGCAGGACCTCAGTGAAGGTGATCAGGCCTCTCCGTTGTTGTGTGTGTAGGTCCCGCCTTCCCTTTTCCTGGGCTTTGCTTTTATACTGCCCCAACGGCCAATTAGATCGGGTCTTTCATTCATGCGCTTTTCAAGCTGCATGAGCCGGGGATTTTGCTGCATGCATGCTTCGTGTGGCTAATTGGGCTGCACCCACTGTTTCCCCATGCAGCGAGCACAGTTTGCTGGTGTTTGGTCACCTTTATTTACCACAGGGGCATGGTGGCAGAACAGTTAAGGTGTCTTACCACAGCCCCAGAAGCATTAGTTTGAGCCCTCTACTTCACACTTGTTTTTAAGGGCAGTCCAGTCATGTCAGCTGTAAAGGACCATTCAGGTTCTGGAGTCAAAGGCAGATGGATATTTGCAAGAGAAAGTGGAGTGCCTTAGCTACAATAGCCAGATGGTCTGTTCAGCATGGGCAGGCCTTTGATTTTCTGTCTAGTGTTTCTATCATCCTTTTTATGTCTGAGTTCCACTGGTCTGTATTGATAAGGAAACTGATATGTTCAAATGGAGAAAATAAACCGAGTCCTCAATCTGTTTTGCCAAGATACATTGCAAAAAGCTAAAAGCGATAGGCAAACATAAGTAAAAGATAGACACTTGGCCAGTTAAATTATTTTTGGTTTAATATTAGCTATAATTAAATTTACTACTGGGAAAAGAAGGTCTGCAACAAAGATGACAGAAAGATATCATTAAATATCTAATAACAAAGTCAACAGTGATGGCTCTTGAAAGGGAGAAAGATCCCTAGTCTTGGGTCCGGTCATGTGTGGGAATTGATCTTGGAACATCATAGAGTAAAACATGAGTCTCAGCAGCTTGAACTAGGATTAACCACTGTCACTGGAAACTGAAGCAAAAGAACGACACAGAGCATGCACTGACCCACATGTGGCACATGCAAGAAGGGAACACATAGTACATCCTAGCCTGGAGGTTACATGCACATAGGATCCATGTGCAAAATTCTTAGAGGCCGTTCATCTGAGGTAGTTTTATGAGATTCACCCTGTAGCAGAGGGAGTAAAACAGGACTATCACTTCTGAGATGTGATGTCTGTTCTCAGCTCCCTCACATAAATTAGATGCAGGGGAATTTTCCAAGAAAGTATATACTGCTGTCTCAGATGCCCTGAAAAATAGGGAAAATGTTCAAATGGAGGGTCAACAGTGCAACATTTCAGAAATGTGGGCTACTAAAGCCTTTGTGGTCCCACCTTTAACTATTTTCATATTTAAATTCCTTCTCAGAAGAATTGAACTAACACAGATTGAAGATCGATAACTTGAGATGAAAAAACAGTGACCATGCCACCCACATCAAACAAGCATAGCTAAATGGGGCCAAACATGCACAGGCAGCTAGCTAACCCCAAGGTTCTAGGAAGGATTCAGAAGCAGCAGAGAGCACCTGACATTGCTATGAATTCTGTTGGATATAAGGTAGGTGCTTTATTTCCCATTGAGTCTCACAGATCTGCAGTCACCCATGCAAATAAGTAAAAATTGCAGAGATCGAGAAAGACAATGCACCTAAACTAGATGAGGCAGAATGAATAGTATGCTTATTTGCTAAGTAGTATTACCATGATGTCGTAGCCTTGATCGTCCAGGAATTATGTGAGAGGCATAGATTTGGGGGTGGTGAGAGCTTTCATTAGACCAACACAAACCCATTAAAAGGGGACCCCCAAAGCCCTGTATTATTTCCCACTATACTGCTACTCACCCCAAAGAACAGCCTGAGGTTGTCCTGGGATATTTCTCTACCTCACCATGCCTCTGCTTCATTGCCCTTCTTCCAGACTCTGCAGTTACAGTGCAGGATTCTCTGCCAGCCTCAGGAAGTCATATCGTCAGGTACTTGAAAGAAACTATAGACCTTCTTTCCATGGAAAGGGTAGCCTGGACTATCACTCATCCAGAAATTGCTCTTTCCACAGACAAACAGAGGAGGCAAAACAACAAAAGGATTTATTACACAGGACAGAACAAGTACAGAAGCCAAAATGACTATGAGTTTGGAGACAGAAAGCAAAAGAAGTAAAGTTTCTTAGTCTCATCTGGTTAGAGCTTAGCCCCTCCTGAGAGACCTGCCAACAGTCTTAGAAATCAGTCTTCCTGATGATTACCAGTCTTGGCAACTGGGGTCATTGAACAAGTCTAAGATTCAAAGATGTTGATTGTATCCTAGCTAGAACCTAAAAAAAGCCACAGGCCTGAATCATTTAATTTTTTAAATGTAAACTTCATATTTTCCCAAGGAGGAAGCAACTATGACCACCTGCAACCTGAGATACTGCTCCTGCCTTTGTCCAAGTGAATTTGCATCATCACAAAGAGGTGACAGAACTTCACAAGAGAGGTGAATGACTCTTTAACAGCTAAGACCTGCCTGCCCAGAGGAATTTTCCATCTATTGACTCCTCTGTGAAATCCTATGAGATATTAATTTTCATTTCTACCCAAGAGAACTTTTATGGTCTTTTCTCCAATGCCTGATGAAGGGTGTTTATGCCTAAAAGCTTGCAATTAAGGAAGGTTTTTTGCAAAAATCTTGTTGCTCTAATAAAACCATAAGCCCGGATTGTTCCAACCCCCCAATCAGCATTATTCTAATACTGAATCATCAAAATCCTCCAGAAGCTGCTCTTATCTGGGATACCTGTGGCCCAATAGGCCATTACCCTCAGATGTGTTTGCTATTGAGGAGTTTGTGAGGATTGTAAAAATTTAGGGTGTGTACGGAAGTTGCTTTTTTCACCATTTAAAATGCTTTCTTGTTGTAACTTACCAGAAGTACATGGCTTTACAGCACTTTAAAAATGGGTACAATACTTTAGATTAACCCGTGTTATATGAGCTATTAAAATTTGAAGCACTGTATTTTGCAGCACTTTAAGTAACTCTTGTATGCTGGTCAAATTTCTGGCAATTCTGCCAGTATTCAATGGGATTTGGGAGCTGCTGCCAAGCCCCATGGCAGACATGGTGACCATTCCCATCAAAGGAGGGGTGGGGGCACAGTGAAAGGGCAACAAATATACAGGGAGACTCTGCATGACTGGGGAGAGGGGGACCAGGTGCTTGGACATGTCACGAGTGGGACACACACACACATACACACACACACACCCCTCCCCTGAGAACTTGCATGGCTGGGGACCAGATGTTTGAAGCCAGGCTCTCAGTCTGTGAGAGCTTCTGCCCAGACCTGTGGCATAATTGGTGACTGCTCCAAGCATCTGGGTTGGAGGTGGGGGGAGGGGTAGAAGAGTAGGGGTAGGATATGAGGATGAGTGACAGCCTCTCTTCCTGGTTCTGCCTTCTCCACTAGTCTGCTGCTGTCCGTGGTCTCCTGCAGTCCTAAGAAGCTGTGGACACCCTCTGCCTCCTAGCCTGGGAAGTGCAGGGAGGCTCAGAGCCTCTCCCACCCAAATACTGCACTTCTGTCATGTTTAGAGTGTTGTAACTTTATAGTGCTATTAGAAGTGCTCTAAATTACAGTGCTGTAAAACATGCAAAGATCACTTCTGTACACACCCTTAAAGGGTTAATAGGGTAAACAGTAGAGATGGGTGGAGTTTATGAGAGAGCCAAACAAGGTGTCTCATGGACGAAGTTTTTTAAAGTGGCTCCTGACTCAGTGAACTGGACCTACCGCACAACAGAGTTGATTTCCCTATTATAGGTTATTATACCCAATTCCTGCCTGTCTCTGGGAGGGGAGTGAGAAGGGGGATAACTGTGCTTTGAAAGCAAAGCATATACCTTCAGGTCTGAGGGAAGCAAGCACAGTGATATTTAAGAACACAGGGGTAGAGCTGTGAAATTAGAGGAGGGTAGGGTGAGAAATTCCCAGGGATAGAATTAAAACAATTAGTAAAAGAAAGGAAGCTTGATTACTGGCATATCAAGATCTATCAAGAAGAAAGAGGGTCATTACCATCTGTAGTGTGCAGGAAGAATTTCAAGAATCAAATAGATTAGTATCAGAAAATTGATATCAGGGTTGAGTCCTTGGTTCCTAATGTCCAGCCAGTTTATGAGCTTTTGTTTCCAAGCTTGTCTTTTAAAAGGTGTTAAGTAGATTTCCCATGAGCATGAGGATAGTGAGGTCAGAGGGAGTGGTCATTCTGTGGAAAAATATGCTCCTACTGGTGTGCATGTCTCTTTGATATTTCTTCTGCAAGAGCTCATTCTCATGCATAGTTGCCTTTTGCTATTTGGTTTCACCCCGTGGGGGCATTTGGCACATTGTATTATTTCATAAGGCATTTCTGGTTCTTAGTTACATTAGTAATTCATCCCTTACCCTACCATACTCACCAGTGAATGTCTACCCCAAATGCTGTAGTTTTTAAATGAACAATTCTTACATTTACAGGTCTCAGTGGCTTTCAAAAGTCTTAAACTAGGCCAGATTAAAAGCAGGTTTGAGCATACTTGAAAGGAGTTTGAGGAGTGCTCCTTTGCCAGGTTTTACCTTTCTTCACCAGATTGGTTTGTTAAAGCTCCTCAGAACAATGTAGCAGTGCTGCAAAATAAGTGTTTCCTCATTTTAAATAGCAGGAAAATATAATTCCCCGTCACCCTCCTCATTCTCCCAACAACTAGATTATTTGTATTCCAACACTGAAACCTCCCTCAGGCCTCACACATGCATGTGGAGATCAAGCCCAAAGCTATTTCATCCTGCTAGATGAACATTACTCAAGTATGAATGACTGACTGGAAACAGGGTATTAGAAAGAAAATGACTGAGCATCCTTAAGTATAAATATCTGCTCTCCCTCCCCCTGACTATAATTGGAAGGGATTAAAGGGAGAGAAATTTAAACAGAGAATGAGGGGGATTTCCACTGTCAGTCCAAGTCTTTGATAAAATAAGTTTTTTGAACTGAAAAAATGAAGACCTGCATGTATAGCAGAAAAGCTTGTCTGTGCAACTCTGAGTCTTCACCAGCTCAGAAAGGTAAAATAAATCTCCACCTGTGCAGGGGAGGCAGGAAAGGAATTTCCGATATAACAGAGCAATAAACACCACTGGTTTCTCTATATCATGTGCGTCTTCTTGAAGAGGATTTTTTCTAAGACACATATTGCAAGTACTAGACAGCCTCCTATACTCAAATCACTGCTTTGTGATACCATCAGACAGGTTTTGAACATAAGCAGAGACTGTAATTTTCTTTGCAATGCTCCAAAAATGTGGATTATGAAGAAAAAAGGTAGATATAAAAAAAGAGAGAGACAATGCCTGACATTGCAGACAGACATGCTAACATGCTAGAGAAAAAGTCCAAACAGTTCAACTTTCTGAACATGTTATATAATCTCTATAATGTAGTCATAGCCAGTAGGATTTATGGCTAGAGACTGGGCAATGGACCACAGCACAGAGAATAGCTAAACTTGCATACTCAGTCAGCTTTTTCAGAGAATTTCCAGATAAGGCACTAAGCACAGCATGCTGCTTAATGCTTTTTTTTTTTCTTTTTTTTTTAATTAAACCACACACAAAACACCCCACCTTAGGCACTACCAATAGCATTCTCTTATCTTTAGTTGCACTTAAGTTCTTGCTTAATATTGAGCATGCGGTTAAATGCTGTTGAATCAGGTTCTAGAGCCCAATTTATAGCTTTTCCCTTCTTAATTAGCTCGTTAGAGAAATGCAACACTCCTGCAAGCATGCTAGCCATCAGGTAAGCACCAATACAATTTCATCATGAAAAGATGAAATACACACCAGAAGCTGAAGAGAACGTCTCAGTCTTACAGTGGGATCATATTACTTGGGAACTGGGGTGCTATAAAAAAAAAAAGAGAAACCAGTATCATAGTATCTAGGGTCAGAAGGGCCCTAGAGCAGGCCATCTAGTCTGACCCCCCGCCAATGGCAGGAACGAGTGCCAGGGTCAAAGGACCCCAGCCAAGTACCTATCTAATTGATTGTTAAAGATGCCCAAGGTAGGAGCAAGAACAACTTCCCTAGGAAGCCAGTTCCACATCCTAGCCACCCTAACTGTGAAGTAGTGTTTCCTAATGTCCAAC
>JAGPOW010003648.1:84152328-84172441 GCA_030014935.1 Caiman crocodilus
GGTCCTCCTTCCTCCCCTTCTTAAAGATGGGAACCACACTGGCCACCTTCCAGTCCTCCGGCACTTGTCCAGAGCTCCAAGAGCGCTCGTATAACTGAGCCAAGGGCTCAGCAATCACCCCCCCAGCTCCCTCAACACCTTTGGGTGTAGGTCATCCGGGCCTGCTGACTTAAAGATATCCAGCCCTTCCAGAAGCTCTTCCACCAAGTCTACCCTCACCCACAGCCTAGCAGTGATGTCATGGACATCATGATTCAGAAAGGTGGAAATCCTCTTGCCTTGCAAGGAACTTTGAGGCCAGATACAGGCTTCATACTTTTACCAGTATAAATTATCAGAAATCAGTCTATACCCTAACAGAACAGAAGTTCAGCACACAGATGGATTTAAAAATTGCAGACCCCATCTAAGATTTGCCCCTCTCCCCCACCAAAAGGCAAATGTGTGTTTTGTTCACTATCAATATAAACTACATTGCTTACAGAAAACGGTGCAACTTAAATAGACTCCACATCAGGCTTTTTTAATGTCTGTACCTCACCTGAAAGAACTAGTGACAGAAAGGTTGCCATGGAGACCCCCTTCTGTAATTGGCTAGTAAAGCCCTGAAGTTAAGTCCAATACGAATGTTAATGTTGGTTGTCCCTTCCACTGTCCTGCATACATAACTAATTAATTATGTTACTTGTCTAAGCAAACATCAAGTTTACCTTTTTTTCCCCTTCTTTGTTTGCAGAAATAGGATGGTCTAAAAAGACCTTTAATAACATGTCCCTTTAAGCCCACTAAATTGAAATGCAAGAACATCCTTCTTGCAGGAAGTTAATGTATTGTACAAGTTGTTAACATGTAGAATAGACTGCTGGGGCTCTGCTAACAGAAGAATATAAATCTCCATGTATATGTGGATTTACTTCCATAAAACATTACAAAATGTCACTACAGTGTGAAAGCCCTTCTGGGTACTGTTGCTTTCGCCAAGTAATATTTAGGGTTTGTTTATTCACTTATTGAGATGTACAGATACTGTTATAGCCAAGAAAAGATGAGTCTCATCCAGTAAAAATTGTACTTTCTTAGGGTACATATACAGTAGGCCTGTGTAAAATTTTGCCAGCTGTTTCATTTCAATGCTGTTGACTTGTTTCGAGCTCAAAACAGTGAAATCAAAACAAAGGGTTTCAAAAGCCTTGAAAGGGCAGTCAAAATGCTTCAAAAGTTTTAAAATGTTTCAGGTTTTGAAGCTGAAGCTGGGCTTGCCTTCAGGGGAACAGAAAGTAAGGAGAGAGGTGAAAGGGGAGGAAGGACTGCTCTAATATTGACTGTGACAGTTTGGCTGCCTAAGATGCTGCTGGTGCTACTGTGCTGCTTACTAAGTTATTACCTGCTGTCATTTGAAGTGGTGGACTGGACTGAGTCTGTTGGGCAGGAAGAGACTTCGTCAGGGCATACTACCATTGTCATGTAGAGGCCACAGCGCCAGTGAGAGCGCACCTTAACACACACACACACACACATGTCACAAGTTTTGTTTGTTAGCAGCTTGAGGTGCAGTTTCCCAGAAACCCTGCATCTATATCTCCTTGCAAGCCAACAGGGTTCATGGCCTCAGAAGGGAGTACCATTCCTGCAAGTTTCATCTGAATCAGGCAAGACTGACAAATTTATATATGTAGTTTTGTGCTTCCTCATTATAGCTTCAATAAAGAGCTTCAACAAAACAAAATTGAACAGTGGTTTCAAAATGAAACAAAATGAAACTCAAAACAGGACACTGTCCTGTCAAAACAACAAAACAGAAGTCAAAACAAACCAGAACTTCTTTCACACAGTCCTAATATATGCTGTATTGCCAGCACTTCTGGGGACAACTACTTTTGAGCATGACCTGCCCACCATTGATGATGTATGCCAAAACCTGGAACTGGGCATTCCAGGGGAACATTTCCTGCCCTGCCCCACACGACAGCTATCAAGCATGGGAGACTTTGAAAGTGGCTACCTAGGGGGGCTTCAACACCACACTTCCAGGTTTAACCAAGTGATCCAGGGCAGGGTGTGCTTAAAAAACACCCTCCTGGAGAGTCTCAATGACACGATATGGGTATATGCAGGGGTGGCAATCTGTGGCACATGTGCCACAAGTGGCATGGGCAGCCTCTATGTGTGGAACTTGGCAGATTGGGGATGGGGCAGTTAGCACACAGTGACAGATAGGGAACAGAACAGAAAACAGAGCATGAGATTGGGCAGGAGGAGAGGATCAGTGTGGCACTCAGGGAGGGCATGAGGCTAAATTTGTGGCATGCCCGCCAAAAAGGTTGGTCCCCCATCATCCATACTTAGATTTGTCCCTTGCTTATTCTAAGTCATATCTGCTAATTTGAGTGACAAGATGTAGAGATATTTTCAATTTTTTTCCTTTTACTTTCTACAAACACAACTAGGAGAGAACGAGCTTCATCATCTGCAGAACTGTTTGTCTCCATCTATATACAAGTTGGTGTGAAAAACACTGGATGAAATTGTGTGGGGGGGGGAGGAAATTGCTCCAACTCTCCCTATAAAATTTTTAGGTCCTTTGATGTTGTAGCGATTTTAAGTTTGCTATTATGAATTAGGCTTATTATTATATATAGAACAATGAGGGTTTCTTTGTGATACTTGGACTGTATGGATGAATGAGTCTAGAGTGACTGGAAAAGTTTGGTAGGCCATGTGTTAATAAACATGTTACCAAATTGTGGACTATGCTAAGAAAAGGCTGAAAATCAATTCCAAATCCATTCTGTACCAGGCAAGGAATGCAATAAGCAGAAGAAACAAGACTGAGGATGCTATCTGCAGTTCTTCAAGGATTAAGGCCTCATCTACACCTGACACAGCCTGCCCCAGTGATAACGGAGGAATGTGGTAAACAGACTGCTTGAGGATCAGTACCTGGGCCAGTGGTGTGTGAGCCTGACCACTCATCAGGATAGAAAAGTACTGAGATTCAAGCAAAGAAGGCACAGAGTCAGGAAAGGCAGAACTGGTCAAACACCACCACCTTAATGCCCCCCCTATAAAGGGAAGAGACTTAGCATCAAGAAATTGGGTAACATTCCTCATACTTTACTGGAGCACAGACACATGTCTGAATAGGCCCTGCTCCTCACCTCACACTCCTAGGCTGGCCATCTAGCGTAGTACTGAGCAACGGACTTTGATAACTATAACATCTGAGAGTAATTGGGAGTGAGTATGTATGTGAATCTATAAGTAGACAAGGTTCTTCGGGTAAATCTGATATCTTCATTAGACCAACTTAAATAGTTGGTTTGAACCCGAAAGCTTGCTTAATATGCATTTTCCAACTATATAACTTGGTCTAATAAAAGATTCAGCCAGCTCAGATTCACCCAAAGAACCTTGTCTACCTATGTCCTTAGACCAACACAGCTACAACCTACACCCCTGTAACATGAATATATAAGTGCTGTTTTGAATAATCTAAATCAATAAATGTGGCATCTTGCCTTACCCCCCCCCATAAAGTCTTGCCTGTCATTTTAAGCAATTGGTAAATTGTACAACAACATACTTGTTCTCCAAGCCACACACACACACACACACACACACACACACACACACACACACACACTGCTGCATCGAATTGAGCCCCTGATTCAGAGATCTGCAACAGTCTTGTTTTTCTCTCTCCCTAGTTTGACTCCCAGATTACATAGTTCCGTAGTGCCCTCAAGCATTTTCCTCCAAAACAGCTTTAAAAGAGAGGTCTTCAGATGGTGCTAACTTTTTGCTGGGTTCCCCAAGTATACTTGAAGCTTTCCCCTGCTTACTCATCTAACAGATCCTGGGTATGAGCAGGAAGAATCTATGTAAAGCCTCTCCATATATTCTAACTAAAGATGCTTCCTTGAGGTATTCAGGAGGTATGGATGTCAGTTACCCCATGGATACACTATATTATATTCTGCTGGGTTAGGCTGCCTCCTGATGCTCCGAGAGTCAGGAAGAACACTGCAGGACTTTAAGATGCAAGGATGAACTCACAGGTGTGCCAACCAGGAAAAAAAACTATTTTATGAAGATTAATGCACAGCTGACATAAAAGTCTTTGAGAGACCAATATTAAAATCCTTAATGGAATTTCTAGAGTCACTTTTCCTAGTAGAAACATGATTGCCAGAGGCTGGGCTTGGAGTCATTTGTTACTTACCCATATTCTCAGAAAATATCTGCATATGAACATGTTTCCAATATTTATAAAATGTTACTACTTACTGCTTAATAGTCCTATAAGACCTTAGTTCTTGAATACTTTCTTCTTTACTCAGTTGAATTTTATTAGCACAGCATAGCTATATCTTTCATAGTTGTAATTATTCATGAGAGATGTTCCAGTTTGTGTTAACGAATTTATTTACCTATATGAAGTAATTCATATATTCTATATATGTTATTCTTTTGATATTCCAAGAGGGAATATCTTGTATTGTGGGTGCTTTAGAGAATCAAGTTAAAAATTAACTAAGGAAAATAAAGATAGATGAAAAAGGGTTTCTGATAATTTGTTTGGGCTTGAAAATCAGCATTGCCCACCTCATTTCAGTAAGGCTATGGTTATTATTCATGTGTGAAAAAATGAAAGTAGAATAATATTCTCTTAAAACAGAACTACCTTTTCTTAATATCAAACGTAATCTGCTTTTAACTGTAATCTGCTCTTAACAGCACAGCACCTTAAGGCAGGTAGTGAAGAATGCTTAATTAGTTGAAGCTACAAGAGGAGTGGTAGGTAGCCAGAATGTAATTACCCAAATTAGAATTTATCCTGAAAACTATGATTAACTCTTGTAAAAAAAAAAATCCCAGGCATTTTAAAGACAGTCATCAGAATCCAACTTTACATCTGATTTAAAAGATGGTCCATATCATAGCCAGTGCCGTAACAAGGGGGTGGGCAAATGAGGCAACTGCCCCAGGCACCAAAGCAAAGTGGTACCAACAGGCACCGCGCAGCTAGGGTGGAGTGCAGGACAGAGCCATGAGAGGCTTGTTTATGGGGGCATGGGAAGGGTGGCTCCTTCCACTGCATTCACTCCCAGGCCAGCATGGAGGGGGCACGTCCACCAGATGAGAGCGAGCTGCTGCTGAGAGCTTTGCCCCTAATGCCAAACTTCATTGCTACAGCACTAATCTTAGCATAGTACCTCCTAAACCCTTCTAAGCGTACAATACATATTCGCATAGATACACAGGAAAACCTGACACTTACTAACCAATGAATAGCACTGAAGCATTTCTTGAAGTCTTGCATTGAAGTACTGATCCAGTTTTATTCTCCTTAGCTCTTGAGAGATAATGCGAGCACAGCTTGAGATGGTGAGACCATACATAAACATTTCTAATTGCAATTAACCCATTTCTGTAAGGAAATTGACCCTTTATGCATATTACCCACTACCTGCTCCCTGTACCATATTTCCATTATAATTAGACAAATTTCTAGGTCCTTTCAAATCTTAATGAACAAGAATGCTATTTATTCATTAAAAAGTAATGAATATTCAGAATCCATCTGAAGAAACTGACCTTCAGATTTCTCTCTATCTACATGCCATTCACACTGGTATGTATCAGTGTCATTCATGAAGGTATATCTGTCTTACAACACAGTGAAATAGCTTACCATTTCCCTCCTCCTATTGTGTCTTGCCCCCACAATTATAGACTTTTGCAGTATCCGGCACATAATACGGTCTAATCTGTAGCCCTGGCAAGGTCTTCCATAGTACACAGCTCCTCCAACAGATGACATACCAAACAATGTTTCAGGACTGGTGTTTCAGCCCAGTCACTTGCATCTGACTTCCTAGAGTAATCCCACTTCCATCTTTCACCCTGCCAACCCTTGTTCAAAAGGTGATTTAAACTTCTCCAGGTCAACCAAACTTCTGTGTCTACAGTCTGCTGACATCCTCGTTAAGTGTGTTGAATCACATGTAGTACATTTCCAATGTGATTTTTAAGTGGATCCTTTGCAGTAGGAAACTTTTCCAGGACACCGGGCAGCTAACAGCGGCAGCATGGTGGTACAGTGGAGATTTGGTATTTTAATCCTATCATGATGCTTCCATTTTGCTTGGTGACTGTTTTTCTAATGTCCAGTGAATGTGAACAACTTCACTGTTTTTCAGGCTTCCTGTAATTCAACAAAAGCTATCATTCAGCCCAAGGTCAAGCTTCTTTGCATGAGTCATTCTTTCCTGCATCAGATGTTCATATTTGGCTGCTAGGTACCAAAAGACAGTGAGAGTGCAAAAGCTTTTAGTTCTGCTGTGTTGCCTCTTTTATTTGAGATTATGGAGTATCATTCCTGAGTATACTGTTCTGAGCACTATCTTTGCCTTTTGAGTCCCTCATGTGTGCCTTGAAGGTAGCATGCAGTCTAGTGTCAGTCCAAAATAGTCATAAGTCCAACAATGGGCAAGTGATACTCCATTCCAGAACATGCTAATTTGCCTATTGATTTCATATTTCCAGAGATAGGAAAGACTCCCTTGTGGTACGCCATTCCTCTGTTACCTCCATGAGCTCCATTTCCCACCTAGTTCAGTGTAAAATCATCAGTTTCACTAGTAGAGATGTCTCATTTGCACAAAGTGGTGGCCTTTCACCATGTCTCACATTTTGGTGAGAATTCTTGGATGGTTCACTGCATTGTATGTAACTGGTAGGTCAGTAAATAAGGAGTTTCTTATCAGACCCTTTTCAAAACTGTCTTCAATATAAAGAGTAAAGCTCAGTGCATGACCAATGCATTACTTACCTGGATAACATCCAAGTTACTATGGGGTTACATGCATATTAATGAATTAGTTTAATTAAGACCCTCTTACACATTGTAAAAATGACAGGTGTGATATGGACTGGAACCTTCTCAATTCTGAGTTATCCTCCTTAGCTTCAGATCCTACATACATGGTCAGTAGGGCTATGTGAAGCTTCAGTCACTGATTTGATTCAGCAGCGATTCAGCCCAATTGATATGGAGAGATATGAGGATTCAGACATAGACACAGCTTTATATGTTTTTTCTACATACCTCAAGGTAACAAGCAGCTCATAAACACCGAGATGGTGGAGCAGATGGAACATCTCATGGAAGTGCACTCAGCAGCAGACCCAGAAGTGGACCAGAAGCACAGGGGACCCCTGCCTGGCTCAGTGACTAGTGCCTCCTGGGTCTGGGGGGGCACCTGGGGTCCCCCTGCAGCTGATTGCCAAGATGGTGGCCACAAGGGAGTCTCCCACACACTCAGTAGCAGACCTGGAAGTTGACCGGAACTACTTCCAGTTCACTTCTGGATCCCCTACCAAGCATGCAGGGTGAGTGAGTACTCTTGTGGGACACTCAATCTGCCCCACCAACTCAGCATTCATGAGTCGCACCTGGTACCTTGAGATATGTAGGAAAAACTTTTAAAGCTGTGTCTATGGCTAAATCGCTGATTCTTCAAATCAGAACAGAATCCTCAGATTCGGATTCAGCCGAATCAAATCAGGACAATAATCCAAATCAACAAATCGAATCATTGTCCCCCAAATGGGGTCAAATCCAAATCTGTATCAAATACAGCCTGCTTCGCACACCCCTAATGTTCAGTCTTGTACAAAGTATTAAACAGGATTCTCCATATAGGTTTGAGGAAGCAGTAATATGCCATAGCCAGTGGTGTGCGAATTGTGAGGGTTTTCCTTCACAGGGAATTTACAGAACACTTTTCACAGATGAGCCTATGAACCTCATTTCATCAGCCTCCTGGATACAAAAAATCATGGACTAAATATAGTCATTGGGTTTATGACAAAGGATAAGTGTCACCAGGGCAGTGTGGAGCTCACAGAGGCAAGCAGCTTTCCTGCATGACCCTGCTGTGCTGGGTTGCACACACTGTGTTGTGGAGGCCCCAGGGGAGGGCAGCAGGATGGGGAGCATAAGCCCGCAGCGTGCACCCACCCCGCACACAGATCTGGGGGCACAAGTCTCCCTACCCCACCCCCTGGGAGTGTGCACTGTGGTGGGGGCCAGCACCAGCCCTCTGCCTCCAAACAAGCTACCCACAGCCTCATCCTGCTCCCCACCAGAGCTCTGGGACCACATATTGTGGCCCTGGGCCCCAAGCCCCACACACTGCTCAGCAAGGCAGAAGCCCCAGCCCCAGCTCTGCCCAACTCCATCCCTATGGTCCCCCAATCCCACCCTCACTTACCTGCAGAAACTGCTGTCTATGCTGCCTGGGGACATGTACATGCACTTGGTGTCCCCTGCCTGACTGGCCTCCTCCTACTCCCTCCCAGCCCCATCACTCCCTTGTCAGAGCCTCGTCTTTCTCAGTCTCTGATCCTTTTGTCCTGCTGAGCCCCCTAGCTGAGGTCCACTGTGCTGGACCAGGTTTCTGGGCTCCAGCCTTTGTCTCACCTTTTTTTGGTTCCAGGCTTCTTGCCCTGTAACTGTCCCCCTGGTCCCATTTCTCCCCTTCCTAGGCTTTGGACCACCTGGCCTTGTCTGGCTTCTGCCTATATTAAGCTTCCACTACTCACTCTGCAATTGATCCCCCTGGTAGGATCAAAACAGTCCTGGTAGGGCTCAAAACAGTCACATGCCCCTTGGGCACTACTAGGACCTCCAAACTTACCTGATAATTTTAACTGGTCATTTGGGTCAGAGACTAAAACAAAAGCATAAGACCTCCTGCTATAGTAAAATTCTAAGCCCACTGGCTGTATGCAAACTCTTATTCATCTAGGTCCTAGTCCCCTGCCAGTCCCCAGTGCTTCACTTGCTGTTTCCTGGTGTAGTAGGGTCTCAGCCAGTCACATAGCAGTAGGAAATATAGGACTACACTACTCGGTGTACAATTGAAACCAAAACAAGTATAACTTTATTGGAATATGCTTTAATTTGCTATAGTGTATATTTTATATAAAAACACAAAAACCTTGGCTAAAGCGAAACAGCCAAATTGAAAACAAAACGAAGGGGTTTAAGATGACCCCAAAATGAAATGAGGGCAGTCTAAACATTTCAAAAGTTTCAAAATGTTTTGAGTTTTGAAGCTGAAGCTGGGATTGCCTTCATGGAAACAGTAAATAAGGAGAGGGAGGTGGAAGAGGGCAGAAGGACTGGTCTGATATTGACTATGACTGTTTGGCTGCCTGAGATGCTGCTGGTGTTACTGTGCTAGTGCTCACTAAGTTATTTTATTACCTGTTGTCATTTAAATTGCTGGACCAGGATGAGGCCATATGGTAGGCCTCATTGAGGCACACCACCATATCATGTAGAGGCCTCAGCACCAGTGAGGGCAGGCCTTAACACACAGGTCACAAGTTTTGCTTCTCAGCAGCTTGAGGAGTTTCCCAGAACCCTCTCACCTATCTCCTTGAAACTTGGCAATTTTCATGACCTCAGAAGGGGCTACCATCCCTGCTGTATTCATCCAGGTCTGCCACAAGATGACAGAGTTATAGGCAGTTTCATGCTTTCCCATTATAGCCTATGGGTGAAATATCGAAACAGCATAACAGTTCCGATGAAATTAAACAGAATAGTGGTTTTGAAATGAAACGAGACTCAAAATGAAACACTGTCCTGTTGAAACAGCAAAATGGAAGTAAAAATGAAATGGTGCTATTTTGTACAGCCCTACTGCCCAGACCATCCATTCCCCCTTTAGGCTGCTGAGACAGAATCCAAAGGTCAGGCCGAGTCCAAACGTTTGAGGACTCCATGACTGTATGTTATAAGCATCCAGAATTTGCACCAGGATCTCATGTGAGGCAAATAAAGATTCTACCACTTAACTACAGGGGATTCAGAGTCATTAGACTTAAATATACCATATTCTCTCAAATATAAGATGTTCCTGCATATAAAGTGACCCCCTGCCATAATTAGATTCCATATATGGAAAATGTATACATTTGTTATAATTTCCCAGCTACAGAATCTAATTATTGGAGCTTTTCCCTTAATTTGTCCCTTTCCAAATATGGCAACAGAAAAAATAAATCCGAGGATCAGGCAGTCCCCTTGCCTTCTGCCTCTTCCCGCTACAGCCCCTTCCCCATCTCCTTATTGTCAGACTCTGCTCTCCCTCAGCATATGGAAGTGAGGAACACACTTAAAAACAATAACTTTGAAATACCTGTAGTAATAGGCATATAGACAAGTTATGTTTGCTATGGGTACCCATAAACTTTGTTCATCTGAAATTGATGCGTTTGACTTTTTTTTTTAAACTGCTACAAGTTTTAGTGTAGGTACACCATAAACACATTTTTAAGCAACCTTTCGTTTATACTTACACATAGTATAAACTATACGTTATAATAGTTCAAAGCCAAAAGAGTTTTGATTTACTATATGGTTTATTGGGATGGCCTCCACCAGAGACAACAGTGTTTCAAGCCAGGGTGACCCCCTAGTTCAGCACAGCTTAGTATGTGTATGTACTGCAAATACTCTCCACAAAGTATCCACGTACTACTTAGCACCCCCATTCATGACTGGAACCAGGTATCCTTGTCACAAATCCTGGAATCCTCTAAAACATTTGCTAATATAATTATTCATGCTGGCCTTGATGGGGCACCCTGGACAATCACCAATGACATCATCAGCTTTCAGGTATAACTGGTTGATGACTATATTGATCTGTAGCTATAGACATGTTCTGGGATTGAAGTGGTAGGCATTCAGCAGGATTGGCAGATTGAGACTCTGACAGGAGATACAACATGGAAGATGGCTATTATAGTCTATTGTGAAGTTTCTGAGCTGGTTAACTCTATTTAGATCCACAAAAGCTTTCAAAGACAGTTTCTTGATTAAGTCTGGTCACAAGGTATTAGAAACTACTTAAAACCTATGCATCTGAAAGGGTCAGAATTAGCAAGTATTGTCTCTGGACAATTGTTAGCAGGTATGCAAACATTTAGTAGTTTACAGCAAATAAACAGAAATGTATACACATAAGTGAGAGGTACAGGCTTGTATGTATACAGATGAAGTCAGTTTTTGCACATAGATATGGCATTCTGTGCCATGAAATGGATGAGAAATATTATCACCATCTCAGGAAAGTGACAGGAACATAAGGTTTTAACTTCCCTTTTACTGGCTGCAGCAGCTCAGAAGCTACTTTTTTTATCCAACAGACTATGCATTTCCCTTTCACAAAGGCAGAATTCAGACTATATTTTCTTTTGCACATCAACAAGACTACTGTTGACTTAATTATATGCTTATTACAGTTTTATTTTTTCAATGTATTAATTTAGTACATTTGTATTCTAATTGATATTTTTCCATTTCATCCATAAGAGAAGCTCTGAGCTTTCAAATATTTCAACCTCTCGAGTGGTAGCATTTCTTTAGGAGTAGCTAAACTCTACTGAGCTATATACTGTCAACCAAGAGCCCTGCAGGCATATTGTTGGTAAAGGTTTTTGTTGCTGAGCTGTTAAATAATTAGAAGGTAAAAGCCAAGTGGAAATTAACTTCAGTTCAATCGGCCATTATCATCCTGCAGTTGTATCTAGAACATTGTCACATGTTGATTAGCCAGAGCCGTTTAAAATTCTGGGGAAAGCTAAAAAAAAAAGTAATTGAATTCTTTTGTTAAGGGGAAAAAAGCTAAAAGCTGCTAATATGAGATTTTTTTTGACATATGCCTTTTAAAATTAATGAGAACCATCACCAGTAAAGTATGTGATCAAAGTATAATAATAAAGCCAGCTTGTCAACAGCAAAAATGGAAAAACAGAAGTTATTTCACATCTTACATAGCCAATATTACATTTGCACAATATACGCTTGATCATGTTCATTTCCTCTGGTTTTTTCTATACCTGTAATAGAGAGGGAAGGAGCCTTCAGCTCAGATGATGGTGCACAATTTCTTTAAATCAATAAAAGCCAAGTGGATAATCAAAGCAATTTAGAGGGTGATACATTTGTATTCGAATGTTAATATGAGAAATAGATAGGGCACAATGAAAAATGATGGAGTTAGCTTGAGTATTTATTTTAAGCTAAAGCAATTAAATGTTGTAGCTATTTTCTCTGGCTAACTGTTTTTTCAAGGTTCTAAACATCAGTTACGTTTTGTCCTATATAAGATACAAAGGGCTGTTTATACACAACTCATAGCTGTAAATACTACTAGAAAACCCTTCCTTCCTTTGCGGCCTTTGCTGGCAAAAATTGCAAAGTGTGGAGCAAATGAAAAATATAAATATTAAATATATATACTTCTGGTAACCAAACACAGGTAACAAATCTGATGAATTGGAACTATAAGGAAAAAGTGAGTAGCAATATATAATTTGAGTAACTAAAGGAATGGTATGTGCCAGGGTATGATTTGGCAAAACAAAATCAGCAAAAACTTCATTCTGCAGTTGTTTCATAGATTTAGTTGACAGAATAGAGAGATTGAAGAGACTATTTTGACTGGTGGAAAGGATAAAGAAAAAAAGGAAAGACGTAATTACAGACATACTGATCAATGTCAGAGAACAGATTACAGATGGAGTTTTTTAGATAAGAAAACTATACAGTAGTCAGAGATTTTGGCTCTCATGATATTAAACAGGAAAACTAAGTAAAGAGATATGTTCATAAAGGGTGTAACATGATTCAAAGAGCAAGAAAGAGAAGTAAGCCTGAAGCTAAGAAATGGAAATGAACCAGGGCAGTTAAATAAGGTCAAAACTAGAAAGTGCCTGGGATTCAGACTTGATAACACTGGCCTAGAATGTTAATGAGAATAAAAGGAAGAGCAATAAATATAGATACTAGACTATATAAAAGCAGATGCAGTTAGATTGCAACAATACAGGGAAACCAACAAAAGCATGTCTTTAAAATACATGGTTGATTTAAAATAAATCCATCCCACTTCATCCTATAAATACAAAATGGATCAATCCTAGAATGGCAAGAGGTTTCAAGCAAGGAGCTGTTTCAGGTATGGTGATGTTTAAGATTTTTATTAAATGATTTAGATGAACAAGCAGAGAACTCACTGATCATATTTGCAGATGACACACACTTGGGACAGGTTGTAAATACTTTGGAGAATTAGATTAGAATTCAAAAGGCCATTGGTAAGATTGAGAATTTTTGGCTACAGGCAAAAAAATGAATTCAAAGGCATTATTACTGGGGGAGGGGGTGGAAATCAGATGCAGATTAAGGAAAATTGATTAGTTTGTAGCCCTGCTGAAAAAGATCTGGGGGCTGTGGTGGATCACAAGCCCAACTTGAATTAACAACGGATGCAGTCAAAGTAAATGTAATTTAGCATTTGCATTAAGAAAAGTATTGCACACAAAACATGGGAGGCAATACTATCCAATAGCCAAACAAACAGTGAGTAGTAACAAACAACTGACCAAGGACAAAATGTGTAAGTGCTTCTACACAAATGCCAGAAGCTTAAAAAAAAAAAAAAAAAGGATGTGTGAACTAGAATGCCTCATTTTAAATGGTAGCTTCCACAAAATAGGCATCTCAGACTTGGTGGGAGGACAATAATCATTGGGACACTATTCCAACTAGTTACCAACTACATAGGAACAAAAGTAGGACATGCACATGGAGGAGTGGGGACTGTATGTTAAGGATAGTATAGAAAGTAACAACATAACAATCTTACAAAGGAAAACCACCACAGAATCCCTGCGAGTAGAAAGTCTGTACTTGAACAAAAAGAATATAGTACTACAATTGTACCACCTGATCAGAAAGATATAGGTGATTATGAAATGCTGAGGGAGATTAGACAAGCTACTAAAGACAGTTGAAGACAAGCAATAGTAACGAGAGATTTCAATTATCCTCACGAAGACTGGATAAACACCTCATTAGGTGCAATGCAGAAATACAATTTATGGATGCGATAAATGATTGCTTTCTAGAAGCACTCATCTTGGAACCCACAAGAGAGGAAGTAATTCTAATCTTGAGTAATACACAGGACCTGGTTCATGTAGTATCTGCTGGTAAACCACTCTGTAATAGCAACCTAAACATAATCACATTCAACAGGAGGGAGTAAGCCAAAAAAAGTCCACTGTGCCAATATACAACTTTAGGAAGAGAAATTACACAAAATGAGGAAGTTGGAAAGAAGGTTCAAGTAACAGTCAGAGATGTAAAAAGCCTAAAGGCAGCTTGGAAGTTATACCACAAAATAAATGTGTATACCACAAAACAGAAAGTATACCAAGCAGGCCAGTAAAACCCCTACCTAGTTTAATAGCACACTTAAGGGGGCCATTCAAAGCAAAAAGGCATCTTTCAAAAAAAACGGATGGTATGCCCCAATGAGAAGGGGAAAGCACACAAGCTCTGCTAGGTTAAGTGAAAAAGCAAAATAAGGCAGGCCCAAAAAGAATTTGAAGAGTCTAGCAAAAGATGCTAACATTTATCATTAAAAAAAAAAAACAACAGCATTTGTTTTTTAAATATATCAAAAGCAGAAAGCCAGCTAAAGAAGTAGGAAGCCGTTATATGACCAAAGTATAAAAAGTGCTTTTGAGAACGATAAGGCCATAGAGAAGCCGAACAGATTATTTGCATCAGTGTTTACTGCAGAAGATACTAGGGAAATTCTGATGCCAGATCAAACCTTTCTAGTAGATATGTCGAAACAGCTGGACCATGTTGAAAGAGACAACAGAGGACATCTCATAACAAATCAGTAAGTCACCAGCACTGAAGGAACTCAAAGGTGAAATTGCAGCACTGCTGGCAAAACCTATAATTATGTGGTAGAAGACCAAAGGGTTGCCAACATAATATCCATCTTCAAAAAGGACTCCAGAAGTGATCCTGGCAGCAACAAATGAGTGAGTTTTGCTTCTATCCCTGGCAAGATGTTAGTCTCTATAATGGAGAATAAAATCAGCAGTCACATGCATAAATCTGGTCTGATGGGGAAGGGTCAACGTGGCTTTTTGTAATGGGAAATCCTGCCTCACCAATCTGCTGGAGTTCTTTGAGGGTGTCAACAAGGACATGGACAAAGAGAATCCAGTTGACATAATGTATGAACTTTCAAGAAGCATTTGATGAGGTTCCCTCACCAAAGGCTTTTTTTTAAAAACTGTGTTTTCACAGGATTGGAGGAAAAGTTCTGTGGATTGAGAGCTGGTTAAAAAGATAGGAAAGCAAAAGGTAGGGCTAAATGATCACTGTTCAGGATGGAAGGACATCCAGAGTGGGTCCCGCAAGGATCTGTGCTGGGCTCAGTTTTTTTCAACATTTTCATCAGTGACCTGGAAATGGGGGTGCACAGTGAAATCTCCAAGTTTGCAAATGATACCAAATTATTTTGGGTAGTTAAGGCTGAAATTGATGAAAAAGACCTGCAGAAAGATCTCACCAAGCTAAGTCAGTGGACAAAAAAAGGGCAGGTGAACTTCTATGTCAACAAGTGCATGGTAATGCACCTGGGGTAAAATGACTTCAACTATACACATATAATGCTGGGTTCTGAGCTAGCTGTTACAACTCATAAAAGAGATCTTGAAGACATCATAGATAGCTCTTTACAAACATCAGCTCAGCATGCACCAGTGACAAAAAAGCCAATAAAATGTTGAACATCATTAAGAAGATAATTGAAAATAAACTGAACATTGTGTCATTATACAGAGCTATGATGTGCCCACATATCGAATACTGTGTGCAGTTCTGGTCCCCACATCCCAAAGCGGATATAGTAGAATTGGAAATCGTACAGAGAGGGTAAGTAAAATGATCAGGGGCTTGAAGCAGTTGCCATACTAGAAGAAACTAAAAAGGCTAGGGCTCTTGAGTTGGAAAAGAGAAGTCCAAGGGGAAAATATATAGAGGTCTATAGAATCACAAAGGATGTGGACCTAATGAACAGGGAACTGCTGTTCACCAAATCCCAGAATACTAAAACTAAAGGACACCCACTGAAATTAGTAGCTGACAGGTTTAAAACTAACAAGAGAAAATACTTCTTTGTGCAACACATAGTCAATTTGTGGAATTGACTATCATGAGAGGTAGTGAAGACAGGTAGCATAGCCAGGTTTAAATGCATCAATGGATAAATTCATGCATGATAGACCTATTAATGGCTACTGAACAGAATGGTTGGAGATGTTTCCTCTGGCCTCTCTAAATGAATTATGGTGGATTCCAGGAAGGGTATTGAATGGCAGATAGGTCACTGGATATATTCAGTGCTCTCCCTCTATAACATCTACTCCTGTCACTGTCAGAGATAGGATACCGGGCTAGATGAATTTCTAGTCTGAACCAGTATGGCACTTCTTATGCTCTTATTCTGCCCAGCCCCAGATGAAACACTCTGAGCAAATCAATGTTTTCCATTTCAAAGAAGGATGTAATGAAACTTGAGAGGATTCAAAAGGTGAATAATGAAGATGAGAAAGGACTTAGAATGCAAGCTGTGTAAGAAAAGGTTCAGGAAATTAAGTGTTTCATTTGGAGAAAAGGATATGAAAGAGGGACATGATAGCAATTTTCAAATATTTGCAAGGCTTCTGTAAAGAAAAGGAAGAACAGTTGTTTTCCCTTGTGATAGAAGCCAAATCAAAGTTAGGCATTTTAACCACAGCAAAGCAGGTCTAGATAAAGCAGGTCTAGATTAAACCTCAAACAAAAATATTCCTAACTGCTAGAACAGTATGACAATGGAATAAGCTGCCTAGATAAATTGTGAAATTTAGTTCACTGGAAATTCAGGAAGCGACTATCTAAGCATTTATTTTATCTGAGATTGGCTAGGAATGGTATGTCTTACATTTATGCAGTGGATCGGACCAGATCACCTTTGAGATCCCATCCAATCTTACAGTTTTGTAAACAGTGCAGTGCAGTGACATTATGCAATAATCATATCATTATAATTAGTACATATTAATATTTGTGGCCCAGATGTGACTAAACTTTATTTTTTTATAAAAATCAGGGTGGGGTAGGATGTAGTGGGTGGCCAACTACCCTTGCTCAGATCAGTCCTTGAGCCCTTTAATCTGGTCCTACCAAGTCTTTCTCTGGGCTCAGAAAGAATGTGGCAAGTAGGCAGCTAGCTCAGCTCAAATCAGTCCTTAAACCCTTTAATCTTTTCCCAGCAATGTAGTCTTTCTGAGGGCTCAAAAACTCAGGCTGTAATACTCTGGGTTCTTCTGCTTCCCACAGCTCAGCCAAAATCAAAAACAATCCAAATGAACACACCCTTAACATGTATTAACCTAAACCCTGGGTTATTCTACACCACAGGACTCCCTTGAAAACATAAGATATTCCAAAATAAACACTCCCAGCATGATCAGGTTAGCTCTCACCCTGTAGTCTTCCTTTGCTTTGCAGAGTCCTCCCACTCCATGCAACCATCTCCCATTCTTGGTCCTCCACCCCACCCCCATCTTCTTCTTCCTGTCCTTTTATATTCAGTCAACTTCCCTTCATTACTGTTGATTCCCTGTCAGCTGAGGCCCCTTACATGCGGTGCTTGTTGCAGGCTGGCTAATTGGATCATGCTGCCAAACTGAAATCTGTTACAGGGGGTTCTATGTTTTTCCTTCATAGTTTCAGTATGGGTACAGTAACCATGTGATCCCATGTATTGATACATTTATATTTCAACCTATGGGTTTCCCAGACTTTTGCTTTTTTGGGGGAATAATTCTATTAGTTTCTTTAGCTCAAATTTCTAATGTGTGTTAGAACATTAACATTCACTTCATCTTTATATAGTTTTTCCTTGAGAATCTCCTTTTTTAATGTTCAAAATGTTAACATGAATATTAAACAAGAATCTAAACAAGACACTTATAACAAAGTTTTAGAGCCATATTGACCAATAGGCTTATGCTGGTTTGTGCTATTACAATGTAAATTATTCTAAACCCCCCACCATTTATTTTGAAAAACTTCCTGTGCACCAAATCTATTTAAAATTCCCCTTCCCGATGCCCCCAAAACACTTTGTGTGCAGATAGACAATATCTGAACTCAACTGGACACTAGAGAATTTATAAGAATTGGACAGTTCTCAGTAAATTTGCCTTAGCTACAACCTATTTTCTTCTAATGTAACTGTAACAGCGTCCCTGTTAGGAGCCCTGTCACTTGGGAAAAATCCCGGACAGCTGGGGGAAGACTCCCCACAAAGTCAGCCAATGGGAGACCACCTCTGGGAATAAAAGAAAGGGGAAGTCCTAAAGAAAATGCCTTTGGGCACCAGAAGAAGAGGTGAGGAATGATGAAGTTCTGGAGAGAACAGGAAGACTTATGAGAGACCTGGATGGACCCTGGGAAGGAATGAAGCCCTATGGTACACAACAGACATAGGGCAGAGGGGATTGCCTCCTGGGAATCCTATGGTATCAGCAAGTGTGAAAGAGAGGAGGAGAACAGAAACGCCACGTGGCAGATCCAAGGGAAGTGGCAGGGCAACTGCAAAGGAGATTATACTGCCGGTAAACTCAAGCAGTGCCGGGGAGGGTGGGGAAAATCAGAGACGCCAGGTGGCAGATCCGCCGGGACTTTCAAGTAAAAGGGATCAGGATCCTTAGTAAGGAAAAGGGACCAAGTCTGAAGCCCAGTGAGATTGGGGAAACTGAGAACAAAGAAACTGGTCATGAGGGGAAGTAGCTAGAAGTTTGTCCCAGGATTGTGCACTTGTGAAGAATGAGGAACATAGAGAGTGCTTGCCACTAATGAGGCAATCAGTGGCAATAAGCAGAGACACAGGTAGGGAAACTCCTTATTCCCTTCTCCCTCTTGTGACCCAAAAGTGACAGAGCCGGGATTGTGAGTAATTACCCTGTACTGATGGAAACAGCTTGGGACATCCTCTACTCAAGTAGCTGGTGCAGAACAAAAGCTGCCAGATGTGCAGACTACTAACAAGGCAATTAACCATATGAGAGACTGACTGGCACCCACCTTGAAGACTTCACACCCAGAGATCCCTTCTTGGCTCCAATGGTGATCCAGGGAGCAGCTCAAACAGGCTACCACCTCCAATCTGGGCCACTGTAAGAGAAAAGATAAGAAAAAGAAATAAAATACCTAGAATAACATAACAGGTCAGGAGTGGTCATTCTGCAGGTACCAATTAACATCTCATCAATCTCTTTCCCCCCCTCATAATATCCAACTCATGGCAGGTGAGAACCAGAGGAACGGGTGGTGCCCCGCTAACCTGATAACAGTAACCACTGCACAAGATTATAGTGCCTTTAGCTAGAGAGAAAAAATGAAGAGTTTGCACACACAACAAAAATAAGCTGACATTAGGTATAAAATTTCTTCAAAGAGTGATTTTTGTCATTTTTTACTCAAACTAATAAAAAGAATAACTTTGAATTTCTCAGACAGTTCATTTCTTTGTTAAAAGAATAAATGCTGTAGATTAGGCAGAGATTTATATTCTCCATCTATAACAACATGGCTGGATTCCTAATACAAGTGAAAAAAACAAACACAGCATTAACCAAGGAGCTATATCCACTGCATCCCAAATAAATAAGCATAAATACCACATGGGGAATTTCAATTTCAGAAGATTGTACTTAGTTTAAATGATTCTCTATGAGGGTTTTTTTTTTTAATTTAACTTGTTTGTTTTCTCAGGGAAGTGTTTTTAAGCTACAGTTGAATGCTACTTCCCTTGTTATCTCAGTCTAATGCATAATACAAGCTTGTTTACTCTTAGAACAGAAGGTAGGGGCACTCAGGGTGCTCATGCCTGGGGCAGGGTCACAGAGCACCCTGGTGCCCTGTGCCTGCAGAGGAAAAGAGTTGCCAGAGGGGGAGCCCTAACAGTGTTTAGGCAGTACAGCTGCAGGTTACCAGGGCAACTCATGAAGTCAGCAGACCCTAGGGGGCAGGGCCTGGCTCTTATAAAGCCCACAGCCAGGGCCAGGCTGGCAGTTCCCTGCTAGCTACCAGAGCTCTCTCTGCTGGGAGAGGGAGAGGGAGAGGGAGAGGGAGAGGGAGAGGGAGAGGGAGAGAGATCGGAAGAGC
>JAGPOW010003648.1:84172541-84190314 GCA_030014935.1 Caiman crocodilus
GAGGGAGAGGGAGAGGGAGAGGGAGAGGGAGAGGGAGAGGCTGCAGCTGCAGCTGCAGCTGCAGCTGCAGCCATGAGGTGAAGGGCATTATAGCCAAAGGGCTTGTGTTTCTTGTTATTGCAGCCAGATGGCTTATGTCTTCTGTTGTAGCCAAGAGGCTTGAATTTGTTCTGTTGTTGTTATGACCGACCGGTGGTTTGGGTGAGGCTGTAGGGGTGAAGGAGGCCTCATAAAGGGACCCCCAGCAGTGTGGGGGGATCCTGGCACCTGGGAGGGCGCGATTCAGCGCCAGCAAGGGCATAACTCGTGGGGTGCCTAGATCCCAGCCCTGAGAGGGGGCAGCATTGAGGAGCTTGAGAGGGGGCAGCATTGAGGAGCTCGAGAGGGAGCAGCATTGAGGAGCCTGAGAGGGCCACGGTGAGAAAGCTCAAGTTGAGCAAGGTAGGCCTCAGAAAGGGGGCCATCTTGTAGAGAGGTCCCAAATGTGGTGCAGGGACTGAGTAGACATCTGCAAGGCTTGGGCTGCGGTATTGGGGAGCAAGGAGCCGCAGATAGCGCCCCAGGCATTGGGGGGCACAAGTGGGCAGCCTCCTGCTAATTAACAACAATTAATTAATTACCATCAAAGGCATGGCAGGCGAGACGAGGCAGGCAGTTGCCCAAAGACAGGTGCGTGGGCCAAAATGGAGGGCAGGCCCGAGAGCCGACCTGTCACAGGCAGGCACTGGTGTCCTGCATATGGCAGTGAGGGGTGCTGCCCCCACCAAGCCATCTATATTCCTGGCACTCCCCACCATGCATGCACAGCCCCCACACTCACGTGACATGGGAGGGAAACCCCAGTGCTGGAGCTGACTTCCTTTCCCATCTCTGGCCCTTGCAGCAGGAGGCAGGGAAGGCAGCCGGTTCCAGTGTGCAGGGCTTCCTTTCTATGCCACATTAGTGTGGGGGCTGCCCATGTGTGGTGGGAAGTGTCAGCGATAGAGATGACCTGGAAGGGGCTGCACCCCTCACTGTGATGTGTAGTGCTGGCCGGAGCTGTGCACCACCGGGCACAAGTGCCTGAGCATCCCTGCCTGATGATGCACCATGGGAGAAGTGTCGGGGGGTCTCCACATCTCCACAACCTCCCTCACACCCCTCAAATGCCACACACCCACACCCTTCCCGCACAATACATCAGATAAGGCATTAAGGGTGATGCTTGTTGAAATTTATCACAAAATAAAATCTGAAAATGCTTAATAGGTGGACTGGAAAGGATAAACTTCTGGCATTCACCATTGTTACAACTAAAAGAGCAAGTTTGAGAGACAATATATGAACAGAACCATATGTGCCATAAGCATAAATCACCTGAAATCCTGCCACATGCAGAGAGTGATCACTTCCCCCTCTCGCTAAAAAATTCATTAGAATTTTATGAGGAGACTTCCCCATTTACTATACAACTAACCCTTAGATTAGAAGTTCTTAATAATAAAATTAAATGGAATGAAGAGTTAGGAAAGAAATGTGTTGCTGTATTCAAAGATACTCTCTCACACCACTCACCTCAAATTCTTTAAAAAAAGAACCTCAAAAACTCATTCCTCAATATGAAGCTGATGTCCAACAGATGAAAAATTCTCTCACAAAAGAGAGCAACTTTCTAGGGAATAGTTGCTGATGGCATAAACCACGGTTTGATGAAGACTCCTCTAAAGCTATGGACTTTAATAGAAGCTTTGGATGAATAAAAGTCCAAAAATGACTGTGCGAGTTTCCAACAGATAAAGATTAAAATCCAACAGATGAAGATTAAGACTGTTAAAAAAAACAGTAAAAAAAACAGACTCAAATGAGAGAGGAACTCATAAAATCAGGCAAAATAGAAAATGGACGTTTTTGGCAGATTATAGTCGAAGTGACAAAGGACAAACAATTTTAACATAGTCCCCGATATATATATTCCTGAAGAAACAAGTTATGTAAAAAAAAAAACAAAACAGCCACGAATGGAAAGGCCCCTGGCCATGATTTTTTTCTCAGAAATTTTCAAAGAAGTCATCAACTGGTATTGCTCAGTGTTAAGAAAATATTTAATACAACTATGTTAAAAGGTATTTACCCTAAGCATTGGATTGAAAACATAACAGTTCACATTTTAAAATATGGTGATAAAAGAGATCTTGCAGCATATCGTCTTATTAGTCTTATGTACATTCTTGCCAATACATGGGAAACTCTCTCATGTACAAACAATTTCTGAAAATAACGTTCTGAGAGAAGAGCAGGCTGGTTCAAGAAAAGGCTATTCGTGTATGGACCACTGTTTTGTGTTGCACTGTTTGGCATCCAAATGTAAAAAAAAATCGAAAAGCATAAATATGTAAAAAAACAACATTTTTATATGTAGACTTCATAGATCTAAAGGGAGCTTTTGACTCCATTGGCCAATTCAAATTAGGGAAGAAACTGTTAGGGACATAAGTGAATAAAGCTTTCCTACAATAAATTGTTGCTCACTACTCAAATACTGCATCTAGGGTGCATTAAGAGATCAGTGATGTCCTCTCTAGTACTTTTCTAGGACAGGATAATGACAAAAATGCCTGCCTGCTCCACTACTTAGTCTACTTCTGAATTATCTAGAACATGTGCTAACAGGGACTTAATTCTACACACCTATGCTATTGAATGGTTCTATCTCTCTCTCATTTTATGCAGGTGAAATGCTAATAATGTCACAATCCCAGATAGGGATATTTAATAACCTCCAAAGGTTATTAGGTGCTTTTCATCAGTATTGGCCCCGTCTATCAAGATGCTGACGGCACAGTAGCTTGTTACTACTGCACAGTAGTGTTGTGTGGCACAAAGCATGACACAATACTACTGTGCAGTATTAAGGAGCTACTGAGCAGCCAGCATCACCAAAAAGCC
Source organism: Caiman crocodilus (assembly GCA_030014935.1). Lineage (NCBI taxonomy): Eukaryota > Metazoa > Chordata > Crocodylia > Alligatoridae > Caiman > Caiman crocodilus. The sequence goes on from JAGPOW010003648.1 coordinate 84,175,467, forward strand.
ATTGAGCAGTGTTACTTCATGCTAACTCCAGTTACTGCACAGTCATTTTGTACTTGGGTATGCAAGTATTAAATGACTGTGCAGCAACAACTGTGCAGTCAGCGTCTCATGCAGGTGCAGCCACCATCTCAAATAGCTTGGAAATCAAAACTGCTAAATCCAAGGTAGTGTTTTTGGAAGTGAAACAAGGAAACAAGCATAGTTTTTACAGAAAAGGAAATTGGAGGTAGTCTCCTCATTTAAAAATCTTGGAATATATATATTTTAATAAAAATCTGTGCCAAAATAAACACATTGAAAATGTAATTATTAAAGCAGAACGAGCTTTGATTGGAGTTTGAGCTTTTTATAATAAGACAGGCAGTACTGGCAGCACTAAAGGTCTATTGATCTAAGGTAGAGTCCATTTTATTGTATGGGGGAGAAATGTGGGATGCAGTCCCCATGGTTGATTCAAAAATATTTTTAAAAAATCTATTATTTATTCTGTTACTTTTTCAGGCAGCTTTGATTTCTACCATATTCTGTGATGGAGGGCTCGTGTGATCTGAAACACAGTTGCTTATTGTGAGAACTTCAGATCAATTAAGAATTCTAAATTACGCTATAAACATTAGAGCCTATACCCCTATCAGGTATTATAGAAGTATGTTTCAGAAGCCCATCCTATCTTCCAAGCAACTGCTTGTTTGGATAGTGAAATGACATTTATATTCTTCTCCAGACAAATGGCCTAAGAAAGCTGCTGACAGTCACTGTGCTTCCCACTCCACTCTCACCAAGTCTAGGGAAAGCATGGGGAGTCTTACTCTACCACTTTACTAACCCTGGGACCAGGAAGGTACTGCTGGGCACTGCTTCCTAGGGATCCCTGAAGAATAGTGATGGTCTGGGGAAGGTGCAGGGAGCTGGGGAGAAATATCAGTGCAGGCTGAACCACTGGGTTGCCTGCTCTTGTGGAAAGATTTCTAGAAATAAACACTTGTTAATACCCTAAGTCCAAGTGCCCTATTTCACGTAAGTGTTATTCTAGCCTTGAAAGTATCACCAGACTCACCATTGCCATCCTAGCCTGTGCATCCCTATAACTGTATCCCTTACTCCAGTCCAGTGACATTTTTGTAGGTAAAGTGACCTGTAGTGGTCTTCATCTTTAACTGAAGCCAAAGGAACCCTTGAAACAGTGAAAGCAAAACATCACCAGAGAAGAACAAGTTCTCTGTGGCTCTCAGCCAGAGGGCTGGTGCCTTAGGAAATGAAAACAAGAAAAAATATGACTGTAATTTGTTCACTGGTTTAATAGAACGTGTTATACCAGACAACAATATCACAGGTCTATCAAGTCAGGAAATTTGCTTCTGCCAGAGGACCACATATGAAGCTTCACAGGAAAACACAAAATTCCCAAGTTAAGCTATTACATGCCTAACCAATGGTGCAGTGCTTCATGTGGAAGGGTGTGATATTTATCACAAAACTATTTCTAGAACCCCCTCAGGGCTCCATGTTTTTCTCCACTGCGCTGCCACTTGCCCCAAGGAACAGACCAAGGTTGTCCTGGGATAATTCCTTAACCCAGCAAACATCAGCTCTACTGCCCTTACATCAACCCCTGAACCTGCAGCGAGGGATTCTCTTCCAGCCTCAGGTGGCACTCCATTTTTGGGTTGAGAAGAAATTATAGGTCCTCCTTTCCATGAAAAGCGTAACTTGAAATACCACTCACTCAGAAAATCACTCATTCCATAGGCAGTATATAAGGACACAATCAGCAAACAGAAACCATAGATTTGACGACAGAACAGCGAAACAAGCACAATTGCTTTACCCTCTCATCCGGCTACCCCTAGCCTTCCATGACCGAGTTCTTAGAGATCAACCTTCATATTGAATCTATCAGCCCTGTCTTGCTGGGCATCTTGAAACTGCTGGAATTCAAGGACACTCATTCTATCTTAGATAGACACTAAAAAACCTCCAAGGCCAGCCCTCCTCATCAGCATTACCATTAGCATTATTCTAATGCTGATGAGTTATAGGAATTCTCATAGGTTTCTGGCCTCAATGGCTACCCAGCATACCTCTGGCCTGGCGGCCAGATGTCTTTTCTGTAAAGAAGCTGAATTCCCCATTGCAAGCAGACAATACCTTGGGACCCAACTTCTGTCTGTGTCTGAGCCAGGGGGATATACTTGTCTTTAAGTATGTGTGCCTTGGTTCCCTGGCTGAACCATTTAACAGATTATAAAGATGTACATAGACAAACAGCATAACATAATATACACAGTGATAATAGTAACATAACTAGATACAGCCTAGAATTGGTTTTCCAATGAGACTACGCATGGCGCAGCAGTACAACAAACCACAAGAAAACATCCATGAAATCCCATAAACCCCCAAAACATAACAGGATTTGTGAAGATACTTATTCACGATTCTGGTTCCCCCTATTGGGGGAAAGGACTAGGGAGCATTCAGCTTAGAAAATCTAGGAACTACAAATGAACAGTGTGCCTTGTATTATTAAACTGAAATAAGTCTCTCACTAATTTAGGTTGGCAACAAAATGGAGGCCATCTACAGGACAGTTCCAAGAAATATTGCCCTAGTAAGTTAGGTTACCTGCCCCTATGGAGGTAGCTGACTGGGCTCCTGATTGCAAGGACTAAGATTTGATATGAAACTTTCTCCTCCTCCATACAGTTGCCCTAAATTTCTGTACTTTGGAGCTTTGAAAGATTGGAGTGTATGCATTGCAATAGGTAATGATCCACATTTTCAAAAACTGTTTTAGTGACCAAATGACCTTTTGTGAAGGTAATTTGGCACCTAAGAAAAGTTGAGGAGAACCTTAGCTAGAAACAATATGAGACCTCTTTTGCTCTAGTAAATTTTATTGTCAATGAATGTTAAGACTTAAATATTCACAAGGTCCACTGAATTAACAAAATCAGTGATATAAACCTTATATATGGACATTCTTAATCTGATTGGAAAGGTGTCAAGATACTCAAGGAGGTTGTACTTAGTTAAATTGCTTTTGAAAAAATATTAAATTGGTGCAACTTTTGAGTTTAGACAAGACTTTTTAATGGTTTTAGTCCTGTCTTATCTAGAGAAAGCTGTCTTAGAAAATGGGGTGGGACCATTTAGCTTGTCATTCATTCAGGGAAATTGTACCAGGAGGTAAAACTGAAATATTAACCTTCAAGAATGGCAGTCTTTATATACGGAATTTGGAAATTGCCTGAAGGGAAAAAGTTTGGAAACTAAATCCATGGACTTATGGAGACTCCTAATGTCTATTTTATTAGCATCACAGAAGGTATAGTCTGCATATGACAGAACCTAAAAAGAAAGGAAAAAAGCAGGAAGAGAACCTCCTAGAGTGTACTTAAAAGATAAGATACAATAGTTTACTCAGGCCAAAAATTATCCGTTAAAAATACAATTTTAGTCCAATTTATTCTAATAAAATTAAAGAGATGTTTGCAGATAATAGAATCTAAATGGGAATGTGAAGAACTAATAGTCAAAGATATAAAAACAAAGAATGGATTAATAAAATGATCAGCAGTAACCTGCCAGTGAGAGACCGTCACAGTATTCCATGGACAACAAAGAGGGGTCAGGGATTGCAAGGCAGTTTGTTTGTGTGTTGTCTTCATAAGCTAAAGTTCCTTTTCCTTCTAAAGTCAAGAAGAGGATAAGCAACAGCTCCCAGAAAAGATCTAATGTTCAGATACTCCTGTAGGATCTGAATTCAAGTCTAGATGGGAGCTTTTAAGCAAGAGAAATTATGTCTAGAGCTTAGTCTTTGATTGACATGAAGCAAAATACACACCGTCTATCATGAGTAGTGAGAATTACCTACTCTTCACTCAGATGGTAGTAGCCTGACCCTGATAGCAGGGATGCAATAACTCTCAGAACTTGTTGTTGTTTCTTTCTCAGATTATACCAGCAGTGATGAAATCTCAGAGGCAGATCCAACCGCTGATTGGATTTTTGCCCATTCCAGACAATGTACCTATTTAAGTACAGATGGTGTACTTACAGCAGTGTATTTACAGTGCTCACTAAAGCAATATAGTAAAATCAGCAATATAATTACATATAATGTAATAATAAAATTATATAAATTATGGTTATTGGTAAAAGCATACAATATGATTACATACTATACCAAAATTAAAATAGCATAATATATGATATTACAGAAAACAGATACACTGAAACATTTTACAGTAGTAGAATAAAAAATATAAAATTTTATTTGATTTTTTACCTTATTCTTTGCAAATAATCCTAATTCAACTCAGGAATATACGGCACATTATAAATTATTTGAGAGGTGTCGAATTGGTTTCTTCCTCATTAGTCCAGTATTTAAAAGTTCCTATCAATGAAAAGATACATTTTTCTCTTATTTCTTCAAAGAATGAGCAAGATCACAAATAATGATTTAAACAAAACTCATTCTTCCCACAAGAACATGTTCTATCTGTGTAAGAGATCTGACACCATCTACCCATAAGGATTTCAATTCTCATTTGAGTGAATCTCAGACTAGTAATGACCTCTTTTTGATTTCTGTCTTGTACTTCAGACAGGTAGGTTTCTAGGCCAAAAGAGTTTTATTAATCTCAAAAAAAGATAAGTCCAAGAAAATCTCAAAGTCTACATCCATGCAGGTGACTTATAAGTACTTGCATCAAAACCCACAACCCTAGGAATTGACACAGGGAGCCAGCAAGGGAAGTTCTCACTTTTATACAAGAGATGCTGGGGATTAGGGTCACAAGCGATGGGCTAGAAAGAAAGGGACAGGCACAGGTAAACAAACATTAACATTAAGGTACATACACTTAGGATTCAGGTAACAGGTAATAAACAGTGACACTATGATGAAATCACTCAAAAACAGGTAACATGTAGGGAACACTAATATTGTGCTATATGCACTTCTAGGAGTCCATCCCACAATTCAGTCAGGACTCCCAACTAGCCTCTGGTCCCAAACAAATTTAATTGCTGTCTTCCAAGACTCCTATATCTGAGCCCCACAGCTGCAACTCACAGTCTTAGTTCTGCCGCTCCTTCTGAGTCTCTGGCCATGCGTCTCTCTCACCTGTGGAATCCTGCACTCCATTGCTGCTTTCCTGCTTCCTCCTGTCCCCTATAGCCTTTTGGGAATTGTACTGCATGTTACAGTTCATTCCTCCAGTCCCCTGGAGGCTTCTTTCTCCAGGTTTGTGGGAGCTTTTGTTCATGTTACAACATTACAGTCCATGACATTGAACACTACAGTCCATTACACGATGTTGTCCTTTTACATATTTATCGATATGTCTCTAAAAATTAGTTTTAAATTTCTAGTGTTCAGATTTCTTGTTTAATATTCATGTCAGCCTATCTGTCTATATGCTGTCATCCTTAATTCTTAAATTTATATCATGTTGAAAATAAAGGGACTGGGGCTGACAGTCACTTGGGGAACAGGTAAGGAGCCGCAGGCAGCTGCTCTTCCCCTTCCTTCCCTGTTTCTGGGAAGTGGAGAAGCAGCAGAACAATTCCCTGTTCCCCAGACTGGGGTGTCTTTTTAAAGGGTTGGGTTACCAGGAGCCTGAAACCAGGGAGCCTTTCTCTGATGTCGGGCTCTCAGTGCCCCAGACCTTTAAAAAAAATTATGCAACTGGGTGCCCTGGCTAAACAACCAGTCACTTTTTGAAGTTCTCTTAATACCTAGGGTAGCTCCCCCATCCCCAGCTGTATGTGTCAGGCTCCTCTTTAACATTTGCATGTCTATGTAAAGATTGAGGGGAGGATTTTGGGAAGGGATGGAGCAGTAAAGCAGTGTTCCCCACACCCTCTCCAGACTGGGGTATCCTGGTCTCAGGGAGAGGTGCAGGGGCAGCAGCAGCTCAACAAGTCTGTGATCAATTCAGAAATGCCTCTCTGCCTACTCTTCCCAGATCAGTCCCCACTAGTCTGACAAAAGAACAGGGAAACCCGCTGTTCAACTACTCTGATCATGGAGAAGTCAAGTGTATAGGTGTTCATTCTATCAAGAGAAACTCTCTTGCAGGGGAGATCTTAAAGGTGTCAAATAGAAAGATCTTCCTAGGGAATGAGAATTGTTTCTCCTGGGCAAAAGTGAATGAATGTCTGCACACTGTCAATTTATACCTTAAGACCAGTGATTCTCTCAGTAGAAACGTAATGCCTGTATGTGGCAAGAGCCCGAGAACCAGACTGCCCCATTTTCTAATCTTAGAATCAGCTAGAAACGAGCTAGCATTTGTATTAGGGCTAGATGGGCCTACACAGTCCAGATTTGGGCTGCAATGTCTCCCAAATCTATTGTAACAGTTGGAACAGACAGGACTTCCTATCTTAGAGCTAGGATTGGTACAGATAGGGCACCCAATGCTACATTTATGATACAAGTTAGTAGGGCTCTCCAAATTAAGATTAAATACAGGCCAAAAATCGTATGCAACCCCTGAGGCATATAGAGATGGGGCCTGCAAGGTTGTAATTGGCTTAGAGTTGGTATGAGACACAAGCTATAGCTGGGTTAGAGAGTGTACCTGTAATACACATATAGATAGAGCTGTGGCAAGTGAGGTTCCTGGGTCTGAGATTAGAATTACAAGATACAGACCTAGAGTTACAGTTTGAGGGGGGTAGTGCTCCTTAGTTAGGGTGAGGGTAAGAGTATGTAGCATTCCATAGGCTAGGACTCTCTGTTCACGGCACGTGAAGTTCTCCCACCTATCATTAGGCTTGCAAAGTACAACTCCCAGGCTAAAGAACAGGATTGTGCTAGTACGGTTCCCCAGACTAGGACTGGAGTTCAGAGTAGTAAAGCACTCCAGAATAGCATTAGGATTACAGAGTATAACGATCCAAAAAATAGGATTAAATTTGGAACCAGTAGGGTTCTTTATATTAGTTTATACAAATTGGGCTCCCTGACCTAAGGAATGATTCAGGCAGATACAGTAAAGTGGGCACAGTGCCAAAGGTTGAAATTAGGATGGGGCCAGAAGGGTTCTGTAGGCTATGCTAAGGATTATGCGATGTTGTGCTCTGTGGGTAAGGGTTAGAGCATGAAAATACAGGACATCCCAGGCTGTAGTGAGGATTGGAGCAGACAGGGACTCTTAGGGTACAGTTGGGACTGAAAATTAATGTTAGAATTAACTGTTGCAAGGTTCTCCAGGTAAGATTAGGGTTACAGTCTCTGGAATTCTTTTAACTAACTGATTTATGGTTAAGACAAGTAAGGGGTACTTGAACTAAGGTTAAGGCAGACAAGGTTTTCCACAAAGTACTACTAGGTTTGCAGTGTGCAGGAAGGAGTAGGGTTGGGGCAGGAAAGACTCCTATAGATAAGAGTTAAAAATGGAGCTGATAGGGCCCCCTAGACTAAGACAGGTCAAGTAGGATTTCAAGTCTAGGGTTAGGAGTAGGCTTCCAAGACTAGTTTAAGGTTATAGTGTACAGATCCATGGACTCCAGAAGTACTTGAGGCAGCTGGTGTAAGGGCAGGACTGGATGGCTTTTTAAACTAGAGTGGCTTACTATCAGGCTTAAAAAAGGATTGGTGGGGAGACTGGTTTACAGGTCTCTATGGGATATGGTTAAAGCAAAGGCAGCTCCCAAGCACAGGGTTAGGAATATAAATATTATTATTTCCGGAGTAAGAGACAGTTCTAGGGGGAGTACAGTTAATTCCAGCCTGGAGAGACCCAATATTAGAGTCAACAGCTGGCAGATATTAAGGAAGTAAAGGACCCCAGTCTAAAGTTAGGTTTATAATATGTAGGGATCCCCAAGATAGATGGAGAAATGGGGCAGTGTAGTATATAGCTACTGGTGTTAGCATGGTGCAACTGCTTTTATGGGAGAAGCTGGGTGCAGCCAAAGGGCACAGTAGCGCCCTCTGGTGACCATTGGACTCGGGCCTGCCTGGTTGCTGGGCCATTCCCTCTGTTTCATCTGCCACACCTTTGATGTTCCTTGAGGGGAAAAAAGTGTTGGGAGGCTGCCCAGGACCCCAGGGAACCACTCACCTAGGCTCTACCACTCTCTCAATTTACCTCCCTCTTCAGTGCCTTACGAGCTGCAGCCATAGCCTCTAACCACCCCTATGTCCATGCCCAAGCCTTGTAGGTGTTACCATTAATTTACTCAGCCCTGGTTGGGACCGGGCTTTACTAGACTTCATCCTGCCCCTCAGAATCTTAGCTACTTCAGCCCTGCTCAGGGTACTAACTCTGCCCTGCTCTGGGCTCTGCTAGGATCTCTACCTCCCCATTAGTCCCAACCTAAACCACCAGTAGTATAACAAAACATAAAATTAGGCTAGTGACTTATCTAAACACACCCTGCTCCAGGTACTATCCCTAAAACTGAAGGATATACTGTCACTTTAACACAAGCAGTCCTGCTCAGACAAACATATGGCAGAAAAAAAATGGACTTATTTTTACCCAGCTAAATTTTCCCATTTGGAGTACATGAACCTCCCTTCGGGCAGCCTCATCCTGGGTCTCTCACTGCTCTTCTCCCAAGGGTCCAGTTCCCCTGCTGGGGTTTCCCAACACACAGTCTCTTTCCCCATGGGAGTGACTCAGCTTTCCACAGGGTTTCTTCCAGCTGCTGCTCTGTTGACTGAACTTTGCTCCCCAGCTGCTGCTCTAGCTTCTGAGTATGACCTCATCTAGCTCCTCTCATTATCACCTGCGTCCGGTGACTCACCCAGCCCAGGTATTAGTCTCTCATTTGAGTTTTAGAGTTCATTGGTTGCCCTCCATCCTGAGACTGCCTACTCTCAGACTAGATGTGTTTCTCTTAGCTGTTTGTTTGCTCACACACTGGCCATTCTGACAAGTTTCCTTCTGCTGCATAACAGGAGTCTCTGGCTCCCTGCTACAATAGGCCTCTACCTGCTAGTCTCCTCAGGGTCTCTCCCCATGTCCTTTGTATTCTCGCCTGCTATACCTTGATGTAACAAACTGACAGGGAGGCTGCCCTAAGTGTAGAGAGTGCTTTCAGTAGTGGGCCCTTGTCTGGACCACAGCTCCCTTGGCCTCATCCCATTTTTACTCAGTCTGCACACTCTAACTTGAAGTCCACTGTCCAGGGCCACAAACTTCTGGCTCAGCTTGAATCATACCCTTGTAACTTCAAGTTCTAGACCCCACGGGGCCCTTACACAACCCCCAAGGCCATGGGTCCTGCTTTCATGTATTCCTACCCTGCCTCTTAGTCTCTGGCACGCTTTCCCCTTCACAGGCTCCATACTTATCCCCAGTATCTATTTTCCTTCCTCTTAACACTGAGTCTGAGATTCAGAGTGTCCCCAGGCACCCCTTTCAATAGCCCCTGCCTCCCCTACAGCCAAAATCTAGTCCTCCAATTGAGATAAAAACCACAAAACACGGGCACCTCCTGTGGCTCAAACAACTACTCTGCCTAGGTTAGCTTCACCCTACAGTGGTACTTACAAAACAAAACAGAAGAAGACCTGGAGTAGTTATCTCAATCCCACTAAGGGTTCTTAGGTTCCTTTTACCCTGGATGTCCTTCTGAGACCTTATTTAATGGCCCTGGTTCAGCCCCAGGCTCCTCCATCTGGAGCTCTACTCCCTGTAGCTCCTGTGGCCAGACTGCCTTTCTGCCCTAAGGCTTGGGCATTGATACACATACCTTTTCATCACACAATAAACCAGAGATCTGGTGGGCTGGAGCAGACTCATTTCATCGAGTCTGCCCCATACATGAGCTGATGAACATTGTGCTGCATTGCATGCAGTTGTGTAAATGGCGAAATGTACATCAGCATACAGAAAATGGTGGTGGTGCACTTTTGAACTAAAACACCTTAGAAGTGTTTAATTCAAGAGTGCACTACAGTTTTCTCAGTGCTGACATGCATTTCCCCATTTACACAACTTTATGCACTAAGAGCCTGGCACTGCTATGTAACCATGTGTACAAATGCCCATAAAGCCTCTTCTGAATCACTTTCACCCCTGGGCCATGAGGCATTGCTTGCACCTGAGCTTGGCAGCCACCTTGCTTCAGGCTTTTCTGCCTGTTAGTTTGGCTCTGGCAACACAAAGGAAGCAAAATGAAAAGGAAGAAAAATGGGGGGAGGAGAAGAGACCAATAAAAAAGGGAAGGCAACAAAGAAAAGGAATGAACTGGTACAGAAAGACAGGACCAGGCACCCCTAGACCATTTACCTCTCTAATAATGGGGTACAGGCCCCATTCCAGGCAGGTAGTTCTCCCAGGCTAGTTTTTTATTATAGTATATTGGCACTTATTGTAGTATATATAGATTATACATTTTAGGGGATTATATGGTATAGATTATAGTATGTTGTATATGGATTACAGTGTTAATGCCTCCTCTGATTAGAGCAAGGGTTGGAGATGACAAAGGTAGCTTGGTCTGAGTTAGGGCTTCCACATGTCTAGCTCATCTATCGATCAAGAGCCAGATTTTCACACAATAAAGCTACCTGGACTGGGGAAATTGGGAACAATACCTATTGCCCTTCATTAAAAGATAGGACTTTACACTGAATTGTTCCCCAAGATTAATTTTTTATGTGAGCAGCTGCTGTGGTTCTACAGATATACAATATTTACTCAATTCTAAAATAGAATATACATGTATATATGGGGCAAACAAAGCCATAATCTTAGAATCACATATTGTAACTGAAAGCTGTTAGAAATCTACCACTAGATAAGTAATGCCTGTATGGACACTAAACCTGCCACCTTTCTTGGCATTTTCTAACTGAAATAAAGAAAGAACTGCATTCTGGATTAGAACTGAAACATATTGGTGAGGCACCCCAGGGGATGTTGTAATGGACAGCTATGTTGTCCCTTATTTTTCATAAGGACTTTGAAGTAGAAAGGAAAATAAACCCGAAATGGTCCAGCTGTGTTACTGTGTACAGAGCCAAGTTAGTCAGAGACAGTGAGGTGGGTAAGAAACTGGATGCAGAATAGAACCCAGAGAGTCATAGTGAATGGATCTGTCTCATCCTGGAGAGAAGAGGGGAGTGGTGTCCCACAGGGGTCAGTGCTTGGTCCAATACTTTTCAACATTTTTATTAATGATTTGGATGTGGGCGTGAAGAGCTCACTGCCCAAGTTTGCAGATGACTCCAAGTTATGGGAGACTGTGGTCACACTTGAAGATAGGCTACAGATATTGGCAGACCTAGACAGGCTAGCAAGTTGTTCAGATAGAAATCTGATTAAGTTCAACATCAAGAAATGTAAAGTTCTCCACCTCAGGACTAGCAACCCCCAACACATCTATTGGCTTGGTGGCACCAAACTGACTAGCACCACGAATGAAAGGAACCTGGGGGGTAATAACAAACCACAGTATGAATATGAGCTGTCATATGAGCTGTATCCAGTATAGCAAACAATACTCTGGCATGCATCAATCAATGCATCTCCAGCAAAACCAAGGAGGTGATTGTTCCACTCTACTCAGCACTGGTGAGACTGAAACTGGAGTACTGCACCCCGTTCAGGGCACCACACTTTAACAAGGAAATGGACAAGCTTGAGAGAGTCCAAAGAAGAGCCACCCGTATGATCAGTCTTACATGGCAAGCTATATGAAGAAAGGCTGAGTAACCTGGGACTCTTCAGCCTGAAGAAAAGAAGGCTGAGAGGGGACCCAGGAGCAACTTACCATTACACTCGGGGAGTATATCAAGGGCTCAGCGAACAACTGTTCACCAGAGCACCCAAGGGGAAAACTAGGAGTAATGGCCACAAACTCCTGGAAGATCAATTCAGGCTCAACATTGGGAAAAAACTTCTTTATAGTCAAGGTGTCCAGACTGTGGAATAAGCTCCCTTCAGAGGTGATGCAATCGCCTACCCCGGAAATCTTCAAGAGGAGACTAGACAGTCACCTTGCTGGGGTCACCTGACCCCTAGTTATCTTTCCTACTTGGTGCAGAGGGCTAGACCCAATGATCTCCCATGGGTCTCTTCTGGCCTTACAATCTATGAATCTAGAAACAGAATGCAGCAACACCTTTGCTCTTTGCCCAGATTCCCTCTTCCCTTGATAGCAGGGACCCAGGCAGGGAAGGAGGAGTCTCCACACTGCTGCTACTTTGGTTTCCAGCCTTCCCCAGATTTCTGCAACTGTGCTTGGGACCTGGCTTGGCATCATGCAGATTTCTCTTTCCATGCCTTGCTCCCTTCCCCCTCTCCTTTCTCCTGTCTCTGCACACCTGCTTTCTGTAGCATGGGTCAGAAGCAGCTCTGGAGCTCCACCTGTGTCCAGATCAGTCAGGAAAGCAGCAGAAGGAGGAGGTCAATGCGGGGGTGGCAGTCACGAGAAGGGGCAAGGGATGAGGGGCTGGATCCTTGCTCCTCTGCCTCTGCTTTTTCCCACCACTGCTTTACTCCTGCCTTGGCTTTTCCCTCCACCTGCTCCTCCTTTTCCTGCCTTCTGCACCTCACCCCTGCTTTCACCACTGCTTATCCTCAACCTTTGCTTCCCCATATCTGCCCCCTTGATTCTGCATTTCCCATTGCCTTCCCCCTGCTCCTGTTTTCCTGCCACAACAGTGGGGGAACAAATTTAAGATGCCTCAATAATTAGTTTCTAGACACAGAAAATTATAACAAACGTCTTACATTTGAAGTTATCTTAGGATTGAGTAAATGTGGTACTGTGTTATCACAAATGGAAGCAAAAAGGTCTATGCAGTTAGGAATGGAAGAGGATCTTATTTGTACAGTTGTCACCTTTAAAATATGTCCACACTTTCAAAGGGTTTGAGAATATCTGTTTCTTAGAATAAAAACAGTATCTGAGCCTATAGATGTTCCTTAAATTCAGAGTTTTAAAACTCACTAGTTATTTGGCTCTCATTTTCACTCTTGCTATATCTAAGTAGTAACTGGAAAATAGCCTTAAAGCATAAAAAAACCAAAAAAGTTTATGACAGCAAGCTGAATAGTGTTCCAGAATAGAAATATTAAATGTAGGATAAAAAAGGAAAAGTTTGATATGGTGCCTAAGTTTTGAAATCATTGAATTAAATGCATAAATTGAAGCACTCATCCTAGGAATTTAGTCTAAACTGGTAGGTATATAGGTATAATACACCCTAAAACATGAATGTATTCAGGTTTCCTTAGTCACTGTAGCATAACTCAAGCACAAAGGTACAGAATTCAGATGAATTGTGCATGGAGCATTTGGAGTCAGGATTACTGTTACTTATTATGTGATATAAGAAACCAGTAGTCTGTAAACAAACTGAAAATTATTACTATTTCCATAGGTGAATCTATGGAAGACAAAAGACACAGTTTTCAGTGCTCTGTGACAGAAGTGCACTCATACAATTTTTAAACATCTCCCTTGAAATATCTACAAGCTTCACTGCTGCCTTTGAAAGTAGAATTGTTGAAGGCATTTTGCTCATTGTATTGTACACATTGGAGAAAGATAAAGGAAGAAAGGGGAGGCTTCTTTACTCAGGGGGCAAGATTAGACTCTTCTTCTAATAAGAAATACATGTTGCTATTTACCGTTTTTTTTAATTAAATGACTGCAAAGCACAATATTTTTATTTACTACCTTCAGAGTTTGCTTTAAGTAAAAAATGTTCCTAGTATAGGGATCTTGTTTCCTTGTAATAAACCTGAAGTCAGTCTTCTGCACTGACTCTACAAGCCACATGTCTCCTAGGAAATCTATTCTAATCTAGGCTTCCCTGCCCTTACATTTAAAGATTTTTTTTTTAAATGTTAAACCTAAATCCCCCTTGCTATAATTTAACTCTGTTATTTTTTTGTCCCATCACCAATGGGCACAGAAAAGTCTAATTGCTTCCTTCTATGCAGTTGAACTCAAGAACAAAGGGTGCAGGAAGAGGTAGATGAAGGAAGCAGGAAAGATTTCCATAGTTAAGAGCTGATAGGGCCCACGGACTGAGATGGGTCAAGTGGGACTCTGAAGCCTAGGGTTAAGGATAAAGTTCCAAGGCCAGCATAGGGTTATGGTCTTGGTCTCTATACATTTTATAAAATTGAAGACTTTTAATGGATCTCCTCAGTTTTCTCTAAACTAAACAAATGCAGTTCTTTCTGCTTTGTTGTTCCTTCTGCTTTGCTAGTGGTTTCTGTCCAGAGTATAGAGGCTAATGGTGCAGAACACTCTCAGAAACAGTTTTAAGATATGTGCAGTTCAATGAACCTGTGAAAGTTAAAAAGTTTAGTTTAAGTGGTTGGAAACCCAATTAGCAGAGGAAAGTAGAAGCATTCAAAAGCCAACTGCATGCTCTGCAGACAAATTGTGCTGCAGAGGGCACTCCACAAGGCGGGGGGGCCAGAGTACCCACCTCATGCTTTTCACACTCCCCAGACTGCCGGGAAATAGTATATAGGTCAGCACTGATTGGCTGGCAGCTGCAGGGGACCAAGTTCCCCGTCCTCACCCCCTCCCTCTCTTTTAACTGTCAGGCTGTCTGACAGCACACCTAGAGCAGGGACACAGTGGTTTCAAGCTGGGCTGTGGCCATGGAGGAGAGCTTTGCATGTGGCGTTTCCTGGGACTTGCATGAGGCTACAGATGCTGGCTTTGATGTGGCCCGGGGAGGAGATTCTCCTTCCCCATGTAATGTTTTAAAGGTAGCACTTGCAGCCCTGAGCAGAATTGCAGGTCTATGCTTCTCTGCAGTGAGCATTAACTTGGGGGCGACTGAGGACCAGGTGGAAGTGATTTGGGTCAGGCTGCAAGGAGGACGAGGGGAAAGGGACTTAAT
>JAGPOW010003648.1:84204775-84234526 GCA_030014935.1 Caiman crocodilus
GCATGAGGATGTCTCTCGGGACCTCCCGCTGACTCATGGCCTGAGGGTTCATACCCCTCTCCATGTGGGGCTCGAGGTTTGCATGGAGGCTCTGGCTGCGCTCCTGGGATGGCGTACCATCCATTATGAGGGTCGTGTGAACACGGTCCCGATGATTTACTTCAGCACGCCCGCTTTGGTTGACCGGGTGTGTGCAGAGGGCCTAGACATTGCGGGCATTCACTACCCTGTCACGCCCCTAGAGACTCAGGCAGTGAGGGTGGTGATCTCCAACGTCCCACCACGTTTCTGATTGGGAGCTGGCCAGGGGACTCGAGGCCTACGGGGTTCCTACAAGTCCTTTTCGCCAACTGCCGATGGGAAGCAGGAACCCTCAGCTGAAGTACGTCCTGTCTTTCCAGAGGCAGGTCTTCATGCTCCTCAAAGAGGGCCCTCAGTCTCTGCTTCGCTCCCTGAGCCTCACGCTTGAGGGTCGGAGGTTTATCATTTATCTGTCGGTAGGGTAGATCACGTGTTTTAAGTGCGGTGGCTCTTCCCACCTGGCAGCTTGGCGTCCTCAGGGCAAGGCGGCTGGACCATCGCTGCCTGCGGCAGCGTCGAAAGATGGCGCGTCGACTTCTGGGGCATGCGGCAGGCCCAGGGAGGCTGAGAGCTCTTCCTCCCAACCTTCTCCCACATCTATTCCATCTCAGGAGACTGGGGTTTCCAGTGAGAAACCATTGTCCAGTGGAGGGGCTGGTGCTATAACCCAGGCCCCACTGCCACCTCCCCCATCCGTGGTGCCCCCTGCCCTCAGTGCGGGAGCCCCACCGGGTGGGGGGGGCGGATGTCTCCCTTTGCCCCCTGCCTGCCCCGGCCGAAGTGGCTGGGATGGTTGGGGACTGTGGTGCTGGAGCCTCATCGGATGATGGGGCTCGGGCCTCCTCCCAATCACCCGCTAATGTGGGGCTGCCTGGGGTGCCTGGCCCTACTGGGGCAGGCCAGGAGTGGTCTGCCCCATCCCCTGCACAAGGGGAGCTGCTCACCACCACCTCCAAGAAGAAGATGAAGGGCAAAGAGAAGAAGGGGAAGGGCCATCAGGACACCCCATCCCTATCAAGACCCTCCTCAGCTAGTGCTGAGGGGCCTCCCGCCACAGAGCCTGACCCCACTCCAGATGCCATACCACCCATCCCGTTGGATGTAGCCATCAACGAGTGGACTTAGCAGGAGAGGAGGAGGCTGCAGGGCCCCCCTTCCCTCGCCTGCTCCCCAGCCTCCGGAGTCGGGCAGCAGCAAGGATAGTGGCGAATGCCTTTCTTCTGGGGGTCTGGCGCCAGGGGTGGCAGGAGAGCCTGCTACCCCTTTCATCACACCCCAGCCTAGCAAATCAGACGGGGAGGTTAGCGAGATGGAGGTCCAGCTCTCTGAGTCTCGCAAGAGACATCGTGAGTGGGACGGCCTCTGCCCCCGTAAGAAGACAGGGTATGCCCTCACGGAGCCGATCCTTGACTCGGACAATGAGAGGCGGCTGATGTGCCTGGACATCGAAGGTATGGATGCCACAGTGGTGGGCGAGCTCCCGCCGGGGGTGCGGCCTCGCCGCTCCTCCTTGGGCAACATCCACCCCAAGTTGGTGAAGCCCCCCTGGCTCCCTCCTGACTATGGGGGACTCCTGTCCTTGTTGAAGCTAACTAAGGGGCAGAAGAATGTAGTGGGATGCATCACTCAGTGGTATGCAGACCCCAAAGTGTTTGTCAAAGCTGCCAGGGCATCAGCTAACCTCATGCAGCAGGATCTGAGCATACGACAGATGGCCTACCGTTTGGAGAAGCTTGCCCAGAGGGTGAGAGTTGAGTGGGGCTTGGGCGGGTCCCTCGACTAGAGTAGGGCACGGTAGACCTTCCTTGACCTGTCTGTATTGCCTTGCTCTGCTCTTGGGTGCTTGCTCTTCCACTTGCACTTTGCTTTGTTCTCCCTCTCTCTCGCCCACATCCAAGGCAGTCACAATCATTGGCACCTTCAACATCAACGGCTGTCGAGACTCGGCGAAGCACGAGGCCGTCCTGGAGCTCCTGCGACAGAAGAGGCTGGCCGTCGCCTTCCTTCAAGAGACGCACTCTGACAGATTCAACCAGGCGGTCTGGCGGGCTACCTGGCGAGGCCAGATGTTCCTGAGCCATGGCACCAACCTCAGCGCTGGGGTCGTGACTCTCTTATCACTGCAGCTGCAGCCTGACACGGTGGTGCCACGGGAGGTCACCCCCGGCCGCCTGCTGACTGTCCGCGTCACCCTTGCGCAACACCGCCTGCTGCTCGTCAACGTCTACGCGCCCTCCGATGGCCAGGAAAGGGTCATTTTCTTTGAGACCTTGGCTGCCCTTTTGCGTGATGCCAGTGAGGATGATGACCTCCTCGGTGGGGATTTCAACTGCACCACGGACCCGCGGCTCGACCACACAGGCCTGAGCCCCACCTCCCCTCCGCTCGCAAGCTGCAATCTGCCCTGGAGGGGGCAGACCTCGTGGACGTTTGGCAAGCCCTGCATCCTGACGCACACCAGTACACCTGGGCCAGGATGGGTGCTGGTGGTCTCACCATGGCTCACCTCAACTGCCTCTATGTCACCAGGCACCACCTGCCGCTCCTGCGCAGCAGCCGCATCGCTCCCTCGGGACTGTCAGAACATGGCCTGGCTTTCAGCGTACTGAGCCTGCCGGAGAGAGCCTGTGCACAAGCACCTTATTGGTGTTTCAATGTCAGCTTGCTTCAGGACTCCTATTTCTGGGACTGCTTTGCCCACTTTTGGCGGAGGTGGGAGGCTGCGAGACCGAGCCACTCCTCCTGGAAGCTGTGGTGGGACATGGGCAAGGTACAGATCCGAGCCTTTTGCCAGCAGTACACCCAGCTGGCCACGGACTAGATGCACCGGCGTATCTGAGAATTGGAGGAGGACACGGCAGAGCTCGAGGCTGCTCTGCTGGCCACTGGCAGCGACGCAGCGCTGAGCGAGAGCCTCTGGTTCTGCAGGAAATGTCTGCATGACTTGGCAGAGAGCATGGCCTGCGGTGCGAGGATCCACGCCCGCTGTCAGGAGCTGGTGGAAACTGATGCCCCAACCTGCTTCTTTTTCAACCTGGAGCGGCGTAGGGCAACAAGCAAAGTCTTGGATCATCTCAAGACTCCCAAAGGCCAGGTAATTACAGGGCCGGACGAAATACGCGCGTGTGCTGTTGCTCTCTATCGTGACCTGTTTGCGGCCGAGCCGGCGTGCCCTGAGGCCACACGGGAACTCCACGAGGGCCTACCACGTCTGGATGCCCTGGAGGCCAGAAAGCTTGAGCGGGACTTGGCCCTGGAAGGGCTGGTGGCCACCATGGCCGGCCTCGCCTCCAGCAAAGCCCCGGGGCTCAATGGGTTGCCTGCTGAGTTTTACAAGACCTTCTGGCCTCTCCTTGGCCCTAGCCTCCTGCCTGTTTTCCAGGAGAGCCTCGCCGATAAGATCTTGCCGATCAGCTGCCGCCGAGTGGTGCTGACCCTGTTGCCCAAGAAGAGAGACCTCGGCTACATTAAGAACTGGCGGCCGGTCTCCCTGCTGTGTGCGGACTATAAGAAACTGGCCAAAGCACTGGCCATCCACCTCCATGCAGTCATGGCCTCTTTCACTGGGCCCGAGCAGAGCTACTGCGTGCCGGGCAGAACCATTCAAGACAACCTGTTCCTGATGCGTGTCTTACTCACGGCTAGCAAGCTCTTTGGCCTTGATGTCGGCCTCATCTCTCTAGACCAGGAGAAGGCCTTTGACCGAATGGGCCACGCCTATCTTTTCCAGACTCTGGAGGCCTTTGAATTTGGGCCTCTCTTCACCAGGGCCCTCCGGATCTTGTACCAGGATATTTCTAGCCTGCTCAAGGTGAACGGCGTGCTTTGCGCTCCCTTTCCCGCACACAGGGGCATTCGTCAGGGGTGTCCGCTGTCGGGCATGCTCTACGCCCTGGCCATCGAGCCGCTGCTGCACGTGCTGCGGCACCGCCTGAGTGGTGTGGCCCTGCTATCGGCCACAGGCCCGTCTACAGGTCCTTCTCTCCAGCTGTCAGCATATGCAGATGACGTCACCGTCTTCCTCAACACCCAGGAAGACGTACGGGCCCTGGCAGATTGCCAGCGTGCCTATGAGTGCACCTCGTCCGCCCGCATCAACTGGGCCAAAAGTGACACTCTGCTGCTTGGCGCATGGACTGGCACGGCCCCCCGGATTTGGCGGGGGACCTGGCCTGGCACCGCGAGGGTCTCAATGTCTTGGGCGTGTTCCTGGGGCCAACGACCTTCATGGCACGCAACTGGGACGATCTCGAGGAGGGGATGGTGGCCCACCTGCAACAGTGGCACTGGCGCCTGCCCAGCCTTTCCTACCGGGGCGCATCCTCATCATCAACAACCTAGCAGCAGCGACCTTGTGGCACCGGTGCACCGTGCTCGACCCCCCACCCGATCTACTTGAGAGAATCCAGTGCAACCTGGTGGACTTCTTCTGGGATGGGCGCCACTGGCTCATGCGAGCCATTCTTCACCTACCTGTCGCTGAGGGGGGCCAGGGTCTGGTTGATCTGGTGAGCAGGGTGGTGGCCTTCCGCCTGCAGGCCCTTCAGCGACTGCTCTATAGCAAGGAGCACCTGCCCTGGCAACAAGTGGCATGCCGGTTCCTGCAGAGGGTAGGAGCCCTTGGCTTTGACCGGGAGCTCTTTCTGCTGACCCCCACGCTCCTGAACTGGGCAGTGCTTCCAGCCTTTTACCGCAGCATGGTACGAGCCTGGCAGGCCACCTTCCGCCTCCAGCCCGGACTCTGTGTTTCCCACAGCTGTTGAGAGAGCCTCTGGTTCACAACTCGGCCCTGTCATGCTCTGTGCCGAGCCTGGCCTCTGCCAGCCTCATGGCCACCCTCATCCAGGTGTGTGTCCTCCACCTGCACCATCTCCTTGACCCCACTCAGTCAGCCTGGCTCTCGCCCAAGGAGCTGGCCTCATGGCTGGGCGTGTGCTCCTTCCGAACCATGGGTCATCTCCTGCGTGACATCCGTGCCACCCTCCTGCCACCACCGGTGGCCGCCTTAGACAAACATTTCTGTGCGCGCCGGATCCTGCAGGCCACGGATGCTGCGAGCGAGGCTTTCCCTCCACTGCCGGTCACCCCGGCTGTGGCCGCGGAGTCGGCCGGTGGGCCAGGCACCCTGTTGCGGCTCCCCATGCCTCCCGATAGTGACACGGGTTATCCCTTTTCTTCTCTGTCACGTAGAAGCTTGTATGCCTGGGTGGTTTGCGTCCGCCACGCTCAGGTGTTGGTGGGCAGCCCCGATACACCGTGGCGATGGCGCCTGGGGCCACCGGCTTCCCCACCAGCCCACCCAGCATGGCGCACATTGTATAAGACGCCAACCGCCAAGAAGACTGGCGACGTGCAGTGGTGGTTGCTGCACGGCATCCTAGCCACTGGCATGTTTGCGTCCCACTTGGACCCAGCTGCTTCGACGGCCTGCCCCTTCTGCCCGGGGGGCGTGGAGGAGGATCTCTTTCATGCCTTCCTGGACTGTCCCCGCCTGTGGCCGCTCTGTCACCCTCGAGCCGCTGCTGCGGGCACTGGGAAGGAGCTTCTCAGAGACCACCTAGGTGTGCTCCTACCTGTACGGGGCAGCCAAGCGGGGCACCATCTGCCTGGCCAACTTCTTGCTGGGCCAGGCTAAGGTGGCCGTCCCCAAGAGCCGCCGCAACCGGCTTGCCGGCACCGGCTCAGACGATGCCCTGCGGCTCTTTGGCCTCCTAGTGCGAGTGCACCTCTCAATGAAGTTTGAGAACGCTGTGCTCCTGCAGAGGGTGCCCGCCTTCGAGACCCTCTGGGCCCTTGAGGAAGCGCTGTGCCATGTGGAGGACGGCCGTCTCAAATACGCGCTCTGATGTCTTGACCACTCTGGGCAACCGGGCGGGCGCGGTGACGAACTGTGGCTTCCGGCTTATGCCGTGCCCTGGGCTCTCACCAGGCTGCTTTTGCTTATTTCCTCGGGGTGAGATGCGGAAAGTGTTTTTGCACGTGTACCATGGGACAGGGAAGGGTGGAACTGTTTTTATATATGTGGGAGTCTGTGACTTTGGCATGTTAGACACGACGTGTATTACTGCCTTTGGACACTTCAGGCCAGGCTCGCTTGGAGCCGCTTGGGGCGATCCTGAGCGTAAGACTCCCCGGCTTCCTATCTCTTTTCTTTCTTCACTCCCACCTGTCTAAAGGTCTCTAGCTTCTGTTTGTTTTTCCGATTCTTTTTTTTTTTTTTGTAGCCTTTTCCCTCCGCTTTCTCTCTCCTCTCTCTCCCTTCCTCCCTTGCTCCTGGTTTCTTTGTCTGTGAGTTGCTTCTCACACCCTTCTTTCTGACTGTCTCTTTCCATTTTTTCTCTTTTTTTTTTTGTTTGCTTGTTGCAGGGAGCAACCTTTTCCATTACCCTGCCTTCTAGGTGTTCTTGATTGCCCCTTCTCCCCCCGCCACCCTTTTGTTTTCCTTTTTTTCACTGTTCTCCTCCCCTCCTCCCCCGCCACATTTTTTTCCCCTCCACCCTTGTCCCCCTCTGTGGGGAGGTCTCTTATCATTTGCCACTCGAGGGGTGCATTTTTCTTTCACCCCCTCTTACTTTGCTCTGTCCATGCTTTTCTTTCACCCCCCAATTCCCTCCCCCCCTTCATCTGCTTATCTTCACTTTCTGTTTTGGCCACATTCCCAGGAGCTTGGCCTTGAGCTCCTGTGTTTAACTTTTTTTTCATTCCCTTAGTTTTTTGCTTTGCAGTTAGCCTTGTCCTAGTGAGGAATGGCTGCTCCTACACCTGACAGCTGGCATGAGGATGTCTCTCGGGATCTCCTACTGACTCATGGCCTGAAGGTTCATATCCCTCTCCATGTGGGGCTAGAGGTTTGCATAGAGGCTCTAACTGCACTCCTGGGAT
This sequence comes from Caiman crocodilus, assembly GCA_030014935.1. Taxonomy (NCBI): domain Eukaryota; kingdom Metazoa; phylum Chordata; order Crocodylia; family Alligatoridae; genus Caiman; species Caiman crocodilus. The sequence continues at coordinate 84,211,739 of JAGPOW010003648.1, forward strand.
GACGTACCATCCACTATACGGATCGTGTGAACACGGTCCCGATGATATACTTGAGCATGCCTGCCTTGGTTGACAGGGTGTGTGCAGAGGGCCTAGACATTGCTGGCATTCACTACCCTGTCACGCTCCTAGAGACTCAGGCAGTGAGGGTGGTGATCTCCAACATCCCACCACACATTTCTGACCAGGAGCTGGCCAGGGGACTCGATGCCTATAAAGTTCCTACTAGTCCTTTTCGCCGACTGCCGATGGGAAGCAGGGACCCTCAGCTGAATCACGTCCTGTCCTTTCAGAGGCAGGTCTTCATGCTCCTCAAGGAGGGCCCCCAGTCTCTACCTCGCTCCCTGAGCCTCACGCTCGAGAGTCAGAGGTTTATCATCTATTTGCCTGTGGGAGAGACCACGTGTTTCAAGTGCGGTGGCTCTTCCCACCTGGCTGCTCAGTGCCCTCAAGGCAAGGCAGTCAGACCACTGCTGCCTGCAGCAGTGCCAACGGACAGCGTGTCAACTTCTGGGGCACACGCCCAGCTCAGTAAGGCCAGAAGCTCTTCCTCCCAACCTCCTTCCACCCCTATTCTATCTCAGGGGACTGAGGTCTCTGGTGTGAAACCACCGTCCAGTAGACGGGCTGGTGCTACTACCCAGGCCCCAACACCACCTCCCTCATCTGTAGCGCCCCCTGCCCTCAGTGCAAGAGCCCCACCAGGTGGAGAGGCAGACGCCTCCCTTTGTCCCCTGCCTGCCCTGGCCAAAGTGGTTGGTGTGACTGGGGACTGCAGCACTAGAGCCCCATCGGATGATGGGGCTCGGGCCTCATCCCAGCCACTCGTGAATGTGGTGCTGCCTGAGGTGGCTGGCCCTGCTGGGGCGGGTGAGGAGTGGTCTGCCCCATCCCTGGCACAAAGGGAGCTGCCCACCACCACCAAGAAGAAGAACAAAGAGAAGAAGGGGAAGGGGGCCTCTCAGGATGCCCCATCCCTGTCAGGACCCTCCTCGGCAATTGCCCAGGGACCCCCCCACTAGAGAGCCAAGGGACCCCCCCCACTCCAGCTGCCATGCCACCCACTCTGTTGGATGTAGCCATCAATGAGGCAGACTTAGCGGAGGGAGGGGGCTGCAGGGATCCCCCCCTCACCTGTCCCCCAGCCTCCAGAGTCTGACAGCAGCAGGGATAGTAGTGAATGCCTCTCTTCTGGTGGCCTGGCCCCAGGGGTGGCAGGAGAGTCTGCTACCCCCTTGGTCATGCCCCAGCCTAGCAGATCAGATGGGGAAGTTAGTGAGACGGAGATCCAGCTCTATGAGTCTTGCAAGAGACGTCGTGAGCAGGATGGGCCCCCCACAAGAAGACAGGGATTGCCTTCGTGGAGCTGGTCCTTGACTCGGATGACGAGAGGCGGCTGATGTGCCTAGACATCGAGGGTGTCGACGCTGCAGTTGCAGGCAAGCTCCTGCCGGGGGTGCGGCCTCACCACTCTTCCATAAGCAACATCTACCCCAAGCTGGTGGACCCTCCTGGGTCCCTCCTGACTATGGAGGACTCCTCCTGTCCTTGTTGAAGTTGACTAAGGGGCAGAAGAATGTAGCAGGACAAATCACTCAGTAGTGTGCAGACCCCAAAGTGTTTGTCAAGGCTGCCAGGGCACCAGCCAAGCTCATGCAATAGGATCTGGGCATGCGGCAGATGGCTTACCGCTTGGAGAAGTTTGCCCAGAGAGTGAGAGATGAGTGGAGCCTGGGCGGACCCCTCGAGTAGAGTAGGGCACGGTAGGCCTTCCTTGACCTGTCTGTACTACCTTGATCTGCTCTTGGGTGCTCACTCTTCCACCCATACCTTGCTTCGCTCTTCCCACACCCACACCCACATCCATGGCAGCCACAACCATTGGCACCTTTAACATCAACAGCTGTCGAGACTCAGTGAAGTGCGAGGACGTCCTGGAGCTCCTGCGACAGAAGAGGCTGGCCATCACCTTCCTTCAAGAGACACACCACCCTAGATCAACCAGGTGGCCTGGCAGACTGCCTGGTGAGGTCAGGTGTTCCTGAGCCATGGCACCAACCTCAGCGCTGGGGTCGCGACTCTCTTATCAACGCAGCTGCAGCTTGACATGGCAGTGCCACGGGAGGTCGTCCCCAGCCACCTGCTGACTATCCGTGTCACCCTTGCATGACACCGCCTACTGCTCATCAATGTCTATGCGCCCTCTGATGCCCGGGAGAGGGTCATTTTCTTTGAGACCTTGGCTGCCCTCCTGCGCGATGCTAGTGAGGGTGATGACCTGCTCCCCCTCAGTGGGGATTTCAACTGCACCACTGCCCCCCGGCTCAACCACACAGCGCCTGAGCCCCACCTGCCCTCCACTCACAAGTTGCAATCTGCCCTGGAGGAGGCAGACCTCGTGGACGTTTGGCGAGCCCTGCATCCTGATGTGCACCAGTACACCTGGGCCAGGATGGGTGCTGGTGGTCTCACCATGGCTCGTCCTGATTGCCTTTATGTCACCAGGAACCACCTGCCACTCCTGTGCAGCAGCCGCATTGCTCACTTAGGTCTCTCAGATCATGGTAGCCTTCTGTGAACTGAGCCTGCCAGGGAGAGCCTGCGCACAGGCACCTTATTGGTGTTTCAATGTCAGCCTGCTTCAGGACTCCTATTTCTGGGACTGCTTTGCCCAATTTTGGCAGAGGTGAGAGGCTGTGAGACTGAGCCACTCCTCCTGGAAGCTGTGGTGGAATGTGGGCAAGATACAGATCTGAGCCTTTTGCCAGCAGTACACCCAGCTGGCTGTGAACGAGACGCGCTGACGTATCCGAGAGTTGGAGGAGGACGTGGCGGAGCTCAAGGTTGCTCTGATGGCCGCTGGCAATGATGCAGCACTCAGCAAGAGCCTCTGGTTCCGCAAGAAATGCCTGCACAACTTGGAGGAAAGCAAGGCCAATGGCGCGAGGATCTGTGCCCGCTGCCAGGAACTGGTAGAAACTGATGCCCAGACGTGCTTCTTTTTCAACCTGGAGTGGCAGAAGGCAGTGAGCAAAGTCTTGGATCATCTCAAGACTCCTAAGGGCTGGGTAATTACAGAGCCGGGCGAAATACGCGAACATGCTGTCGCCTTCTATCATGACCTGTTTGCGGCCAAGCCGGCATGCCCTGAGGCCACGCAGGAACTCCACATGGGCTTACCATGTCACAATGCCCTGGAAGCTGGCAAGCTTGAGCGGGACTTGTCCCTGGAGGATCTGGCAGCCACCACGGCCAGCCTTGCGACTGGCAAAGCCCCGGGCCTTGATGGGTTGCCTGCCGAGTTTTACAAGACCTTCTGGCCTCTCCTCGGCCCCAGCCTCCTGTGCATTTTCCAGGAAAGCCTTGCCGACAAGGTCTTGCTGATCAGCTGCCGCCAAGCGGTACTGACCCTGTTGCCCAAGAAGGGAGACCTTGGCTACATTAAGAACTGGCGGCCGGTCTCCCTGCTGTGTGCGGACTATAAGATTCTGGCCAAAGCACTGGCCACCCACCTCTGTGCAGTCATGGCCTCTCTCAATGGGCCTGAGCAGATCTACTGCATGCTGGGCAGGACTATTCAAAACAACCTGTTCCTGCTGCATGACCTACTCATGGCTAGTGAGCTCTTTGGCCTCGACGTTGACCTCATCTGTCTGGACCAGAAAAAGGCCTTTGACCAGGAGGGCCATGCCTATCTCTTCTGGACACTGGAGGCCTTTGGTTTTGGGCCCCTCTTCACCAGGGCCCTCCGGGTCTTGTACCAAGACATTTCCAGCCTGCACAAGTTGAACTATGTGCTTTGTGCTCCATTCCCCGCATGCAGGGGCACATGCATGGGTGTCTGCTGTCGGGCATGCTCTATGCTCTGGCCATCAAGCCACTGCTACACGCGCTGCAGCGCCACTTGAGTGATGTGACCCTGCCATTGGCCACGGGCCCATCCATTGGCCCTCCTCTCCGGCTGTCAGCATATGCAGATGACGTCACCATCTTCCTCAACACCCAGGAAGATGCAAGGGCCCTGGCAGATTGCCAGCATGCCTATGAGCACGCCTCCTCCACCCACATCAACTGGGCCAAGAGCGATACTCTGCTGCTTGGTGCATGGACAGGCATGCCCCCCCGGATTTGCTGGGGGGGGGCTCACCTGGCACCGCGAGGGCCTCAAGGTCTTGGGTGTGTTCCTGGGGCCACTGACCTTCATGGAGCGCAACTAGAACGACCTCGAGGAGAGGGTGGAGGCCCACCTGCAGTGATGGCACCGGTGCCTGCCCAGCCTTTCCTACCAGGGGCGCATCCTCGTCATCAACAACCTGGCAGCAGCGACCTCGTGGCACTGGTGCGCCATGCTCGACGCCCCACCAGATCCACTTGAGAGACTCCAGCACATCTTGGTAGACTTCTTCTGGGATGGGCGCCACTGGCTCCCGCAAGCTGTCCTTCACCTACTGGTCACCAAGGGGGGCCAGGGTCTGGTTGACCCTAGCAAGCAGGGTGGCAGCCTTCCGTGTGCTGGCCCTTCAGCGACCGCTTTACAGTGAGGAGCACCTTCCCTGGCGTGGCAATTCCTGCAGAGGGTTGGTGCTCTTGCCTTTGACTGGGAGCACTTTCTGCTGAACCCCACGCTCCTGAACTGGGCAGTGCTTCCAGCTTTTTACCACAGCATGGTACAAGCCTGGCAAGCCGCTTTTTGCCTCCAACCTCGAGCCCAGAACCTGTGTTTCCCGCAGCTGCTAAGGGAGCCTCTGGTGCACAACTCAGCCCTGTCATGCTCAGTGCCGAGCCTGGCCTCTATCAGCCTCACAGCCACCGTCATCCAGGCACGTGTCCTCCAACTGCACCATCTCCTTGACCCCACTCAGTCAGCCTGGCTCTTGCCCAAGGTACTGGCCGCACGGCTGGGCGTGCACTCTCTCCGCACCATGGGTCATCTCCTGCGTGACATACGCGCCACCCTCCGGCCAGAGGCAGCGGCCACCTTGGACTCTCTTGGCACGCCAGATCTGGATCTCTGGGCACACCAGATCCCCCGGCCATGGATGCCACGAGCGAGGCTTTCCCTCCACTGCCAGCCACCCTGGCTGTGGCCACAAGGTTCGCTGGTGGGCCACGCATGCTGTTGCGGCTCCCCATGCCTCCCGATAGTGACATGGGTTGTCCCTTTGCTTCTCTATCACGTAGAAGCTTGTACACCTGGGTGGTTTGCGTCTGCCACGCTCAGGTGCTGGCGGGCTGCCCCAATATACCATGGCGATGGCACCTGGGGCCACCGGCTTCCCCACCGGCCCACCCAGCATGGCGCACATTGTATAAGCTGCCAACCTCCAAGAAGACTGGCGATCTGCAGTGGCAGTTGCTGCATGGCATCCTAGCCACTGGCACGTTTGCATCCCACTTGGACCCAACCACTCTGACGGCCTGCCCCTTCTGCCCGGGGGGCGTGGAGGAGGATCTCTTTCATGCCTTCCTGGACTGTCCCCGCCTGTGGCCGCTCTTTGCCACCCTCAAGCCACCGCTGCAAGCGCTGAGCAGGAGCTTCTCAGAGACCACCTACGTGTGCTCCAACCTGTACAGGGCGGCCAAGCGGGGCGCCATCTGCCTGGCCAACTTCTTGCTGGGCCAGGCTAAGGTGGCTGTCCTCAAGAGTCACCGCAACCGGCTTGCCAGCACTGGCTCAGACGATGCCCCATGGCTCTTCAGCCTCCTAGGGCGGGCGTGCCTCTCGCTGGAGTTTGAGAACGCTGTGCTCCTGCGGGGGGTGCCCACCTTTGAGGTCCTCTGGGCCCTTGAGGGAACGCTGTACCATGTGGAGGACGGCCGTCTCAAATACGCGCTCTGATGTCTTGACCAGTCTGGGCAACTGGGCAGGCACGGTGACAGACTGTGGCTTCCGGCTTGTGCCGTGCCCTGGGCCCTCACCAGGCTGCTTTTGCTTATTTCCTCGCAGTGAGATGCGGAAGGTTTTTGCACGTGTACCATGGGACAGGGAAGGGTGGAATTGATCATTTCTCAAGGGATATATATATATATATGGCATTGTCCCAGCTGGGCAGAGCCGACCGAGGGGAACGCTGATTAATTAAGCAGACGTCAGGCAAGCTAGTGGAGGGAGAGGGTTAACACAGCGTACTGGTTGCAAAAATAACTTTTACTTTTATCTGGCATACGGCTGCTGCTCGAACTTGGAAGGCCGGTGATTTGTAGATGGAGTGGAAATCAATTAGGCGTAAACGCGTAATGGTTGCAAGAAGTTTTATTACTTACGTTGCCTGGGTGTTGATATGCAACGCAGGCTGAGACTTTGTTTCTTTACAGCTGTTTCATCTTCAGGTCGGCATGTAAATTTAAGTTACATCGACAGCCAAAGGGTGAGGAGTAACGGGTAACAAACAACAGCCAACAGACGAACGTGAGAGTTTATCGGGGTTATCATGCCTGCAGGACTTTTCCACGTCAAAATTATCGCTGACAGGGAGAGATTAATAGGTGATCAGTCTATTAATCAATTTAGTTGCGTACTCAGGTTTCTCTGCAAAGAGTTCCCCAGAGATCTCCGCCTTAAGTGGAGACGTTTGAACAATTTATAGGTAACGGTGTTTAACGGAGGTATCCAATGATGAGCTGCTAAATGGAATCTTTAATTTTTGGCAAGCATCAGCTCTTTGTCTCTTCAGGTTACACAGTAGTGGGCTAGGTTTTTGACCATTACGTGTGAATTACGTATAGAGGGGTCTATACTAATTCTTTGACCAATCATTTATCACTCTCTGCTAGGGTCTTATTGCTTGAGTTTTGTTAGTTCTCTTATGTTTGACCAATGGATGAACCCTCAATGGAATGCTGCTCATCAGTAAGGCAGCAGCACTGCTTGCTTATAACTTAGAGACAGAGTCAAACTTTGCTCTCTGACTATGACATAGAAAAGGTTTCAGGCCCTTTCACTTGACAGTGGCATGGGCACCTTTTACTGGGTTGTGACAGGCATGTTGGACACGATGTGTATTACTGCAAAGGTGTTTGTCACAATGTGATGTTCTGAATGTCCTGGAATGGTTTCTCTTCAGTGTGGTGTGATGGTTTTTTGCTTTCTATACCTGATATTTTGTGAAATAAAGTTGTAAAAGTCCTTTCTTTTGCTTTGGATGTTTCAGATCAGGCTTGCTTAGAGCTAAGTGGGGTGACCCTGAATGTAAGACTTCCCGGCTTCCTATCTATCTATTTTTCTGACTCCCACCTATCTAAAGGTCTCTTGCTTCTATTCATCTCCCTTTCTAATTCTTTTCTTGCATTTTTCCAGATGTTTTTCTTCTTTTTATCTGCTCTCTGTCTCTTCCCCTCTACTTCTGGTTTCTTGGTTGCTACTTCACAGTTTTTTTCTTTACTGTTTCTTTTTCTCTTTCTCTCTTTTTTGCTTGTTTGTTGTGGGGAGTTATTGTTTTCTATATCTTGCCTTTCAAAGGGCGCTCTTAATCCTGTCCCACTTTTTTTTCTTTTTTTCTGTTTTTTTCCTAACCCTCATAACCCACCCCCTGACTCTTTTTACTCCACCCTTTCCCCCCTCCTATTTAGTTTTTTTTATGGCTGCATTCCCAGACACTTATCCTTGTAGTTAATACACATTTTTTTTTCATTCCCTCAGCTTTAGCTTTTGAAATTAACCCTGTCCTAGCAGGAATGGCTGCTCCTACACCCAGCAACTGGCATGGGGATGCCTCTCAAGAGCTCCTCCTTAACCGTGGACTGAGGGTACACACCCCTCCCTACGGCAGGGTTCAGGTCTGCGTAAGTGCCCCAGCTGGTCTCCTGGGACAGCATAACATGTTACATGGGTTGTGTTAACATGGTCCCAGTGATTTACCTGAGAGCTTCCACCCTGGTCAACAGGGTGTGCACAGAGGGCCTGGAAATCACAGACGTACACTATTTTGTCATGCCCCTAGACACCTAGGCTGTGAGGGTGGTGATCTCCAAAGTGTCCCCACATGTGAACAACCAAGAGCTGGCCAAGGAACTTGGGGTTCCTTTGAGTCCCTTTCACTGACTGATAATCAGAAGCAAGGACCTGAAGCTGAAACATGTCCTGTCTTCTCGAAGGCAGGTTTTCATGCTCCTAAGGGAGGACCTGCAGTCTCTGCCTCGCTCCTTGAGTCTCACATTCAACAGGCAGAGTTTTGTGATTTATATCTCCTTGGGGGAGACCACCTTTCCAGGATGGTAGCTCTTCCCACCTAGCGGCCCAGTGCCCATTGGGGAAAGCGGCCAGAACATCAGTGATTGCAGTGGTGCCAACAGATGGTGCATCCACTTCTGGGGCACAGGCCCTGCCCAGTGAGGCTGGGAGCTCTTCCCAGCTTCCTTTAACCCCTGTTGTATCTGAGGGGGCTGGGGTCTCCAGTGTGAAAGAACCATCCAGCGGGGGGGCTGGGACTATTCCCCAGCCCTCTCCACCGCTCATTCCACCTATGGTGCCCACCCTCCCACCACGGTGCAGGGCCCCACCAGGTGGAAGGGCTGATGCTTCCACTTGCCCCCTGCCTGCCCAACTGCCCCAGCTGAGGTGACTGGGGTGGCCGGTGACTGTGGCACCAAGGCCCTGTTGAACACTGGGGCTTGGGCCTTCTCCCAGCCACCCTCCACAGTGGCCTTGTCTGAAATAGCTGGCCCCGGGGAGGTGGGTTGGGAGTGGTCTGGCCCATCCCCGACAAAGAGTGAGCCACCTGTCACTAGGAAGAAGAAGAACAAAGAGAGGAAGGTGAAGGGGGTCTCTCAGGACACCCCATTCCTGCCAGGATCCTCCTCTGCTGGCACCCCTGCTGGAGAGCTTGACACTGCTTCGGCTGTTATGCCAGCAACCCTGTTGCATGTGACTGTGGACAGGGACAACTTGGAACTGGGGGAAGGAACAGCAGAGATCACCAACCCCTTGCCTGTCTCCCAGCTTCCGGGGTCAGGTGGCAATAAAAGTAACGTAAAATGCTTCTCTTCTGGAGGGCCAACACAGGGGGAGGCAAAGGAATCTGCTGACCTGTTGGTCATGTCCCAGCCTACCAAATTGGATGAGGAAGCTAGTAAGATGGAGATCCAGCTTTCTGACTGTTGCAAGTGACCTTGAGAGCAGGATGACCTCTTTCCCCCACCCAAGAAGGCAGGGATCACTCTCCTGGAACCAGTCCTTGACCTGATGAGAGGAGGCTGAAGTGTCTAGACATTGAGGGTGTAGACACTGTGTTTGTGGATGAGTTCCCACCTGGGGTGCAGCCTTGCCATGCTTCTGTGGTTTGGCACATTGCCTGGCAAGGCCACTTGTTCCTGAGCCATGGCACCAACCTTAGCACTGGAATCATGACTACAACTACAATCATCACTACAACTACAGCATGATATGGTGGTGGCATAGGAGGTCGTCCCCAGCCTCCAGCTGACTATCTGCATCCCTAGCACAACACCACCTGCTACTCGTCAACATCTACACACCCACAGATGGCCAGGAGATGGTCACTTTCTTCGAGACCTTGGCCACCCTCCTGCGCAATGCTAGTGAGGATGATGACCTGCTTCTCATAGGCAGGGGCTTTAATTACACCATTGATGCCTCACTCGATCACATAGGGCCTGAGCCTCGCCTACCCTCAGTCCGCAAGCTGCAGTCTGTCCTGAAGACTGCAGGCCTCATCAACATCTGGCAAGTCCTGCATCCTGATGCGTGCCAGTATACCTGGGTCAGAATGAGTGCCGGTGGTCTCACCATAGCCTGCTTTAACTGCCTTTATGTCATCAGGCACTATCTGCCACTCCTGCACAGCAGCTGCATCATTCCCTTGGGCCTGTCAGATCATGGCCTGGCCTGCTGTGAACTGAGCCTGCCGGGGAGATCCTGCACATGGGCACCCTATTGGTGCTTCAACATCATCCTGCTTCAAGACTCCTACTTCCATGACTGCTTTGCCCACTTTTGGTGGGGCTGGGAGTTACTCTGTGAGACTGAGGTACTCCTCTTGGAAGCTATGGTGGGACATGGGCAAGGTACAGATCTGGGCTTTTTGCCACCAGTACACCCAGCGGGCCACAGATGAACTGTGCTACCATATCTGAGAGCTGAAGGAAGATGTGGCAGAGCTCAAGGCTGCCCTGCTAGTGGCCGGCAGCAATGCAGTGCTGCATGAGAGCCTCAGGTTCTGCAGGAAATGCCTGCGTGACTTGGCAGACAGGATCTGCACCTGCTGCCAAGAGCTGGCAGAAACTGATGCCCCAACCCACTTCTTCAACCTAGAGTGGCAGCAGGCAGTGAGCAAAGTCTTAAATCACTTCAAGGCCCCCCAAGGGTCAGGTAATCACAGACCCAGGTGAAGTACATGAGTATGCCATCGCCTTCTATTGTGACCTGTCTGTGACTGAGCCATGCTGCCCCAAGGCCACACAGGAACTCCACGAGGGCCTACCATGTCTCTGTGTCCTGGAGGCCAGATTGAGTGGTAATTGTCTCTGGAGGAGCTGGCAGCTGCTGCAGCTGGCCTCACCTCTGGCAAAGACTCAGGCCTTGATGGGTTACCTACCAAGTTCTACAAGACCTTCTGGCCTCTCCTTAGCCCCTGCCTCCTGCGCATTTTCAAGGAGAGTCTTGCCGACAAGGTCCTGCCAATCAGCTGCTGCCGAGCAGTGCTCATGATGCTGCCCAAGAAGGGAGACCTTGGCTGCATTAAGAATTGGCAGCTGGTCTCCCTGCTGTGCGCAGACTACAAGATTCTGGCCAAAGCACTGGTGACCCACCTCTGCACCATCATGGCCTCTGTCACTGGGGCTGAGCATGCCAGGCAGGACCATCCAAGGCAACCTATTCCTGCTGCATGACCTACTCACAGCCAGTGAACTCTTCAGCCCAGACACTGGCCTCATCTCTCTGGATCAGGAAAAGGCCATCGACCGGGTGGCCTTCCAGACCAGGAAGGCTCTTCCAGACCCTGGAGACCTTTGGCTTTGGGCCCCTCTTCACCGGGGCCTTCTGGGTCTTGTACCAAAACACCTCCAGCCTGCTAAAGGAAAATGTCATGCTCTGTGCCCCATTCCCTGCATTCAGGGGCATCCATCAGTGCTGCCCCCTGTCAGACATGCTCTGTGCCCTGGCCATAAAGCCACTGCTACATGCACTGTTGCACCATCAGAGTGGCATGCCTTACCACCAGCCATGGACCTGTTCATTGGCCCTTTGCTCCAGCTGTCAGCATATGCAGATGATGTGACTGTCTTCCTTAACACCCACAAAGATGTCTGGGCCCTGACAGACTGCCAGTGAGCCTATGAACTTGCCTCCTTGGCCCATATCAACTGGGCCAAGAGTGATACCCTTATGCTTGGTGTGTGGATTAATGCGATTCCCGCCCCCAGGATTTGCCAGGGGGTCTCACCTGGTGCTGAGAGGGCCTCAAGGTCCTGGGAGTGTTCAACATTCATAGTTCACAACTGGGACGGTCTTGAGGCGGGGGTTGAGACCCATCTGCAACAGTGGTACTGGCACCTACTCAGCCTCTCCTACCATGGATGTGTCCTCATTGCAAACAACCTGGTAGCGGTGACCCTGTGGCATCAGTGTGCCATACTCAACCAGCCACAGGACCTAGTTAAGAGGCTTCAGTGCCTCCTGGTAGATTTTTTTCTGGAATGGGTGCCACTGGCTCCCACAAGCTGTCCTGTACCTACCTGCCACTGAAGAGGGCCAGAGCCTGTCAACCTGGTGAGCAAGGTAGCCGCCTTCCACCTAAAAGCCCTTCAGTGACTCCTCTATGGTGAGGAGTGCCTACCCTAGCAACAACTGGTGTGCTGGTTCCTGGAGAGGGTGGGGACCCTCAGCTTTGACCAGGAGCTCTTCCTGCTGGACTTCACACTCCTAGGTGGTGCTTCTGGCTTTCTACTGTGGTATGGTATGAGCCTGGCAGGCCACCTTCCACCTCCAGCCCCAGCACCTGCAGTTCCCACAGCTGCTGAGGGAGGCTGTGCCGAGACTGGCCTCTGCCAGCTTCATGGCCACTCTCATCCAGGCACTTGTCCTCTGCCTGAGCCATCTCCTTGACCACGCTCGGTCGGCCTGGCTCTTGTTCAAGGCCCTGACCACCTGGCTAGGCATGCACTCCATCTGCAGTAGGGGCCGTCTCCTGCATGACATCCAGGCTGCCCTCCCACCAGAGGCAGCAGCCACCCTGGATGACCACCTCCAAGCACACCATGTCCCCTGCACCACAGATGCCCCGAGTGAGACTCTTCCTGCACTGCCAGTCACCCTGGCCATGGCCAGTGAGCTGGCCAGTGGGCCTGGTACCCTGCTGATGCTCCCTATGCTTCCTGACACTGACACAGGTTGCCCCTTTGCTGTTCTGTTGCATAGAAGCCTATATGCCTGCATGGTTCATGTTCACCATGCCCAGGTTGTGGTGGGCCACCACAATACACCGTGGCGACAGCTCCTGGGGCCACCAGATTACCAACCAGCCCACCCAGTTTGGCACACATGTATAAACTGTCAGCCACCAAGAAGACTGGCAACCTGCAGTGGCGGTTGCTGCACAGCATTCTAGCCACTGGCACATTTGCGTCCCTGTAACAGGGGGGCCTTCTCAGGGCCAATTTGCTATTGGCCTGCCCACCAATTTCAGGGCCAACCACCTGCCTTCTCTCCTGCCACGCCTTGATGATATTTAATTAGGATGTAAATTAGGCGGGACGCTGCCCATTTCTTGCCCCAATGCCAGGGGGTACCATCTGTGGCTCTGTTCCTTCCCTACACTGCAGCCCAAGCCTCACAGATGGTTTTATAAATTTTGCTTTATGTTGGGGTCTCAGCCACTGTGGGCTTACCCCCCTCTCTCTCTAGCTAGACCTGTCAGTCAAAACCCACTAATCGGGGCTTGACTCTGAGGCTTTAGCTCTCTAACTCACTCAGGCTCAAGGCCCTCTGTTCCACGCTGTCCATGACACCAGGTTTACTGGCCCTTCTACACTGTGCACCCTTGTGGCGTCAGACTGCTGGGGCCCCAGCCCCTTCCCCTCTTACTGTAGTTAGGGCCTTTTGCCTAAGTCCACCCACTAGGATCTGGCTTCAAGGCTCCTATCTCCCTTTCAAGCAACTTCGGGTTCCTGGCCCTAGTGTGGCACCCTTAGTGCTACAGGGCTTCCTGAACCCCTCCATCACAGCTCCCTTTCATGCTAATGAGGCCTCCTCCACCCCTACAGCCTCAGCCACAAACCACCAGCTTTTTTTTTTTTTTTAATATCAAACGTAAACCATAGGCTCCTACGGCCATATAATGAAAATAATAATAAAGAAATAAGAGACGCAATGTGCTCACTTTATGTGATCATGCTTCTGGCTCACAGTGTGGCATATTCTTCCCAAAGAGGCTGCTGCAGCTGTACCATAGTCATCAGGAGTCCCCCTCTCTGCTGCCTCTCTGGCCTTCTCCACTTGCAGTTTATAGGGTTCTGACCTTCCCCTTCCTGTCACCTGACCAGCTGGCAGGGTTCAATCCTTAACCCCTACTTGACCAGTCAGCTGTGCCCAGAAGGTTCTGGATTTAAAGGGATTTCTTGGTAACAGGGTGAGGGTTCCCTGTTACAGTCCCACTTTGACCCAGCCACCTCGACAGCCTTCCCCTTCTGCCCCGCGAGCATTGAGAACCTCTTTCATGCCTTCCTCAACTGCCCCCACCCCAGGAGCCGCTCTTTGTCATCCTCGAGCTGCCACTGCAGGCACTAGCCAGGAGCCTCTTGAAGACCACCTACACGTGCTCCTACCCACACTGGGTGGCCAAGCGGGGCACCATCTGCCTGGCCAGCTTCCTACTGGGTCAGGCCAAGATGGCTGTCCTCAAGAGCCGCCACAACCAGCTCACTGGGACTGCCTTAGATGATGACCTGAAGCTCTTCAGCCTCCTGGTACAGGAGTGCCTCTCACTGGAGTTTGAGCATGCTGTGCTCCAGCAGGCCATGCCTACCTTTGAGCACACTGGGCCCTTGAGGGAGCATTAGGCCATAGAAGATGACTATCTTCAATACATACTTTGATGTTATTACCAACCTAAACAACAGGACAAGCTCAGTATCAGACTGCGACTCCCACCTCATGCCATGCCCTGGGCCCTTGCCAGACTGCTTATTGCTTTTTTCTGTGTGTGGGAAGTTGAAGGTGTTGTCACATGTACGACTGGATTACAGCAGGGTAGGAATCACTTGTTTATAGAGGGTTTTGGTCTATACGACTGTGTAGCCAGTGTCCTGACCACATAATGGCATGCTAGGCACAACGTGTAATATAGCGAAGGTGTCTGTCACAGTGTGATCTTATGAATGTAATGGCATGGTGCTCTTGGTTTGATGGTAATTTTTTGTCTTTGCTTTGTATATTGGACCTGGACCCCTGAGGGGCCAATTTTTTGTATCCCAAATCCCTGAATAAAGTAGTTAAAAAGTCAAAGCCTTTCTTTCTTGCCTTCCTTCTCTTAGGATTTTGAACTCTATTATTTTGTGGTCACTGTCACTCAAGTTACATTCTACCCTCACATTCTCAAATTGCCCTGTTTGTGAGAAGCCAAGTGAGAAGACTTTCTATTCTAGGTGGCCTCCAAAAAGTTATTCCCAATGCACTCCAAATATATAATGGACTGCCAAATTTTCCTCTCAGCAGATAACACAACAAATAAAGTCCCCCAGAAAAATCATATCCTGTGATTTGGAAACTTTCAGCAGTTGTTTAAAAAAGGCATAACCCACCTCTTCCTTCTGGTTTGGTGGTTGATAACAGACACCCACTATGCTGCTCTCTCCTCTGATTGTAACTCAAAGGCTTTTAACAGCGCTACCTCCCACTCCACACCAAACATCAGAACAAGTGTACATCTCCTATGTATGCAGCAATACTACCTCCTTTTTCCCCTACCTCTTCTTCCTGAACAAATTGTACCAATTCATGGCAGTGCCTTGGTCATGTAAATAACTTACTAGGTGTCTGTTATCACATTTACACCATAATTCTGTTACTGTACTAAGACTTCTAATTCTTCCTGCTTATTCCCCATACTTCTTGTATTCATATATAAATATTTTAGGAGATTGACTGTCCCAAAATCTCTCTGAGAATATTGTTGATGCTTCCTTTATTGCTTCCTCATCCTTGTTTTTTATCCAGATTACCTGGCTCTTTACTTACCTTTGAGCCTTTGTCTCCATCTCTGGTTAACACAAGTTTACAGCCCTCCTTGGTAGCTTAGTGATACTGCATTCAAAGACATTCTTGGTGGACCCCTTCTCTTCACAACAGCCCTTCTAGCAACATCATCTCATGGGCAAAGAAGCCCAAACTCTGCCAACGTATTCAAGTGTTGATCTCCAGAATTCATCTGTTCCTGCTTAGTTTGATCATAATACCATTGAAAATAAAGGGATCCTACAAATAAACAAACAAAATTAATGACAAAATATTTCAGGTCTATTAAATGGGGGGGGGTGCATGCACATGTGTGCATGTGTACACTCTCACGCATATTGATGTATACATATGTGTATAACTAGCGTGTAAACAATGTTTTCTATTGAAAACTCTCCCCTCCACACATACAATAAAGAAAATAAATCATTATTTCTGATTGTGGCTTAATATTCCAAATAGAATTCTACAGCTTCAAGGCTGAAAATATCAAGAGGTCTCTAAATTAATTTGAGCTATAAAGATAAGAAGGTTTCATGCTCCTAATTTTTTATTCTTTGCTTTGGTACAGTGAAAGAATCCAGGCATTCAGAGAAAGTACTAATTTATTTATACTATATTTTGGCAAGAGCCCAAGAGAACAAAATAAAAGATGTTTGGCAAGAAGCAACAAAGCAAGAAATGAAAATCTGTGTTTCAGAGTGAATGACTATAAAAACTCAATTGTTTTATTTAAAATGCTGAAATGGTCTTAGGTTGAGAGTATCCTTGATCTGCTCCCTTATGATACTTCCCAGAGGGAGGGGGGAAAAAAGACATTAACAAGAAGGTCTAAATTAATACAGAGGGATTTCTTATATTTGGCAAGCCTGGGGTTTTTTTGCATTAGTTTTCACCACAGAGGATTACAAGGTAATTACTGTCTCAGGGTTATTCTTTATAAGTAGAGAAGATGAGTTCCTGTCAGAGAAAGATCTATTTGAAAAAAGCATGTGATTGAACAACTCTGTAGAAAACATGTCTGAACTCGCAGGGGCATGAACTAAATGACCTATTACGGTTAGCTATCTCTAACTTCTATAATGGATCTGAAAAAAATAAATGACATTAGTGACCAAAATTTAAGAGCATTCTGCTGAGTTCTAATGGAACTGTAGAATGGCAGCAAGTGAAATAAATTCAAAGAACCCTCAAGTTCCAGACCCAGTTCTCTACTCCCATGAACCAGCTATAGGGCCTAGCTTAAATATTATGCACTGATAAAATCTTATAGGTCCAGAAATTTATACCACCTTGACAATACTGTTCTTTCTATCCTTAAGGCTAGGTACATGGTTTTCTGTAAGTGATGTAGTTTAAATTGGCAGCAAACAGAACACACATTCACCCTTTGGTGGTTGGGGGAGCAAATCTTATACTGGGTTCCATCATTTTTAAAAGTCTATGGGCACGTCTACATGTGCATTTAGGTGTGCCTAAATTTAGTGCATGTTAGTTTAATGTACATTAAGGTGATTTCGGCTTGCATCTATATATACACACATTAAAGCACATTCATGTTGGGGTTGCAGACTGATGTGGGACTAAAGTTATTCCCAAGTCAGTCCATACACAGTGTTAATTCGTCTTAATGCATCTACACATGCGTTAGTGTGCTTTAGCTATTTGTACCTAAATCTGATACCTGCTTTTGCCTGGGAGTAGCCTAAAATTGCCATTTTGAAGGCGCATTAAGGGCATGCACATGTAGACACAACCTTAATGCACCTTAAATCAGGCTACAGCACCTTAAATTAGCACGTATAGATGCATCATATGTGGGCCAAACTTCTCTTCTGTAACAGGTTTTGACTTGTTTCCTATCACTGATACTGGTAAAAGTGTAATGCCTTTATCTGACCTTCAAGTCACATCACAATCCTCTTGCCAAGGGTCTAGAGATAAATCAGCAAAATGACTGGTATGCTGTGATGTCTTTAGTGGGCATGAAGGGAACCATACTGTCCTCTTGTAACAGGGTCCCTCCCCCCTCAACTATCCTGCCATGACTTGATGTTATTGGGTGAAAAGGAGGGGTTCAGTGGTTTTCCTCTTCTCAGAGGGGGACCCGGTGACAGAGGTACTTACAGTTGCACCGTGATGTTCCTTGGGGCTCCACCTTCCCTATACCCCATCCATTCCCCAGCTGCTTGGGTGTTGCCAGTATAGATCCTCTGCACACCTGTGAGACCCTTTGCTAAGGGGTTAGGCATCGACTTAAGCTCTGGTAGTTTTTTTTTCTCTTTTTCTTTTTTTTTTTCTCCAGGGTGTTAAGGCAGCTAGAGCCCCCAGCCCCTGATGCCAGAGACTCCAGATGTCAGGCGTGCCTCTCTTTCCCCAGAAAGGGCGACGCCTTTTATCGCCTTGAAAATGTAGGTAGCTGTGGGGTGGGAACAGATCCTTCCCAGCTTAATGCAGGGACTCTATTTCCCCTGTTCCAGATGCAGGCTCTGTGCCTGCAGCAATGTTCCTGCCAGCAGCAGGAGTCACACCAAGCCTGGCGTCCTCCCCACTGGCTCTCCCTCTCCCTTCTCCCTTGTCGGCTTCCAGCAGGGTTTTTAAATCTTCCCACTGCCGCCATTGGCCTGGCACTCCCTCACCCTAGCAGCAGCCATTTGAAGAGCCAGTGAAATGCCAGCTCATGCAGCCACGACACCAATTCCTGCTCTGGTCACATACCTGAAGGTGAGTTTTCCTGGGTGCGGGGGTCTGTTTATCCCACGCTGGGGCTCTCAGGATTTCCCCCCAACCCCCATGGAGCCTGTGGGAGCGTCTCACCACCACATACATATATGTAAAAAGCTTTTGAGCATATTTTTTATGGGAAGGGGGTCAGGGTTAGTAGAAGAACAAGGTAGTGGTTCCACCAGCACTTAGTTTTTGCCCATCTCTTTGACTCTTACATTTGTTTAATCCAGCTTTCAAGAGTGCATCTTTGGCTTTGCCTACATGATTGCCTGCTGTATCAGGTCAGTACATCATCATCATCATCATCATCATTTCATTTTAAAAGACTAGGCCCCATTTTAAAGGTATAACCAGTTAAAAGGTGGGGGAGACAATGATAAGTTTTAATCAGAAAATGTGACTGATATTCTTGTCATATGGATGATACAGAAATTTTCTTGTTTACCAAATAAAACTGGGAAGCATAATCCACAAGTAATTTGTAACCAAGAGAATGCTGCTGCAGAAAAAATTAATGAAACTTGGAGAAAAAGCACTTTGACTGGTTGGATAATAATTAGGAGATAATGACTGAGAATATAAGTACTTATATTCCACTTCCATCATCTTGGTTTTCTTCACCATAAAGAAGGCTACATGCACATCACATTTGACAAAAATTATAACGTAAAATATTGAACAGACCCCAAAAGAGTGTGTATTCTGAGGTCTATAATTCGAACTGTGCAAGAAAATCAATTTAGCTTTTTTATATATCCAATGACACTTGGTATGAGTTACTCCAGCTAATAAGGATATTATCTGATCAGGAAAGCAGTTAAAATGGTTTGCAGCTAAAAATGGTTTGTTGACAATGACCTTAGAAGCTGTGTGACACTCAAATTCTGGCTGTTGATGGATTTCAAAGCTGCATTCTATCCTTACAGTCTGCTGTCAATATGAGATATGCATCTTGGTGAAATAAAAAGCATACGTTATACTAACATTACAGCTGTGGCACACCCAATGGATTTTAACGTGTAGGAAAAAATATTTAGGTGCTCCCTCATACACAGCCCCCTCCCCCACATCCCCGAGAAGCATTCCCTGATATAAGTGTGATGGGGAACACTTACTGAACAAGGCTGAAAAATCTGGCTGTTTGAAAGGCCTAAGCAAAGGGCAGTCCTTTTCTTCCCCTCCTTCCCATGCCTGTGCATTTGGACATGTCTCAAACATGAGGTCTCAACCATGAGACCAGAGTATTAAATGCCATTTGCATAAGTGAGAATGTAGCATGCGCCCAAGGTATTGCCATTTCTTCTAAAATCCTCCATTCAGTTTTCTTAATTCTGCTATTAATATTTGTGTTACCTTGGTGTTACTTTCTTTTCTTTTTTTCTCATATAGCATTAAATTTGTCCTCCTTGGCCAGTATTCACAACTCCACCTAATTTAACATCATCTGTTAATTTAAATTGTGCTCTTTTTCCAGGTTATTAATGAAGATATTTAATAGGACTAGTCTGAGCACTGATCTCTAAGAGTTGCTCAACTATACACTCCTCCTAAAAATATATCACTGTACATTCCAGTTTTCAGCCCACATGACAGCACCCTTTATAAGCCAATTTGAATGAATTTTTCACTTGAGTTTTCAGGAAGTATTACATTAACTGTTTAACTAAAGTTCAGATGTTCTATGTTTACTGCCACTACTCTAGCATTATTCACATGCAAAAATGACTACATTTACATAACTGTTTGAATATGATACCTATGTAACAACTTGTAGAATTAACCCAAGATTGTTAAAAGATGATTTTCTAATATAAGAGGTATTTAAGTATCTTATAATAATGACTTATACATTTTAGTCTGACTCAATGTTTTAACACTTGATGAATAAAATGAGCATCAAAAGTAGAAAATGCACATTGCAGTTGTATATAAGAGCAGATTATATAGCAATTGAAGTATAATCATATGATTATAATGTATAGCACCTGACATACTGCAGGCATATATTTCTCTTCTAATTTGTCAGGCTAGGTGATTTTTCTCTTATGGTAATTTCCCATTTCGTCCTTTTTTTCCAAATTTTATTCTAAATGAAAGCCTATTTTGAAACTATTAGTCAGGAATCTTATATTTTCTTATGTTGTTTTATCTCAAGTAAAATATCATTTTTGGCTAACTCCTCTGTAGGCCTCCAGCTTTTTTACATGAGTTTTGAAGCAGCATGCGGTTAAAATATGTTATGGCCATAACATATTTCCAAGACTGCTTAGATTCCCCTATAAAAAGAGACCTGAGAAAAGAAGTCTTGCATTTGATAGCTTGTCTAACTTTTTCCCAGCTACATAGATGTTCTGATAAAATACATCACGCAAAAAAATTCTTGCCTCTCGCATCATTTTTGGACCATCAATGCAGCAATATCTACTCTTACACTATCTATAAAAATAAGCAGAATTATTTTACACCCTCCCTGAAATAATTAGCAATTTTACATTATATAAATCATTGTAGTGAAGGGGTCAGCAACCTGCACCCCATGGAACCATTTGATCCAGCTCGCAAACATGGTTTCAGCAGCATTCAGTGGCAAGGGCTTTGGCATCATTCACTTTTTCCTATCTCTGAGAAAGGTGCCAGCCACAGGCATTCTCCTTGTGCTACAACAAGAAAAAGCAGCAGTCCTGAGCACATTCCCTGTGCTGCCATGGGGGAAAAAGTGACAGTGGCAGCTGGGTCTCAGTGCCTGCCATCCACTTAACCAAACTGGGTCTCTCCAGCTGCTGACCACTGTTGTGATATAATACTACTTACTGTATAGAGACCCCAATTCAGCACAGCCATCAGAATGCTTACACAAACAACTTACTATGGGGTCAAATTGGGATGAAATTACAGCTTGTTACTTACTCTGCAATAACTGCCTATGCAGACACACTGAGCCTGCAGTGAATGTAAGGTTGCTTACCTTATGTTCAAGGCAAAAGGCAAATAGGGCAGTACCTTAGGCTATAAAACAGAGGTTGTTAAATGAAGCATATCAGCTGTGGAGGGAGTGTTCTGGTACAACTGATCCACTTCACTGGGAGAAACAGATACATCCTGTTGTTCACAGACTCAGGCCTCTGCTGTTCCCAGGGCTTCAGGCCCAAATCCTGTGGGAGATTCCTCTTCAAATAAGGAAAGCCCAGGTTTTCTCCCTTGCAGAGACATGCCCAACAGTTCCCTGGGCATACCTCTCTACGTGGGGAAGTCTATTCCCCACATTTGCAGAGTCTCATTCCCACAGAGGAATTCCAGAGAATACAAAGAACACTGAAACCCCAGGAGTACCTGCCCAGGGTGGCTGGAGTATCCTATGCTCTCCTGCCTCAAAACAAAAAGACATGTGCTACAAAATAGCAAAATTTATACAACCTATTCTCCCGACCACAAAATGGGTATTTGTGGCACAACAAAGTGCATGGATGTCTGTTTGCTTTCACTTTGTGCCTCCATAAAAAAATGTTATGGAGGCACAAAGGCAATATCTGTTTGCAAACTTCTGTGCCTTGCTCAGAAAGGCATAAACTCTCTCAGGCAACATATAAGTTAGATATTATCAATGCACTTGCAGAAAGAAATAAAGTAACTTAAATATACAGGATAAAGAAAGAGTACCCCTGCTTTCTACAAGTCTATCATAACATTTGGCAAAGTAGGCTGTTGCCTATTAAAGTTTATGCCTTTCTGAACAAAGTAGTCTCTTAGGTGCCATCTGGCTCTGCCTTCCACCAGCCTACAGAGTAACATGACCAACTACCGCTCTCCAGTTTATTTTCATTAAGAATTAAGCTACCTTGCATTTACCATAAAGAGGATGTGCACGCTGACGGCTAGAAAGTGGTATTAAAGGGTGTAGCAGCCAGAGCCAGAGAGATTAATAAGCAATAAAATGTGCTTCTTGAAGGCATTTGGTATTTTGCCTACACAGGTAATATTAATTAATATAAGCTTGTAAGTTTGTGAACTACAAATGCAACTTGTCTATCATAAGTTTAACCAAAATGATAAATTAACTGTTCATGGAACTGACTGGGCCCCATAGGCAAAGCTATAGCTGTGAGATTAGCTGGCCTAACTGTTTTTTGCTCAGGGTTCAGCCTTAGCAATAAAAATTGGATCTAACTGCTTGGCGCACCCAGTACATTCTTAGAAAGCATATCCCAAGAAAGTATATTCAAATGAGGCCTAAAAGGGGTTAGAATTTAGGCGGAGCGATGTCAATTTCAAACCTAAAGATGCTGCATCATAATTTGCTTTTTGGATAAACCCAAGACTGGATAGTAACCTTTTGTGATAATTTTAACAACTTTCAATCCCATAGGGTAACAGCTATAGAGCAAGATTGTGAGTGGCCCTGAGGTCAACGGATTAACAAGACTAGGTATAAAAACCACATGGCATGAGGCCTTGTGTGCTCTGAAATCAATTGAAAAACATGAGCACCTTAGCTCAATTAAAAACTCTGAACTACCAGATAAAAATGAGATATTTCAAGCCTATTTGATACTCTAAGCGCATTCTAGAAGCCTCACCTTTCCCATGTAAACATTTGTTTAGATGTTTAAATAACATCTATATTCTCCTGTAGATAAACAACATGGGAAATATACTGAAAGGCACTGAGTGAATAGCTCCCCTATATTTAAAAGACAGCATAGTATCATAGTACCTAGGGTCAGAAGGGGCTAGAGCAGGCCATCTAGTCTGACCCCCCGCCAACTGGCAGGAACCGAGTGCCAGGGTCACAGGACCCCAGCCAAGTACCTATCTAATCTACTCTTAAAGACACCCAAGGTAGGAGCAAGAACAACTTCCCTAGGAAGCCGGTT
>JAGPOW010003648.1:84237377-84249119 GCA_030014935.1 Caiman crocodilus
AAAGAAAGAAAGAAAGAAAGAAAGAAAGAAAGAAAGAAAGAAAGAAAGAAAGAAAGAAAGAAAGAAAGAAAGAAAGAAAGAAAGAAAGAAAGAAAGACTTTGACTTTTAAGAAGCATTTATTCCAGGGAGGGTGACCCATCGGGACCAGTAGAGGGTAGTTACAGGTTGGCCCGAACACCTGGGCCTCACAGACATGGTCCTGGGCTCACGGCCTGCAAGGCCTGCCCATACATTCTCGAGCAAACACCACCCTAGCAAGCCAACAGGCTGTTTACGTATTTACATATTTAAATTTCCGCCAGCGGAGACCCTCACAGGGGGTTCTCAGCAGTCGACCCGCATGAAGCACAGTCTGAGGCCTTGGCCCACTGGACGCATCAGAAAGAAAAAACCAGGCAAATTCAAAATGAGTCATGCCTCTTTGTAATGGGGACAGGGGGGCCTTCTTTCAGACGATTTCCCAATGGCTCACCCACCTGTTTCTGGGCTAACCACCTGCCTTCTCTCCTGCCATGCCTTGTTTTTAATTATTTAATTGATGTTAATAAAGCAGGAGGCTGCCCATTTCTTGCCCCAATGCCACGGGGCACTATCTGCAGCTCCGTTCCTCCCCTACACCGCAGCCCTAGCTTCACAGATGGCATCCAGATGTTATCACTATCACCAGCCCCACACTGGGCCCCAGAATCCTATTAGTTGAACCCCACTTAGATCCCTCCACTGAGGCAGCCTATTCTGCCTTCATTCCCGGCTACATAGATCCCTGAGTTGCTCCCCCTTACAGGTGTGGTCCCCCACTGGGACGTTTGACTACTAGCCCTGGCCCACCTCCAGGCCAGTCAGAACCCCAGGCTCATCGCTCTTGGGCATTCCTTGCAGTGGGCCCCTGGCCCTTTGACCCTTCTGGTCCTGGCCCCAGCATTGACCAGTCAGGGGATGTTCAGACAGGTTCTTGAGTGTATGGCCTCACACTCTCTTTGGGATACACCTTCCAGACCCTACAAGGGGGTAACCCATCTGGTTATGGAAGCTGGGGTTAAGGTGCCCTGACCCACCTTTCACCAGGATGATAACTGGCCTGGCATTTTCTGGGGGCTCCCACAGCATTGAAAACCCCAGTAGGCCACCCACTCCCAGCAGGGTGCAGTTTTAGGTCATACCCAGGACCAGAAGCCTCCAAACCATCCCCTACAGCTCCTCCCTTACCTCCAGATGATAGCAGCAGCCCTGCAGCCAGGCAATGTTGTTGCCTGCTCCCAGCAGCAAAATTCCCTGTTTATATGGGCAGCCCTGAATCTAAAATGGGTGCCCTAATCAGGCACCTGCCGGCTGCTGTCTTCTAGCCCTTAAAGCAGTAGGCACAAACAATGCCCCGCCACACCATTTAAGAGTCACAGTCCCAGCTTCTGCCTCCACTGCTTCCATCTCCTCCTAGCTGTCTTAAAGCAATTCACTGGTTTGACATACCCCAGGCTCTATCAGTGACCCTCCAAACACCTTGCCACATGGGCCCACTTGATTCCCCTGCAGTGGTCTACAGGACACTGCTGGTGGGGAAGACCTCTGGTGTCCACTCCCACCAGCTCTCGTTCCCTCTCAGCTGCCCCTCTCTGAGACCAGAAATACCTGTTCTCATGCTCCCTCCACCAATATGCAGAGAGCACAAGCTGTGGAAATGTGGCTGCATGTTCCCCACTCTGGTTGGGCTTCCCTTTGCATTTGCAGTGAGTACTTTTTGTTCAAATTTCCCAGGGCTCATCTTCCATACCACTCTATTCCCTTCACAATCACAAGAGATCCTGGTTTTCTCTGTTTAAAAAAATCCCAACTTCTCTGATTTTTTTCAAAAAACCCCAAATTCTCTGATTATAAACCCCCATATTTGTGTTTTTCCATGATTAAAATGCAACACCACTCCATAATAGGTATCAGTTGGACACAATGTTGTCTTGGTATATTTACAATTTTGAAGTCTACCGGTGCCTGAATAATTATAGCAAAATAAATTCTAAATACCTATATATTTTGGCTCTTTTTCATGGAAAATCAGAGTTCCACCTGCTCTCTTTGCTCACTAAGACAAAGGCCTAGCTGCGGCTGTCCCCTCCACTGCTTTGTGGCACTGAGCAGCCCTGATTTGATGTTGCCCTGCACCTCTACCCTATCTCCAGTGCATACATCCCAGCATGCTTTGTAGACTTCCGTATCTGCCAGGATCACAGGCTGACCACCCCAGAGGACCATGTGCCCTCTTCTCACAACTCCTCCCCACCACCCTGCCAACTATCAGGCCTTCAGACAGTGGACCAAGAGTGTATCTGCTGTCTTTTCAAGCTTGTCAATTTCCTATCAGTAGTTCACAATGGATCCCTCTAGCTCCAGCTGACATACCCAGTTCCAGTGGGTGAATCTGGTTGAGGCTGGTACTATTGAGGTTGGGGCCTTCTGTTGGGGGAGAAAAAGGGGTGTTGGATGACTCTGTTCCCAGCAGGGGCCAAGTCAGGCTGGGAGTGGGATGTGGGGGAAGGGGAAGATGGGCTATTGGGCTCAGTGCTGTTTGGGTATGTGTTGCGGGGGGTCTGGCCACAGTGCTGCTGGAGCCAACAGCACCCTAGCTCTCACCAGGGCACCACAGTAAGTGTAAGCATTGCAGCCAGAGCCCCAGAGCTCTGGTTGTGGTGCCAGAGCTTTGCCTGTGGTGCTTCTGTGGCTGCAGCCATCAGTGCCCTGGTTTTCACTGAGGTATAGGCTGCCACCATGGTCAGAGCCCCAGAGCTTTTGTCTCTCTCTCTCCCTCTCATATACACATACACTATGTCCCTGCGAGGGGCTAGGGTTGGGTTTTGGGGAGGACAATCTGGGACATCAGGATCAAGTACAGGTACATAGGGTTGCCACCCCTCTTCAAGGTGGCAAGGCAAACAACTGCATAGCTATCCTGTCCATTTAGTGTCAGGGGACTGGTTTGCTGTGTCTTGGGCTGCAACAGTAGAACAAAGCTCAAGTCATAGACTGTCTTCCTGGGAGGGAGGGGCCCTAGGAGCAGTGCAGGTTGGGAAGCTAGAGGACAATACAGATGCTTTTGTTAGAGAGGTAAGCATACAAGCATTCATTCCTCTAATAGTAGCTCTACCAGGAGCAACTTCTCCCTCATTGGACACTTGCACACTTAGGCTTCCTATTGGTGGGACTGTGATTCCACTGGTAAAAATGTGATACTTGCAGATGCCCTTATACAGTAGCCAGCCTTCTCTTGTTCTATTGCCTCATAGTTGCCCAAGTGGTTAACTCTGAATAGAGCTACAGTCACAATGAAACTAAATCAGGTACTAGTTGTAGTCAATTTGCTTCTGGAGCTGGCTGTGTAACCTGCACTGTGCTTTGTGCTGATGTAGCTACACTACTACCAAGACCTGAGCTAGCCAGCTTAAAGCTAGCTGCAGCATAGACACACCTTCAAATACTTAGACAGGACCTATGGGTTAGAGCTAAACCAAAGGTGTCAAACATATGGCCCACAGACTGGATCCAACCCACAGAAGTGGGTCATCCAAGCATGCAGGACTTCTCAATGGCTGGAGTACCCACCTTTCTGGGTTGAACTTGGCCCATGCAGCTCATTACTGCAGCCCCTGCAAAACATAAGTAATCCCAGTCCAATTCCAGAATGCAAAGAGTTAACACCACTTTACTTCTTCTCCTTACCCACTGCTGAAACTGGAATTTTTAGTCACACCTGGCTATTAAAACTGGTAGCAAGGGGGAAAGGAGAGCCACCAAGAAGGGCATTAGCTTCTGTGAGGAGGAACTGGGGGGAGGAAATTAACCCCTCAGTCGAACAGGCCGGGGACGAAAGGGTTCAGGAACGTTTCGCCCTATTTCTCTTTTCCCATCCTGAATATGAAATCCGAAGCCGATGTAAGATACAAATGTTTTATTTACAACTTGAACACACCGTAGACACTCTCCACAAAACTCCACCGTGAGGCACTCCACCACCTCGTACCACACTCCGTGCCGGAAGTTCCCTTTAAACTCCGTAGTAACACCACGACTGAAAAACCTCAACCGTAGGGAACTCGAGAGCTCTTTATCACTTATCCGCTGCAGACTATCCGATGGGGACGTCCGGGGGTAAAGGAAGCTGTGGATGCAGGACCTCGGTGAGGGTGATGGGGACTCCCGATGCTATGTGTGGTCCCACCTTCCCTTTTCCCAGGCTCTGTTTTTATACTGCCCCAATGGCCAATTAGCTTGGGTCTTTCGTTGGCGCACTTTTCAAGCTGCATGAGCGGGGGATTTTGCTGCATGCATGCTTCGCGCGGCTAACTGGCTTTGCACCCATTGTTTCCCCTTGCAACGAGCACAGTTTGCTGGCGTTTGGTCACTGTTTATCACTACTTATTTATCACAGCTTCCTCAACAAATCAGTGGCTCTGGCAGCTGTGGGGATTAATGCCATTTCCACCAGCTTGTCCAGTCTGCAGGAAGTCCTGTGGCCCAGATCCAGCCTCTGACAGGCCCCCAGGCTAAATCCAACCCACAGGGCCCAACAATTTTGACACCCCAAGACTAAAGGAATATGATTATTGTCAGATCCAGAAAAACATGGAAAAAAACAAAGATATATAATTTCCTCTGGCATGTTCTATATTTATAACCAAACATATTGACCTGCATAAAATGATTTATGGCATGGATCATAAATTCCTTATATAGTTGCTATTATAGAAGTACTGTATTTTAAAGAAACACTGTGCTGGCTTCAAAATAATTTTCATGAACAATAGCTTCTACAAGCTTGGAGTGCTCTAAAATACTGGGCGCCTTGAAGGACAGCACTCATTCACTTTATAGTATTAATTAGCATGCTCACCCTTGTGTAAAGAATGCCTCTATTAGAAGGCTGTCTGGTATTTTCGGAAGAACTTTCATTAATTGCAAGCTAGATATATACAGAAAAACTTCTTCACTGTAGAATAGCAAGTAAGTGGAGTAGACTGCATAGGGAAGTTGTGGACTCTCCATCACCGGAGGTGTTCAAGAAGTGGTTGGGAAAGTTACTAGTCAGGGATGATATTGGTGTAGCTATGCCTAATTTTTACTATAGGTATTTTCCATGCTTCTGGGCTTTGCTGATTGCCCCTCCTCCCCCTTTCTGCTACACATGCAGGATGTTTTAAAGCCTCCCTCAGAGACATTGGGTATTGTCTGCAGCCAAGGTCTGTGGGGTGTGCCAGTGCTCCTGCTGGGATCAAAGCTGGAAGTTCCTAGATAGAAGGTCTTGCCCCTGCGCTCAGGGTCAGACCAACTGCCAGTTTTGCGGACAGAAGGAATATTATCCCATTGTCAGACTGGTATGGATGGTGAGGGTTTCTGCTTTCCTCTGCGGGAGGGGCGGGGACAGAGACATGGCTCTCTACCTGGGATCTTGTAAGTGTATATTAACAACCTTTTACAGAAGAAAGATATTGGCTGCCATGGTTCCCCTGCTTTACCTATGGCAGTTTAGGGTCTTACGTCTTCTGTTGTGCCAGAGTCGATAGTAGTTTTACAGTTTAGATTATGGATTGTATAGGATGATTTGGACAAGGATGATTATGCCCCAGGCAAGGGGTTAGACTAGATGACTTCTGGAGGTCCCTTCCAGCCCCGCTTCTCTATGATTTCTATATTCTACTCACAAATGAATTAAGTGATTTTTTCCCTTTCTTTCTGAAATATCTATCTTTTCAATCAAAGATTTTGTTTTAATAAATTAGAACAAAATGTTTTTATATTCCTTCCTGGATGTGCAGGAAAACTATTTACCTGTCAGGAGCTGCAGGGGCCACCTCTCATTGAAGCTTCAATAGTTCTCTGTGCAATGTACATATAAGTAAGTTATTTACCTTGTTTTCTCTCTCATTTTTCTCTCATTTCCTCTTTTGGTTAACGTTTACCTATCTCAAACAATTTAAACAAAGAACCTAGTCTTCTGACCTTTCAGAATTCTGACAAGTACGATGGCATCAAGTGCTTATTTACATTTTCCCCAATACTAATTAAAGCTCTACTCATATTACATCAGTTAATGAAATATATGCATCTTAATAAAGCCTGTCTACAAACTTTTCAAATATTTTGAACTCACACAGATTGGCCACCTTTATATGTTCTCCACCCAGCTGCACCAAAGTCCCTGGTTTTGTAGCAATCAATACCATTATTGACATTACTTCACTAACACCTGGCCCTACACATCTGAAGCATATTTATGAATGATTTGTCCCTTTCCTCTTCCTTAGCAATGACAAAAAGCTTATGAGCCTTACTCTTTATCTTTCAGTTACTCGTTTCAGTTGCCAGAGGTGTTGGTCTAATTATTTTGTTTTTCAATTAAGAGAGTTTTAGAGTCAATCCAAAGTAAGCTCTTAAAGACCACACCATCTCTTATTTTATTACAATAATCTCTTTTTAAAAATCTGTCCTCCATGATGGTGCATCTTGGTGAAGCTTGGCTTCCTATAGCAGACAGAAAAATATCTTCCCCTAATGAAATCTAAATGAAACATTTATAAATGAAATCCATTCTGAATATACAGACATGTGCAAAAATGTGTGTTTTTCTTCCTTAAATACTAATTCCACCCCCCAAAAAGAATTTTAAAAACCACATTTCTCTAGAATAGCTGACCTAATTTTTCTCTAAAATAATTTTGAGTTTATTTCATCATCATACTGCTCCAGCTTTATAATTGTAGAACAATATTGAAATCAATGGAGTTATACCAGGAAAATTGAAGTGATGCTGCAGTGAACTGGAACTTATGTAATTTGGTATATTTCAGCAAACAATATGAAGTCCTGTATGAAATGCAGTTTTGTACCTGAATTTTAAATAGCTAAGATTACTGAACAAACTTTCCAATTAACACTTAGAGATTCCTGTTTCTACTTCTTTCCAATGTGAAGACAGACAGACAAGTTGATATGTCTGACCCCTTAAAATTAAGATAAAATATCACCAAGAGGCTACCAGCTAAGCAGAAGTCACTTTTCTTTCCCTAACCCTTAGTTGGTCTGGATTGAGAAAAGGCATCTCAAGTTATAGCAGTATCTTTCAAGTGCCTAAGGAGCCCTTACATGGTAAGTAGAGATGGGGAAACAATTACTGTCTTGCACTATCCCTCATTGCTCCACATTGCTATTGATTACTCAGTAGGGTGGAGGATTCATCTGGATACAAGTTTGGCTGCTTTGTTTTTTCTGCAAGGTTCAAGTTTCTGGGGCGTTTATGTCCATATATAAAAAGTACGCATTTGAGCCATTATTCAAAACATCACACTGATTCCCACATAACTGAAGGGTGTACTGTAGAACCTGGCACATGGAAGTGCAAAGTTCTGGTAAATTCTGTCAATGACAAGATACGAAGGATTTTCAGGTTTATGACCTCAGTGATTTTATGATGCTAAAGTTAGACATTTCAATTCTTTGTTTTAACAATAAAGCAGAGTATAAAAATGGTTCTTATTTAAAAATCTTCATTTAAGGTCCAGTCCTCCAACATGCATACATTTAATGTTAAGCACACAAGTACTCTTACTATTCACATGTTTAAGTCTTTTGCAGGACTGGGATGCTAAAGTTAATTTTTCATCAAAAACTATGCCTACATTGTCACTAATAGAGTTCAAGTCAAAAGGCATACAAGCAGAAAAGCAAAATTACTTGCCCATAATTTAGACTTGGAAATATAGACTAATACTTTTAAATTAGGAATGCTTAAAATTATCAGCAAATATTAAAGCAATGTTTAATTACTTCCATTTATGATTTCATGCTGTGATTAATCTAATATGCCAATCTAATTGGACTTAAATGTAACTTCTATTTCCGTGATGTCTTTAGCAAGACTTCTAAATAAAAAGGCCATCATGCTCCTAACAAATTCTACAGATAACTTGGAAAACTTATCAGAAACAAAATGAAGCACAGTATCCACAAATAGAAATAATTCAAAACATGACTATAAAATGACTAGATTTTCAAGAGAGTGCAATGCCTAACATCTCTGTTAGGTGGCAAGCTGTGTGCTAGATGCTTCTGAAAATAGAGTCCTACATTTTTTCCCAATTCCATGTAGAAATACAAAGATTCAAAGGGGCTTCCTGGTCTATTCATTCCAGTGCCCTACATTTTCAAGCAATTCTTTATTCAACCCCCCAAAATTGTCACTTTAAAACCTTTCATGCATGAGTACATGAACAAGGCAAAAACTCAAATGGAAAAGTAATGGGGCAATACATGCTCTGAGGATTCCAAGAAAAGGACCATGCTCAACTCTACAGAGAAAGGAAAAACCCCCAGAATCCTTGCTAATCTGATCTAGGGAGAAATGTCCTTCCTGGCCCTAAATTCAAAAATCAATAGAAGTCTCTATGGAAAAAGCAAGATTATCTAATGCAGACTTCTCACCTTTTTACATACGAGCAAGCATATCAGTGCACTCCAGACAAAAATCCCCGTCCTTAGCTGTGCCCAAGTTCCAGTGCATCAAAAGAAACTGTAAAACCTCCCCAGAAGCCAGTAACATTCATAGGGAAGTGGAATTCTTCTTATTTTCAGCTTCCTACTCTCTTCCTGCTACTAGAATCCAGCAAAAGCTTTGAAGCATGGAATTGCCAGATAACTCTTTTGCAGTAGGGTAGGTATATCTCTATACTCCAATAAAAGGACTACAGATACTTCACAGTTTCGTAGTTTCATAGTTGGTAGGGTCAGAAAGGACCTGAGTAGATCTTCAAGTCCGACCCCCTGCCATGGTAGGAAAAAGTACTGGGATCAAACAACCCCAGCAAGGTGTTCATCTAACCTCCTCTTAAAGACCCCCAGGGTAGGAGCCAGCACCACTTCGCTTGGAAGTTGGTTCCAGATCCGAGCCACCTTGACAGTGAAGACAGAGAAGACAGCCACCCTGATAGATTCAGGCCTCCTGATATCTAGCCTGAATCTACTCTCTGCCAGCTTGTGACCGTTATTTCTAGTCACTCCTGGTAGTGCTCGGGGGAACAGGGACTCCCCCAATGCCTGCTGGTCCCCCCTGACTAGTTTGTAAACGGCCACTAGATCCGTTCTCAGCCTTCTACTTGATTCCATGCATTCCAAATGCTGTATTTTTAAACCAGATCTCCCTATTTTATCATACTATCCCTTCCATAAATTTACTAAACGTAATTTTATAGAGCTTTTTTGCCTCAGCTTCTTTGCACAGAGGACCATTCCAAACTTATCCTCTAAAAGTTATAAATCTTCTAATTTCCATTCTAAATTATTCATAACCAATTTTTAGCTGTTATTCTTATTTAGCCTAAAAAACTCTTCTCTGTCCCTAATATTTATCTACAAAATATAAAAAGGTGTCATAACCCCTCTCAGACTCTATTTTGTTCAGCTAAATAAGCAAGCTCTGTTAAATCTTCTTTCATAATCTTTTGTTCCTTTAACCATCTTAGTGGACCTTCTTCATCCACTTTAAGTTAATCTTTTTGGAACACTTGTCATGAGAGCTGAACACAGAATTCTAAATGGGATCTTAGGAATGCCTTGTTCAATGGTACTAGTGTTTCTTTTCCTCAATAGAATATTCCCCTACCTAATACTCCCTAGAATTATGATAGTCTTTCAAGGCCACATCACAATGACAGCACCTGATCATCCTGTGATTGACCAATACTCCCGGGTCTTTCTCCTTCAATTGTCTCCATTCTATACTCCTCAATCTCATAGCCAAAGTCCTTGATATTGATCCTAAAGCACATAACTTTGCACTTAGCACTGTTAAAACTTTATGCAATATCTAATGCTTCATTCTGTAAGATTATCTAAATCTTTGTGTATAAAAAGCTTGTCTTCTGTATCAGCAATACCCCCATCTTAGTGTTTTCTGCAAACATTATGAGGACACATCTAGTTCCAGTACCAAAGTCACTAATGAAAGAGCTAAACAGGATAGATCGTACCACTAATACCCGAAGATCACCACCAATAACCAAGCTCTCCAACCAAATAACTCACTTTCAATATAACTCTTGATAGTCTCTCTATCCACTTCATAATAGTAGTACTTATCCCTGTCCTTCATAGTTGGACCAATAATTTCCCAGAGGCATGGTAGCAAAACTATGCTTAAGTTTAGATAAATTAAGTCCACTGCATTGCCCTTATCCAAGAAGTCAGCTGTCTCATCATGGAGAGATATTAAATTACTCTGACAACTTTCTTCAGATAAATCCACATTGTGTTTTAGCCCATTTTCAATGAACTTGCATATCATTGATTACTCTTTTCTTCAATATCTGTTCTAAGACAGACATTGAAAGAACTGTTTCATGTGCCCATTTTTACAGTATTCTGGGATGGAGATTTTCAAGAGTCCCAATTTTATGGTGAAGCAATCCAAGTTTTGCTTCCACCTCAGATGAGGTAACTACTACAATTATGTCCTCATTGTCACAATACTCAACCATCCAGTGAAGACTAAGTATACATTCAGTTATTGAGCCATACCTAAGTTATCCTTGATCTCCGTACCTGTGACCCTTAACCCCTGTTATTTGGTAGAGTCAGGCAGCAGCCACTGAAGAGCTGCAGAGCTTCAGGCCACTACTGAGGGAATTAGGGCTCTTCAGGAGGGGGAGATGGCAGAAGATCAAAGGAGCAAAGCCTAGGCTAAGAGCCCAGCTCCTGGCCTGCAGGTCAGTGCAGCTCAGACGATAGTGGGGATAGCAGCTCCCTGGGGGAGGGCTGGGGGCTGATGATGACTGGGAACCACAAACAGCAGACAATGAGGTAAATTCAAGGGACTGGCAGAGGACTGCCAGTTAGCAGTGGGGGTTCTGGCTGTGTTATACGTCTATTCTGAGAGGCAGTCATTCCATTTGTAATAAGTTGATGGTTTTGTTTGCATTTATCTATGAGGCACAGGGAGCTCATCTACACATGTACCTTTACTGCTCAGTAACCAAAATTACTGTGCAGTCAGGGTGCACGTCTAAACATGTATTGTGCAGTAAATATGGTGACTTATGCCAACTTGAGTATAAATCTGATACCTGCAACATGCAGGTATCAAATTTATGCCCATTAGTTACTGTGAAGTAATGCACATGTAGATGCATTACTGCAAAGTAACCCAGGAGGCCTACCTGCTGGCCCAGCTATTGTGGGGCTGGCCTAAGTCAAGCATCAGCTTTCCTGGCTGGCTGCCTCTCCGTGTTTAATTTGGGACTAAAGTTATTCCCAAGTGCTAGCAGCTGGCTCTAGCTTCAAAAAGGGACTAAAGTCAGTCCCAAGGGCAGCCATGTGGCCAGAGGATAGAGTGGTGGCCACAGGGACACATTGCAGCCTGCTCTGACCTAGGAATAAATTTAGTCCCAGCTCGCCTGCCTGCACTTGTAGATGCTGGAGTATTCCCACTTAGCACTGTACAGTAAATTTAAGCTAGTGTACATGCATGTGTAGACATGCCCAGGGTGTCTTTAGTGAGGAGTAGGGAAACCACAGTCAGTACAAGAGAAGGTGCTGCATCCTTGGTTGATTTAGGGCAAAAACTACAGGCCTGAGAGAGAAAGCAAAGTGAGAAGGCAGAGAGCTCAACTGGTCCTTGGGCCCGCGCTGTTCAACATCTTCATTGCTGACTTGGGCGAGGGGATGGAAAGCAAGCTGTTCAAGTTTGCTGACGACACCAAACTGTGGGC
>JAGPOW010003648.1:84249219-84290074 GCA_030014935.1 Caiman crocodilus
TGGCACTCGTTTCCTGCCAATTGGCAGGGGGTCAGACTAGATGGCCTGCTCTAGGCCCCTTCTGACCCTAGGTACTATGATACTATGATACTATGAGTTAAAAATACACTGTGGGAGTTCAGAATGATAAATGGGCCAGATCAGGATAGTACAATAATGAGCAGAGCAGAGTGAGGTTACTAAAGTCTCACTCTGTAGTCTGAGGGCGACCTCTCAAATTTATTAAATTATAATAATTATTCATGGCAGGTGAAGACAAGGCAGTATCTTGGTAAGCCAACAGGCAAAACAGGCTTGGAGGTGGCTGGGAGAGGGCACCAGAGCCACATTAGCCAGTGGAGTTCATTCCATCTCCAACATCTCTTCAATGCCTAGCAGTCCAAGTTCTTCCTTCCTGGTTCTGTGTCTAATTAAAAGTCCAGAGAGAAGATTTTGCCATTTATTTAAATATTTTTACAAGGTCTAATTAACCAAACCTTTGGCCATTTTCACTTTATTCCTGAATCCTTTGAATACAAAAAGATATCCCTCTTTCCTGATTTTCTATTGCTTATAGATTCTCTGCTTATTTTCAATGGCCTGTTTGAACAAAGGTGTAAGTGGGCAAGGTTAGTGACCGTGGCAGCTGCTGCAGGGTGAGGCATCAACACAGCCGAAAGTTAACAAAGCAGCTGGTAGGTGCACAGACCCTCTCACAACTCCTTCTCTAGCCCCACCACAGATAGCTTACCCCTGTCACCCTAGCAATGGCTACAGTAAGGATGCTGCATTAACCCCCTGGCTCCTAGCTGCATCAACAACCTTCCCCCACAACAGCAGCATCTCCCAATTGGCATGATGCTGCCCACCAGCAAGACAAACCCCAAACCCAAGCACCAACAATTCCAGTCACCAGGAGCAAGGGATGGATGATCATGGATTTGGCAACACAGTAGGGTAAAGGCAGTGCCCAGGACTTGTGCCCCAATTACCCTACCATGTTTCAGATTCTTCTATAGCCCTTCCCTGTTAAGTTGAGGCTCTCAGTGTTCTAATTACTCCCATCTGGCTCCAGCTGGCTGCATGGCATGACTTCCTGCTTATAAGTAGGGCCCTACTTAAATCACAATTTCACAATTTTCTTGGAAACCATGAAAAATGGTGGTTTCCAGCAATTTTGCACAGAATTGCCCCCTCCCCACAAAAGAAAAAAAAAAAAAGCTTACTGGACTACAAAGACAGCACAGAAATCCCTGCAGCCAAAGAGCACGTGGCTTAAGAAAGAGCTACTAAGAGGCTGAGTTAGTGATGTAGATTCAATGAAGGCACCAGTCAAGAAAGTGAAAGGGTTTCAGTGCAATCTTTTAACAAGCCAGCTGCAATCCTGTAGCAATGCTGCAGTCTGAAGATGAGTGATTGGCCTCATGGCCAATCAGCAGCAAGGGGCAGGGCCACTGTGGCCCCTTAGCCAATCAAGAGCAAGGGGAGGGGGAAGAGGGAAGTTCACCGCAAAAAAAGACCGTGAAATCAGCTCCACCCATCATAAGCAGCCTGTGAAAATCCCTTCATCTTGCCACAATTTAGGTAAGCCCCTACATATAAGCAATCGCTGTTTTAGTGTTCATCAGACTACGCAATAGGACAGATACCTCTTTTTCTAGCCTTGGGCTTCTGATTCCTTGTTCCTAGGTTCCTGTTCCCCAGATCCTGTTTCTTGGACTCTGGCTTCATCTTTGTTCTCTTTCCTGCCTGTTGCTTCCTGGTTTCTACCTTCTGACACCTTGTTCCAGAATCCAGCATGGACTCCTTTCCTCCAGACCAGCTTGCTAGCTCCTGATCCCTTCCCCCCCCACCTCCAGTTCCAGACTTCAGCCCTGAACTCTGACTACTAACAGCTGACTCCTGGCTCCTGGCTTTAAATCATTCATATCCTGGTCCCTTACAGCTACAGCTGCCTACTCCAGACCCCTTAGCTAGTGACTCCATTCTGAACTCCTACTCCCTGCTCCTAACACCCCTGGATTGGGGCTCTATTGTGGTGACTTGGTTGCTCTCGTGTCCACATCTTGGTTCCTTACACACACCTCAGTTTCCTGACTTACCTGCTCCTGATCCCAAGCCCCTGACTCATCCATCATTACTTTAGTCTGGACCCTTAGTTCCTGACCTCATTTTCCAGATCCCCTATGTTGCAATCCTTTAGGGTCAAGCCCTTACCATTTACCTTGGAGTCAAAATGCAGATGTTCCTTATCATTTTCCCCCTTCTGCCTGGATGCAAGCTCCTACATATTGCACTTTTGCCTTAAAATCATTCCATGTCCCTTTCTCCATTCAGGTTCATTAGTGCTCAAATCTATTCCACCTTTTTGACTAATTGCCTTATTTTTTCAAAGTTAGTATTTCTGAAATCCAAAACCTTTGTTATAGACCTATAACTTTCCAACCTGCAATTTAAATTAAACATGATCCAGAGTTTTCAATCTGTTCTAGCCTTAGATAATGTGAAAGGAAAGAAGTTAACATAAGGCTTCTGTACATACAGATACTTTGTGTCATGAAGGGGAACGGAAGAGTGTAAATCTCCTGGAAATGAGGCTTGGCAGGCCAAATGGAATTAGAAGGTGCTAATGAGTCATTACTCTCTACTATACTATTTGTTTTGCCTTTGTCAGATACTCAATACTACAACACACAGCGGACAAAAAGCAAAAAGAAACAAAATCTAGCCTCCAGGAACATAAGCAATGTTGAGGAACATTGCCTACTTATGACTACTCAGAATGTCACAACTTTCAATGAAACATGTAAAACAAACTTTATTGCTGTCAGGAGTAGTAAATCTTTTTTTTCTCTGTGTAAACCTAACTGGATGGGTCATATGGACACAACCTCACCACAGGAGGTTGGGATTACAGGAAGTACTGCTGTAAGTTTCAGGCAACCAGCCAAATAGAGATATGGAAGGCTGTTAGGATTAATAGGCTTGATTTCTTCTCCAGATCCTCATCCTCACATTCAGCAGTCCTCACCATCTGCCAGCTCTTCACTGTACTTGCCGTGGCTCAGGAAAACTTGCAGCAGAACATGATACCACAAACTGGTTATTCCATGTACATTTTCTGCTTTTGCTCTTATACAAGAGGGGAAAGAGCTAGAATGGCTTACAGACTGTAATAGGTTGTCTCAGCACATTAGAAATTGTATTATATTATCTATTTCTGTAGTACCCAAAGGTGAGCATACAAAGAGGAAGACAAGGACTATCCCCGAGGGCACAATTACAGTTAGAAAATGATGACTAGAGTTAAAGAGCTGAGAGAGACTGGGATGAAGAAAAAATAGTTATGGCCATCCTGTGCAGCTCTGAACTGTAGTCCTTGGTGATGCTACCTTTGCATGGAGATCCCCTTGCCTACCTTGCCCACAAATGTTAACCAATGACATACAGGGTGGAAACACTGATGTCTTATTTCTGCCGCCATAAAAAAAATTTATGGCACCAAAAATGCTGAGAAAATAGACCATGGCTATCTTTTGTTGTACCATGTGAAAGGAAAAATCAGTGATGCAACAAAAGACTCTGCTACTTTATTGCTGTGGATGTCTATTACTTCTGTGGCAAAAGAGCATAAGCAGCCTGCACTTCTTGCACTCCCCTACCACCCCAGACAGGTCTTCTGGAGGCGTGAGGAGCCTTCAAGCCCCTCGAGCACCTGCCCTCTTTTCCTGCTTACAGACAGACACCCCAGGGATTCTCAGAGTGACTCTCTATAAGCAGGGAAGTTGGAGTTCCACTTACCTAGACGCACTGTCCCATGACTGCAATTGCAATTGCAGAGAAATGGGTCTGGCTGAGCAGGGAAAGACCTTCCCACACCCAACCAGACCCACTTTCCCTACTCAGTCAGACCCAGGCCCCAGTTCTGGTTGAATGGGGTAAAAACCCTTCCTTAATTAGCCAGGCATGCTCCTTTACAATTGTAAAGAAGCTGGACTGGTTAGCAGAAAAAAAGCCCCCAGTTTCCCCATTCAGTCAGACCTGCCCCTGCTGATCACCAGGGATGAGTCTAGCTGAGCAGGAAAAGCAGGGAGATCATTGCCCCTTGTTCCACACCATCAGGGTGGGACAAGGAGTGACATGTGAATTGCCTAATGAAATGGATCAGCTGTGCCGCAACGCATCAAGGCACAGCTCATCCATTTCATTCATCAACTATTTCTACCCACAGAGTTTATTTTGTGTGCAAAATAAAAAAGGTTCTGTATTCTATTTTGCCCACCCTAAAAACAAAACAAAAAAAATCGTTGTTTTAAAACATAGTAAATTTTGCAAATGAAAATTAAGTTTTTACATTGCTACTATTAGCATCCAACACTATGTAGTATGTGCCACTTGTGACTTCTCCCATGCAGTAAACCACATAGTTGATTAAAAATTCTTGCAACATACATGTATTTTAAAAGATAGAAAGAAGATCACAAATAGCAGTTCAAAATCCTTTGGGATTTTATGAATGATACAAGACAAGCAATGAGTCTGAATATTGGCTTTATTGATTCATTGTGACTGGTATTAGCAAGACCAAATCAAGAACTATGTGCAGAAAAATGGACAGTTGAAAATGTCACTGGTTATAAATTGCCCCCTCAGGAAACTTCGGGTCATGCATGGTATCACAGATAAATTCAAAGACACATTACAATTTATAATCCTAAAAATTGAAACTAAAATCGCATTTTATGTAGGAGTATGTATACAGGCATGTAGACAGTGAACTCTATTTTCTAAGCTATATATTTAACTGCTTAAGTATGACTAGGCAGGCACACGCACAGCTTTGTTTACCCCAATTCTTTTTTATCATCCAAATGTGCCCAAAAATGCATACCTTTAAATTGCAAGCTGTCCTGTTCAAGGACTTCCCCCTTTCCACTAGTCATGTTATGTTATGAACTGGAGATCTGAGCTCCTTAGATTTGTAAGTGAAAAAACTCTTCACAATGACTTCATATCTTGCAGGACTATTACCAGTCTGTTCTGACTACTGGTAGATGCCATAGAGGAAAGACTGTGAGCCTTCTGTCAAAGTTATCTAATTTCTCGATCCTGTGGGGAAAGGAATTGGGGGCGCGGGTGATAAACCCCTTAATTCGAACAGGCCAGGGACGAAAGGGTTCAGGAACGTTTCGCCCTATTTCTCTTTTCCTATCCACAATAAGAAATCCGAAGCCGATATAAGAAACAAAGGTTTTACTTACAACTTGAACACACCGTAGACACACTCCGCAAACTCCACTGCGAGGCACTTCAACGCCTCGTACCACACTCCATGCTGGCAGTTCCCTTTAAACTCCGTAAAACACCACAACCAAAAAAACCTCAACCGTAGGGAACTCGAGAGCTCTTTAACACTTATCTGCTGCAGACTATCTGATGGGGGCACCTGGGGGGAAAGACAGCTGTGGACACAGGACCTCGGTGAGGGTGATCAGGCCTGTCAGTTGTAGCGTGGGTCCCGCCTTTTATACTGCCCCAACAACCAATCAGATCGGGTCTTTCATTCGCGTGCTTTCTGAGCTGCATGATCTGGGGATTTTGCCTCATGCATGCATGCTTCGTGCAGCTAATTGGGCTGTACCTGCTGTTTCTCCTCGCAGCAAGCACGATTTGCTGGCATTTGGTCACTCTTTATCACCACTTATTTACCACAGATCCCACTCTTCACTGGTTTATAACAGTGGTTTTCAAACTTTTTTTCATTTGCAGACCCCTAAAAAAAATACTGAATGGAAGTGTGGACCCTTTGAATTGTAAGTGTGGGTATTCACATACTTTTGATTGAACATAGTAATCTTTTGCAGGCCCTTTAGATATAGTCTGCAGATCCCCTTATAGATAGTCTACACAGGTTGAATACCACTGTTTTATATCATAGGGTAAAAGTCAGTCAAAATGAATACATCACTCTCAGTTGAGAAAAGTTTAAAACAGAGTAAGACTCAGTCATAATGGACCATGTGGGATTTGATCACTGCTATTCAAAGAGTTGGAAATTTGGTAAACAACAGCTTCACCAGTCCCGAGAATTATCTTGTTCCCTACAGTAAACTGGAAATGTATGCCAAATTTCCATTAATCCAGACTGTTAGTTGCTGTTCTGATTAGCATGCTGAAAGAAGAGTGGACTTCTGAATACCAAAACATGAACTTTCAAAAGTTGGCTAATTCAGCATAACACTTTGTGACATTCATTCTTTCCTTCGTCTTCCAGAAAATCATGTTTTTCCACTGGCAAGGCTTGTTCTCTGACCAAATTCAGTCTAGTCAGAAAATTAATATCCCTATTTCTCTCCGTTCTATAATTTCCACAACTGACCAAATCCTTATCAAATCTACAGACCACCAAATTAAATTCTTCTGCACAACAGGAAACTGAACCTTTGCTTTGTGGATTTCACCACTGGGGTTCTTTATATTTTGGGTGGATATCAGCTTAAGTGCTGGCAAAGACCAAACAGGGCAGACAGAAAACCTGGCACCTACACTCCCATTGGGAATTTGAACACCAAAGTAGTAGTTAGGGACCAAATACAGTACATTTGTGGATCTGGCCTTTAGTGGCTTCCATCCAACTTCTTGCAATAACATTATGCTTCATAGCCATCTTGAGATAACAACAAAGATTCATGTCCCACCCTGAAATATTTGGTTGCTTATCATTGTCAGTCTGTCAGGCATTTGTAGAGTAAATGTTCTGAATCTATATTATTCAAAAGCACCAACTCAACGTTTTAGAAAGTATTGACTGAATGGCTACATAACGGAAGCGATCTTGTAGATGCTAAAATGATGGAGATGAGTGATCTACTACCTGGAAGCATGACAGTTAAAACTAAGATACAGCATCACTATTTCCATCCTATATGCTCAATACTGTACTCCAAGCACTGAATTCATTTAAGAGTTTTGCTTGCTGTTAAGCATCCTGTATATGAAGTTCACTAGAGGACTGGGTCATGAGAACACTAGCACTAGCAATAGTTAATTATAAGAACTAGCACTTATGAGTAACTATTCAGCCAGTCAGGGCTTCTGCTTATTAATACATACAAAAGAGGAAAGGGAGTAATAAAAGTCCATGCCAGTGGAAAATAAAAATGTTCAGAAAGAAGTTGAATTAATGCATGTATATTAAGAAATTGGTCACAATCAGTGAGGAAAGGGAGAAAAATAAGCAACCTGAGGAGTCTGCATGCCTGCTGAATTTGGAAAGCTGGTTTGCCAAACATGAGGTTAACCTCAGGTAGTGCCTGGCTCCCATGTAGTGGATGCATGTACATGAGATGCTTTACACAGCAAATTAATTTGCTGTGCAGTAAAGCATAACTGTCTCCACATGCATGACAATTAGGGCATAAAGACTAAATTACAGCACTGCTAGATAGCCCCAGCAGATTCAAGAGGTATTCGGCAGCACGGTAAATTACTGCACTTAAACATACATGCAGATAGCAACATTGGGATTAGCTTTCTCCAGTTCAAATTGATCCACAGTATATACAGTTGCATTGATTGCTTGTGTAGATGTGCCTAGTAGTTCTGTTATCTTACAACAAGCTCCTTAGCCATTGGGTGCCTTGACAGTACCATACAAATCACAAAAAGGAACTCTGATATACAAAATCTCCAGACAATTTACCTACATGAATGTTAGGTTAAAACATCACAATTAGCTATTATAAAAGAGGCAGAACATCTGATCTATTCCTAGGAAGATGCTAGGGTCTCTCAAGAGTTTCAACAGCTCATAATAAGTTTACTGATGGATATAATAGATATAGGATATAGAAATATACATACCCTATCAACACTTCACAATCCACTGCAAATTCTGGTTTACAACCAAAGAATCAGCAATTCTTTTATTAATTGATGCAGTACATACTTTATATGCAGAATGACAGTGTAAGATGGCAAATAAAGGAATACCCCAAGGAATGTGGTATTGATCAAATATGAGTTTAAAATTAATTATTTTTGTTGCTGTGCAGATCTGCCTGATTTATAAGCAAAATGTATCACTGGGATCTCTTGTTCTAATTATTCAACAGTATTTGAAAATAAAAAAGTCACAAGCTGCTAAAACACATCAGCATGGGTCAGTGGCATCTGACAATTAATTTGATTTTCACTTTTATGAAACATAGCACGCAGCCTAAGAACTGACAAGGAATACAAAGGATGCCGTATACTCTATATGCATAAAGGAAAGCAGATCTTGTTGGCTGTAGAATCGTAGAGTGCCAGCTTTATATCTATAACAATGACATAGATTTCTAAAGGTATTCCTACAGAGTCTACATGATTTTAGCAGAAAAACTGCAAATAAACCAAACCAATTTAGTCAAGCACAAACAGATGGGTTTAGGGAAGCTAAGTACAATAATTCAATATCAATTTTGGACTCAAAAAAGAAGGAATAGATTCTTCTACAAGAAGAATGAGGGGGGAAATCACGGTGACTGGAAATAAGTGACAAAATGTGCTCATTCTGAGGAAAACAGGACCCTACCTAAGAACTGGGAAAGCTAGTCACTTACTAACCATATGGATTTCCTGCATGACCTTCAGTAAATCACCTCAGCTCTCTCTGCATCTTTTCTTATTTGTAAAGTGTCACAAGGCACTCAAATACTCTGGTAATGGGTGCCAAAGTAGTTTAAATGGAAGACTACTGAAACTCAATACTGTTTGTACTGCTTTCTCTGACATTGCAACAATAGCAAACACAGCTTAGGACTGTCCATTCACTAGACTATCTTCCACAACATATACAAGGCACCCATATTTTTCGGGTGCCTATAGACATACTGAGAGGTTGCTCTGATGCACGGTAAGTACAGCACATTGGAGAACACTTGATTAATTGAATCTGCTGAAGCATGGTAATTACATGGTAATTTTAATTGTGATTTTAATTATCCATGAATCCTCCAGAAATACCATGATTTAGCCAGCCTCCACATCTCGTGTATCAGTGTCCCTGTGCTTCAAAACGGCATTGAGGGTACTTGAACTAAAGCTTGTCAAATGAGCTTTAGTTCAAGCAGCCTGCTGCCATTGTGAAGCATGGGGATGCTGCTACATGAGACCCTGCAGTGCTTTTATTAGAGCGTCTCTCAGAGCTTTTCTAATTAAAGCACCCCCTCCCCCAATCCCAAAGCACATGTAAAACTGCCCCTGTTTTTTTGGCAATTTTGTTTATAGGGGAATTCTGTTGTTGCACAGTTAAAACTCACAGTAACAACTGGCAAATGTTGCCTTTTTAATTGTGACCTTTGCAAAATATAACTGAAATGAATATATATTTATGTCTGTACAACAGAACATCTGACCTACAGCATAGTATTAAAATGCCACTGCTCCATTAGTCATAGTGTGATAACAGTTGCAAGGATTAGTGGGGAAACCCGGCAATCATTTTCTTGTAATTTACTTAAAATATTTTATTTTTAATAAGATTGGAAATTGAGCCTCCAGCTAACACTGGCTAAGGAGTTTATGAATCTTTATGCATTTATTCTGGATAGTTAACTTAGAATAGAGTTTTAAGCTTGTTCTACAACATTAAGCCTAAACTACAACAGCAAAAAATCCCTATTTTCTAAAAAGTCAAAAACCTGTATCTCATAAGAAAAGCCCACATTATGTAGCACAGGCTTAAAATGTAAAAAAAAAAAATCCATGTCTCATATTTTGGGTTAAAATGATCTATATAATTCTCCATAGAATAGTCTTTCTATCAGCCCAGTTGTCAAGATGCACAGATGCATCTAGAATCATCTGCTCGCTTCCCACCCCGCTCCACCACGCTACACTCAGTGTAGCTGGTAAGTGTTATGTTGTGGTGGAAGTGGAGGGGAGATGGAAGGGGCATGGGGATGCAGATCAATGCCCTCCATGGTGAGAGAGGGAATGGGGCATTGCCCAGTTGGGGCAGGGTGGGCACAAGACAGAGCTGTGGTTCATCCAGGGGTCATGGAGGGGCAGCTCCCACTGCAGCGTACATCCTGGGAGGCTATGGGGGGGAGACATGTGACCCCCCCCGGGTCTGTGTGAGGCAGAGTAGGCTGCAGCAGTGGGCTGGAGCCAGGGCTGCATAGGGCTCTTCCCACTGGGTGCTGAGCCAGACTGCACTCAGGGCAGGAGGCAGTAACACTGGAGAGGAGCTACAGGGGGGGCTACAGTGATATTTGGGGTAGCAGCAGCCCCTGCCTCATGGACCCTTCCCAGCGCTGCCACCGCCTGCCCCAAGCCCAGCCCCCACCAAGAAAAGCCTGGCGCAGCCCCAGC
The DNA here is from genome assembly GCA_030014935.1 of Caiman crocodilus. Taxonomy (NCBI): domain Eukaryota; kingdom Metazoa; phylum Chordata; order Crocodylia; family Alligatoridae; genus Caiman; species Caiman crocodilus. The sequence goes on from JAGPOW010003648.1 coordinate 84,259,555, forward strand.
TCCAGCCTGTAGATGCAGTCTGCCCCACCCCATGCAAATCCGGAGGCACACATCCCCCCATGCCCTCCCAGGCTGCATGTAGTGGCAGAACTCCCCCACCCCACCCCACCCCACCCCCCAGCGGTGAGCTGGGGCTCCATTCCAAATCCACCCCTACCCTGGCTGGGTAGCGTCTGCCCCTGCCCCGCTCCTGCATCACTGCAGGGGGATTGATCTTCCCCCACTCAAGCCCCTCCCCTCTCCATTCCCCCTCTACCACACCAGACTTATCAGCTTCACACAGCTCTCCAAACTGCTGGGTAGGCTCTGTTCCTCACTGCCTGCATGTTGCGCTGGGACTGCACGCACACACAGGCATTGATCAGCCAAATTATCAGCTGCATCTGGAACCTAAATTCTTATTTCCCATAAACCCTTGGTATCTTTTTACACCATTTCTATTTGCACAATTTTTTTTCAAAACTTAACCACTGTGTAAATCAAGGCCTGACTGTATATCTTATGTCTATAAGAGACAAGCAACAATAGTCTCATTAACAAGATACTAGAAAGGGGCTTGGAATACATATGTTTAATTCCCAACTCAACCAAAGATTTCCTCTGTGACCCTGGGCCAGTCAGTCAGTTCCCCCCAGTCAGTATTATCTCTCTACATAATAGAGATAAGCAAATACTAAATGACTGTGCAGCTGGTCACATGACTGCCCAGTGACTACTAGAATTACATGCCTTTACTAAAGCAGGGGCAAGCAAAATATGGCAGACAGGCAAGCAGGCCAACCCCAACAAATTGTAATCCTCCCTCGCCCCCCACCCTTCTTATTCTGAAGGTGGGAGCAAGGCACTCATGTATACAGCTCCCCCTCCAGCAACATACCCTATTGCCCCTCACTGTCACCCTTGTAGGTGGTAGGGCCCAGCCCAGCCAGCAGGAGCTTCCACAGGGCCTGTTGCTGCTGCTGCTGCAGGCCTCCCTGTGTCCCGCTCACTCCAGGCAGCAGGTAGGGAAGCAGCAGAAGGGGCAAGGCTGTAGCTGGGAGGGAGAGTGGGGCTGGGGCTGGCTGCAGTGCAGTACAGAGCCCATGCCTAAGGAAGCTACAGCAGTACAGAGCCCAGATGGAAGGGTGTGGGAAAGCTCTCCATACTTCCCCCATGACGTGCAGTCCCAGCAAGGAGCAGCAGCAGGGCTGCACATCCTGGTAAGGACAAGCCCCAGTGGCATTTCCCACCCACTAGAGCCAGCTGCCTTTCTTGCCCCAGCCGGATCCAGCACTGGGGCTCCCCTCCCATGCCTCACCAGTACAGCAAGCACCAGTGACAAAGATGAACCAGTGGGGGTTGTGCCCCCCACTGAGATGTGCAGCGCTGGCCAGAGCCGGGCACCAGCTCCGCAAGCACCCCTGCTCGCTGTTCTGCCATGGAGGGAGTGTGGAGGGAGATCCTCACACCCTTTCCACCCTCCCTCACACCCCACAAATGCCACACACCCACACAGTGCCCCTAGAACCCCCCACATATACACTCATGCCAACATACCCTATGCCCCACACACACGCAGCCACACACCCCCACCCACCATACACCCACACACAACACACCCATGTGGCCCTGGAAAGCTCATCAAATCTCATTAAGCAGTCCCCCACACAAAATAATTGCCCACCCCTGCACTAAAGGGCACTGTTGTAAGTGTAAATAGTTCTGCTTCAATTATTTAATTATACTTAGGTTAACATTTTCAAACTGAGTGATTCAGCTGGTCTGATTGCCAGAGGTGAAGATTACCTAAAAACACTACTGATGTCAATGGAAGTTAGTGATTCTGAAAATTAGGCTGCTATTATGCAGTCACTAGAATATAGATAAAGGTAACCAATTTTAGGCACCCATATTTGAAAGTTAGCCACACTGGTAATTGTTTCACTTACTAATTGTGTGCTCTATTCATTTCAATTCTTGAACAACTCCACATCAGCAAACACCTTTCCTTCAGTTTAACTTTAACCAGTGCTTCTATAGATATATCCTGTATCCTGATCAGTTTGTCAATGTGGGACTATATCAGTCTGATAACTCAGCAACTTGCACAGACTTTCTGTTTCCATTCCTGATCACTATGCTACATGACTCTCCTATTCATATATCCCTTTTCTGGTTCCTTACCTCCTTATTCATTTTATATTTGTTTACATTACATTGCATTTTCCATCAAGAAATCTCTCTGCGAGCTTGGATGTATTGTTCCTTAATAGTACCTATTTTCCCATCATCAACAGAAAACTCTGAAGATCTGACATTTAATTTTTTCCTCTAAATTACTGCACTATACTTACTCAAAAGTTATCTCACTAAGTATTCTTATAATACATCTCCTATTAGAGACACTAACATGTAACTTACAGTATTTAGTTGATTAAAAGATAAAGCTTTTTTCCACCATTTAACATGAGGGGAAAAAATCCTTGCCTTACTTTCGAGTCCTAGGCAGGAGGGGTGGGTAGAGTGGGAGGCAGAGTGGCAGACAGTTGCTGTGGCTCCAGCCCCAACCCAGAGCTGGAACCAGACTGGCAGCTGTCACTTGTTCCCCCCACTACCTCTTCACGACCAGTCACTACTCTCTTGAAGCCCCCCAGTCTTCCCCCCTGCAGTACTTTTCCCTGTCTCTTGTCCTCTGCAGCATTCCTCATTACATTTGCTCCATGGGAAGAGACTCTGTGCTCACTGTAGCCTGGAGCACAGAGCATGTGTTCTAGCCCACCACTGTAGCAGTAGTGTCAGCTTCACGACCACTGGCGACGCGTAGGGGGTGCACAAAGCTGCACATATACCCCCTGAACGTAGTGGTGCACCCCCTGCAAAAAGCACCACCAATGCTACCGTCGGTGCCTTCAGGAGGTCACCACATACCACACCCCCTCCTCGCTGCTGACACCACCAGCAGCGTCTGTGGGAAGCCCCTGATCACCACTGGCCACCACCGACGCTGCTGGCAGTATCTGAGGTGAGTCACAGACCACCAGTCAGCACTCGCCAGCCTCTCCTTCACCACCAACACTGTCATGGCTGCCTGCAGGAGCTTCCCACTCACCGCCACCACCACCTGCAGGCAGTCCCAGGCCCCCCAGTCTCTGGGGAGCATGCAGCATTTATGTCCATGACACTGCTATGAGGCCAGGTTAGAGTCATGCTCTGTTCTCCAGACTGCAGCAGGGATGGAGCCTATCAGTGGACGACAAAGGGAAGGTGGGGTAGAGGGACAGGCAGGGTGGGGGAGAGACTTCAGGAAGGGAGACAGAGACAGGAGGAACAAGGAGTGTGGGACCTAAAGCTTCAGGGGGCAGAAGCAGTATGGTGGAGGGAAGCAGGGAATGGGGCTGCCTGAGGCTGCAGGGGGGCAGGCACAATGGCGGGTTAGTGGCAAGTGACAGATGGCAGGTCCTCACTGCCTGCCCCACTACCTCCACACTGCCTGCTCCCTACCACCTGACCGCCTACAGCTTGTCTCCTACCGTCTCTCAAGGCCTGGCCTACTACATGCCCCTTTCTGCCTCCCCTACTCTGTCCCCCACCACCTGCCCCTTTACTGCCCCATCACCTCTCCCCCACCACCAGCAATAGTGGGGGGGGGGTGAAATTTAAGATGATCCTCCAATAATTAGATTCTATACATTATAATTATATAATTATAATAAATATATATTTTTCCATTTGTAGAATCTAATTTTGGGGGAGTCACGTTGCATTCAGGTTTATCTTGCATTCACGTAAAAATGGTAATAATGTCTTTTCTGTTTCCATGTTAAATTTCTATCCAGTATGCATATCCTTATGCCTAGAGAAGCAGCAGTGGTCTCATTAGCAAGACACTGGAAAGGGGCCTGGAATAAATATGTTTAATTCCCAACTCACTTCATCTGTGATCCTGGGCCAGTCAGTCTCTTCCTGGCAGCTCAAGAACTTGGGGTGCTTCCCTGAGTCTGAAGCACAAACAGCAGTCTTCCTTAGTCAGCCAGACCAAGGGGACCCCAAGGCATTATCTAGAACCACTCCCAGTAAGTCTCCCATTCTAGGTACAGAGGAGAACTTTATTACTTACAAGGAGTAGGTTTGGAATAGGGTAAAGGGTAGAGCAATAACAGAGAAATACCCTAGAGCAAACGGTGGCATGGTAGCCTTCGATCACACATCTGAGTTACTACAAGTTATATATCTAGTTAGCTCTCGAGTAGCTTACTCACAAGTATCATCCAGAGGCAGGTGGAGATTCCCTCTGGAGGCAAGCAGTTAAATGACCTTGTGTTTCAAGAGAGAGATTGAGTTTCAGATGGTCCAGCTTCTCTGAGTTCTCATCATGGCTGCTGTCCCCACTCCTGGACAGTCTTTAACTTATATAGACCTTATGACCCCGTTTACCTGCTCCAATGAAGGCCAGAAGTTGTTGCCTGCCAGTCAACCAATTTGAAATGCACCACTGGTTCCTAGGTAGACTGGTAGGGTCTCTAGCCCCCTCCCAAGGATGATAGCATTGCTTAGAAAAATAGGGAGTTTAAGCCCCCCTGCCCAAGTGTGTGAGGCCAATCAGGTAGGCAGAGGGAGCAGGTTTCCCCCCTCCCTCAGGAATGTATCCAGCTCAGGTTATAACTCAGGCTTACCTGAAGCCAATGGGCTGTCTGCCCTCTTCAGTGACCATAGTAACCAAATTGTCAGATTGGTCATCAGCCTGATAGCAGAATTTGGGGAGAGACAGAGATGGCATTGTGCCACATATGCTGCCTTACCTCCTCACTTGGATGCATGGCAGAAATCCCAGACTGAGCAGGGAAACAGTAGAGACAACCGTTACAGAACACCTTACAGAATTACAGAGAAATCTCTGCCATGCTGTCCAAAATCCCAGAAGATGTTTCTGTTCTATATTCATCATGATTTCAACATAACAGCTCATAAGCTGAATATAAAAGGTATTCCAATTCAAACAAACTACTGCATTTAAAATGCAAAAGAGTAAAAATAATTAATAATTGTTATTACAAAAGTGGCAACACTTTTTAGAGATAATTCAGACTTCCTGCCCAAACATTATATTTAAAAAAAATAAGAAGAAAGAAAGAAAGAAAATAAAAGAATAAAAGAACAGGTCTGATTCACCATATAAGCCATTTTAAGCTTCCTAGTTAGAGGAAACTGAAAGCATGAAACATCATCTGAATCATCATCAGAAAATAATGGTTCTCATGGCTGTTAACATACTTCTGTGACTGAACATCTTGAACAATATACCAATGGACTTGCAGATCTAAAAGAAGGAACTACAATAGCCTTAGCTAAGGAGCCACAGTTATCTATCTTGGACCACTAATTCACCCATGAGTTGGTCACCTTTCAATAAAACAAAAAGCATGAAAAAGCTCAACTCCAAAGAAGTCTTTTAGAAAAAACAAAGAAAGTATATGAACAACAAAGTGGCTTCATGCAAAGCCCACTAAAGTCATTACTGAAGTCATTACTTCTGAGTATTCACAGGACAGCTCTTAATTGGTTCTGCTTATTCCCAGCAGGGGAGTCTCAAAGGGTGGTGATAGGCGAATGCTTGTCATCCTTTTGTGACTTTTCCTATAAGGTCCTTCAAGGCTCCATCCTGCCATGCCTCCTATTCCATGTGTGTATGAGGCCACTGAAACCTGCTGAGGTTTGAAGCAAGAGGCCACCAGTGTGATGATGACATCCATCTCTCTATCTTTCTTTCTCATCTGACCTGGGACTCAGTTTGGTCATAACCCAGTGCCTGGTTGCACTTGGGGACTAGATATAGTCGGTACCAATGAATGGTGAATCCAACAAAAAAGAGGTTTCATAGTTTCACAGTAGCTAGGGTCAGGAGGGACCTGAACAGATCATCTAGCCTGACCCCCTGCCACGGGCAGGAATGAATGCTGGGTTCACAAGACCCCAGACAGGTGATCATCCAACCTCCTCTTGCCCAAGGTAAGGGCGAGGACCACCTCCCTGGGAAGTTGGTTCCAGATTTTGGCCACCCTAACTGTAAAATATTGCCTTCTGATCTCCAACCTAAACTTATTTTCCATCAGCTTATGACCATTGTTCCTCGACACCCCAGGTGGTGCTAGGGAGAAAAGAGCTTTGCCTATTTGCTGTTGCTCCCCCTTGATGAGCTTGTAGGCAGCCACCAGGTCCTCCCTCAGCCTCCTCTTGCTGAGGCGAAACAGGTTCAGGTCCTTCAGTCTCTCTGCATAGGGCCTGTCCTGCTGCCCTCTCACCAAGTAGGTGGCCCTCCTCTGAACCCTCTCCAGGCTGGCCACATCCCTTTTGAAGTGCAGCACCCAGTACTGGATGCAGTACTCCAACTGCAGCCTGACCAAAGTCGCACAGAGGTGATGGTGGTGGTGATATCTCCTGACTTGTGGGGAGGATTGGGACACCGAGCACTGGTGGGGTCCAGCCTCTCCTTGTCACTCAGCCTTGGGGAGCTCCTGAATGCTTTGCTGCATCTGGATTTTCCAGTTATGCAGGTAGTTAAGAATGCTTTTCATCAACCCCATTTGGTGAGAAGGCTGCAACCCTTTCTTTCAGACTCAGATTTGGCCACCATCATCCATGCCTTCATAACCTCAACATTAGCCTGCTCCAAAGTAGTCTAAATGGGGTTGCCCTTGATTACTGTCTAGGAGGTACAGCTGATGGCAGGCCATCAACTGATGGGGCTGTGTCACCAGCAGTACATTACTCCAGTGCTCCAGAGTCTGCATTGGCTCCGGATAGCTTTATGGGAACAATTCAAGGTGTTGTTTTTGAACTATAAAGCTGTAAAGTTTGTGCTCTACAAGCCTAAGTGGATGCCTCCTCCCTTATGTTCCATAGTGATCATTAAGATCAGGCACAAAAGGAATTTCCCGTGCATCAAACAGTGTTCCCAGTTGTAGCTCTACTGGTTTGGGACTCCCTGTCCCTTTTCACCAACCAGAGCCTGAGCCTAGGCAATTCTGAAAAAGCTATAATACCTTTATATTTGAGCAGGCATTTAGCAAGCCAGACTAAACTGAAGCATTGTTTGGGGAATTTTGTAATATACTTCATGTAGGCCTCTTCTATACATTACAGGTATCATGCATTTAACTGGTTACTTGTGCAATTATCTTAAGACCAGCTACGCATGCAAGGTGGCTGTCACATGATAAAAGCTCCTACTAACTATAAAATTAGACCTTGAAAATGTGTACTAACTTTATAGCTGTCGAGATTTAATTTGCATGTGTAGCAGGATTTCCCCTGCAGCTGGGAGCCCCAACAGCTGATGGGGCTCCCAGCCCACAGGTATGCAGCCCTGTGATTTTCAAGGCATGGGGGTGCATGAAACCTCCATGGTGGCATGGGGCTTTTGGTCCCAGCTACACCTCATGCACAGTCCCACCCCTCATGGAGCTCTGAGTCCTGGCTGTTCCTCATGGGCAGCTGGGACCCAGAGAACCCGCAAGTGATGGGCTTCTGGCTGCACCTCACATGCATCCAGGACCCAAAGCCCCATTAGCTCTGGGCACTCTCAGTCCCAGCTGCACAGGTCCCTGTGGCTATTATCCTCAGTGAAGGGGGATCCCAGCCATGGATACCTGCTTCTTGCCAACGTGCCAGCAGTAAGGCATGACTGAATCTAATGTTTGATCCTATAACCACACCTCCTGCCATGCATGTGGATCATGCATTAGATCCAATTGCACATATACCAACAAGTCTTATTCTAACAGAACTATGTTAAATATTAACATAATTTATTCCATCTTTCTTTTTTTTTTGTAAGCTAACCTAAGCCTTCTTTAGGGGAAGTAGGGCATCTAAGGCTACTAAATAATATACATAAATGCAGGTTTTGCCATTGTCTTCAACGGGCATTTGGGTCAAGTCGTCTGAATATAGATTGTGACTTTATCTCAACCCTAAATTGTGCAGGCCCGCTTATCAAAGTAATGATGACAGTAGTCAATGATGGTTGTGTTGCCCACCAGGATTACTATGTTTTGTACCACTAAGATAACTAATGTGCAATTGTAAGGCTGTGGGAGAGGAAGTGAAAAATTGCTGTTAGAATCTGCATGGAGTAAAAGTGATTGCAGATAAAGGATAGTACTAACCATTTTATTCAATAAGAATACACAAAATGCCAGTCTGGGATGACTGGAGGAAGCATGATGTAACAAGAAATAGTTAAGATTAAGCCAGAATCTATCTGGAAGAAATAAACCTCTCTAACCTCAGGGATGAATGAAGCTGCCAGCTCTAGAAGCCTAGGATGAGCCAGGGAGACTACCCTGTCTTCCTAAACTGAAACCTATTGAAAAGGGACCAAATGAACTAATTACTATCAAAAATGAAAAAGACCATTGCCTGTAATTTTTGCCCTCTAGCAAGGGCTTAGGGGGTAAGGGGGGAGGAGGGGTTGTGTTATTTATACCAAGCCTTTTGCTGACAACATGATACTATGCTCTACCTTTGTTCCAGAAGCCAAGAGCTGATTTTGTTCTATGTTCCCCTGACATCCAGAGGCTAGATTAAATGACAAATTGAAGCAGGGGATAGTCCAGTTTTATTACTGCTTTGTGCACGTGGGTGTATGTATGCACACAGACCAAATTACAGTAAAATGGCTGGAGGCATTTTTGGTTTCAGGTTCTTAAAAGAATACTTTCTCTCTGACTTCTAAGTCTTTGTTTTATCATCCTTACAGCTACTTTGGATATTTTTTGTGAAATTCTCTTGTGTCATGTAATAACATACATTCACATTTGAATCTGGGATTGGGGGAACAGAGGGGCAGAAGAGGGAAAATCTACTTGTATTTCCATTTTTTAGTACTTAGTCTAAAATCTGCAATATCTCCTCTGGCAGCAGAAATCAAACTTTTCTGGACCACTCAGGGACAAATATATACCCACTGGGCATTAATTTATGCGTGCTGAACTTAATGCACCTTAGCTAAAGGTACGTTAAGGCGATTTAGGCACGTATCTACGTGAGCATGCCTTAAAGCACTTTAATTCAGCTCACTGGATAAATGCATTTGCAGCCTGCCCTGGACAACACTCTTGACTGCCTACCACATGCACAGCTGTGCCGGGGCCTACAGGCAGCAGGTGGGTGCCATGCTGGGAAAGTGGTCAGGGGCAGTGCAAACAATGAGCACATTCCTGCCTGGGGAGTGCAAACAAAGGAGCAGGGTGTGCCCAGGGGCCATGTGGTCTGTCAGTGGCATATGCAGAGCTAGGGCTCCTGGACTACAACCAGAGGCAGGTCAGCTCTAAGCAAGCAGAAGGCACACCCAACCCTCAGGCCATATCTAGTGACTCACGGCAGCTGCACCCAATGCTCGGCCTGGCCGTGGGGTACCAAGCCACCCACCAGTATTCTGAAGCCCACAGAAGCGTAGCCAGGCAGTGCAGCCCAGTGCCAGCTGAGGGGGAGGGAGTCTCCAGTCCCCCCAGATACTATTGGCCCAGCCCCAGCCCTGGGTCTCACCCCTTCCCCATGTTGCTGCCTCCCCAGCATCAGTTGAGAGTGGAACAGAGCTGTGCCCACATAACCTTGAGTTGCCACCGGGTGCTGCCAAGAAGAAGCGGCACGTGCTTTCTCCAAGGCACAGAAATGGCAGCTGGAGCAGTGGTTCTGGCAGCAGTGGTAACCTATTGATGCACCAACCGACCTGGGACTAAGTCCCAAGGCAGACCTCCAAATTCAAGGGACTAAGCCCCAAGTCGGTGGGCACACCAAGAGATACCACTGCTGCCAGAATCACCACTCCAACTCCAGCATCTGCACCTTGGAGAACAGCACCCACCACTTTCTCTTCTTGGCGGTGCCCCATGGACTCAGCTCCAGCCTGCTCAGTCAACATACAGTGCTAAGGTGCCTTAAGGCAGCTACATGTCCCTTAAGGCACCTCAACTATTTGCAGTGAAGTTTGATACCTGTTTTATGAAGGTATCAAATTTAGGCATGATTATCCTAAAATCGCCATTTTTAAAGCACATTAAGGGCGCACACACGTAGACCTAGGCCCTCAATGCGCCTTAAAAATGGCTAACTTTCCTTAAATCAGCATGTACGGATGTGCCCATTGACTCCCAATTCTGTAACTAGAAGGGGTGTGGCACAATGAACTTCACATCTGCCAAATCAACTTCAGAGAGAACAAGAAGAAGAAAAATAACCTTACTATAACCAAGAATTCACAGTATTAACTTGCACCTTTACTATGACAAAAGGAACACCCAAGAAAGGCTGACCTGCAATGTGGGGTTGGCATGCTGTTCCAGGAAGATAGAGGACCCAGATTCCAGGCCCTCTTTGTGAAGGGAGCCTAGAACCCAGGTTCTGGCTTCCTAGGTGAGTACTACAGTCACTTAGCCACCAGGAGAAAAAGACTGAAATACTCTCATTTGTTGCCAGCATGCCTACCCAGGCTGCATACCTGTGTAATCATCCATACATACCAGGCTGTGTGTCCAGGAACAAAATTCCTCTGGGTGGATTTGCTCCATAAATGCTACGTAGATGATCAAATCTGGACACTTAGATGACAAGGAATGGAATACAATGTGATGCATAGCAACTTTACTCATTTGCTTAAGCATTTGCAGGATCATATGATTATTATTATTTTGTATGTGTTAATAATCTTCTACCTATTGAGTCTAGGTCAGTAAGCACCATATAAGCATTGTTAGGTTTGCAAACATGATTCACAAAATAAGCCCAGAGATTTGAAATAAAAACCCTTGTAAATATTTATAAATACAAGTACTATCCTGGTAAAAAAAATGCAAAAACATTCTACCATGCTGTTGTCTTCCTGAGTCCTCTACAACAGAAGAATTGCTCTAGTATTTTCTGTAGTCAAAAAAACCCAACAAGTAAAAACTAAAAACTGGCATTTTCCAAGGGTGCTTGAGTCTATTCAAGAGTGCCTTGAATCTAAAAAGGTTGAGAGCCACTGGTCTAGATAGATTAATTTTCCTTATCATATTTGGGCTAATATATACCATATTTACTTAAATAGAGTATAATCCTGATTATAAGATGACCCCTGCAAAACTTAGATTCTATATACAGAAATATACAAATCTGTTATAATTTTCCAGTTATAGAAACTAATTATTGGAGGTTTGCCTTGAATTTGTCTTTTTCTCACTGTTACAACAGAGAAAATAAATCGGGTACCCCTTTGCTCTCTGCTTCCCCCAACTTTTTCCCTTACCAGCTCCTTCCCCCTTTCCTTACTGTCAGAACCTGCTTACCCTGAGCACATGAAGCTTAGAAAATTAGAAAATAATAACTGTGAAATGACAGGGATGTAGCAACTTGCATATAGTACCCGTCCACTTAGTTCATCCACAATTCATGCCTGCTACCTTTTTTTTTAAACTACTGCAGGTTTTACTACAGGTACTGTATAAGCACACTTTTGGGCGGCACTTTGAGCCTTACTGGGTGTGTTTACACATGCAATTAATGGAAGACAATAAACCCCAGAACTTACTGTTCCTGGGTGCACCATTTGAACATGTGCTCAGAAGTGCATCAGAGCAGCCCTGACTGACACAGAGCCCTCGGGGTCAGCCTGTTAGCCTGCAGCTGCTTCCCCCAAATCAATGTGTTGTGGAGGGGTTGGCAGGCAGGCAGCCCCCAGACAGAAATGCCCTTTTGCTCTGGGGAGTCGGGGCATCATCTACACATGTACTGTTGTGGAGATTTTTACTCCACATAGTTTTTTTATTCCACAATAGTATTATCCTGCTGTGGTGTAAATTAGTTTATTCCAGTCTAAAAGGGTGCACATGTAGATGCCAAAACATTTACTGTGCAGCTAATTAGTCTGCTGTGCTGTAAATGTCTCGTATAGATGCACCCACTTATATGTAGTAGAAACTATGCATGATACTAGTCCAAAGCCAAAGGCTTGTGATTCATCACATAGTTCATTGGGCTGGGCTCCAGCACAGTGAACATCATTTCAAACCAGGGTAATCCCACAGCTCAACACTGCTCAGTATATGTGTGCGCTCCAGACATCCCCACCCTCAAAGGATCCATGTACTAATTAGCCACATTCATGATTGGAACTGGGTGTTCTTGTCACAAGTTTTGGGACAAAAATTTATATGCACATGAGATGCAGGGCAACCTGGTCCTGCTTCATCTGATAGAGGGTGGGGCCACACTAAACATATGCACCAGGCTGAGAAGTGGGCCAACAAAGAGATTTTGACTTAACTTTTTGGTGCCCCATTTGGTGAAGTTTGCCAGGCATGTAAGGCTGGTGGAGAAACAGGAATAATTAGAAATGGGAAAGAAAGGTGCAGCTCAGCTGTGGGAGTGAAGAGGAAGTTGAAATATAGTCGATGTGGTGGTTCATCATGACTTGAAATAGAATCAGTGATGAAGGGAATTGTGCATAAGGGGTATTACCATATATCAGATGGGATGTGCTAACATACCTTTGTGGTAAGTTCCTATCAGTATGTTTGCCCAATATGCATCATGTGTTTTATAATCATGCTCAGTGGTGGCTACTGAATTAATCGAGTTCATAGCTAGTTTCCATTGTTGAGCACATGCTGCATTTGGCAGCAGTTTAATAATAAACAATGTATTTAATGAAGTTTCCTTGTATATGATTCTAAAGTGGGGCACTTTTTGTCCATGCCAATTGGCAGGCTGGGGGAGGGATGACATCTTCTTATATTCAAGTAAATATGGTGTCTACAGTCATTTCCAAAGTAACAAATTCCATGGCCTCAAGATATTATTATAGCGGATTATGTCCATATTTGCTTCTAACCCCTTTGTCAAAAACCTGCCTAAGACTACAATCTTGCACTACTTTGAGAAATATTCTCACTAAAATCTCTTCATAATACGGTTTCACACTGTGCTTTAGTTATTGCCTTTTAGTTTTTGGACAGTTTTATTTATTGCACAGTATATAATCCTAATTCTCCTACAGTTCACTCATTCCTCAGCTATTACTCCCTTTAAGGTCTGAACTAGCCATATGTCATTTATACGCATCATGTATAAATGCTTATTGGTAATTGTTTTTTTAAGTACTTTTGTTGAAGCTTACCTACAATTTCATAGCCTCTGAAGCTTTCTGGCAGCACAAGCAAGATATAATGCAGTCAGCCACAGGCAGATGGGGTGGGACATGGTCTGCAATCCCTAAAGTACACAGACATAGCAGACCAGCTCATTTAGACTGAAGAAAACTTCTCATACAACTGCTGCAGTTCCTCCAGATTGGTGTTTTTAAAGTTAGATGTGTATCATTTATATTGCATTACCCATTTTTTATATTCTAAGGATTCCAAAGGAGAGCAAGCCACCTTGTGTTAGGCAATGTGCATACCTGCCATAAAAGATGGTCCCTCCCTGCAAATCAACAAGACAAAGGCAACATTTATACGACACTGGTGGCAGCACCCTCAAGCATGCAGCACTGTTGCAGTCAGTCTCTCTTCTAAACTGGAATCTATGTATCTGCATCCCTGAAGCACTTCTGTGGGGTTCATTAACACTGCTCAGTGCACTGGCAATTAGCCAAGCCCCAACCAGCTATACAGCTACTTACCTTCTGGTTTAGGAAGCAGCTGACCTGCCACAGACCAACATGCCTAAAGGTACCACTGCCTGGCACAATGAGTTCACTGTACAGATAGACAGAGACCAAGAAGAGAAACAAAGGCATCAAGGTGTAAAGTAACTTTCCCTATATCACACAGCAGGATCCATAGCTGAGAATAAACGGCAGCTCCTAGTCCAATGCCTATCCACTATGCCACACTGCATGCAATTCATAGAACATAGGAAAGGAGTACCAACAATCTTGCAGGAAGGGAACGAAACCTTTGACTGCAAGCAGTGGTCTTGTCCTGCATCTGCTCCAACATTCAGATGCACATACGGACGCTTCTATATAAAAATCATGAAGCCAAGTATTTGGCTTTCCTCATGCAACAGATTGGAATGCTAGCCTTTCACTGGCAGCCTGCTGTGCAACCAATGGCATGTGAGCTCATTGTTCTGCATGTTAGTGTTCAGATTGCTACACTAAGCACTGATGTGTTTTTACCTTTCCTCTGCCACCCTAGCAGCCATGTATGACTTTTTATTCTCCATTCACAGCAACTGAGAAAAAAATCAAAATCCATCTGTTTCCACCAAGAAAAAAGAAATTGAAATGAGGGAATACACATAAAATTCAGTGCAATAAACACCACTTGTATGCCATCTTTGCCTTGGCTAAAAAAATCCATGATATGGGGAGTTGCATAATGTAAGACTATTTTCCAGAGGGAAAGAAATGAGTTAATATCAGTTTTACCATTAGGTAATCTACTGGTCAATTTTTAAAACTGAAGGCACTTTTGATATTCACATACCTTGAGGTTTCATTTGGTGATGGTGGCAGTTCCAAGGCAAAAATGTTTTACAATAAACTAAGAAGCAAATACAAAATTTATCTGATACATATTACAACTCACTTTCAACAGCACTGCCTGTCACTGAAATATGACCTTGTTCATTTGTTTGCAAAGTCAGCAATACTACTCACACAAGATTTAATATAAAGGAAAGGAAAAATGGACAGTTTGAAGACCCATGGGAACAAGACAGAAATGATAACTTGGACTGTTCCATGCCTGCAGACAGGCACATAACCAGAGAAGAGAAGTAGCATGCAGGTACCCAAACAGCTATATTTGTGTTCTAGCACACTACAATAAGCCATCTGGTAACTGAATATATACTCAAAAGATTAATTACTCCATTGCCTAAAACATTTCAAATTTAATAGCTAAGTTGTTTTAGTGAAACAAAATGAGTTTGTTGATTCACCAAATAGCAGAACTATACAGTTACATCCTTTGAATCACAGCTAGACTCTACTGCCAGTGGAAAAGCTGTCATGTCCTAAGCACTTCCCATACCCTCTGCTTCTACATGGAGAGGTTAACCAGTCAGAGCACTGCTATCCCACACAGCCCATATCTACCTTAGATGGACTCTACAAATCCTACACGGGCTTTAAAAGTCAGGAATCATTCAGCCAGAACACTAATATCATATCAGCTGAAACAACAGGATCCATTTGCCCTTTATTCCTCAGGAAGAAAACCACAGATCAGTAGCATTTAACCCCAGTAAAGCGGCCAACTCTCATATTCTGTAATGAGCTTCATAATATTTGGTTGTATTTCTTTTGGCTTTGTTTTTAAGCCTTGAGACTGCTGTTTGGGTTTTATTTATAATATCTGAAGCAGTTCCATAAAGAAAGGTACTCTGAAATAGCTGATGAATACTATTACACTGCTTTATGATAACACAGTAGTTATATGTATTCCTAACACTTTTATAGTTTTATAGTTATAGCAATTAAAGAGAAAAACAACTGTGAAAAGAGTTTCAACATGAAAATCTATTTTATTTACTGGAGTAGATCTTACAGTGCTTTAAACTATCTAAAAATTATTGCTATCTAATTAAATTGTCTGAAGTACCATATCTACTGGAGAAAGTCTTCCTTAACATATTGAAAGCCACTTCCTAATAGTGAAGCTTAATAAGTCTAATTTCAAAACTAAACTAAAATAGTTTAGTTTAGTTAGTCCAGTTCAGTTTCTAGGATACTGAATTTAAAATGGAATAGTTAAAACAGTAAATATTCTTACAACACACCATTAGGTACATACAAATCTATCCTTAATTTTTAATGATATGATTTCTTGGGGTATTTTTTTTTAATCAAAAAGTCTGTTTCGAGTCAGGGAAGGGCAGGAGGGAAAATGAGGGGGTGATTCATAAATCTAAACCAAACTTCAGCAATTAGCAGTTAGCTTCCCATATTGCTAATTCCCTATTTGTATTCTGTAGAGCACACTAGTTGCTTGTTATTTTAACTTTGCAAAAAGGATATTTTTGAATACTAATAATCAGAAACATCAAGAATTAGAGACAACTGCAATACTACCACAGAGACAACTGCAAACATAAGGAACAGATGTGACATTTGGGCAATATGAAAGGAAACTGGTTGGAGATGGAAAAAGCCTAAAACATGTTTCACATCCTAACTTATTCTACACATTAATTACTGGACAAAGAGTATTAAAATGGTCTATTTTTATAACTATATTTCTCCTGTGTATCAAGGAGCACATAAAATAGGTACTCTTTTATCGAAGAAATGTATAAATCATAATAAATGATCATTAAAAGTACTTCAGTGCAGGGACTCTTGATATATTCAAATACCAATGTTCTACATGAATTTGTCAAGTTGCACAATAGCATAACTGAGCAAGAAATTAATATAATTACCTGGGGGAACAGAGATGAGTTTTGCATATTGTAGTTTAAGGGAAAGAAGAACAATGTAGGGAAAAAGAAGCTTCTTACCAGTAACTGAAGTTGTTTGAGAAGCATTGTTTGTCCACGTGAACGTCCTTATAGTGGGGTACACACGTGTCCCAAGCATTCAGAAACTTTTTTGCCCCAGTACTACTGATTGAGCATCTAGTTATCTAGCCTCTTCTTGTATCTCATGTCAAATAGATGAAAAAGTGATATTCACTTCCTGCTGCTCTCAGTCACAGAGTCCTTTAGTAAGCATGAGTCCTAAGAAGACACAAGGAGGGAGAGATGCAGATGTATGTTGAAACAACAAATCTCAGAGATGTAAGTAACTTCTATTTTCCTTTTGAGTAATAGTGCATATACACACTGAGGACACTGTGAGTGACTTCAAAGCCCAAACCATATATCAAGAGGTAAACTCATGGTGCTAGGAGACCAGAAACTTAGGGGACTGCCTCATTAAACTCAGCATCCACCCAAAAGTCTTCTGTGATTTCACTGTGCTTTGTAAAGATGTGTACAGAGTTCCAGATGGCCCGATGTAGAAATCAGAGGAGAAGCATTGCACTAGAATCCTGTGGAAGTTGCCTGGGCTCTAGTAGAAGGCGCATTAAAGCAATTTAGGGACACATCTACACATGGACGTGCTAATGCGCATTAAGGCACATTAAATTTAGGCATGAATGGCTAAGTCACATTAGCATGCATGCAGATGCAGTAATGTGCAAGTAACAGGCGGCCTTCTCGGGGCCACCTTCCCAGTGGCCTGCCCATCTATTTCTTGGCTAACCGCCTGTCTTCTTGCCCACCACACCTTGTTGGTAATTAATTAATTGATGTAAATTAAGTGAGAGGCTACCCGTTTTTTGTCTGGATGCCGGGGGGCACTATCTGCAGCTCTGTTCCTCCCTTACACCACAGCTCAAGCCTCACAGAGGCATCCAGATGGTATCCATATCACTGATCCCACACTAGGCACCAGAATCCTACCAGCTGGACCCTGCTGGGATTCCTCTCCTCAGGCAGCTTATTCCACCTTTATCCTGGGCAGCATAGCTCCCTGAGCTGCCTCCCCCTTATGGGTGGGGTCCCCCCAGGACCTTTGGCTCTCTAGCCCTGGCCCACCTCCAGGGCAGTTGGAACCCCAGGCCCTCAGATCTTGGGTGTTCCTCGCAGTGGGCCCCTGGCCCTTTGACCCTTCCAGTCCTGGCCCCAGGATTGACCAGTCAGGGGATGTCCAAACAGGGAGTCTATGACCCCACTCTCTCTGGGGATCCACCTACCAGACCCTACAAAGGGGGTAACCCACCCAGTCATGGGGGTTACGGGTTAAGGTGTCCCGACCAGCCTTTCACTGGGGTGGTAACTGGCCTGGCATTTCCTGGGGGCTCCCGTGCCACTGGGAGCCCCACCAGGCCACCCACTCCTGGCACAGTGCAGTTTTCAGTCATGCCCAGGACCAGGAGCCTCCTGACCATCCCCTACAGCTGCTCCCTTACCTCCAGATGCTAGCAGCAGCCCTGCAGCCAGGCAATGTTATTGCCTGGCTCCCCAGCAGCAAAATGCCCTGTTTATTTGAGCAGCCCTGAATCTAAAACGGCTGCCCTAATCAGGCACCTGCGTGTGCTACCTTCTGGCCCCTTAAAGTGGCAGGCACAAACAGTGCCTTGACACAGTGCATTAACACAATGTCTAGCGATTGACACACACCACATTAATATGCATTAGCACACCTACACGTGTGCTAATGCGTCTTAACTAGTCGCGCCTAAATTTGATACCTGCATAAGCTTTATGCAGGTATCAAATTTAGGCTCACATAGCCTTAAATTGCCCTTTTTAAGGTGCATTAAGGGTGCACACCTGTAGACATGTACCCTTAATGCTTCTTTAAAATGGCAATTTTAGGCTAAGCCTGATTAAAAGAGGCAGGTGTAAATGTGCCCTGTATGTAAAAGAACAAGGCTCTTTTCAAGTTGAGTGAGTGTAAGATTATCTCAGTTCAGGAGCAGTAAGGTCTGAAATACCTTTGACATTTTGAAATGCTGGCCAAGGTGGAATTTAGTAACCATCTTAGGTAAAAACATATGATGGCTTCTTACAGACACCCTCACTAAATAAAAGACCATAGAAGGGAGAATCTACCTAAACGAATGGGATCTTACCCCTCTCCTTGTCAAGATAATCATTACCAGGAAGGTTGATTTCATGGCAAAGTAAATTAAGAACAAAGGCCTCATTAGACACAAAGACCAAATGTAGGACCTATCAACTACAACAGATGTTTCATTTGTCCCAAGATAAACCATTTTATCTTGGAACAAATTGAAATTATTCAGATATCCATGTCTATCATCCTAGTATAAATCCTAAAAAGGTCCATGGAATACGAAGTACTAACTGTTTATCTCGAAAATCATGAAGTGCATCTGAACAGTTATCCTGGGACTGGATTTTTGAATCAACAGCAGAAAAGTGGCCTTGTATTCAGCCACTCCCTAAACCCTGATTCGAAGGACGATGTGTGTACATGCCAGTACTGGGATATTTGTGTTTCAGGATAAACACAGGCACAACTTGTCCAGGGACAAATGCAACACCTGTGAACACAGGATCCCTCACCAGAGAGCTCTGAAGAGTCTCAAGATTACCGAGTGACAGAGTGCTGGTCGTCTGTAAGCCAAGAATAGTGAGGCAAGATAACAGCCAGATGTATTCTGACTGAGGGGGCAGAAAGAGGTGCGTGTTTGATCTCCAGGAGATACTTGCATATTGTTGGAATAGAAGACTTGTAGGGGGTCAAGGCTTCTTGCCTGACATCAGTAGAAAACCTGGTCTGCTTGGCCACTTAATCTTGTCCAGTGCAAACAAGCTTGTCTTTGTTGCAAACAAGGATGTTGCTTCCTGGGGCAGAATATCCAACCACCCAACCTCCAAGCTGTCAGATGAAGAAAGTGTGGTTCTAGGTAAAGCATTCTCCCTCTGTCCTGAGTAAAAAGATCTGTAGAACCCGAATGACAACAGAATCAATTCCTTGTAAAGCCACTGGGGCCTCATGAACCAAACTATCTTGGGGACACAGGACCTGGGCTGACCCAAGCAGCCTTACCTGGGGCTCTGGGGGCCAATCAGGGCTGCAGCAGTGGAGATCCAGGCTCATTTTGGGCAGTGTATGCTGCACTGCCCCACTTTTTTCTGCTGTGGTTTTGTGTTGGTTGGTTGGTTGGATCTCCTGGTGTGAAAAAAACCACCACGCTGAAAATCACCACATGGCAAATGTGTGCACATGCAGCACCCAAGGTTTGTGGCACCACAAACAGGTTTGAGGCACTGAAAACTGCACGTGTGCACTAATGGGGACATGACCACCAGGGCTATGAGGTTCCAAGTCTTGTTTCACCTTTTGTACTTGTTTTACCCTAGATATTCACCTATGGAATCAGAGGAATGGGCAGGAAAGCATTTGGGAGGTAGGTCCCACAAATTAAATAAGAAAAGAATCACACAGCAAGCTTAAGCAGAGGTCTCTCCAGGAGGAGAAGCACTTGTACTTCTTGTTAACAGTCACTGAAAACAAATTTATTTCATGTAACTTTGGTCTTCATAGACAGACTGGAAAACTGTATCATAGACAGAAACTTATCATAGAGAGAAATGACTCTGCTGAGACTGTGTCCAAAGCACTAAGACAGACCTGTAGTGCAGACAGGTGTATCTGACATAAAATGCACCAGTAATGTAGGCATTAGAGGAGCAGAGCTCACTCCATCTGGTCTGTTGCCGCTGAGTATCATAATAGCATTACCTGTCATATGCGCACCTGATATTTTTAGCAAAGTTTTGGTCCCATCTTGAATTTCAGCACATTGAGAAGTCTCATCTCTTCCAGTGATTAAAGACTACACGCCTACAGGTTGTCAACATGGGCTGCCCAACATAGCAGAAAGGACTTTGTCACTGATGGACATCATGGGAGAAATTGCATTTTTTTTGCACAGGTTGAGCTTATCCGTGCAACAGATCAGATAAATGGGACCATGCAGGGGAAAATTCATAGTCAAGAGGACAAGAAATCCAAGACTATTAAAAATATCTTCTAATTTGTGCCTCAAGATAGCAGTGTTATTTGGCACAGTAGACATTAAATGGGGAGGCCAAGAGGCACACACCCCAACCAGAGAATAATGATAAAAACAAGGTCCATTTCATTTCCCTTTTTAAAAAAAATTAAAAAGGAGAACGAGTGAGAGAACAGTAGAAACAGCAATAATAACAACATAATAGATTAAAAGCATTAAAGGAAGGTATCAAACACATTCATAGGTTATAAGCAAAAGCTAGTAAGAGTACCAAGAGAGAAGTTAGATGAAAAGAACTGAGGATCAGGAAGAATTCACTATTCTTTATCCCCTCAGCACAGGAACTGTCAGGGATGCTGATCAGGCTGACCAGCCTGGACCCAGTGCTGTCAGGGACTCTGAGCAGGCAGGCCAGCCTGAGCCAAATACCTGCAGCAAGACCCAGCTAATGAACTCTGCCCCAGTTTAGAAGCAGCAAGCATCCCAACTGGCTCTTGGGAGCACCATCTAATGCTAGCTGGGGCCCCAGGTCTGCAGGCCAGTCAAAAATTCTGCTGTGACAAGCCTTCTGGTTCCTGACCCTGGTTTTCAACTGTTTTATAGACTTTGGCTCTGGCTTTCCCTGCAGTTGTGTTTCCTGGTTCCTGCCCCTGCTTTGGCTCTGTTCTTAGACTTTGCCCTCTAGATTGACACTGAGCATCTGACCCCCAGAGCCTAACCCTGGACTGTGTTGTGGACTCTGCTTCTGGATCTCCCTCTGGCTTTGGTATCAGGCTCCTGCCCCTTGACCCAGCTCCAGGCCCTGCTTTCCCTTAGTGGTCTAACCATTAGACAAGACTGCCTATTGCCCCAATCCCTTACAGGATATGGGGAGGAGTAAGGCTACGGTAGTTACGAGTGCTGCTAAGGCAAAATACACTGGTCTGCTTGAGACCTGTCACATTCTTTTGGTTCATGAGTCAGCAACAGCTGCTGAATGAGAAAGAAGCAAACTCTATTCACACTGATGGAGACACTGCCTCTATCTGGAACCTTGGGCTTCCCTGTTCCCAACTCCCAAATTCACAGTCCATAAGAAGGCATCATTTCTAAAGTAGGGCCCTGGCAGACATTCATTTAAAAGCATAATGGAATCTGATCTGTGCCTCCTGCCATGCCACACGTGCATGGCAGAAGACACAGTTGAGGGAAGAGGGCTATCACCTGAAATGTATAAAACTTTTCACATATCCATCATCTTGCCCACCTCTCCCCTCCCCTCCCCCCCAGTAAAAGTTGGCACCTATGAGCTGATCCCCAACCCAACAATTGTGCCATATTGCCAGTGCAGGAGGAGCCCAGGGTCACCATCCTGGGCTCCCCCTGCAAAAACAAGTAGCAAGCCAAGTGCCCCCAATGCTCCTGTGGCTGGGAGCACTGGCCAGCTGATCGTCATTGGCCATACATTCAATGTAAGGCATGATATGAACAAGCCACAAAATATGTACAATAACTTTCTGGCTTATTCTCTGTTTTATTGACCCATCAACTGAATGAATATGTGGCCAAGTTACTACTTAAGATGTGTAAGTTAATCGCATCTTAAGTGTAATGTCTGCCAGTGCCCTTAGAGTCTTTCACCTACATATCACTACAAGGCATATGCACAATCCACTTTGAGCATGTGAATAAAGGACAGTTCATTTTTACAATGAAAATCTTGGCTCATTCAGCAGCAACTGCAAACCAGTTGTCTAGAGCTGTTAAGTGTGCATTCATAACATCCATCTTCAGGGGTTTTTTTAAAAATCAAGCTTTTGCAACTCAAGCATTCCAAAAGTTTAACAAATGACCAAATTAAGGTTATCTGTGCAAATGGCCAAAAGCACTTTCTTGAAACCAAGGTGATCCCTTTGCAAAAAAAAAAAAAAATCAAGCCTCTCTGCCAAAGCACAGAAGCACTAGAACAGCAGTTTACAATCCTTTTCTATGATAACCATATTGCCAGCTTGCAACTTCACTTCTAAGATGAACCAAACAACTGTAATTGAATTTCTGAAAGACATGTGACTTCACTGAGGCACAAAGTAGAGGCACAAATTTGTGCTGCTACTGTTTGCGGGCATGCCTCTACATGCATGCAACCAGCCAGTGGGATCTTATCCATCATCCCAATTACTGTGCTTCCTTCCATGCATTTATGACAGGAGAAGCTATTGTGGGAGCTAGGAGCAGATCCCAGTCGTGCCTTTTGGCAGTGCGGGGATGGCCCAGGATCATGATCCCAGGTGCCCCTTGCACTGACAAGTAACAAGCTGGGGGCCTGGTGCACCCATGGCTCAGAGTGCCAGTCAGATGATTGACTCTCCCAGCCCCAGGAACATACCAGAGCCTTGAAGGGCTCCAATGTGCTTTCAAGGCTGGGAGTGCAGCATGTGCTCCTGAGGCTGGGACTATCTATCAGCTGACTGGTACTCCCAGCCACAGCACCACACGGGGGCCCTTCAAGGTTCCAGTCACTCCTGAAGCTGGGAGCACCAATCAGCTGATCAGCCCTGGCCACATGTTCAGTTTAAGGTATAGTATGAACCAGTCACAAAGTTATTACAGAAAATTTGTGTAAAAACTTTATGGCTTATTCCCTGTTTTATCATAATATTCACTGTATAAACATGCAATTGGTACTGCTTAAGATATGATTGACTGCTTAATCACATCTTAAGTGTAATGTCTGCCAGGGTCCTTGGTGTATTAAGTGTTAGACTGAAGAATAGCACCCAGTTGTCAACCACTGGAACAAAATTCCATTATGAGCAAAGAGAATGAGCTCTTCAGCTGCACACCAGCTTTAAGACAAGCCTTCAAGTCACAACATGTAGAAATGAAACATTAATATTGTGCCATGTGTTCCTACTGCCTGGTTTAAGACTTACTGTTCAAGATATGCAGAAAGCAGGCTTGCAGACAAACAGCAATCAAACCGTATTTGCTTAACACTGCCTTTGACCTATGTTTCTAATATTTTCAAATAACACAATTTTCCCTACATGCCCAGGAAGGTCAGCATAGATAAAGCAAAGGGATCAGAACAGAGTCCTCAAGGAGTTAAATACCACAATTTGCTTTACAGTTCATTTAATTGCATCTGAGACATTGCTTGCTGTTCTAGTCACGTTTGTATATTTTGTACTTTACCCTCCACTTCAGTATCCAAGTGCTGGGACTTTCAGGGTTTTATGCTGACCTTGATCTACATCAGAATTCCCAATGCCAAGCTTGCAAAGTCAAGCAATCTGCCCACTAACAAAATATTTTTTTGGCCCTGCAGTATAGTTTAAAGAAAAAATCTTATACATAAATGTCAACTCAAAGCGCCTTAAATGGTAACCCCATAACTAAGTGACTACTTGTCACTATCACTACATACACTGTAAGCAACTCCTTCTTGTATGCAATACCATAGTTCTGTCACATTACAGCAAGGTAATTTTGAAGTTATCTCGGGTTATTCACCTCTACATAATCCTACTACAAAGCATATCCCTTCATGCATTAATTCTCCAGCGATAACAAATTGTTTAATGAAACCAAGCAATTGGAGAACCAACAGTTGTCTTAGCAGTTGTAATTACTGGTAGAAAATGCAGTGACCACAGAAAATGTTATTACAATGAGCTACCACAAGGGCATACGATTTGGAAGTAGAGATTAATCTTAACATGATATAGATTTATGAATGTAGAGGCATTATTAATACAAGATCCTATAATTCAATCAATTTTCTTCACATATCTAAAAAAAAAATCCTCCCCAGAAATCATCCTGTGGAAAAGTCTGTGTTCTGACCGTTACCAATTAATAACTGGAGCAGCACATTGATTAGATTTCCAAGCCCTTACTGAATTGTATAACAGTTGTATGTTTAGTCTATTTATTTAAACAACCATTACATTATAAGCTGCTTAATAGCTTTTAATAGATTTATAATTCATGAATTTGTCTGCTCCCTTTTTGAACCTGGCTACCCTATCTTCCTTTGCAACCTCCTGTGGTAATGAGTTCCACAAGTTACCTGTGCGCTGTGTAAAAAAGTACTTTCTGGGCATGTCTACAAGAGACGCTTACTGCGCAGTTAACTAATTAGCTCTGCAGTAATTGTCTCACCATCTACATGTGTGCCCCTATTAGGCTGGAGTAAACTAATTTACTCCACAGCAGCCATGTGTAGACATTGCCCCAGCTGACTGGGGCATGAAGGTGCTTCAGTGCAGGGACAGCCTGCTGGCTAGCCCTGCACTGAAGCACCCTTGTGCCTGAGCCAGCCCCTCTACAGCACTTTGAGCCAGGGGGAGCAGCCACAGGCTAGCAGGCTGACCCTCAGGACCCCCTGCCAGCTGGGGCTGCTCCAACCTGGCTCCAACGTTCTGCAGTTTGGGGCATGTGTGCAAACAGCGCATCTGGAGCAACAAACTCTGAGGCGATAAGCACTGGAGCTACTGCTTCACTTTAACATGTATATGTAGACCCACCCTCTCTTGTTACTTTTTAACTTGTCTCCCATTAACTTCAGCAAGTGTCCCCTAATAATAGTATCCTGGGATCTGGTGAACAACAGTTCCCTGTTCACTATGTCCATGCCCTTCGTGATTTTATACACCTCTATCATATCCCCGCTCAGCTTTATCTTTTCCAAACTGAAGAGTCCTCTGATTATTTCCATTGCCCTTCTCTGTACTTCTAATTCCACTACCTGGGGGGGGCGGGGATTAGAACTGTATACAGTATTCAAGATATGAGAGCACCATAGATTTGTATAACGGCATGATGATGTTCTTTCTTTTCACAATTCCCTTCTTAATTATGCCCAGTATTGTATCAGCTTTTTCTGGTCACTTCCTCACACTCATATGTGAGGAAGCTATTATACCACACCTGATTATAAAAAGTGACATAGTAGGAAAGGGAAAGAAAGCGAGCGAGAGAGAGAGAAGCTTATAATGACTTTACTCCAGTAAATGAAGATGCCCAAGATAGACACAGGGCTCCAACCGTGGTAGGACAAAATGTAGCCACTGAGATTTTGTCCAGCTTTTGCTCATGGCCAGCATCGGCCCTTCTGCGTCTGCAGCCAGCAAGAAGAAACAATGCAACTTCCCTGACTAGACCTGTAGCCAGTCCTCAAGTCTCCAGACTGTGGAATAGCTCTCCCATCTTTAGGAAATAGGGGCATTAGAGAGTCTTGGTTTAAAGCTGGGTTGTCCAAGAACCAGCCTCCGGAGCCCTATCATCTGGCCCACTGTGCTGTTTGTGGACGGACTGGCCCCACACATTATATTCAGTCTGCAATGGACCCAGCCCCAGGAGCTGACTGCAGTGCATGAAACTCATCTGCCATGCACTGGGCTGGATCCAGCACACAGGGTCAATCCCAATTCACAGTGGATTCTGAATGTGGCACCAGTGCCAGACTGGCCCTACATGCAGGATCCAGGAATACAGTGCACACCAGAGCCA
Organism: Caiman crocodilus; assembly: GCA_030014935.1. NCBI lineage: Eukaryota > Metazoa > Chordata > Crocodylia > Alligatoridae > Caiman > Caiman crocodilus. The sequence goes on from JAGPOW010003648.1 coordinate 84,285,549, forward strand.
GTATGCAGGGCCACATTCAGCATCCACCCTGGATCAGCCCTACAGGGTACATGCAACACTTGGGGACAGGGACAGGGATGGAGCCAGGGATAGAGCTGGCACAAGTGCTGTACACAGTGCCCAGAACTAGTCCAGACCTGCTGTGCATGCTGCATCTATGCAAGATGAGCCCTGTGCACTGCCTCTGGCCATGGGGCCAGATGAGTTTGATACCCCTGATTTAAAATAAAGCCAAGTCCTACCTTTTTGTGGCTCAGTCATTCCAGTAGTTGGGTGTGCTCAAGGACCAGATGCATTTCTGTTCAGATAGGGGAGGGGGAAACCTTGCAGCTCTAAAAAGCAGAGTGGGCACATCTGCCAAACAAGACACAAAGGAGGAAAGTTCTGAACTCACAGCTTCCCCCTAGAAGACCCAACTCCTCAAGCCCATAGTCAGTACGATCTCCCCATGGGGTGCCTTAATTAGAGTTGCTGAAAAGAGCCAGGAGAGAATTATCTCATCCCTTGGTGGGCTCACAGTATGCCAGAAAAATTCCCTGGGTTCAGGGCCAGAGCCAGACCTGGAGTTACAAGGTTGTGATTTTGCTCTCTTCTCTTTAGGCAACAGAGATACGAGAGACTCTCAGACTGAAGTGCAGCCTAGGCTGGGAAGGCTTGACCTCTGTATCAACCCCTTCCCACCAAGTCGCCATAACAGAATAGTCTGCATCCCAGAGGATATAACATGGATAACAGGAGGCACTTCCCTACACTCTGGAATAGTACAAAGAGGAGATGGCATCACAATGTAACACTGAACTCTGCTAAAAAGGAATTCTCTATATTCTACTATGACCCAAAAATAATGTGAATAGGGATATTTCAACTGGTTTTATATTCTTCTTCACAGTTCCTGTAACCCTAATTTCTAACCTGCTAGGTATTTCAAAACAATACCAGTTCCAATTCAAATCATGAGACAAAATATTTGAAAATCCTCCTATTCTTATTAAAAGAGTGTTCACTTTACAATTTTAAGGAAAACTCACAGATGTCTCCCAGGAAGCCTAACCTAGGAAATTGTCTCTATTTTGAGAGACCAAAAAAACTCTGAGGGCAAAATAGTTTTGAGTCATAGTTCCTCTTTTCTCACAAAGATAATGAAAGCTGGCAGGCAGGGATGGAGATCCAAGTTAGCTTTTATGTTTACTAGAGTGAATTAACTGAACTAAGGTATTTCTAGGTCACCTGGAAGATTCTTATCTGAGGCAATTCTGAAAATGTTACCAATGTGACTTAGGAGCCTAAGTTCCAGTTATTCATAAGTGACTTGGGCATTTAGAGAAACTAGGGGCCAGATCCAAAAAGGAGTTAGGTGGCAAAACTAAGAGTTAGGTGGAATTTAGACAGGTATCCTTCCTCCCACTAAAGTAAGCTCATCATTTCTTCTTAAATAACACCACAGAGTCAACAGAAGTGATGGAAATTGCTCCTGATCCAGCCGTGATTCTTGCTTAGTGATCACAGCCCTCTCCTGGGTAATACGAGATGGGGTTTGAACCATCTCAGGTTGACCAGGATTAGCAGCCAGGTTTCGCACTACATAGGCAAGGCTACTTCACAAAAGGTTGGTGACTGTGAGCCCTACAGAGCTACAGCTGTAACTGAAGCCTCACTGGCCCAGCCCTAATCCTGCATCCTACTAGGATAAACTCAGCCATTAGTCCAAACCTAACCTTAGCTGGCTAGATGAGCCCTACTGAGGCAAAGTCTAATCTTAGCTCAGGAAGTCCTACCTGGGTAGCCCCTATGAAGTCCACTCTAACCTTAGCCTGTAGCAAGTCAAACCCTACCATATCTGGCTCACATTCTAACCTGGCTGGTTCCACCAGGCACAATGCAAATAGTAACACCTGCAGCCCTAAGGACGTCACCCCTACACTGAGACCAATGAATTGTACTTGCCCTAAACCTAGGCGAGTGAGTCCTACTGGAATAAACCCTAACCCTATACCCTATACACAGGAACCCAACCATGTCCAACCCTACCCCTAGGCCTGGTCCAACCTAATCCTACCCAGCTCTTAGAAACTCTACAGTGATCAGCCCTAACCCTAACCTGATTTTCCCTATCAAGCCCAAAATAACACTAGTCCAGCAAGATTAATCATTCCCAGCTTAACTCTAGGTCCAAAAGCTATAAACAGATCAGCCTTCACCCAAGCTCAGGTGTCTCTATCACACACAGCTCTAACAGAGGAAAAAAGTTAGGGAGGGGTAGGGAGAAAGCTATTGAGCCCAGCAGACCCTAATGAGCTCTTCCTTAACCCTAAACACAAGAACTTTTATGGATCCCAAAAATAACCCCTAACCTGGAGAGTCTTCCTGGAGTCAGCCCTAGCAGAAGGCCCAGAAGCTCTACTGAGCCCAACCCTAACCTTGCCTGTTAACCCTACTAGGCCTAACCCTAACCAAAATGCTGAGAGCTCATCACTAAACTTAGCCCCAGAACCCTAGCAGACCTGCCCTTAAGCCCTGCATAGTGAGCACTGATTGTTGTTCCTAAGCTGGTTCCCAAGATGATGGTCCCTACTGGGCTCAACATAATCATAGGCCAACAGGCCCTACCAGCCCTATCATAAACCTAGTCCAAAAATCCTTACTGAGATGGCAGTTCCTGTAACTTTAACCCAATTTGGGAGATGCTCCAATCCTAGCTATAGCATCAGGACTCCTAACAGACCCAACTCTAACGTGGGTCTAACTAACTCTAATGAGGCCTTTACCAACCACATCTCTACTTCTAGCCCAAAGACTCCATTAGCCTTAAACAAAAGCCTAGTATAAGCCCCAACTTAATGCTATACTAATCAGCTCAACTAATTCAAAATTTAAACCTAGCGAGTGGCTTAAGTGGATATCCTATAGGTATCCTAACCGTGGACAGTGGGACCTAACTCTATCAACCCTAACCTTAGAACAGCAGACCTATCACTACAAACCTAGACCTAGCTTGGGAACCCTGACAACCTCAACATTAACCCGACCCTGGGGACTCCCAATAGCCCCAACTCAAACCTAACCAGGGGCTCTATATTTGTTTATTTATTAGATTTATGTGGCAACCTTCCCAAACAGGGCTCAGGGCATCATAGAATTAAAGACAAAAGAAGCTCTCAGAGTTAGGGCAAGGGGATGGGTGAGAAACAGATCAGGCCACACTAGCATAAATTTCTGACTGGTAGGACTGTGCAGGTTAGATTTACATTTGGCACTAGGTTTATGGTAGGGATTGGAGTTCAGTTTGCAGTTGCTCAGGCTTTCAGAAGTAGGGTTAAGAGTAGAGCTAGTATGACTTAGGCTTAGGGATGTGAAAAGTAGGGCTGTCCCAGTATGATTTTAGGACTGGGAATAGGATTAAGGCTGCTTGTACTTGATAGACTAGGCTTAGGGGTCAGGAAAATAGGATAGCAGGGGTTTAGGGTTAGGAAAGTAACTGGTTGGGTTCTCCAGAACAGGGTTATGGGAAGGGCTCTAGAAGTCCATATGTTAGTGTTACAGCTGAATCTGTAAGGGTTAGTGGGGTTGGAAGGTCAACCCAAAATTTCTTTAGAGATGTGACTACTTGGCTGTGTGGTTAGAATTAATGTTGGGAGTAGGGTTAAAAATTGAACTCTAAATATGAGATTGGCCAGGAACTTCAAAGACTTCATAGATTTTAGGGTCAGAAGGGACCTATTAGATCATCGAGTCCATCCTCCTGTCCTGGGCAGAAAAGAGTGCTGGTTTCAGATGAGCCCAGTCAGGTGGTTTGTCCAATCTCCTCTTAAATACCTCCAAGGAAGGAGATAGCACCACCTCCTTGGAAGCATATTCCATATTTTGGCAACCCTCACAGTAAAGAATTGTTTCCTGATGCCCAATCTAAATTTGCTCTCTTTCAGTTTGTGACCATTGTTTCTAGTTACCCTGATGAGTGCCCTGGCATTGGAACCAGCTACCTATGGAAGTTATGAAATATCCATATTTGGAAACTTTTGAAAGCAGGTTAGACAGACACTTGGCTGGTGTGATCTCGCGAAATCTGATTGGTCTAGCAACCAGATAAGGGGAAACCCAAAGCTAGCACAGGATAAGCTAGCGTCCAACCCGATTCGTGTACGGGGCCTGCCAGAACAAGGCTCCTGGTGCAGCATGGCGTCACGAACAGGCCGCTGAGCAAAGCTTTGACTCCACTCGCTGCTCCTTAGAACTTATTAACATGCAACTGCAAGCTACCTCCCAAATGGCCCTTCAGAACTGCCTCACCTTAGATGCCCTCCTGTTACATGACAGAGGAGTTTGCCAGTTTCTTAATCTCTCTACTGACCACTGTTGCCTCGTCATCCCAAACGTTACCCTCCCTTTAGAAGAACAATTTATTAAGCTCACGAATGCTGCCAAGAAAACTAACGACGCGGGCAAAATAGCCCAAGGTTGGCTTCCTGACCTTTTTAGAGGACTAGGAATTAACTTTTCCAGTTTACTAATGGAGATCCTTACCCCTA
>JAGPOW010003648.1:84290174-84313946 GCA_030014935.1 Caiman crocodilus
TTTGCAGAGGCCGGACACGGGTGTTTTGCTAGAAATCGCTCACTAAGCCACAGTGAGAGGTCACAGCAACACCTGACACCCCCAGAACCTTCCCCCTCCTTTCAGTGATTGTCTGCTGTAACGCGATCTCAATAAAAACAACCACTAACAACAACAACTCGTAAATACCTTCATTTCAAGAGATCTCGCAAAATCTGATTGGTCTAGCACCCAGATAAGGGGAAACCCAAAGCTAGCACGGGATAAGCTAGCATCCAACCCGATTCACGTACGGGGCCTGCCGGAACAAGGCTCCTGGCGCGGCAGCTGGAATCCTTTAGTCAGGGATGATCCTGCCTTGAGGAGGGGGCTGAACTAGATGATTTTGTAAGATCCCTTCCAGCCCTACTTTCCTATGATCCTATGAAATCCTAGGACTAGTAGAGCTACACTTCAGAGTTAAGCAGACAGGGCACTGCACCCTACAATTAGGCCTGTGGCTGGTAGGGCTGTGTGGTATAGATTTAGGATTGGGGCTAATAAGGTTAGGGTTACAGAACTAGGATTCAGGGTGGAGCTGTTATATAAATCTGGCTTATAATTCAAGTTGTAGCTGTTAGGTCTCTCTGAGATCAATTGAGAGTACAAGCTATGGTTAGCATTCCTTGGGCTCCCCAAGCTAGTGTGGGAGGTTTGGCAGGGACAGCGCCTGGGGCTAGGGTTAAAGTGAGTAGTAACTAGCCAGGCCTCCCCAGGCTAGCATTATGTTGGGGCAGCTAAAATTGTTTGTGTTAGAGTTCAAAGGACCATGAGAAAGTAGGGCTGGATCACCTCACACAATCATCTAATCCAACCCCCTGCTCAAGGCAGCATCACCCAACTAAACCATCCTAAGTCGAGTATCCATCTAACCTGTTCTTGAAAACTTCCAGGGATTGAAATTCCATGACTTTTCACTGTTCAACTACCCTCATTGACAGAGTTAGGGATCCAATCACAGGAATAAGAGAAGTGGTGGGGCAGGGGATAAATTCAAGATATCTTTATGGATGTGACTACTTGGATCCGAGGCTAGAATTGGATTTGGGATCGGAAGGGCTCACTGGAGTATGGTTAGCATTGGACTGGTAGAAATCACTAAACCGTGATTAGGACAGAGGTGTGTTGAGGACTTCAGGTTAGGTTTAGGGCTCAAGCTTGTTTACCCCTGACCTAGTGTTACATTGGGGCCAGTGGGATGCCAGGGCTAGGGTTAAAACTCGTTCTGGCAGCAGGGCACTGGGCATGGGTTTGATTTGGGGCTGGTAGAGGTCCCCAGACTAGGGTTAATCTTGGGTCAATAGGACTTGGTTTCAGCTCAAGATTCTGTCAGTTAGGTTTTGCTGGGCTAGGATTAGGACTGAGCCTGGTAGGGACTGTCAGGCTACAGTAAGGGTTGGGTTCATGAGTCTGTCAGGGGTTGAGTTATCAAGAGTTAAGGCTGGTAGTTTGCTAAGCTAGGGTAAGTGCTGGGCTACAAAGTCCCCAATAAGGACATCTTAGAGGTGTGAAGAAAGGTACTATGATGCCTGAACACTTGAATATGTCTACACCAACCATACAGTTGGTCCAATAAAAGATAAAGTCATCCATAAGAATGCCTGCCTTTTGCATATCTCCTGGACCATCACATCAGCAACTTTATCTCAACACTACCTTATACAGCATTATACCTTACATACATACCTTATACCTTTAAGCCAGCATTTCTCAACCTTTTGGTCACAAAATATATTGAAAGGGTTATGAACATTAAAAGTGGATCAAAAGTTTTAAAAATGGATTCTCCTTTAAAGAAGGAAAATGGAAACCACAGCTTTCCCCTTGCAGGCTGGCAGAGTTCCAGCTTGCAAGGCGCTGCTTGGAACCCCCCATGCATACCCATACCCCGTCCCACAGACCCATGCCCTACCCCACACACTGGGAGGCTGTGGCCTGGGGGCAGGCAGAAGCAGGTTAGGAGAGAAGGGCACTGGGTCAGGACTGGCCATCAATGTTTACAAAGGGGTCCTGCTACAAAAAAGGTTCAGAACCATTGCTGTAACTTATACATCCTAAATAGTATCATGCAAATGACATCTCTGAAGTGACCATGACTCTGATCCATCACTGTGAAACTTCCTCTTAGCAAGATTCAGAGTGATATAAAAATAAACTGTTACTTCTCCACTGCACTCTATTCAAGACACAGCCTCTATTATTTCCACTGCTAAGTTCCCTGGATAGTGAGTCAGCTTGATCTATTTTTTTAATTGTTCTATGATTAATTTTTCCTTCCTAAAATAGCAAAATGATGAAATAAGAGATTTAATTCCTTTACAGTTATAGCTCTGACCACCTAGTCCTCAAAATACTCTTTGTCAACTGTTACAGATTCTACCAAGTATAGATCACTTGCTGACAGTTTCATTTGAGGCTGAATAGTAAGTACTAGGAACAGATTAACCCAACAAACACAACAATTATTCGGCATTCAAAAACAATTTACAGCCTTAAACATAAAAACAGATCTATGAAACAGAGAGACTGACAGAGAGAGAGAGAATACATTGTCCAAAGCATGTTTATTACTCCTTGCTCCCCACCATGATTCAAAACAGAAAACATAACACCAAAAGGACAAAGAAAAGCAATTTGGGTTTATACTGGATTCAAGATAGCACAACTAACATGACCCTACCACCATGCACTGGGTAATTATAATGCTCCACAAAGGTGTCTCCCCTGTGAATGTTATGCTGCAACTAATAAAATGCCCACCGCATTCAAGTTTCCCAGGCACAGATAGCTATGAAAGGTGTTATTTACATAAGACCCATGGGTCCTCAAATTCATGCTCTGCATTTTTACGCATGCAGTTATAATGTGCTAATAGACAGCTGTGCCTCTGCCCAGCTATGACTATAAATAAGGTAGCTAAAAGAGCAAGTGCACTACTGATGTCTATTCCAGCAACGTCATTTTCAGACACACGTCATGCGAACACAAACTGCACAAGCCAAAAGGCAGTAAACTAGGGGTTGGTCTTTACAGGAGCCACAAATATTTCTCGAGAGCAAAGCAGCACTACTACTCAATAGTAAGCATGAATCCTGGTTAGAGCAGGCAGATTTTTTTTTCAGTGAATTCACTATTGGTGAATTTGACTTGAATTTACTGAATATTTTCAGGTAAAAAAAATAAAAGAATGAATTAAAATAGGAAGGAGTTTCAAATATTTCCTTTCTAGCTTTAAAAAAAATCAATTCTCTGGTCAAATTTTGTTTCAAAATGTAACACAAAAAGGTAAAAATCTCAAAAAATGAAACAAAACATTTTGTATCCAAATATTTTGTTCAACCTGAAAACAAAAAAAAATTGCAACAGTATTTTCTGCACTTTCATCAAGAAAAAAACATCAAAAATCAGCAAAAAATATATATATATGTTTTGGATTGACCCCCTCCCCACCCCAAATTCTTGAGTCAGGCTGAGCAACAACAACAAATCATTTGAAACTTTATTCCCAGCAGTAGATATTTGGAAGATTGGAATCACCTATTTATGCTTTTTTAAACACCGAAAGCCATTATCCCATGAATCAAATAAAGACTGGTTCTCACATAACTTGTCCATTATAAAACTACAAGAGCCTGGAAATTAAAACTTTGGTCATCTAACCTGTAATACCTGCCACACTGACCTCTGACTCACATTTTACCAGCACAGCACCCTCATGCCCCAGCCAACCAGGGCAGCATCTACACATGCGTTGCTGTGCAGTAATCAACACCACAGTAGGATGGTACTTGTATTTACAGGTATTAACCGGCAGTGGATTTGTTTTAGTTTCCTGTGGCCTAATGGGACTGTATATGTAGACACTGAGACTTTACTGCAGAGCTAATTAGACAGCTTTGCAGTAAACATCTCACACCCATGGTATAGAGAAACTCTCTGGGCTAAAGCCTGGCCCTCTACTCCGGTCCTCCTGTTTTGCCAGAGTTGGGTAGGTGAATCAAAAACCAGTTCAAGGGTCTGACGAAGAATCACTGCAGTGTAGCATTCTGCTATGTGCATTGGGAGCAATACTAACTTACTGAAGTCAAGTAAAAAAATCCTGACTATACTGAAGCCAAGTCGGAAAAAAAAAAAATAACTTGATTTAGAGGGGTCAGGAGCTTAAAAGTATATGCATGAAAGAAAAGTTTTCAGGTTAGAAAAAAGAAGAAAAAGAAGGGGAGGAAGTCCTTGATTAATGTGATACAAATAAATAGATCAGTTATTCTGAACATCTTTTGAATCTATATCCTTAGCTTAAAATTCACAACAGCCAAGGCATTTGAGAATGTTGAAGAATATCCTTTCTATGCTCTTGACTATAGACAAAATGTTCTCTTCATCAGTATTTGACATATGGGGCATTTGCATTAGTCACAAAATTTCACTGGAAAATTGACATTTCACATATTGAATTCTCAAACAGTCTGAACTCTTGTGAGGATTTAATATACAGCCAGAATTGTAAAACCATGATTGAACTATGCAGGGAGTGGGGACGGGAAGAGAATGGTTAGCAAAGCTGTCAGATCATTAAGAGGAAGAGGGCAAGAAGAGCATCGTGCATTTGGAAGAGCATTAAAAGAAGACTGAGAAAACATTACAAAGGGGCTATAGAAGTTTTCTAAAGCCACAGGATCACAGACAGAGCAATAGAGAGGGACGGTTTCTGAGAAGAATGGCACCTCCTACACTCCACCAGGATGAGGGAGCCATTTTCCAGCTCAGAATAGAATTAACTATAGGTTTGAAATGTTACTAAACAAATGCTAGAGTGCTAGAGCCTGGAACCTAAGCATTTTCTTTCCAAAAGGAATTAAAAGCATAAGGAATTTGATCTCAAGCTCTAAAGGCATCCTGGAGAAAAATAACTTCTGGAAAAAATGCATAACTGTTTCTCAAGTCATGTTTCCAAGGTAACTTCAGAGCTCCTATATCCCATTGTGATACAACTACAAAAACATAAGCAAAACCACATCAGGGACTAGGACTCCACAACATAATACAAGGTATTAACAAAAGCACCACACCTGGTCAACATTTTGCACGTAACCTTTCAATAGAATTTACATGAAGATCAAAAGTAAACAGACTAAGTTATTCAAATAAAGCCAAAATAGATGTCAGACAGGTACCAGCTGCTCAATCCAAGTTGTCATGAAGAGTTCATAGAGTAACTGCTACTTTTGGATAGGCAGCAAATTTTGGACCTTAATAACTGAAGATATCCATGAACCTTGCTTTACCTTGCAAGATCAAAATAAGGGCATGGGAGGTGGGGCCATGATCATTATGTGCACTGTGCACATGAATAACACATTGATTAGTAAGAGTGAGAACTGCAGTTACTTGTTTCCATATACAACAGCTGAAATTGAAACAGGGGTAGTGCAAATCTCTCCATTTTGTTCAAGCCTCATGCCACATCCCTGCTCCTTAAAGATGCTCTCTATGCAGGTCAGTCTCCATGCTCATTAGGTCTCTGGATTCTCTACCAAAATTACCATGACCTGTCAGCCTGTTCTGATTGTGAAGCCAGCAACCCACATGGTACAAAATCATTAGGTGGTTATATCACTACTTGCTTGGTCCAGATTTGAAAAGGTGACCTGGAAGATAAGCACCACCTAACTGTATTAGCAATTCTCTGACAGAGCAATGCCCACTCCTCCTTCATATTATTCGAAAAGTGGTTTGTCGTGTTTAGAAAGAATGACTAACCCTGCCTTGGAATCATAAAAGATGCAATAGTAATATCAGAACTAGAGGTGTGATTAAGTTAAGGAACTGTCTGTTCCTCTAAGTACTTATTTTCAAGATGGTTTAATTAAGGTTTCTGACATGGAGAGCTATTTCTGGTCATCTATTCAGTGCCTGTTACCTTTGGAAAAAACCAGTAATGGGCTGTTTTATTCAATTTGTAGCAATATAGATGAGGAGTGTGTCCATATAATTTTTCTTCTTACAAAGATAAGCATTACAGCACAAATTTAGGTTCTCAGATGTAATAATTTTCAGAAAAAATATCAGTCATGTAAGAGCAAAGAATATTTCAGCCCACAGTAAAATGCTAGATCAATGAAAAAAGTAGCACAATGGTAATATTTTAATTATGCTCTAAAAAAGTCGCTGCTGATGTAATCTCCAAACTTCCCCAATTCAGACCACTGGGAATTTGAGACCCTCTTCAAGAGATATGCAAGATCCGACACCTTCCTATATTTTCTACTAAGTGTATTTTGATTGCGTATGTGTGATAAAGGATTTATTATTATCATTTGATTTATTAAAATAAAAACCATATAATGTTTTAAAGCTTTTGGCAAAGAAACAAAAAATAAAATAAAATGATCTGTTCACTAGGAGAGACAAGCCCCTTCTGCTAAGATCCACATTTTCAGCAAGTTTCAATCTATCATCAATCATACGCTTGCTAGCAGTCAAACCCCCATTTTCTGTGTGAATAACTCCTGTTTACTTAATTTCTTGAACTCTTGCACACTCTGGATGCCTCTGGAAATTAATGAAAATACAACAAAGCTATGTTGCCTAAAAAAGCAATCCACAAAAATATAGTGACCACCCAATTGCTATGCAGCAAAAATAAGACAAATATTTCAAGACAAAAAAACTTTGAAAGCAGATCCCCTTAGGCATTATTCACTTCTTGAGCAACTCTCCTAAAAAGATAAATCTTTCAGCACATCCTCAAGGTCAGAATCAGGCTATTTGATCTAGTCAGGTAGAGCCTTCCTGAAAAAATAGCACATCAGCAGCTCCCATGGGTTTACACCAAAGGGGAAAGATCTACAGGAATTTGAGCAAGGCTGCAAATCACAAGTAAGGAAGGGGCCAGCAACCTATAGTCTGCAGGCTAGATTCAGCTCATTGAGCTCTGGAGCCAGACTGCAGAGCGGTGACCTCAGCAACAAATCAGCAGCAGAAGTCTCTACCCACATCATGCTGCAACTAGACGTGCAGGGGGGGTGGCGGGATGCAGTGGCAGTGACAGTCAGGTTCTAATGCGGGAGCACCTTCGACCCAAGCTGGGTCATTCCAGCTTGCTGCTGGGAAAATGATGCTGACCTCTGAGACAAAGGCATAATGTTTCAGAGAGAGACAGCATCTTTGGATGTTGGAGATCTGTTTCCAAACTTCATTCATAAGTCAATGTTTACAAATACAGAACACATACATACCCTTTGCATGCAGAGTCACTTGTGCAGAGAAAAAGAGGCAGGAAAAATGAGTCCAAACTTACTTTTAGAAAATGATATTCAACCAACCAGATTAGGGTGTAGGCGCAGATCACAGAACAGGGTGGGACATCCAGGCCATGGCCTGACCAACTTTTAGCATGTTAATTTATATAACCCACAAATGTGCAATTGTCATTCCAGTTAAAACTGTATAGCTATCTTTTTAATTGCATAGCTAGCTAAATTAACGTACTAAAACTTGTTAGTCGGGCCATGGTCCAAGTGGCCCACCCCATTCTGTGGCCGATGGGTGTAGGTAAGTTACTGAAATACTCTTTCCATTCCCTGACTGTTGCCACAGACATGCTAGCATGTAGAAGTTTAACCTACTTATATGCACTTCATGTAGGGGTTGCTAAAATGTGTTCCTTCAGTACTGCAAGTGGTTTGTAGAGGTCTGGCAGAGCCAGGTGTGGGTGGGGGCACAGACTAAAAATTAAAGTATCCTCCCACTCCCTGTCTGACTATTGGGCTGTTTAGCCTAAAATAAAGAACTGTTCCCTGTGAGGCAAACATCAGAAACAGCCCTACAATACCCACTCCAAACCATCTGGGTGCCTGTAGACGTGGTGGAGATGCTGCTCCATAGTGCTGTAATTACATTTAATCAAATCTGCTGTAGTGTGCTAATTAGTACACTCCAGCAGTCTCTGCATCTCATGTATTCAGCATCCCTGTACTTCAAAATAGTGGCAGAGCAATTTAAATAAAACCCGCTGACCAAGCTTTAAAGCACCCCCGCCACCATTTTGAAGCACAGGATGCTGAATACATGAGACACTGTGGGCACTTTAATTAAAGCAACTCTCAAAGCTCCTCTAATTAAAGCACCCTCTACACACACACATCCCTGGAGTACATGTAAAGGGGCCTCCTGTTTCATGCACGCAGCTTTGGGCAATAATAGAAAGAGACTGCATTTGGATGGCAGCAACTGGATCTTTATTCAGTGCTGCTGTTTCCAGACACATGGTGCTTTGATTATTCAGAATATTTGTATCTGTTAACATCACCAAGAAGACCTCATCTTCCTTATCAAAAATGTCAGCCTCCACCACTAGCTGCCTTGCAGGGGGCAGGCGGGCGGGGAGGAAGGCGGGAGCGGGGGCTCCTCAGTGCATCTGAGAGGCTGCAAGAGAGACTTGCAGCTCAGCTGGGCACGGAGCGGGGTGGGGAGAGCCTCCACCTCTCCTCCATGTACTGTTGCTTCATTTCTCTTGGGATTGTTGTGGTAAAATGGTCCAGTTTCCCACAGCCCAGGCACCTGCCCACTAGCTGACTATTTCTCTTTGACCTTCATCCTGCTTCCCTCAGCACCAACGCTGGACCCTAGGTACTGCATTCTCAATTGCTCTCTCTCACAGCCTCTCAGATGCACTGAGGAGCCCCGGCTCCCTCCTCCCTCCCCACCCACCTGCCCCCTGCAAGGCAGCTAGTGGCAGAGGCTGCAAAGCACCGCACAGGTGTCTCCCTCCAAGACACATCCCTCCACCTTTGATTAGTTTCCACTCTGGCTAATATCTTTTCCACATTTGATCTGTCGACTTGCATTATGCTTCTTTCATTATGCATTGTGCAAAAGTGTTTATTTTAGTCATGTGTTTGGCATTATTTCATTGTTGCTTTTATATTGTTTTTCTTTTGGATTTTAAACCACATTTCCAGACCCATTTCCTTGTCACTTCCTGCAACTTCATTGGTGTCAAAGGTCACGTGACATCACTTCCTGATGTGATACCACTTCCTGTGAGGTCTTTGAATATGGCTCGCCAGCCCACTGGGTGATAAAAAGTTCATGATCCGGCCCCACATTCAAAAAGGTTGGGCACTCCTGCCGTAAACAGTAACCCAGCCACATGTTAAAGTCAATTTAAGATATGATCATACAGTAAGTGAGCCCCAAAGTTATTTCACATATAACTCGCAAGAATTTTGTGGCTTGTCTATATCACACCTTAAACTGAACATGTGGCCAGTTGGGGCTGGCCCATGACAGACACCAACTCTCAGCCGAATGTCAGGATCCAATGTGGCACAACCCCATGGTCCTGGCAGCCTAATTCTCCCTGCACTCGGACCTTTAATACCCCATGTGCTGCCCAGCTGGAAACCAACAATGTTCACAGGGACCCCAAGATCAGGCTGCTAACCCAGGGTCCCCTTGGACCAGGACTTTTAAAACCCCACATGCTACCCCGCTGGACAGCTCACAGGGTTTTAACTGAGCCCTGGATCATGGGGACTGTTAAAATCCCAGCTTTGGTTTTGACAATCAGCTGGTTGTCAGCTGGAGCCAGTTTCAGATCCCAGTTCAGCCCCCAGTCCCAACTGACAATCAACTGATTTTCAGAACCTGGGTTTCAACTTGTTGGTGCTGGGGAGCCAGGGATCACGATCCCCTGCACTGATAAGTAAAGCACAATATGGATCTAATCCACAATCCAAAAATTGCACATGCACATGTGACATAGTAAAAGGCACAATTGTTACAATTGCAGCTTAGATCCCACAGCATCTTCAGCTGAATATCTGGCAGAGGTCATAACTATCCATTGTTTGTTGAAGAGGCTGATTCCAGGTTATAAAAAAAAAAAAAAAAGTCCCTCTCTGCAGTCTCATTTTTTATTGTGTCACAATACTCAAAGGCCTTTACTTGCTGCTCTAATGGACTGGACCCTTCATGTGAAAAAGGTTAAAATCACTTCTCTGCCCTTTATCATAGTGAGGCAATTCAAAAAGTCTTCATTTTCTCATCCTCATCTACCATGGTCAGCAGTGTGTACAAAGTCAGTCCTTCCTTCCACTGGTTCCATACTGCTGTCAGTTACCCTCCCTATCTACTAACATTTGGGAAGGAAGCTTGTCTGCCCCTGGATCAATACGTTGGTATTTCAGCTGGTGGTGCTCTCCCAGAAATCTACTAGTATACTAGGAGGCTAAAGGAAGACTTAGTGGAGGCCTACCCTGCTTGTTTTGTTGACCTCTGAAAGGCAGAGCTTGAAAAACAAGGCTTGATATGACCAGCGGGAGAGACACTAGGACTTGCAGGGTGCTACTACAAAACTTAGGCCTCTCTGAGTTGCGCAAGATATGCAGCACTAAGGAGTCACCCCATATGTAACTGTTGAACAGCTTCCTAGTCTTCCAGGCTATCAGGTAAAGCCTGACCAAAGGCATGGAAAAGATAAAACATGGCACTGGAATCATCTTCTCCACATTAGACTATTGATGCCTCCTGCCCAGGTTTGATCCCAAGATTCAAACACCAAGCATTGTCCCTAAGACATAGAAGTGGATGGCCCTATGGAGAGGGCTGGGCAATGCAGCAGTCTGAGATGAAGATAGTGAAGACAAAGATGAGATGAACATTCATGCCTGGGATGGGCCATTCACAATCACCACACCAAACACATTCCCCATGGCACCCTTACCTCAAACAGAGTTGCCCACATCACCAGGACAACCACCGCTACCCAATAACTTCAGGAGAGATAGACATGAGGCTAAAGCCTGATGCTAATGAGAGTTTATCCCGTCTCCACCACCACTTGCTGTGACCACTGACAGGGACGAGAACTCACCAGATAGCAAAACAGAGAAGGTCACTGAACCTCTTAGGAGATCAACCAGAGAGAAACAGCCATCCTGACCTATGATGAGCTGAGGAATCCTACTGAGTGGTCATTGTGAGAAGTCCACAGGCTGTCCTTACTGTCTTAGTGGTTGCTATGGATCCTGGACACCTTTTCAGTTCCCACTGTTTAGCACTGTGGTATAATTGTCTTGACAGGGATGAGACATTTGGGGAGGGGAGGTAGAATGTAACTTCTGCCCCTGGGTTGCCCGGGGTTAAGCAGAGAGGAATAGGAATACTCCAAGCACAAGAAAATCAGACCCATGGAGCTGGGCTGAACTACAGCCCTCAACCTCCTTGAGAGCTAGGAGGAGGAGAAGTAGGAATGTGGAGCTTGAACATGTGGACTGTTTTGCCCAGAGCCAGTGAGGCTAGAGCATGGGAGTGGTCTTGCTCCCTGATATGCTCCCAGAACCATTGAAAGAGGCCCTGAGGATTGAAAAGGAGTCTAGTCTGAGCGCAGAAGGGAAAAGGATCGACTTCCCCACAGGGGAGTCCCCAGCGGGGAGAGGAACTGATTACTGCCACAGAGTGAGCTGCACTTAAAAGGCCACAGAAGGTTCATAGATTCATAGATGCTAGGGTCACAAGGGACCTCAACAGATCATCGAGCCCAACCCCCTGCCTAGGCAGGAAAGAGTGCTGGGGTTAGATGACCCCAGCCAGATGCCTATCCAACCTTCTCTTAAAGACCCCCAAGATAGGGGAGAGCACCATCTCCCTTGGAAGCCCATTCCAAATTTTGGCCATCCTTACCACAGTGTGGTCAATGTGACTGTAAAGTGGTGGGAGACCCTGTGCCATCTGGAACAGCTTGGGCTGTGCACAGGGCAAAGATCCCGAAGGGTCCTTGTGAAAGTGTTGAAGTTGGGGTTTTAAGTTGCACTGTTGAAAGGGGTAATTTTGTCATCAGATTCCCATGCAAGCTTTCATGGGTTATATTACAGACTAGGCATGCATGTTAACACATGCATGTTAAGGCAGAACAATAAACTCTGGTACCTATTGCACTGGAGTTTATTGCTCATGGGCACCACATTTACACATGAACCTCAGACTGTAGCACGTTGAGCCAGGTTGGAGTAGCCCTGGCTGGCAGGGTACCCAAGAGGTCAGCCTGCCAGCCCAGGGCTGCTCTGACCCAGCTGAACGTGCTGTGGAGGGGCTAACTGGGGCACAAGAGTGCTCCAGTGTGGGGCAGGCAGTCCACACACCGAAGCAGCCTTATGCTCCAGCCAGCCACATCAGCATCTATGTATGTGTACTGCTGCACATGAAGAAACTCTGGAGCAAGTTAGTACTTGTATTTATTAGTATTCCCCTGCTGCAGAGTTAATTAGTTTACTATGGCCTAATAGAGCCACACGTGCGGTGCCAAGACATTTACTGTAGAGCTTTTTAGACAAATACAGTAAACGTCTTGTGTAGATGTGTCCATTATGTTCTAACGCATATATGTCCAAATAAATCTAATTTGTTTGTACCCTCTTGTTAAACCAAAGTACTCTTGGCAGATGCTGAATTACCAGAGCTACATACCTGCGCCCCCTTGCAAGGGGGGTTACAGCTCAACAAAATGTATTTGAATATTCTTTTGTTTTTTATAAAACATTGGCAAATTACTCAAATAACAAAAGTTAAAACAATTTTCCTTGGGGTATCACAATAATACATTAAGCCCTTTTTATTTTTGTTTCTATATATCCACTATAGTAGTATAAACATCTGCAGCAGCAAAGAGGTCCAACACTTTTTAACATTATTGCATACTTTGGCCAGATGGAGATGGATGCTAATTTCCTTAGTTGGACTTTCAGGTGCTCAGCACCTCATGACAATAACTTAGCATCTTGTAGGATCAGACCCCTAGTAAATGAGTCTTCCTATGTTTGAGGTTTTTGCATAGACAAAGAGAAAAACATATTATGACTAATAGATACCCTCCTGTCTTATTTCTAAGACCAAGCTGATGCTTTTCATGTAGAAAATAAGAGCATGTGTCAGTGCTAGCTGTTCCAATGACCTCTGTGAGGTTTTTAATCAAATCTTACATATAACTTGGACTTCAAAAATGATTCGATTCCTTCTTGGGTACAAAGGTGACAACTCATTTCAATTAATATTTCAATCCAAGAACACTACAGAATCAAAAAAAAAAAAAGGAAAAGGCACCTGCAATTTGAAAAAATTAAGCTTAGTAATTAAAATAAAGATTAAAAATACCATGGAGTCCATATGTGCTAGTGGCAGTATAAATACATCTCATGATACCATGGCAACCCTCTATATTTTTTGTTAAATAAATTATCTTACAGGCTTGGAAAATGTCAGTCAATGCAGCTGACTTTTTGGGCACTATTCCACAGTGCACTTTTATTACTTCCCTTCTCTGGAGCTTGTCTTGTTAAAACACTAGAGGTCAGTCTTCAGTAGAAATCTAATCACTGCTCTGTTTTAAATTCATGAGGCATTATGGGACTTGGATACTATGCATTCAGAAGTAGCATTGGAGAATCAGAGGCGAGAATACCATGCTCGAACCTCACACAACCTCAGGGTGTGAGGCTAGGCAAATGGTTTTGTTCTTAATCCGATCTTCTTCGATTATTTGTGGATAGAAACTGAGGCAGCTAGAGGAATATGAGTTTTGCATTATACTTTACACACTTCTGTATTAAGGCACTGAGAGACACATAGCACAGAGACAGAATAAACTAACAGCTTCTTCATGTCATTGTTAGGGATTTTTTTTGTCAGTCTGACTGAGCTAGACTCCCTGGAGTTTCCAAAGGTCTACAGGGTGTTGGCAGCAAAATAATTGCTCACATAAGTTAACAAAATGCCATTTCAACCATAAAAAGAGTAACTTGGCCTTCTATGTAAAAAACATAACATCTAATGTATTGTCTTTTAATTTACCTCCATCAGGCTTCAGGATATTCTGTTTAAATCCTGCACAGGCAAAGCACACACACACAAACCACAGCATAGGTTGGCTATTCTCTTCTGAAGTTAAGGGAAGCCAGGGTGATTATAGCTGGATTGGGGGGCTCAAATGTAAGAGCTTTAAGTTCTACTTCTCACTCTCACTATCCTATTGTGCAACCTATATCTGGGTACTTAATTACTTGACCTCTTTGTACTTCAATTTCTATGCCTATAAAATGACAATATGACTTGTTTTTGATGCATGCAATCTTTAAACTTGTCTCTGGGCTGCAGATGAACAGAACTGCATAAGTGGAAATAATTATTAGTTGACATTTGACATTTCTTTTCATTCAGCAAGAACTCCAAACACTTCACATTTACAGGTACCACTTCACTTCTCAATATAGCAGTTTTGGGACATAATGCAGTAGGAGGTGAAACAAAATAATGGAGCCAGAAACTGCACTGGAAATGCCAGAAATGCTGGCAGAATGCAATTATCTAAACTGAAATTGAGCCAGGACACTAGGTCAAACACCCTGTGCTCTTGGAGAAAAGGCTTCTAGTAACCCCAATAAACACAAAGTACAAGAAATCTAGTTTTTACATCTCATCTGAAAAACAGCTCCTCTAGCCAGGCAACAGGAGTCTATAGAACATAGATGCCGGGGCAGTGGTTTAACTCTTGAAAAGAAGAGCTACCTGCCCCCAACACCCTGGGATTTCCTTCTTGTTTACCCACCCTGTACTAAACTAGGCTCAGCTTTGTTTAGCTTGTGAAACCTAATGAAATCACAGCCTGAGGTAGCTCCTTGGTTTATATTATTCTTTGCTTTGCTTTACTGCTTCCCCTTCTATAATTTTCCATGCACACCTCTTCTCCCTTTCACCTGTCCTTTTTTGGGGGTTGTTTGGTTTTTTTCGGGGGGGGTACTACCATTGGCACTCTTTTGTCTGATTAGATTTTTGCCATTTGGAGCAGGGGGGTGGTATTTTGGGGGGAGGGGGTTGTTTGTTTGTTTTTACCATTGGCACTCTTTTGTCTGATTAGCTTTCTGCCATTTTATTTTGTTTTTTCAACTAATCATCACACTCCATATATCCTTCCTTTTTCATTCCCCTTGTTTAACCATCACCTCCAGATCACCCTCCAATTCCCACTTACAGACCTCCCTGCTATGACCAGCCAGAAGGCAGCAGATGACTACCCACATCTATTCATAAGGCAATATGACAGGAAACAGCAGCCAGATGCTTTGAGGATCCCAACAACAATACTGCAAGGTTGGGATTGCCACTGAACCCCAATTCTGACCCACAATCACCATCAGAATATTTAAACACTAGAAGTCAGGTTATCATTTTGAAGTTTAACTTTGGGAAATTTTTGTTTTTGTAGTATAATGAAAGAGAGCTTTGCGAGTAGGTTGGCTATCATGAGAACATTCCCGTTTTCTTCTACTCTATTGATACAAAGAGAAAAATAATTAAAGAGAATAATTAAAAAATTCTTAAAGAGGAAACTAGGGGACATAAAAGCATCCGGTTTCATATCAATAGAGGACAGAGGACAACCAGACTGTCCTCTATGATGGCCACCCTATTTGTTGGAGAGAGCACCTGCCCCTCTTCCCCCCACCCCCTTCCAGTGTTCTACTACCCTCCTAGTGAGGATCAGCTAGTGGTAAGGGATCATCACTGTCTGGCACTTCCGTCACCTCTAGTACATTGGCACGAACCAAAATGTGTAACTGGAGGTGGCTTACCTGGAGGCACCGGACACCCAAATGAAACTTCCTCACACTCTTATATATACTGTGGTTGTAACTGCTCTATATGTCTTTTCCACCAAGTACCATCAGAGCTGCACTGCAAATGAAAACATGCCTCATACATTTAGGGAGTTCCCAGGTACCCATTTTTCTCCACCAGAGTAATTACAAGCCGAGACCAAGTATCCTACTTGGGATCAGCAATTGTGAGAGACACACTGTCGCTCAGTTTGTTTATTTGGGGATTTGAGTACCTGTGAGGCAACATCAGGACATAAAAGGTCAAAATAAGTATGCAATGATCTTTTCAATAAGAAGTAATGGAGGGTGATCAGTCAATAAAATAAAATGTTTGCCATAGACGTAAGTATGAAACCTCCCTAACTCCCAAGGTAATACTGGGAGCCTCCCTCTCTATCTATGCATACTTCCTTTCAGTGTTCATGAAGCAAAAGCAATAGGTTTCTCTGTTCCATGAGGAAACATGTGGAAAAGGACTGCACCCATGTCATTTGGTGAAGCACCACATGCTAACTGCAGTAGAAGATAAACATCAAAGTAGTATGAACATCAATCAATGTCAACAGTTTTTTGCTTCCTTAAGTGCACATTCATATTCTCTAGTTCACTTCCATTTCTTTTGCATGAAGTAGTAGTAGTACTGTTGCCAGATTAGGCAAAAATTTACCATAATAGTTAAGTACTCCTAAGAAGGAAAATAACTGTGAGATTTCCCCTGGTGGTAGTACTTGAAGGATTGTCTTCTCTTTTTCTGGTGATTTCTTTAATCCTGTAGCATCCATAACATAGCCAAAGTATTCAATAGAAGACTTAAAAATATACACATTTGTCCCCGTGTACTTGCATACCAAATCTTTTTGGGCACTTATATGCAAGCAGTAAAGCTAGTCTGACATGCTATAATTACAGTGCATCAGAACAGACTTGATTAAGCAATTCTGCTGGAGAGTGGTAATTACTGTGCTTCGGCAGACTCCAGCGTCTCATGTATCAGTGTCCCTGTGCTGAAAAATGGCAGCAGGGATGCTTTAACTAAAGCTTGTTCAACAAGCTTTAGTTAAAGCACCCCCCCACTGCCATTTTTCAGCACGGGGACTGTGATACATGAGACGCTTTGGGCGTTTTAATAAGAGCGGTTCTCAACGCTGCTCTAATTAAAGTGCCCCCTCCCCTCTCCACCTCACCCCCACTCCCACAGCACATGTATAAACACCTTTAGACGTTGCAGGACAGCATCAAGCTTCTGACAATGATCTTCTTCTGTAACCAGTATGTCAACCAAATAGCATCCTTCTTTCAAGCTTTTTAAGATTTTATCCATGGCTTTCTGGAAAAGGGCAGGAGCAGATGTAATGCCAAAAGGCAATCAACTATAACAGTATAATCCCTTCTGAGTGTTCACTGTGCTCACTCAGTGATCACAAGAATTCATAAGATGAAGAATCCACTTTTTCTTTTCTTTTTTTTTTGGAGGTAGGCATTACTCAAATCCAATTTATTAAAACATTGTCCTCTGCTACAAGCAACAAACAAATCTTCAAAGCAAGGCAAAGGAGAGTGGGCAGCACATACAGCCAGATTCAGTGTCACTTTGAAGTCATCCCAAATTTGAACAGAACCACTCTTCTTGATCACAGGAACATTCATTGTGTTCCACTGGCAATGACCCCCCCAGTGCTTACGAAACGGTCCAAATCAGGTTCCACCAGATGTCACAAAATATAACACACAGCTCTGGGCTTACAGGCTTGATTTTGAGCTGCGCTAGGATGTTGCACTAGGATCTGCCTAAGATCTTTTTCAAAATCCTTGAAATGCTTCTCCATTATTTCTTGAAGGCCTTGAGTTGCCATTCTGATTGACTTGATCTCATTCCAATGTGATCTGTCAAACAAAAGTGAATAATTTCCTTCAATCACATACAAGGGTAAATCATCTGACTGCCTAACTAGTTGAACAGTCACCTTAAGTACCTCTTTTGAGGCTTCTGTTTCTCCAATATAAGTCTTCAGAAACATGGAGGTTTTCTTTAGGGGTACCCACAACAAACACTGGTTATACAGAGATGTAAGTATCAGAGAAACAGCAACCCCTGTATCTAGCTCCATTCTTATTAGGAATTAAGAGTATGACTGAGATACCATCTCTTACAGCTGGTTCTGATAATACATGCAAGCCCAGGTCTTCATCACTGGCATTAGACATCTGGTCTTCTTCCATATTATGTATTCTGTATTTATGACCCCTGCTGGGTCCCTCCCTGAGAGATGCTTCCCTAAGGCATTACTGTTTGTTGAACTGTGTGACAGGCCACACAGCAATGTATTATTTTTTTCTGGCACTTCCTGCAACTAATTTGATGTGCTCAGCAATCCTTTTCAGTGTTTGGCATACAATGGTCACAGGAAAAGTTCCCCAGTTTCTGTGCCCCTCAACCTCACTGATTCCAGCAATGCATCTTCCAGTCTACACCAAACTCCTGGGAGTCCTTCTCAGCAGTTTCCATGGGAACTGCTATTTACACAGCTTCTGTGAATGTAAGAGTGGACATAGTCAATAATTTCCTCCCAGTTCATTCATTGTGCATCCCTACAACAAACGGATCTTGTAGGGCATTGCTCAACCCTTGTCCAAACTGACAGTCCTCAAACAACTTCTTTAAAGTAGCTACAAATTGTACTGCTGACTTCCTGATCTCCTGGGTTCACTGCTGGAATTGCTGGTGTTCTGCAATCATTGATAGGGTAGGTTAAAATGTTCCTTCATTGCTGCAGTAGTTTCTGCAAAGGTGGCCTATCCTGACAAAGTTGGAGTTAAAAGGGTCCATAGGAAGCTGTGTGTCAAAGAACCAATCACTGTCAGCAATGTTGCAACTCACTGTCCTACTGGAATTGAATTGCAGGCTATAAACTGATCAAAACATTCCATATACACTATTTACATCTCCTGGTCTTCATCAAATACATCAATATTGCCTAGGTGAGTGACCATTCTTTTTCTTTCTTATTTTTTATCAGTTTTGGTTTGCAGTTGGTGTTCTGCTAGAGAGAGCATCACACAGCTTCAATGGTCAATAATTTTGTCCAGGTACAGGCATTACTTCTTTACCAGTATAAGTGATTGGACACTGATGTATACCCATAATAGAAAAAGTCTGGCCCACAGACTGGCTTAAAAGTGGTGGAACCCAGTCCAAGATTTGACCCCTCCTTCCCCTACCCATCACTACCACCATCCCCACTAAAGGGCAAGTGCATGCTTTGTTCACTACCAATCTAAACTACATCGCTTACAGAAAACCGCATAACTTAGACTGATTCCACCTCAGGCATTTTGAATGTCTGTACCTAGCCTTTATTGTTCTGAATAAGAACCAAAACTGAAAGTAAAACAGGATGCCTATGGAGGTACACACCACAGCAAAGCTAAATTTAAAGAAACGGTACCATAGTACATAATGAAGAATGCACAATATATCAATATAATATATACATTTCCTGCATTATGTTTGAAGTGGGACTTTATGCTACTTCGTAATAAATTGCATTACCACAAAGTGGAGGGTGCCTGACACTAAATACTGAGCTGCATGTATTTTTTGAGCTTCAGGTATGAGGGATCATCTGTCACAAAACAAGCTGGGCTATCTTTGAGGACATATGATTTTCATTTGTTTGAAGTAGAACTTGGCTGAGCTGCCTAAATAGTATGTTAAGTTCTCCAACTTTCAAGGATCCACCATCTTCTACGCATGCATATTTCAGCACAAACAAAAAGCACTTGAGTGAAAATTAGCTCTGCATTTTGTTTCCTCAGCTCATATTTTACCCTGTGTGATGAGGCTCAACGTAACTTAAGTACTGTAACAGCTAAATGCAGTTTTAATTTGGGTTCCAGGGTTCTTTGGTGTCTGTTTAGGTTTATATATGAGGTATTTTTTTAAATCCATTTCCCCCCATAGCATATAGTAATAAAGAAAGATGCTCCAAAGGGGAAAATATTTCAAATATTCCCTGGTAGTACACACATGTATTTAAATAGCACTTAGTACTTTGACTATTACCAAGAGGCACATTTTAATATGACAGATGAATGGCAGCTCATTCTCTGTGATAGAGAGGAAGGGAAAGGGAAGAGACACCAATCTCTGTGAGCAGTTTGCTGAATCCCTGATTTATGTAATCTACAACTTAACGAAAAAAATAATGTGCAGATTCCCTCGGTGAAATCCCAAGCAGCTAACATGATAAGGCCATTCCACCTATAGTTCTTTAATTAATAAAGAAAACACAGTCATCGAGAAGCCAATAGGTGCCCTGCTGCTTTTGGCAGTCGAAGCAATAGTGTTGGACTCCTAGAGCTAAGTCTATAGGGAAAAGATGCCTGTTTGGCAACATTTCACAGATGACCCCAAAGCCGTGAGCCAAGGTGTATTAACTGATATACCTGTATTAAAAGAAAAACAGGAAATCACAAGCTGTCCCAACACAACTTTGGAATGCAATGTAATCTGATAGAAGTAACACAAATAACCAGATAGCGCTAAGATGGATAGAATCTGCCATTAAAACTAGTTCAAGTGTCACTTCTCATAATGATAATGTATGATACAATACTTCTCATAACTGCAACATAATAGACAAGTATGCATTTATGAATTTTAATTTTTGCAAGGACATACACATTACGTAGTGCAATATTATTTCTATCTCCATTTTACTACGTTCTGTAGCCAAAGTATGGTGTTGAGTACAAGAAGAAACACCAGGAAACACCAAAACTAAACTTGGTGCTCAAAAATCACTGAGCTAAGCCTTACTTCAAAGTGGGGACCCAGGGCAAAGGACCCCTCCAAGGTCCATCAGACAGGGCTGAAACAAGATATGTGAGAGGTCAGAGGACAAGGAAATGGTTCTGTGCTCTGCACCTAGTTAGAACAACAGGAAAAGAAGGAAGATCACTTTTGGTTTATTTCTCCCTCTCTGTTGAGGCCTGAGAGAATAAAGGCTAAAGCAGCATTTTCAAGTCTACTTTAATTCAGACCCTCAGCATCACAGAGTGTGTCAGATCACTCTTTCTGAGAAAGACAGAATGACAGTTTAGATGACAAGAGGAATTCCCTAGCCTGTTTTTCACTCTCAGTCAGATCCTTTACCTTGTTTCAATATATTTTTTCATGTTTATTCTCATATGCTCTGGAGATGGAGAACTCTGCCACTGATATGAATCCTAACTAGAGAATAATTCATTTTTGGATGAATATTAAAGTCTAGCAACACTCCTTGAAGCTCTCTGTATATACTTTAATGAGAGATCACCTAATGTGAATTTTGACATTTAAAAAAAAAAAGCTTAAGAAACATGAAAATGTAAGCCCATAAGATATCAGGGAGTTCAAATTTTAATTAAATATTATAAAAAGAGGCTCCAGGAGATGAGAGTGATCCACCAGACAGGTACTCGATTGACAGGCAGAAGACCTGGGTTCTCTTTCCGGTTCTACTACTGACCTGCTGTTTGAACTTGGGTACCCCATTGCACCAGTGTACTTCAGTTGTCTGATCAACTCTGGAAAATAAGCCACGCCATCCTTTTTGAGGTCTATGGATAAGTGAGCTAAATCTGAATAAGGTGTTATTTCTTCTCTGTAATAAGGATATCGGGGGGCAGAACTACCATATAGTACTGCCTGCAATTTACAACAGCAACCTTGGAAAGCTACTTCTGACTGCCAGACTAATGCTTAAAATATATGGGTTCAATTTCTAATGATGCCAGTGTCTTCCTCTGTGACCTCAGACAAGTTAGTCTCCCTCTACCCGATTCCCCTATTTGTAAAATGGAGAGGATTATAATCCTTTCTTCCTCCTGCCATCTCCATCTGTCTTTTCTGCTCACCAGGGCAGAAACATTCCCTTCTTACTGTCTGCACAACATTAGTTCAACGGGCCAAACTCCCGATCACGGTCAGTGGCTCCATTCACTACTGCTATGGCAGTTATTCAGGATGTGCTAATGGGGCTAATACCCACCAGTTGGAAGCGTCAGAGAATTTTCAGGGTAAGTAAAAAACATCTAACTAACTGTCAAGTTAATGCAGCGCCACCACCATTTTTACACACGGGGATGCTGATACGTGAAATGTAGAGTCTGCTGGAGCATAGTAATTACCATGCTTAATTACATGGACACATGGACACAGCTCCAGCTGCCAAGAGGTTCAGGCTGTGGATATTCTTGTTTCATGGCAAGGGTTGTCAAGGCATGTAGCTATAGCTGGAATTCTTGAGGAAATTGTTCAGAACTGGCACTGCTTTGAACAAAACCCATCCAAAAGATGATGAGAGAACCTGAAGTTAGGCAAAATAAGGTTATATAAGGCACAAGAGATGCTAAATCTTCATTTTAAAATGGGGACAACATTGAACAATGGTGTGCATGGTAGTATAGTGGGCATCCCAAGACCTCAAACAATGCTAATTATTCAAAAGAACCTTTTCAGAGCATAGATCTCTGCCTTGCTAGCCCCCTTCCCCAGAAAATAATTAAGACTGAAGGATTTCTCTGCACCAGTCTACAAGAGACGCTAACTGCACAGTAGCGTGCCGGGCAAAATCCATGCTAATAGGCTATTGCTCACTTAGCATCCAAAAAAAACCCATGACCTGGTGTTACTGCACAGTAGCACAAGTTACTGCAGATTGATTCAGTACTTGGTTATCCAAGTACTAAACTTAATGTGCACAAGCACGCAGTGTCACCTGAAAGCTGGGAGAGAGTGGCATGACTTGTAACTAATTTGACTAAGCCTCTTTGTGTTTTGCAGATTCCAAATCAGCATATAAACCTTCCCATGGGTGTGTCTACACATGCCATTAAGACAAAGCAATAAACTCTGGAACTTGCTGCACCAGAGTTTATTGCTCCAAGGCACCACATTTACACATGTATCCAGGACAGCCAAGCTGAAAGAGCCGCAGCTGGCAGTATGCCAAGGGGGTCAGTCTTACAGCCGAGGGTTGCTTCAACCTGCTCAACATGCTGTGGAGTGGCTGGCTAGCACATGAGGGTGCTCCAGTTCTGGGCTAGCTGGCAGGCAGCTCCTGCACTGAAGCACCCTCATGCCCCATCCAGCTGTGTCAGCATCTACACATGCAGTGCTGTGGACTAAAAAAAACTCAGCAGCAGCATAGTACTTGTAAATACAAGTACTACTCTGCTGTAGGGTTAATTAGTTTCCTGTGTCCTAATAGGTCTGCATGTATAGCCGTGAGACATTTACTGAGGAGCTTGTCTAGTGCACAGTAAATGTCTTGTGTGGACAAACCCCATCCTACCCTAATTTTTGAGCTAATGACAATGTAATGTATCCTATTTAACTGTCACAAAATTAAAGAGAGAGATACTAACACCTTAAAATATCATTAAGCATTATTAAAAATATTGACTTACCAATATCCTGATAGACTACTTTAACAACATGTAAGCAAAAAGCAGCGCTAAAGCCAGCTCCAAATGCTGCTGTTCTAGGAAGTTCAAGGGGCCAGAACTTCCAACTCAAAAACCTAAGATCTATGAGTGCTGCCAGGCGTATGCCAACTCCTAAACCCGCTGCCTTGGATGTATCATCCTCCCTTTCCAGTGCAAATGCAAAACGTTTTTAAAAAGGATCTTAATCTCAGTGCCCAGCTATTCATGACTATGGAACCTTATAAGCATTGGTCTCTGTCAGCAGATAATTCCTGAGGGTTCATGCATTCAGATCTAACATCTTCAGCCCAGACCAGAGTATTGGGCAAAAGATAAGGTCTCTGCAAGCAAAGCCAAGAGTCTGCCAAAAACTTCCCTCCAAGAGTCTTTCAGATCCTCTAAGTCAAAACCCAGGGCCAGGTGGCTGCCTAAGGTGGCAAATTGAAGGGCGCACCAAAAATGGTATGTACATACCTCGCTCATGTTCATTGGATAGGAATCACTTCTGAAGCTTCTGACTCTAGTGTCTACATCATTAATGAAGATGTTGAACAGTATGGGTCCAAGGACAGAGCCTTAGGGGACCCCACTGGTCACAGGACACCATGATGAGTGACTTCCATCAATT
>JAGPOW010003648.1:84314046-84352099 GCA_030014935.1 Caiman crocodilus
GTTTCTCCAAGAGGTGATCATGGGAAACCAGATTGAAGGCTTTTTTGAAGTCAAGATATATGACATCAATCTCTTCTCCCTTGTCCAGGTGATAGGTCATCTGGTCGTAGAAGGAAATGAGATTGGCTTCATTGGGCATTTAAGTGTCAAACTGCCAGACTGTAGTGTGTATATACAGCTGTCACTTCTGGGAGATAATAGCATTGCTTGCTAGACATCTGACTGAAGAGCTAAAGAAATTAACAAGGTTCCTCAGAAAAATCCAGCCAAAAATAGTTTTGCAAATTGACACATACTGATTAAATTGAATCCTTCCACAAAGACTTTTTTTTCAACATTTACAAGTGAATCCTATCACCTTGCCTCCTTCATCCCCACCCCCCCCATAATTAATTGGCAGCCTTTCTGGAGGAATGTTAAGCACACCAGGACTTCCCAAGTCCACAACTTCAACTCTATCATGAAGGTCAAGATCTTCATGCTGATCCTGGCATACTTAATTTCCTTTGTATCTATACAATAGAATACTTAGTGCAAACAGTTTCATTTCCTTGTGTTTCCTTACATGTTACCAACTGCTTCTCTCTGCAGTGGCTACACAGTAAAAACACAAATGTTGCGTGCTCTCTCTTCAAGAAAGAAGGATTCTGAGTCAACTGGAGATTGGGTTGGGTGGTTATTAGCAATAAATAAATCCCAGATTTCTTATGTAAGAGATCCTGGTCACTGGGATAATTTTGAACTCTCAAGTAGGCAAAGCCTTTCTCGCTGAAGAAAGATTTCTTAAAATGTATTTAGCTATATCACCATTTTAAAAGAACATCTGCCAGACACAAGCGTTCTTTCTCAGACCAATGGCTCTCAGGGCCTCAGCCACGTATGTACACCCTGACTATGGACTCAAGGTGAAAGATGGCCAGTGGCTCACAAAACAGTATTTCCCGAGCTCAGACATTATATTTTCAAAATTGATTCTTCCAAAAGAAACAATCCTCTGGTAAGGAATGAAATGCCATAATATCCTGGAAAGGGTCTGTACCCAACAGCTAGATCCACCCCAAGGTTCATGTTGAATGGGCAGATAATTTAAAAAATTCATTGGGTATGTCTTAGAAAAAACTCAGCATGCCAATGTACTAGACTATCGGCGGTGGAAATCTCATATCCTCTATTCCTTACCTGCACCAGCAACAAAGCCCTAGCTATAACAAACAACACAAGAGTGTGTCCTCTGTGAACAAGCAGGGGAAATGCCATATTTACTCAAATATAAGACAACACTGAATAAAAGATGATCCTACAATAAATTGATCCTATGTATGGAAAATATATAAATTTGTTATAATTTTCTAAGTTTATTGGAGGTTTGCCTTGAATTTGTCCCCCTCCCACTTACAGCAAGGAAAACAAAACTGAGGGTCCAGGCAGCCCCCTTGCCACCCTCAACTTTTGCCCCCTGCAGCCCCTCCCCACCTCCCCTTACAATCAGACCCTGATCTCCCTGAGCACATGGAAGTGAGGAGAAAAGTTGAAAATACTGGACATGTCTACATGTGCTATTAGTGCACAGCAATAAACTCCGATGCATATCACACTGGAGTTTATTGCTCCCAGGTTCTATGTTTACATGTGTGCCTAGGAATGCAGCACGTTAAGCCAGGTTAGAACAGCCCCAGTTGGCAGGAGACTGTAGGGGTCAGGATGCCAGCCCAGGGCTGCTCCTGCCCAGCAAAACATGTTAAGAAGGAGCCAGCTGGGGACAAGGATGCTACAGGGCAGGGCTAGTCAGCAAGCAGACCCCACACTGAAGAACACTCATGCCCCAGCCAGTCATATCAGCATCTGCACATGTGGTGCTGTGGAATAAAATATTCTGTAGCAGCATAATACTTGTATTTATAAGTACTACTCTGCTGTGGAGTTAATCAGTTTCCTGCAGCCCAACAGGGTCGCACATGTAGACATGAGACATTTACTGTGGAGTTAATTAGTCCACTCCACAATAAATGTCTCATGTAGACATGCCTACTGTCCTGACTGAAATAAACATGCTTGCAGTAATTTGGATATTGTACCCATAGACTTAGCTTTTCCAGAATTGATGCATTTTACCCTTTCAGAAACTGCTGCAAGTTTTAGCACAGGTACTCCGTAAACATACCTTTAATCAGCACTTTTGTATTTAATACACAAACTATGCATAATATCAGACCAAAACCAAAAGGCTCATGATTTACCATATAGTTCACTAGGTAGGGCCCCAGTAGAGTCAACAGCATTTCAAGCCATGATGACCCCATAGCTCAGCACTGCTCATTATGTGTGTGTACTATAGATACCCCCTGCCCAACCCCTAAAGGATCCACATGCTAATTAGTCCCACTCATCACTGGAACTAGGTGTCCATGTCACGAGTCCTGGGATACTCCAAAAATTTATATGCAGATGAGGCACAGGGCACCCTGATCCGGCTTCAACTCATGGAGGGTGGAACTACACTAGAAATATATGGCAGGTTGAAAGAGGAGGTGACAGAGAGAGTCTGAATTAATTGTTTGGGACCCATTTTAGTAACATTTGCCAGAAATGTAAGGCTAATGAAGAAACAGGAGTCACTGGAAAAGAAAGACACAGCTATGCTGTGGGAATGAAAAGGAAGTTGAAATATATTTAATGTAGTGCCTCACCATCACTTTAAAATGAAGATGTTGAGAAGGACTGCACACAATGGGTACCATAATATATCTTGTTCAGATGGGCTGCACAAGCCTCTCCTTGTGGTAGGTTGCCATCAGCATATCACTTCTTGGCCTCTTGTGGACTAAGATCAAGTGCAGCAGCCAGGCAGAAGCCCAGCTGCTGCCCTGCAGCTTTGCTCAACAAAGGAGCATCAAGATGGTAGCAGCCATGAATGCTGGTGAGAAGCACAGATCGCAGACAGAGAGAAGAGACCAGATGGAGTGAAGTCACCAATATGGAGATTCATACCAAGAGCTGGAATCTGATTGGCAGCTGGAGCAGCAATGCATGAAAATGAAGGCAAAAGCAAAAGCAGCTGAAACTGCACAGGAAAGAACAAGCTGGAAGCAGACAGAGCAGACAGACTAGGGAAAGCTGTAACAAGAACCAGAGAACTGACAAAGAATTGAAAAAAGGAGCTGTAAGATAGAATCCAGAAGAAGGAGGCTAGCAGAGCTGGAATAATGGGGACAAGGAGCCCAGAGAGACTTTGAAGGCATAGGAAAGACAGACTATGGAGAGGTATGTTGACTACTTCAATCAGACTTTGACTGATATTTTGAAAGCGAACCCTGAGTACTTACAACACATGATGGCCTACCCAAACAGGAGGTCATGAGGTTTCACCTTCTGGCACAGAAGGGCCTATGAGCAATTCTAAAGAATCTACAAGGAAATGGAGAAAAAGGAAGATTTGCAAGGACTGATTGTTGCCACTTTAAAAAATAAAAAGAGCAAGTGATCATTGTTAAACTGTATTCAGACATCCTTAAGGAAGTGAATGTGGAGAGATGGTTGGAGGAGAGTGTCCACAGAGTCCTGTTTGTGGAAAAAAGTTAGAGACAAATATAATCTGTGGACAGGGTGTTTCTGTCACGTGTGACCCTAAGGGAGAAGGAGGGACAGATGTGGCTCCTGCCATCAGTTATTCATGTAGGAGGGCACCAGGGCTACATCATATACCATGGGCAGCCACATCCCACCAGCTCCCATGTGGGCCAGAAGAGCATTTGGCAGCCTACTTTACCCTAACCATTTGCTATCAGTGTGGTGGGAGAGTGTTCAATGCCCATTCATGCCAGGAAGTACTGAAATGTGGGATATATAAGAAGGAAGGGCACCTGCAAAACAGATGACCAGATTCTCTCGCTAATAGAGCATGACCAAAAAAGGGGAATTACTTCAATAAGATGTGTGAGGAGGAAGAAGAGGTGAGGGAGGGCTGGGATGGATTTGGAGGAGGAGACGCTGATGGAAGAAACACCAGAGGTTTGAGAACTTCCAAAAAAAAAATTCACCAGGAAAGCATGGACATCCAGCTGAATTTTACATGAAATTCTGGCCGTGGGTGGGAAAGGATTTCGTGAAAGACTTCAGAGAGATAACAGAAGAAAGAAAGACTGGAGAGGGTTTTGTAGGCAGAGTAGTTACTGTATAAGAAAGGAGATCAAGAATGCCTCAAGAACTGGAGGCTGATCACATTATTGAATGTAGATTATAAAATCCAGGTGAAAGTCATAGTGATATGAATGAAAAGTGTTCTGGACCAGGTCATACAAGAAGGCCAAATGTGTGCAATGGAAGGAGAAGAATAGTGCAAGCATACCAGATCTTAAGAGACACACTGGCTTATGTGAAGGATAGAAAATGGAATACGGTGCTGGCAAATTTCAATCTTGAGAAAGCATATAACAGGGTAACACAAGTTTTTGTTTGAGGTGTTGCTGAAAATGGGATTTCTGGAAAAGCTGGTAGACTAGGTGGAACTGTTGTATGGCACAGCACAGTCAGGACCTGGTGAAGGAAAACTTGAGTCAGGTCTTTCAGATACAAACAGGTGAGGCAAGGGTGCCGCTTGTCACCCAGGATCTTTATATGTGCCATGGAACCTCTGGCATGGAGGATAAGGAAGTGCAAGATAATCAGTGAAGTTAATATTCCTAGGGGGGCGAGGGGAAGGGGAATGAAATGCTCACTAAATATGGATGCCATTAATGTGATAGTGTGAGATACATTCTCCTTAGACAGAATCCTGAAACATATGGAAAACTATGGGGAAGCTTCAAGGGTGAAAGCAAACAAGGCTAAGAGCAAGGTGTTCGGGACCGGAAATTGGGAAGCTCTAGGAGTTTTGCATCAGTTTGGTTAAGAATCAGATAAGAAACTTGGGCATGGTTCTTGATATAAAAGGGAAAGGCACAAAAGCATGGAAAGAAATAGGGTCACAGGTTAGGAAAATGTTTGGGTTTGGGAGTATAGGATTGGTATATGCAGGAAAAGAAGCTGATGAAACAGGTGCTGCTACCCATTGTGTTGTTTGTGGGTGTAGTATATCCTCCATCATGGACTCAAAGCAAGAAAAAACAAAGACTGATTTGTATGTTCTTCTGGGGTTCTAACGCAGAACAGATTGTCAGGAAGGAATTATATATGGGACAAGAGTGCGAAGGGTGGGAACGACCAGACAGAGACCTTTATCTATGCACACTATGTTAGAATAGTGATAAGTGAAGCATCAGAAGGAATCAAGAAAGTGGGAAATTTTTACAGGTTTTAGGCAGGGAAATGGGTATGGAGGATGGGCCTATATGGGACAGGGTAGAAGGGCAGTGGGTTTGGAAACTGCCGATATATTATGGGAGAGCAGAAAATGTCATTAAAGTACAAGGTTTGGAAGGGATAGCAATACAAGGTTTGAAAGAAAAGGGAAGGATTTTGAAGGAACTCAGAGGGAAAGACAAAGTAACAGAGGGAAGTGATTTATCCGAGCAACAAGCAAAGTAAGTGTGGGGAGGGGTAACGGGGGACGATTTAAAAGTGGAACATGCAGACCTAATGTGGCGAATGGTGAGAAGGGCTTTAACAGTAAGAGGGGTTCAATATGGGTGGGGTTTTGGAAGAAAAACAAAATGCCCACAGGGGAACCGAGAGGTGGGGAGAAGAATCAGCGGTACATATGTTTTGGGAATGCAACTTTGCACAGGAGGCTTGGAGGAGGGCACAGGGATTTTTACAAATTTTAGAAGTAAATGATAAGATAAATTTTGAGGCAGTGATGCATGGGCTGGTTAAGAAAGGACGAGAAGAAGGGAATATATGGGAATAGAGGATCTGTGTTAATGCAGCACTGTGGAAAGTAAGGAACTTGCTGATCTTCAAGGGATGGATTTTACTACAAAGGAATGTTTATAGCTAGATCTGTTTGAGCTCAGATATTACATACAAAGGGATGAGGAGGTGAAGATGAGAGTAAGAGGGAGAAGATGTGGAGGAAAGACAAATGAAAATATGTATGTACTTGAGGAGTGCCTGAGATAGTGAGGTGAGAGAGAGGGGAAGGTAGAAAGGAGGATAGTTGTGGGACAAGATAATGTTGTTATTGTAAACTGTCAAGAGATGAGGAGTTAATATGTTATGAGGCTTTGTTGGATGATATAATGTTTGATATATGTAAAGATATATAAGAGGTTTGGGGTTTTTAATAAAATGTTGAGTTTAATTTTCTTTCAAAGGTTCTCATCAGCATTTTTGGCACCAGGGAAAAGGTGTCAGTTTGTTCTGGCCTCTCTGAGTGCTGGCCTAGTATTGCAGTACCTGCAGGCCTGGTACTTGTTCCCTCTTTTCTTTTAAGGGACACACATACATACATACACACGCAGTTCCTATCAGCATATTTGCCTAATATGGGCCATGTGTTTCATAGTCATGCTCAGGGGTGATTGCACTTAATTAACCTCATAGTTTGTTTCCGTTACTGAGCACATGCTGCTTTTGGCTGCAGTTTAATGATAGACAAAGTATTTAATGAGGTTTCCTTGTATGCAGATGTATGATGATGAGCTTTTTCCCTCTCTGCTGATTGGGGAAAAAAACCCTCATCTCGCAGTCAAGTGAATATGGTATCATTCCACTCATGTATGCAAAAAAGGTGGGACATTCAGGTTGTTTTAAATCATAATATTTCCCACATAGTCTTCCATTTGACAGGCAAGACAACCATTCAATGGATCAAATAAGCAGAGAACAAAATAAAGAGTTACTGAAGATGGCAGTGACAGACAGAGATCTTTACCCTCTGGGGTTATCCAGAAATAATAAATTATTTTAATAGCTCCCACTTCTCCACTCCATTTTTGACAGATTAAAAGGAAGTCTTTGTAAGAGGTGATGGATGGACAGAAGGTCAAATTTACTACTCTTGTTATATATGTGTGCTTGTTCTCAAACCACTTAGAAGAGATAACCCAAAGGGAGAAAGGAGCCCCTCTGTCCCAAGCCATGACCTCTAGCAAGCACCAGGCTGGGTTGTGGCAGCTTCTGCAAGAACCCCAGTCTTCTTCCACTGTAAGAGAAGCAGGTAAAATAGAGGGTCTTTGGAAGAGAAAGAGATAAAAATATGGTCTTTAAAGTGAAATCTTGGAAACAAGGCACTGCTTAATGTGAATGATGGAAAGAATTTTCTGTCACTTACCTCTAACTAGAGATTTCCTCAATAGTTCTGGACAAAATCTGCTCCATAATTCTTATCACAATCGTACAGCATGCTGTCCATTTGGTTGCCCTCTATCCCACAGAGACAAATGCAGTCATGCTGCATCTTTCAAAGTGCTTTGAAATCTTACAGGATGAAGTGTGAAAAACTCATTTATTATTACTTTAAGACAAAGCCTCAGGGCTAACAGTATCTCCAGGAATCCCTGGAGAAAGAATGGAAGCCTTTTTATAGGCACAATCCTCTTGGGCCTGACCTGTAGACAAAAAGCCCTTTCCAGATGCTTAATTGATAAGAAAAATATAATTAAAATCTTAAACCAGACAGAGGAAGCTTTCATAATCAGTATTAGATTCACTTCTGAAAGTCCTGTCAGCTAAGAGGGAATTAGACTTGAGCTACTTGCTTAGTGCAAATTATGGCAAATACAAGCCTGTGCTAACACAATGAGCCTGACAATACTTCGAGGAACCAGTCCTAAAAAATTACTCTCAGAAGGACCAGTCCTGAAGCCCTTGCACGCAGGGAAGTTAGATCATACATTAAAGACAAAGAACACAATGAATACATATACATGTATGCTTTATTGCAGAGCTGACTAATTAGCTCCGC
Source organism: Caiman crocodilus (assembly GCA_030014935.1). Lineage (NCBI taxonomy): Eukaryota > Metazoa > Chordata > Crocodylia > Alligatoridae > Caiman > Caiman crocodilus. The sequence goes on from JAGPOW010003648.1 coordinate 84,321,890, forward strand.
AGTAAAGTGTCACCATCTACATGTGCACCCCTATTAAGGCACATTAAATTAATTAACTCTGACATAGGATAGTCCTCTCTAGGACAAGTACTATGCTACAGTGGAGTCATTTAGTGCACTGAAATGCATATGTAGATGATGACTGGGGCTAACTGAGGCACAAGGGTGCTAAAGGGGGCTGCCTGCTAGCTGGCTCCACATTATAGCACCCTCATGCTGCAGCCAGCCCCTCCACTGCCTGACACTGCCATCCTCCCCTGGAGTCCCCTGCCAGCCCTGGCTTGAATAGCTGTGATCCTGGGCACACGTGTAAACTACTTGTAAACTCCGAACTAGGCCAAAGTTTATTCAGTCAGGGTAATTGCACATGTAGATACACCCAATAAGTAGCAGTGAGGAGTGGCACCACCACAAGGGAAAGTCAGGGAAGCCTTCTGGAGTACCCTAGGGTACAGAGAGATTGCACATATGGCTAACTGCCTCACAGGATGCAGCTTCAACAGACCAATGCAAGGGCATACCTCTACTTCTACCACATTCATTTTAAAGCACCTCATGCCCCACATTGAGAAGTCTCTGTACTACCCAGAGCTCAGAGACTGTATTGTTGTCTGACACTTCCATGCACCACATAGTATGAGGGAAGCTCTTTGTGAACCCCACTGCCCACTTGTTACAAGGTCAGAAAGATTCTGGCCTTGTATGAAGAGCAGGCTTATCTTTCATCTCACAAACAATAAGAGAAAAAAAATCAGTACTGTATGTAGGTCTTCTATTAGCATTAGTATTTTCATCTCTAATGCATCAAAGCCTATTCTAATTCTTGTAAAGCACTTCCATAAAAACAAAACAATTCTTGTTAAAATCACCTTAATGTTATCAGACTGCTGCTGGGTGCCTTAATACAACAGAAAGCATCTAGTATAAAATTTGGCTTCTGGATTTAAAGCTCAGTCTCTGAGGCTGTGAAAATAGATGCAAGCATTCAGATTTGTAATATTTTGGGTGCTTTTTTTTTTCTTTGGAAAACAACACTTATTTCAAACTGCTCCTCACTTTTCTGCTTCATCATTGTCACACACAATGCAACACAGTTGGCTTAGCATGACTGTCTCAAGAGAGATTACAAAATGCACTAAATATGCATGACATATATTTTGATTGTACTACATCCCCCTCCACATCCTTCAGTGCTTGGCTTGTCTTCTTATGCCAGAGGTGGGCAATTATTTCAACTGGAGGGCCACTTAATGAGTTCTGATGAGCTGTCGAGGGCCGCAAGGGTCGCCCTGCACCTTGACAGGCGCCCTACCCCTGATTGACATCTTTGGACCAGAAGTCCCACCTCTAACCCCTGGCCTTTACCACCAAAAGTCCCCCCAACCCACTTTTCCCTGGAACTACTCCTTTTGGGAGGGGAGAGTTGCTATCTTGGAACCAGAAAAAAATCAAATCATATGCTAAAAGTCAAACATCTACTATAACATACTTTAATTTTATTTTAAAATATATTTCATCCTGCTTTATTTGTGTTTGCATAGTGTATATAGAGATTATTCCATAAGAGCTCAAAAATAAAGTCTTACTGTTGTACACTGCGTATTGGGGAGGTGGGAGAGGGGTGGTTGGGGAGTGGGTATGTGCGTATAGTGGGGTGTGGGATGTGGGTGTAAGTGGGGTTTTTGTGAGGGGATGTGACTATGCAGGGGATACAAGGTATGTTGTTGGATGTGTGTATATTTGGGGTGGATTGTGGGGGCAGGGTGTGGGTAGGTAGGGTGTGAGGGAAGGTGGGGGGGTGGGACCCCCTACACACACTTCCCATGGCACATGGCCCCTGCCACAGGCCATATTTTGCTCACCCCTGTCTTAGGCCCTAACCCTGGAGTCAGGTCTACCTATTCAGAGCTACTTGCAGGATTAGATCCTTATACTAAATTCTTTCAGGCAGAGGCTGGCGATTGCACAGCATACCTACCACAACAGAATTTCAATCTGACTGGGGCCTCAGCTGATACAGTAGCGGAAAAAATTATAATAAACATGTATTTTCATTGATTTGTAAACTGACAATTCAGCAAGGTACTAAATGTGTGTTTCACAGTAAAAGTAATAAAGTAAAAGTATACGATTAAGTCTTTTTACTGGATTGGGACTAAAATCACTAGGAACCTGGATTATTATTATGTACTATTTGTAGGCACCACTTAAATATGAACCCCAGGCACCAACCACTGGGCTGTAGCTTAATTTTAAAATTATATGTTTCTTTCAGTTTGCCACTGTGCTCTGAACATTCTGCTTAATTTACTAATTGTAACTTGTAATCTCATCCTTAGCACATGCTAATGCTAAGGAATGTTAGTTTGCACTAAAAGTTAGCACATGCTTTTACAGTCATACACTAAGGTTCATACCCTCTCTAACCTGCACTACTCAGACCTGCTGCTCAAGAGCTGGTGAGCAAGAGTATAGTTAAGATATGCAAATCTGTTCTGTGCCTGCCATGCTCACCAGCTCTCTATCCACAATATAGACTGGGGAAGAGGAACAAAGAAGGGGCCCCTGGCCCTCCCAAAATCACCCCCTCTTCATCTAACCCTCTGGATGACTCCCCACCCTCTCCTCAGCCCCCTGCCACCCCAATCCTCCCGTGACCACCTGGATCCTCTCCCTGATCACCCCCTCTGCCTTCACAGCCTCCTGCCACCTGGATCACCCCATCTACCCACAGGACACTGCCCTGATGCCTCAATCACCCTAAAGTTGTAGTGGCAGCAGGAGGTGGCTGAGAGATTCCTTCCTGCCTTTTCGTAGGCTCTCTAAAGCCTGTGCTGTCCTTGCATGCATGGATCCAGCCTCTTGGCTGCTAGCAATTCCTTGATAGGGCAGGGGAAAAATCAGGGGGCGTGCAGGCAGCTGGGGGGCCAGCATGGCGGCAATTCAGACAGGAAGAGGAGGGCATCTCAGCAGCTTTCTGCCCCCTGTTCTCTTCCGCATGCCTCCTTCACCACTTTCCTGTCCCTGCCTACTCATCCACTGCCCGGCTGTCCCCAAGGCTATAGTGTCCTGTAGTGGATGATAGCTAGTCGACCTAGGAGCAGTACCTCCTAGGATACTGAAGAACCACAAATTGGGGGGCTTTATCTCAGATCAATAGCCAGAAGCTAATTTAATTCAAGCTGGGTAGCACAGCTCAAAGATAAGCTTTCCCTAAAAGAGCATAATTTTCAGATACCAAGAGGACATTTAGCACTTGTTAACGAGTCTTAATGTGTGGCTGTTCTACTGTTAAGTGCTCTTAACACAGAAGCAGGCAAAATACAGCCCATGGGCTGGATCTGGCCCACTAGGCCATTCTATCTGACCCACAGGGCCCCTAAAAAAAAGCAGTAAGTTCATATGCATTTGCTTCTGGCTGCCTGTCAAATATGACAAGAGCCAGGGACGGTAGGACTTAGAGGGAGCCGCCAGCAGGAGACAGGGACCCAGCCGCATCCCACTCCCAGCCATTTCCCTGCTTCCTGCCCCCCCACCCTGCTCCAGCACCACATGGCCCACCACTGCATAGCCAAATCAGGGAGCACAGGGTTGCACTGGGGCGGGGGGTGTGTTCTGTACAGCAAGTCCCATATATATACCCCACCATAGACATGCACCCACACACCCCATCCTCAAACCCCCTCACAGCCCAGCCACCCTTCCCCACACACCCCATACCCACCTACACATTCACATACTCCTTTACTCCACATACACCCACAGACCTATACCCACCCCCTCACAGTATACAAGAGTAAGACTTAATTTTAAGCTATTGTGCTATCACCTCCATTTGCACAGCCCAAAGACATATAAAATCAGGACAACAATATTTTTTTAAATCAAACTAATGAATGTTGTAGATATTCGCTTTTTAGAATATAATTTGGTATTTTTCTGATTCCAAGATAGCAAAACCCCTTGCTGAAAGGAGTACTTCTGGGGACAAGGGAAGGGACTTATGGTGGCAAAGGTCAGGGGTTAGGGGGCAGGACTTCTGGTCACAAGATGACAACCAGTGGGTGCAGCACCCGTCAAAGAGTGGGGCTACCCATGCAGCCCTCAAGAGCTTGTCAAAACTCGGTAAGTGGCTCTATGTCTGAAATAATTGCCCACCCCTGTCTTGACATGATCTAATCGTAACATATAATCTCACCCCTACAGCAGCTCTCCTCAATAGGCTGAAAGGTTTTCAAATGGTACTGTAAAAATAAAAGTACAAAGTTCTGTATTTATTCAGCTCCGTTTTACTTGCTTATCATGCTGCTTCCTGTGAGATTTCCTTGTAGTTTCACTAATAAGATTGTTCCTGAAAGTCTAAACAAATGTAAAAAGCTGTATCAGAATGTTAATCTTTGAAGTTTTGGCACCAGCAGCTGCATTATGGTTGCATGAGGTTTGTGTCTACTCAAGTAGACAAAGTCTTAACTAAGATGCTATAGTGAAGGACAGAGGGTTGGACTAGATCTCCTGAGGTACCTTCCAACCCCAATTTTCTATGATTTTTATGATTCTATGTATCAGGGCTGCAAGAACAGGAAGATTTCACATAAAAAATAGAAAATAAGGAACAACAAAAAATGTCAGGTGTTCAGGCCTGAATGCAACAGCTCCAATCAGAGTGGCGGAGAAATTGTGTGTGTGTAGGAGGGAAAGGGTTGCTGAGGAGAAAAAAAAAACAAGCTCAGGCACATCCACAATTCCACATTGCTTCAGCAGTGGTCTTTCCTCATATCCCTACAATGAGGCTCTCTTTAGTAATAAACACTGCACTGCTGTTTCTCCGTTGCAGGAGTTCACTGTTCATAGTGCCACAATTTCCTTACTTCAGGCCTTTTTGCTCTCATGGTCTTATTCAGCAAAAAACACTTCATCAGAAGCCAGTGCTGATCAGAAAAGATGTCCCTCATGGAATGAGATATATGCATAGAATGGGACACATCAGAAAGGATTTCTACCCACATCTGAAGGGGTTTCTATACCCTGTTCATATTTATCATTCTTTCCTTTTTCAAAATGGAAACTAATGGTACCCTAGTTCCTCCTTCTCTGCTAACATCCATGCAAATAATCTCAGAGCTAATTGAATTCCAAAGAACTTGGCAATATCCTTTTTCTAAATTTGATAGCTTACCTACAGAACTGAGTTGTGGACTTCAGGAAAAAGCAGTAGCATTGTAGACTTACTTCAGCTTAGCAACACTATGATTAGACCTTCCAAACCACATCTTATCACATGCAGCTCCTTGCAGAAAATATTATCAAAGTGGGGGAGCTTTGAAGGGGTTGGTTACTTCAAGTCTTGGATGTATCTTTCCTTCACTGATTAATAATCCAAAGCACACGACTACTCTAATGCAACTAGTTGAACAGGAGGGTGTTTGCTATAATTCACCTTGTTGGAGCCAAAATAGTTCTGCATCTGTGGTGTCATCATCTAGCCTCTATATGGCCTCATACACGTGTATTTTAAGTAGGTCAGGAGATGACTCTTCCCTGACCTCTAGACTAAGAACATGCACAGTTCTATCTGGAAGTCACTGGAAAATGATACCCAATGCAAAGCTCAGGGCCATGTGCAGAGCCCTAGCATCTCATGTGCACCAGCCCTATCTAAAGGTTTTGATTGACAGAAACTAAGAGTGTGTGGTGAGCATGTGTGTGCGTACATGTTGGGAGTGAGGGTGAGCTCGGTTCTGCTTGCTGGTGTATGGATAGCGTGTGAGTATATGTGGTATATGTAAGAGGTATAGGTAGTGCTTGTGCATGGAAGAAGTAGAGGTGGCTTTGTGGACGACTGGCATGGTGTCATGTCTGTTGATTGTCTGGTGTTGTTGCTTGGCCTATATTGTGTTCTGCAGGACCAGGCCATCCACAGAGAGCACCTCAAGAGTGGCCATTGATCTGGACAGCCTAGCAGAGGTCCACACCAGAATCTGACTCCAGTATACTTCCATCTCCTACCTCTGGTGGTCTGAAGCTGAGGGTTGCTTGAGTTGGCTCCCCAGACTTTCTCCCCTGGGTCTGCTGTACACATAAGTAGCAGCTCACAACACTCTTGTTAGTGTAAGTATTAGCCCTCTCCTCTGGATGCGAGGGAACAAGGATCTGATCCCTCCGGTCACAGGTGAAAGGCACCTGTATCACCCTGTTCACATACCTGTGTGCTTATTAGGACTGTTAAGGGCTCTATTGGGATAGTAGGATAAGATCTGTTTTCCTATGTTACCTTTTTTCCTTCTTTTCCCTTATCATTGCTATTAATACTTACCTGTGTGTTAATAAACCATTTATTCAATTCAGTTCACTTTCCCTTGTCTGTAAGTTTAATTAATTAGCCATAGCACAGGCCAAGTCACTGGGCTAGTAAGGCAGTGATAGATATGTCTGGCTAGTTCGCCAAATACAGGAGGGGCCAAAAATCACCCCCACTGGACTGGACTGTTAGGTCAGTCATTGACTGATCCATTTTAATCAAACACTAATGGAGTCCAGCTCCAACAACTTACAGATAGCGAGAAAGAGAGGTGTGGTTGCTGCTCTTTGGTTACCACTCACTGTTTATGAGGCTCCTGAGTCAGTCAAAACTGAATTTAACTTTCAGTCAAAAAGATCCATTGAGCTGTAGGTAGACAGAGTAACAAACACAGCTCAGCTTAGCTCAAAAGTACTAGAGATCCACATTTTCAGATACCATTTCTCCAATTGTACACATTCTTGGTTAAATGTGGCCTCAGAAAGGAGAAATAGTTCATTATTATTATTTCTAATTGAAAGAACTGACTTATGTTATTCTAGCAGTATGCATACTCTGAGCAAAATAAGGAATTGATTAACAATCAAGAGCTGAATGTTAGTTTTAGGTCAAACACATTAATTTACCAGCCATTTGCAGTCTAAACAGTAAAGTAAAATAACAGGAACCACCCTGTGAAGCACATCAGCTTTTTTGGACAAAACTGCAAAATTAGGAGATACAGTTAAAGAAACTGAAATCAAGGGCTGCATTCTTCTCTTGGGCAATCCTGGTGGAGTTACATCAGGGATTAATTCCACGTTTGATATTGTTACAAATGCTTTACCAAAAAAACACAATCTAATGCTTCTCAAAACTAATTCAAAGTGGCCTGAACAAACACAATCTTCTGTGGATAAATGAATGGAAAGAAAGATTAGTGTATGATATGTATGTCTTTTTGTCTCAGACCAACACAGCTACCAAGTACACCCCTGAACATGGAAGATGCTGAATTTCAGCCAATTTTCGATTTTAAACTTCACTGCAGACCTACAAGGAAGTTTTTTTACCTCCCTGCCTCCCATCTGACACCTTCAGAGAAGGAATTCTACCTGATCAACACATCAAAGAGCTACTCAACCCAGCTCACAAAGACACTCTCATGGACCCAGAGGGACAGCCTTCCATCTTCAGCTCCCTCTGTGCAAAATGAAATTTATTTCCTACCTATGGAGACTTTTTACCATCTTGTACCATCTACACTTTTCCCAGAGCCTGATGAAGGGACTTTGATCCTGAAAGCTTGCAGAAAAGGACAATTTTCTTGCCATTTGGTCTAATAAAAGGTGTAATTTTGGAACCAAGAGTTCTAGTTTTTTTTGTCTTTAGTGTATGATAATGCATTTAAAGACAGGAAAGGGTTTGATATGATATGGGCATTAAATACATCTACATTTTCATAAATGATCAAGAAGAAGGAATAACTGAACTATGAGGTTAAGTCATGCCCCCTCCAACATCAACAGATTTCATTGAAACTAGGGTCTCATGCAAAAGTTTCCACAGATATGGTCCCCCATAATCTGGAACAAGAGGATATTGTCACAACACGCTCCCTCCAGGTGGCTCTGAAAGGGCGCTTGTGAAGACGCACCGAGCAAAGGCCCGAGGGATGGTGCCTGCCCGGATGCGTTCTGGGCCCCGGGTGCCCGGCAAGAGGGAGAACACGAGAGACAGAGAAAATTTCCCAAGGCGAGGTTTGAAAATAAACAAGTTTACTCACTCAACTCTTGTAGGCAATTCAGTCAAACCCATCAACGAAGTACAGTTAACACAAATGGTGCGAAGCGATGGATTGCGCAGTGGCTACGGCCAGGCATTGGAGTACGGTAGTTCTTTTCGGTGAGCCCTTAAGTATTCGCAGGGCCTCTCAGAGCCCAAGAGGGTGATAACCCACTCGAGAGTCGTGGCTCAAGAGATAGCACGCGTGAGAGGACAAACTACGAAGCGAGCCTCTTGAGGCCTCACTCGTCCCTTCTCACACGGGCGCGAGAGGAAATCAGGGTAACTCACATAGACAGCCAAAATGACTGGCTAGCTCGATTTCCTTGAACTGCCAGACAAGCTGAAGCGCAGACTGTCTGCCTCGATGGATCTCAACCAGAGAGCGCACGCCAATCTAGGGGCAGGGTCCCTAATATACCTTCTGCTCAGAACCTTCTCGAAGGTCCTGTCAATCATGTTTTCACGTAGCACTTTAACTCCTGCCATCCCAGATTACTCAAGATCAAACTCCTCTGCCACTGCATTCCCATCCTTCATATAACAGGCAAGTTACTTAACAAACAGAGTATAACATAATACAAACATCATAAGGCAAACAGCACATATTGTTAATAATGAGAGCACTGATCCGGCGGGAGTCACTAATTAAAACTCCAGGACAGATATCAAACAACTATACTTGGAAAGCCAAAGTGGACTAAGAAAATAAACTTCTAGGTTTGAAATAATCTACTATGAAAATGGCAGTAAAAGTAGGCTTGTTGAAAGCCTCAGAGGGGAAGCAGCAGGGAAGAGGGGGTGTTATGGTGGGTGTCTACTACAGGCCTCCAAATCAGGAGGCAGTGTTGGACAAGGCCTTCTTTAAACAGCTATGAAAATTTCCAAGTCAGGAATAGGGCCTGGGTCTTGGGAGAGAGGGGGGATTTTTAATTAATCAGGACACCTACTGGGAAAGAACCACAGCAGTGTACAAGTAGTCCAGTAAATTCTTGGAGTGTTTTGGGGATAACTTTTTGATACAGATGGCAGAACGCCAACTACATGGGGACGCTCTTCTTGACTTACTGTTCACAAATGGTTGAGAAACTGGTTGAGAATGTGAAGGCAGTGAGCTTGAGATGATAGTGTTCAAGATCTTAAGTGAAGAAGGAAGGAGAGAAACACAATAAAACACAATGAACTTCAAAAGAGCAGACTTCAACAAACTCACGATGCTGGTGGGCAGTATCCCCTGGGAGAAAAGTCTGAGGGGGAAAAGAGACCAGGAGAGTTGCCTGTAATTTAAGAAGGTCCTGTTAAGGGTGCAGCAACAAGCTAGCCTCATGTGACAAAAGGATAACAAGCACAACAGGAAATCAGCCTGGCTAGACAGCCATACTTTCAATGAGTTGAAACTCAAAAAAAAGAATCCTATAAAAAGTAGAAACTTGGTCAGATTATTGGGGAAGAGTGTAAAAATACTGCACAGGCATGCAAGATGAAAATTAGGAGGGTCAAGGCAATGTGAGATGTAGCTTGCAAAGGACATAAAAGGCAATAAAAAGGGATTCTACAAGTATGTCAAAAGTAAGACAAAAACTGGAGAAACCATAGGTCCCTTACTGAAGGCAGAAGACAATCTAGTAACAAATGATTCAGAGAAGACTGAAGTATTTAATACCTTTTTTACTTCTGTCTTCACAAATACGTGCAGCCACCAGGGCTAGGGAAAGAAGTGACACAAAAACTGGTTTAAGTGATCAGAAACTGGTTTAAACCTGTAACAAAACAGAAGCCCGGTGCACATAAACCAGTTTCAAAATGGCTGAAACTGGTTTAAGATAAATCTGGTTGAATGTAGTATCAGACTTAACTGATTTAGGTCAAACCTGTTCATGCAGTTTCTGCCCCAGACTCCTTCCTGTTTCAGGTTAAATCAGAGTTACAGCCCTGGGCTGGGCTACACTGTCTGCTCCAGAGAGCAAGGCTGGCCCTGGCCCTGCCCCTCCGCTTCCTAGCTGGAGCAGCGAGGGCTGGCTGATAAGGTAGGGGAGGAATGCAAGCCCAGCTGGAGATGCAGCCCAGTCTATGGAGTGGGAGGGACTACCGCTGCAGGCAAACCCTGGCTGAGGCCTGGGGTGACAACTGCTCAAACTTATTGCTGGCTGCAACTACAGACTACAAATCCCAGAGGCACCTGGAAGCAGAAAGAGGAAGTGAACAACCCTGAAGAGTCCTCTTGCTGTGATTATGGACTGCAAATCCCAAAGAGCTTAGGGGCAGCAGGAAGAGGAAGTAAACACAGAGTCAGAGAGTCATGTTTTAGTGCCCCCCAGCTTCTGGCCTGAGCCACTTCAGGCATGTGGCTAGATTTCCTGAATCAAACATAAATCTCTGTTCACTTCTGTTTCAGTTTAATATGTGCAGCTTAGACTAACTTGTAAAGACTGAATCGATTCAGCCTTGGGCATTTTAACTGTCTGTTCCTAGGCCAGATGACAAGTGCAGTTGATAGCAAAAATAAGGAAGAGACAAACAGACAAAATGATTAATCTTAAAGCAATAAAAGAACACATTAGGGATTACTTCTAGAAGCTAGATTCTTCCAATTCAACAGGGCCAGTTGGATATACATTAGGGTACTGAAAGCATTGACTAAGTACATTTCAGAGCCACTGGTTCTCCTCTGACAGCTTGTGCAGGTCAGGTGATGTCCAAGATGTATAGAAAAGGGCTAATATAGTGCCCATCTTTAAGAAAGGGAAAAGGGGAATCCAGGAAACTACAGATTACTCAGCCAGACCTCGGCTCCTGTGAAGTTCACAGAAGAGGTCCTCAAGAAATCCATTGTAAAGCACCTAGAGGAGAACAGTGTGATCAGGGACAGCCAGCATGGATTCACCAAGACCAAATCATGCCTGAGCAACTAGTTTTCCTTCTATGAAAGGAAGGGGGAAGGGGGGCGGAGGGGTTGGAAAGAAGCACTGAATACGCTATACCTTGATTCTCGCAAAGCTTTTGAACATCTCCCATGATATTCTCATTAACAAGCTAAGGAAATACAAACTAGACAAAACTATTGTAAGGTGGATACTTAACTGTTTGGATCATCAGTGGATCAATGTCTAGATGGAATGAGTCTAGTTTGTTTAATATCTTTATTAATGATTTAAACAATAGGATTTGAGTGCACACTTAGAAAATTTGTGGATGGCACCAGGTTGAATAGAATTCCAGATACTCTGGAAAGCAGGCCTGATCTGGAAAAATAGACTGCAAAAATTGTCCACAGTACTGAAGAGAAGGACCTGCAGGCTACAGTGGACCACAAGCTGAATATGATCTAGCAGGCTCTCATTGCAAATCCCTTCCCCCCCACACCAAAAAAAAAAACCCTAGCAAACAAACATATAGCATACTCCACTGTATTAACAGATATGTCACTTGCAGATCACCGGAAGTGATTATTCCCCTCTACTCAGCACTGATGAGGCCTAATCTGGAATGCAGTGTCCAGTTTTGGGCCCCACATTCAAGAAGGATGTGGACAGATTGGAAGTGGTCCAGCACAGAGGAAAACAACTGATTAGGGACCTGGGAGGCAAAATGGATGTGGAAAGCCTAAAAGAACTAGGGTTATTTTGTCTGGAGAAGAGAAGACCAGGAGGAGGGGAGGTTATGAGAAAATTGGGGGAAAGGGGAGAGATTAGTAGCAGTCATCAAAATGCCTGAAAAGCAACTACACAGAGATGGAAACGGGATTTTCTCCATGACAGTACGGGACAAGACTAGGAACAATGACTTCAAGCTGCAGCAGCAAAAATTTAGGTTGGAGATTAGGAGGAACTTTCTGACTATGAGGGTGGTCAAACATTCGAACAGGCTACCTAGAAAAACAGTGGGATCTACATCTTTGGAAGTTTTCAAGAGCAGGTTAGACAGATATTTTTCTAGGATCTGTGCTGTAGCAAAGGCGGGGGGGACAAGAGAGGTGACCACTCCAGACACCGAAGTGAAGAGGTGCTAGCAGGTGCTGCCCAGTGCAGGATGGTGTCGCGAGCAGCTCGTTTGGAGGGGTGGGGCACAGGGATGGAGGAAGGGCAGCTCCTGCTGCTGTGTGGACTCCTGAGCAAGCATGAGAGAGGGCATGTGTCCCCCCAGATCCGTGCACGGGGCAGGCTGCTGCTGCAGGCTTTGCCCCAAAAGCCAAACTCCGTTGCTTTAGCAGTGGCTAGGATGATTTAGTCAGGGAGTAAGGGACTGGACTAGACCTCATAAGATCCCTTTCCACCCTGCTTTTCTATGACCCTACTTATAATTTGTACTAAAACAGATTAATCAACACATGTGGATACTGACTATGTTTTTACTTATACTCACTGGAAATGTAATACTTGTCTGAATCAAATAATGGTTGGATCAGGGAAATAACAGGGATTCCACAATTCACTTTAATAGTCAAAGCAGCATTAAAAGGGTAATATTGGTGAGAGATCATAAGGAGACTGCTGAGAGATATAATACAATATTCAGTGCTCAAAGCAGCAAAGAACTAAGGAAAGGAATGCAAAGGATTTTGATATTTGGAAGCCTCAGCTTGAGGTAACGTGAAACAGCCATGGAATTATGATTACACCTTTGTAATGTATGGAAAAGCCCACTACAGAGAGAAGAAAAATAGCTGAGAGAGTCTGGAAAGCTGTAATTGAAATTCATCCTGGTTAAGTTAAAGGGCAACAGAGGCCAACATGGGTAAGTAGGGATATAAAAGCAATAAGCAAAAAGCTTCTAAAAATACAACCAATCTGGCAGGCAGGAATGAGAGATCTACTTAAAAAAATTTAAAGGAATAAAGAGAAATATTGAATTTCAAATTGCAAAGCCCATTTCATCTAACTGTAGAGGCTCTTAAAAAGTACCTTCAATACAGACAAAAGATAGAAGGAAAAATTATTCCACTGACACCAGAATGGAGAGAGGAAAAACTCCAGAATATCTACAGAGGATGAAAGCTAAGAGCCATTAAGCCAGAGATCCGATTTCCTGATACAGTAAAGGAAAAGTTAGATTATTCTCTCTCATAAATACAATGGAGATAGTCAAAGTAATGGTAGTGGAGAGACACCTGGAGGCAATGAGTTAGTTAGGCACAGGAGAATTCCTAACCAGAAATTTTTTTTGTTCTTATCAGTTTCTAACCACTTCTAGTGATCATTCCAAATAAATGTGTATACCTATGTGTACACACACACACACACACACACGCTGATCCCTTTAAAAGCTGATGAAAAATCACCATAAAAAAAAATCACAGCCCTCTTCTCATATCAGACCATGTGGCTCAGATATTGGAACATGTCAGTGGTCCTTTATAACAATGGCCACTTCTGTCAGGGGGTATTAAACATGTCATTTCCACACACCATAGTCAGTGAATAACATGGAGGATTTACTAGGGTTGTGGCTCCTGGTCTCTGTGGTAATTGCATGGTTAAACAGTTGCCCTTTTCAAATGAATTTAAAGAAAAAAAAATCCACATGATTTCTCTTCACTAAATTGTTGAATCTCATGCACAGGCAACTACAAAAACAAAGCAATCAATACACGCACATAAGAATGAGTGCAACTACAACAACAAATGATCTGTTCAGTAGCCCTCAAAAGAAATAGCTTATCCTTGACTGCACTTGCACAGAAAATGTTCTAAATTCAGCCAGTGTAAAGAGATTCTTGCTACATTTCATGAGCAGTGACAGAATTCTGAGCATCATCTGACCCTTATCTCTCAAAAGTGCTGCTGTGTAAATGCAGAAGTGTTCCACTAACTTCACAAGGATGTCTTAAAAATTATATTCTGCTCTATCCAGGAAAGAATGTATATGGTTTTTGAAGTTTACATGATATAAATGCTAAAAAAAGGGCTTGGACCTTGCCTCATCTGGTCATCTGTGTCTTCAGCTTTTCTCCCTCTGTCTTACTTAAGAAGCTGAAAAATAAAAGAAGACATTGCACAAAAGATACAGCAAGCCACTTTTATGCTGTATGAACCATCACAACTGCTATCAGTAGAATTTCTGCAATAAAGAACTAGCCCCTATCCCTATCCTATGAAAAGACTATCAGTATTTCCTGTAAAATGCTGCCCACTGGAAAGAATTCAGTATTATTCCTTATTATGCACCAACCAGTGATAAGAGGACATGGTAGAAAGGCATGGCTAAGTACAGACTGTCAAAAAGCCCAAGGCTGAATTGATTCAAGTTTGTACATTAGTCTAAGCTACGTAGACTGAACCATTAAGCAAGTGAACAGACATTTACTTTTGATTCTGGACATATAGCCACATGCCTGTAGTGACCCAGGCCAAAAGCCGAGGGTCCTTAGAGCACACCTCCCTGCTCAGCTAAAGCAGGCACCTTGGGCCAAGGCACCCTGCAAGGGAGGGCTTGTGGGGTAGGTATGAAGCATCCTGGGATGCTAGGGGACTGCAAGTTAACTTGAATCTGGGAGGAGATCTAGGACAGAAGTTCAGTAAACTGATTTAACCTAAATTAGTTAAGTCTGATACTACATTCATCCAGGTTTCTCTGAAACCAGTTTCAGCCATTTCAAAAGCAGTTTATGTGAACTGAACTTCTGTTATGTTACGAATTTGAACTGGTTTCTGGCCACTTATACCAGTTTGTGTGTAATTTCTGTCCCTAGCCTCACACATGAGGAAGCCAACTACATACACAGTGTCCCCAATGGCCTTATAGAACCAGTGCTATAGTCCATGCCATCATGTCTTCACTGCTATTGTTGCCAGAGCTAACTAGACTAAATCTGGAAAAATAAGTCTGTGTGTGCTGCCCTCACACCTCTACCCACAGTGCAGACATAGCTCTTTAACATAACAGTGAGATAGCTGCTTGGTTGTAAAAAAATAGGTGTGTATGAACCCACATGTATGAAATTTGTTATGCTTTGCAAAAGAAGATGAAGTAAGTATTATCTCCTGGCATGAGAACCAGTTCTAGCCCTAAAAGTCACAATGGCAAAAAGTACAAAAGCTAAACTGACCCCAAAAAGAAAGGTAAGTATAAGGCTCAGGAGGAGCTGTTTATGCATTTATCAGGTTTGTAAGAGTAGGAACAAATGCCTAACAACCACTGAAGACAAGGAAAGATTAAAAGGAAAACCCTCAAAAACTCCTGCCACTGAAACCCAACACAAGAGGAATCAAAATATAGGACCATACTGCAGAAGGCTGAGGAAAGTAACACGTAAGGACCTAGACTTGGTCACCCACACAGCTTCAGTGAAATGTATTGCCATTCACTGAACTTGCAAAAAAAGACAAAATCATAGGTATTTTAGTTCCCCATTACAGTCTATGGCCGAATCTCCAAATCGGCACTAAATCTCCAAATCCGAATCAGCCGAATCAAATCAGGACAGGGATTCAAATCACCAAATTGAATCACTGTCCCTCCAAATCAGCCAAATCCGAATCCAAATCAAATACTTGTTGTTTCGCACAGGCCTAATATCTGGTATCTGCCAGTATTTTAAAATAAATATTTCTAAAATAGATTTAAATTTGATTTTACAGGGATCCTTGGGCAGAGAAATAGGCAAGCAGATTACCTTTCCACAGATACTTTTAACAACTAAGAACATGTTAACTTTATGCACTCAGTCCACATTTTAAGTGGAAATTAAAACTCACGTTGTCAGTGGGTTCAAGTTCCAATTACCTGACAGTTTTTTGCAGAAGAGTATTAACAGATGCCTGAGAAACCATTGCTCTTCTTCCTCCACCATGGTCCATGAGCAGGCTGGGCATAACTTCACCAGTGGAAGATCAAATTTAATTGACTTTAAATTGAAATGAAGGATACTATACTACTGTTGCTAATTGCAGAGGGGTGGACCCACAGCAAACTGAATGAGGGGATGACAGAGTAATAAGTTGGTTACTTATTAAAGGAACGTCAATGAGCCTCAATCAAAGTCAATTTGTGCTTCAGTCGGCACAAATCTATTGCTTCACATAACACATGGCTGCCTATTTCTTCCAATGGCCACTTGAGCAGACAGAGCTTTCTACAGATGAAACGAGAGAACAGAACTCTGGCCGGTGCCATCTGAAAATCAGAAATCATAGACAGGAGTGTCCAAGAGACTGACTAATGCCTCAAAACTAGTCACCTGAATCAAAAGCTACGTTGCATGAGCTGGAGACTAGGCTCCAAAACCCCTCAGGCAGTGCTGGAAGAGCTGAAAGAAACTCACTCGTTTCCATGGTTCATGGACCCCTAGAAGCAGCCTCAATGTGCCCTCTTTTAAGATTACAGAAAGAAGGAAAAGTCTGTTTTCAACTTCTCCATCATCCCTGCCCTCTCACTCAGAGACCATAAGTGCCCTGAAGAAACAGACAAGCCATTTGTCTCTGTTCTGCTTCCTGTTGCTTAGTGAAAGTGGACAGAGGAAGCTCTTCCTCTTGCATAGCACTGTTCTTGGGATCTGGAATGAAATCCTCCCTCAACCTCTCCCATACAAAGCCATCCCACACTTCTGCTCCTCCTATGTGAGAGACAGAAAACAGATGGAAGGACAGCACCAGGCAATCATTAGAACAGGGAGGGATGCCAGGAATGAGTTGAGTTTTCATACTAATCATGTAAAAGTTTTCTCTCTGGGGAAATAAACACTACATAACAGGGTAAGCATGGCCCAGTTGCTATACTCAACATACCCTGTTCAAGATTGTTATTTCCTGGAATCACAGGCCTGGCAGTGGCTTCAAGGGTTATCCAAGCTCAATTCCCTGTACTACTGATGCAGGATTCACTGTTCCTAAGGCACCCAAGACAGAAGCTCTCCTTCAAAGCCTCCCATGACAAAGGTTCTGAGTACTGTCTGTACTGCTAGTGTAAAAACCTTTTTAACCCAAAAAAGGACAGAGAAAAGTTAACCTTTCAGGACCCTGGCTAGGCCTGAAGTGCTTCAGACCACCCCAAACTACCCAGAACTAGGGAAGCCATTAGCAATACAAGAGTTTATGTCCAGGGAAAGGAGGCACAAGGTGGAACCCTTCTCAAGAGTCAGCCTCCTGAAATCCACTCCTAATTCCACCTTGCCAAACCTCCTGTTCTGCTTCTTGCCTTGAGTTTCTTCTTTCTTCTGTACCACTTCATACCAGGGAACAGTCTGGGTGTTGCAGAGAGCCCCGAAGCCTGAAAATGTGCATCTGAAATAAAGCAAGCAGGAGTAGGAAGCTTTCTGCCTAACAGGCAGGAGCCCAATTGTGAATCTCTAAGAAAGCATCGCTAGCATTGTGCAAGCTCCAGAGGTGACAGACCAGGCTAGTGCTTTATCTGGATGCTCAAGCTTTTAAGGATTCAAGTCTAGCATCGAAGTGAAAATGATACCTTACCTCATAAAGTTTGAGTGTGGGTTATAAAATGAAAGCTAATGCTTATGCCTCTATGGAGATACAAGTGCAAAGCCAAATGTAGTCTACAAAAAATTCTTAAGGCTATAGATCAACATTAATGTCCTACTATATCAACCTCTCCCACTACCATCCCTGCAGAACCTTCCGCTTTGTACCCTTCTCCTATTCTCATCTTCAAGTGTCTCTTCACTTCCTCTTATGCCTAGATCACCCTGCTTGTACTGGAATATCTCATTCACACCTTTCCACAAACAGTATTTCTTTGCAAAAATGGCACTCCATCAGTCACCATCTGCCTTCCAACAAATGCATCACAAAGTACTTCCTCCCCGCTTGTGAACTGACCTTCCAGATAGCACATCTGAAGCCTGGCGGTACATTTCAAAAGTATGTGCAGGTACAAAATGTTAGTCCACCAAAAATGTTGCTAATAAGAATCATAGAAAATTAGGGTTGGAAGGGACCTCGGGAGGTCATTTAGTCCAACCCCCTGCTCAAAGCAGAACCACCCCCAACTTGATCATCCCACCCAAGGTTTTGTCTAGCTGGGTCTTAAAAATCTCCAAGGATGGAAAGTCCACAACATCTCCACTGGGTAACCTGTTCCAGTGTTTTATAACCCTCCTAGTGAGAAAATTCTTACCAATCTGTAACCTAAACTTCCCTTCCTGAACTTGAGACATTGCTCCTTGTTCTGTAATCTGCCACCACTGAAAACAGTCTAGATCCATCCTCTTTAAAACCTCCCTTCAGGTAGTTGAAGGCTGCTATTGAATCCCCTCCCAGTCATCTCTTCTCTAGACTAAATAAGCCCCATTCCCTCAGCCTCTCCTCATAAGTCAGTCTCCAGCCTGCTCACCATTTTCACTGCGCTTCACTAGACTCTCTCCAATTTGTCCACATCCTTTCTATAGCAGGGGGCCCAAAACTGGACACAGTACTCCAGATGTGGCCTCACCAGTGCTGAAATGAGGAGAATAATCACATCCCTGCACCTGCTGGCAATGCTCCTACCAATCTACTGATACAGCCCAGTATATCATTAGCCTTCTTGGCAACCAAAGCACAGTGTTAGCTCATATTGTCCACTGAAAACCCCAGGTTTTTTTCTGCAGAGCTGGTGCCCAGACAGTCAACCCCCAGCCTGTACAAGTCTGTGGGATTGTTCTGTCCGTTCTAAGTGCAGGACTTTGCACTTGTCCTTGTTGAACTGCATGAGATTTCTTTTGGCCCAATTCTCCAATTCTAGGTCACTCTGAATCCTAGCTCCACCCTCAGTGCATCTCCTACTCCCCACCTCCCACTGCCCACCCCCACTTGGTGTCATCCATAAACTTGCTAAGGGTGCACTCTATTCCATCTCTCAGGTTTTTGGTGAAGACATTGAAGAAAACCAGCCCTAGGACTGACTCCTGGGACATCCACTTGATACCAGCTGCCAACTAGACATCGAGCCATAGATTACTACCCTCTGAGCCCAGTGCTCCAGCCAGTTTTCTATCCAATTTACAGTCCATTCATCCAGCCCATAATTTCTCAGCTTGCCTGCAAGAATGTTGTGGGAGACTGTATCAGAAGCCTTGCTAAAATCAAGTTACATTACTTCCACTGGTCTCCCCATGTCCACAGATCCAGTCATCTCATCACAGAATGCAATTAGCCCTTGCTGAATCCATGCCGACTGTTCCTAATCACCTTCTTTTTCTCCAAGTGATTAGAAATGGATTCCTTGAGGATTTGCTCCATGATTTTTCAAGGGACTGAGGTGACATTGACTGATCTATAGTTCTCTGGATCCTCCATTTTCCCATTTTTTAAATATGGGCACTATGTTTGCCCTCTCCCAATCAACAAGAGTTTTCAAAGATGATGGCCAATGGCTCTGCAATCAGATCAGCCAATGCCCAAAGCACCCTCAGATCCATCCTGTCTGGCCCCATGGACTTGTATTTGTCCAGCTTTTCTAAATAGTCCCTAATCTGTTCTTTCACCACTGTTGGCTGCTCACCTCCTCCCCAAACTATTACAAGCCTGGGAGCTGACCTTGTCTGTGAAGACTGAAGTGAAAAAAGCATTGAGTACTTCACCCTTTTCTGCATCATCTGTCACTAGTTTGCCTCTCACATTCATTAAAGGAGCCTGATCTTCCTCTTGTTACTAACATACTTGTAGAAACCCTTTATGTCCCTTGCTAGCTGCAACTCCAATTGCACTTTGGCCTTCCTGACTTCATCCCTGCATGCCTAAACAATACTCATACTTCTCCCTAGTTGTTTGTCCAAGTTTCCACTTACAAGCTTCCTTTTTATGATGTAATTTACTGAAGAGCTCCCTGCTAAGTCAAGCTAGTCTCTGCCACACTTGCTAGTTTTCCTGCAGATCAACATGGTTTGTCCTTGCACTGTCAGTAAGGCTTCTTTAAAGTACAGCCAGCTCTCCTGGACTCCTTTCCCCCTCAGACTGGCTTTTCATGAGATCCTGCCCATCCCTGAGTGAGTCAAAGTCTGAAATCCAGGGTCCTTACTCTACTGCTCTCCATCCTTCCTTTCCACAGGATCCTGAGCTCAATCATCTTGTGGCTGTTGCTGCCCAAGTTGTCATCTACTTATACATTCCCCAACAATTCTTCCCTTTTGGCTCCTGTTGCTTCTGGTCCACTTCCAGGTCTACCGCCGAGCGCACTGGGGACCCTCCCACACTTCTGTGGGATGCTCCATCTGCCCCAACATCTCAGCATACATGATATGCCTGATACCTTGAGGTATGTAGAAAAAAACAGTTAAAGCTGTGTCTATGTCCAAATCATCGAATCTCTCTGAACCAATTCAGAGGGTTCCAATTCGATTCAGAGAGATTAAAGGGTTTCCTGATTTGATTTGGATTTGGAGATTCAGCCGCCGAATCGGGCCGAACCAAATCAGCGACCTGAGTTTTGCACAGCCCTATCCACTAGCTGTTGAAGAAAGCCTCATCTACCACATTCTCCTGACCTGGTGGTCTATAGTAGAATCCCGCCACAATATCACCCTGGTTGCTCTCTCCTCTCATCCTAAACCAGAGACTTTCAACAGGCCTATCTCCATCTTCATACTGCAGCTCTGAGCAATCATGCAGCTCTTTTACATAAAGTGCAACTACTCATCCTCTTCTCCCCTGCCTGTCCTTCCTGAACAGTTTGTACTCATCCATGACAGTGCTCCAGTTATGTGAGCTATCCTACCAAGTCTCTGTTTTTCCACTCATATCATAGTTCCTTGACTATGCAAGGACTGCTAATTCTTCCTGCTGGTTTCCCAGGCTCGGTGCATTTGTATACAGGCACCTGAGGTAACTAGTCAACTGCCCCAATTTCTCAGGAAGAATGAAAACACCTCCCTGGTTGCCCTCTCCGGCTTGCTCTTCCTCCAGGTCACCAACTTCTCCACTTACCTCAGGGCTTTGGTTTCTATCCCCTGGCAAACCTAGTTTAAAGCCCTCCTTACTAGGTTAGCAAACCTGTATGCAAAAATGCTCTTCCCTCGATCAGGTTAATCTCATCTCTTCCTAGCAATCCTTCTTCTTGGGAAAATGATCCCTTGGTCAAAGAAGCCAAAGCCCCACTTCCAGCTAAAACACAGGCAATATGAAAAAGACCTGCATTGACCCACATTTATTCATATTTTGCAATGTTACAAATAATCATTCTTACAGCATTCACAATGTTAAAGATATTATTTTCAAGCCCGAAAGACTCCAGTTTATTAGTGCAAGATTCCAGAATGTATAGCCATTTTGCAGAATTACAGCTTCAAACTGCTTCCTACAAATAGTGCAGAATCACTAGTATTCAGTGTCATTTGTTAGAAGTATAGGGCAACTGAAGCATGGCCATCAGTAATTATAAAGATTGTCCTGTCAGTAGAAAAAAAGCATTTGATTCGTACACTACTATCCTCTTAAAAATATTACTTTCCACTCATCCATGAATGCAATGGGTATTTTGCCTAAGCTGACAGTCCCCGATTCATAAACTAGAATGTAGCTTCTATCACACTATCATTCAGAAGCATAAACTGCCCATGTCATAATCAGCTCTGGAAATACTCTTTCAGCCGAATGCTGTTTCAGCTGAATCTTCCAATATATGACTGCAGCCCATTTTTTAAAGGAAAAGGGTGTTCACCTAATAGTGACTTGTCTCTCCACCCTGAAGCAAAGCTTGCAGATAAAGCAATTCCTCTCACACTTGGGAGGGCATGGGGAGAAGAGAGAAAGGTAGAAGGACCATTTCCTTGTCTCTGGTGAGCAAAGGATTATTATTATAAGCTTCCCCCCATTTTGCACAGGCATCCATGGATTGATTGGGAAACTAATGGAGCAAGGAATCAAGTCAGACTCCACACCCAAGGTAATAGGACTAGGCTTAAAGCTTGACCTATAGAGTACAGAAGCAGGAAGTAAGCACAAATAAAATAGTTTCATTGTGAACTGCAAATCTATGTGCCACTAAGTTGGTAGAACGACACAAAAAATGCTAAAATAGACAGTAGTTCAGCAAGTAGTCTTGACCTTCAGGATATCATTTATACTAAGAATATTGTAAGCTCAGTCCATGTACTCTGCAGCACCTTGAAGTACCCTTCATTCCCACACTGCCCATGCCCACACAGATGCATACAAGTACACCCTCTCAAAATGCTCGCTGGCATAAAAAAAAATTGTTGTTTATTTTCAACTGTGATTTTGAGTCCCAGCTACAACACCCAGGTCAAGACACATGTCTGACAGCCAAAAAGATGCATTTTTGGTCCAACTGCCAATGTAACTGCCCAGAATCACACTCAGTGGGTGTGTCTACACATGCATTGAGATGCTTTTCCTAATGCACATTAAATTTTGTAACCCTCAATGTGAAGTACTAAACAAATGCACATTAGGCTGCCCTAATGTGTAGTAATAATTGTGCACAGTTTGTAGATGATACTCAGTGCACAGTAATCTATTTTACTGTGCATTAATGTACTAGCATGCTTTTTATGTAATGTTTTAATGCACAGTAAAGTAGGCTACTGCACATTAAAATGCATGTGTAAACACGTCCAGTGTCACCAGGGAGCAAATCATTCTCAGTAGAGGAATCCTGTCTATGCATCTTCTCATCTAGAGAAGTTGGACCAGAGCTTTAGGCTAAAGTGCGCCTTACTGATTTCCTCTCCAGTTTCTCTCCAAAAACACATTATATTCTTTTCAAAGATTAGAGCCATCTTGAAGGTCAAAGAGCTGTTCTAATTAAAACTCTCACAGCATCACATCTATCAATGTCCCTGTGCTGACAAGTGGTGACAGTGGTGCTTTAACTAAAGTTTGTCAAACAAGCTTTAGTTAAAGCGCCCCTGCTGCCATCTTTTCAACAAGGGGACACTGATACACACGACACTGGAGTCTGCTCAGACACGCTGTAATTAGGGTGCATCAGAGCAGTCTCACTGCATGTGTATAGGTGTCCTTAGGTCCAAATCTGCACTCAGCCCTGGATCAGGCCCTGTGACTGGACCCACCTCTAACTGGCAGCAGAGCACACCTACCAGCCCCACTGATCCTGCTTCTCCTGGCTTCCCCAGGTACTGTCCTGGTTCCTTTCCCTGCCATAGACTGATGATAAATAAAATACAAAATTTATTCACTCAATCCACCTCATCATCATCATCAAGCCTCCTCATTCTGGTCCAATCATGGTACTCAAGTTCCTAAGTAACATGTTGCTAGAGGCTCTTCGCCCTCCAAAGTTCAGGCCCAAACTGCCCTCTCTGGCTCAAGAACAAGTTTATAGTATCCTGGGCTCTACCCCATCCAGTCATATGTTCTCCTCAACCAGGCCTTTTCTGCACAGAAAAGTGGAGAAGGAGCTGTCAGGCACCAAGCAGGGAGGGACAGCCACCCCACATAAGTTACTATTACCCACTCTCCCCCTTACTTCTCCATAAGCAACCAAGGAGGTTGCTTGATTAGGAGGTTACTTCTTAGCCTCCTAATCAGCCTTGTCCCTTTTGCTACAGTCTGCTCAGCTGTGCTTCAATTACTAGTATTTAGCTCCTTGGAGCACTGCCCCTATAACTGATTTCCATGCAGCTTGCCCAGCCCACTGCTTACAGCTTCATAGCTTCAGTCTTTTATCTTTCCTTGGCTGCTTGCTTCCCTGAAGCTGGCCCCCAACTACTGCCTGCAACAGAGAGCAGCCCTATGCAGAGCACTCACTCTCAAAGTAATAGGGGTTAGATGCCCCTGTAACAGGTCCCACAGAGGAATCAGGCTTAATTTGTGAATCCAAGACAGTTTGAGGCACGAAATAGGCACTAAGATGTTCATTTCAGCCAAAAGAATAGTAGTTCAGGGCTTGCCCAGTGGCAGAACTTTAAGCATCTAAACATGGCATTGGCAACAAAATTAAACATCTGTGAACTCTTGGGCAGTTAAGAGCAAAATCTTATCACCTTGGCTGGGGACACAGGTTGATTTTGTTTAAGTCCCAAATAGACAACTAAGGTACAAGTATGATAAAGGCCTATAAATGCCCTCATTATCAGTGTAAGTAAGACATCCAAGCACTTCCGCTTTGCTTTTGTCCTCCTATTTCGGTAGAGGGAGGGTGGACAGGAGGGCTACCCTCCTGTGGATATCTGCATGGCTACTAGCCCACCTCTCAGACTGCACAGAGCCCAGACCTGCTCCCAGCAGATGGATCAACCCCCAAGCTCCCAGGACAGGGCAGAAAACATGGCATTGCAGATGGTGAGTTCAGCTGCCCACCCAGGAGGCCAGCAGACCCACACAATCTCTTGCACAGAAAAGTGGAGAAGGAGCTGTCAGGCACCAAGCAGGGAGGGACAGCCACCACACATAAGCTAGTATTACCCACTCTCCCCTTTACTTCTCCATAAGCAACCAAGGAGCCCCATTCTCCCTTCATTGTGGAGGAGGCCCTCTTCAGTCTCATCCCAATATCATGGCCAAATCCTGGCAATGAGTCCATGCCCTGAAACTGTTCAAAAGACTTGTGGGAGCTCACCTCTTCAGTGCATAGAAAGGGAATACCTCCATCCATAGGAACAGAGTCACTCCCCCTGAGCCCAAGACTTGTGCAGCTCCTCTAAGACCTCCTGCCGGAGTGATTCCTTGTCCTATAGATAACTTACAGCTCCGTCAGCCACTGAGATGTACACCCCTCCACCCAGCCCCCAGCCAGCTCCATCTGCTACAGCTTCTGTCCTCCTCATAGGCAGTCTCCCCCTACAAAAAGCCTCCCACCAATCTCTCCCAAGACATCACTTCCCAGGAGGGGATAAACCTAACCTCTAAAGCAGTGGAGGCCTGACTACAGGAGCAGGCAGGAGGACAAAGAATTCAAGGATATCTTGAGAGCCCGCACCAGAGATGCCCATCACAATCACACCCCCAGAGGCACCACTGACCATACCGCAGGCACCCACATCACCACCACTGCCTGAGGAAGAGATCCTTGGGGACCCACCATCTTCCCACAGCACAAGTCCATGTCCAGCAGTACCACATGGTCTGCCCACTGTAGGCAACTGTGGCAGAGCATTGGTAGCATGGAGTGGTATGGTGGGGTGGTGTGGAAATGGCTTCCCAACTAAGAAAGCACTAAAGATGACAAGGGGCCAGGCCTTTAGCACTACAGCCCCTGGGCACTATCACAGCATGGCAAGTAACATCCACTCCCTGTATGGTCACTATAGCCCCTGCTCATCCCAACAAAAGTGACAGTGCCTGGGACCACCACTTCAAGCAGAGTCTATCAGCCAAGTCCCAGACAACTTCATATGGAACAGGCTACCAGGACCCTTCATCTCCACACAGCTTCTGCAATGAAGACAACATCCTATGAGCATTCAACTCACCTGGAGCACCACAGGTGTGTCTGCTCTCTGTCTGTGGGCTGACCATGCACCTTGCCAAACATCTCCCTCATCAGCTAGTTTAATATTATTAATTAGATAGTATTTCCTAGAGCTACACAGTTTTGGGGAGGTGGGAGTGAAAGCATTCTTGGTCAAAGCTCTTTGCTATGAAATTCTTCCTTCCTGAGGGACTTTGCTGCTCCATCCTGAGAGTCCTCGCAACATAATACAATCTATTAAATAATCAATATACCTTACTTTGCTTGGTGTACTGATTATTTAATGGAGCCCATCAGCTATTCTCTTATTTTTATTTTGTCAAATTGCATGTTGCTACCCCATTGTCATTCATATTTTGCTATTAATTGACCTTTTACTCTACTGGTAGCCGAGTCCGGTTAGGTTTGCTATTTTGTCCAACCGTTTACTTCAGATTAACTACATAGTGTGGACCAGTAGATGCTGACACAAGTATATTTCCTGATGCTTGCAATATATAGCATTAAGGCACCTGTGAACAGAGAAATGTTATAAACTTTTGGCAAGTGAAAGCTATAGTACACTTATAAAAATGCATACACATATTTGGTTTTGCATGTAAGATGTACATGTAAAAGGAAAAATAGCAAGTTGCACGTGCAACACACTGGTTCATGTGCACCTTTTTATTTTGTGCCAACTCTGCAGCCCTAGGAATCGGTGTGAGAAAAAAAGGGAAGTTCCCACCTTTATACAGAAAATCATAGGCCTAAACAGGCCAGAAGGAGGGAACAGGTAAAAATAAAGAAACATCAGCACTGTGGTAGCATATACTTAGCACCTTAATTCCGCCCCTTCCCCACCCCCACCCCTCCAGAGGTATCCAGAAAGAGGCCATTAGTCCCTAGGCTGCTCAAACTGCACCCTGAAGCTGCCCCCAAGTCTCAGTCCAGCTTCTTCAATCCACAGCCCTAGCTGACCAAGCTAGTGAAATCTCCAGCTCCACTGTGCACTCCCCTGCGCAAGGCTGGCCAGGTTCTACCTGCATGCTTCTCTCTCTTCCCCTTACTCCAGCCTTAATCTTCCTCTTCCTTTTTCCCTTGCCTCCCAGCACCTGGGGATTTCTGGGTGTTGCAGTCCAAATCAACAGTCAGCACAGCTCTGCAGCCTGCCCCTGGCTCCTCCTGCTGTTACATGCATTACATTCACATTACAATTTTAGCAGATGGACTTTGAATTTTTGATATTAAATGGGAGGCTTGAGCGAAAGGGATTAGATTAGATTTTAAATAGAAAGTGGGAGCTGTTTAACTGTGATAATATTCTTCTACACCACAAAGAGATCTGATCCACTCACTCCTGGTTTCAAACTTTGATCTAAAAGCCTTTTTTCCATCTTAAAAATTGAATTTAACCTTTCCTTCACTACGTATGTAGATCTTAGCTATGGATGAGTTTGTTTCCATGATGAATAGGAATGGCTATATAATCAAGAGGAACTGTTCTTTGCCTATTAAAAATCCCTAGAAATATAAGTTTGTGTTTGAACAGGCACAAGTGTAAAATTCTACCTTCAACCCAGTAATTTTATACTTGGTTAAAAAAGTCCATTCTGAAAATCCATAAGCATATCCTCCTCTTTCAAATTATACTGTGATGCAATTTTGCTAGAGAGACATGTATTTATTTCCTCTGTAGCTCTCCTAAAAGCTGTCTCTACAAATTAGATCAGACCTTGAATTACCTTCTCTTTTGTCTACTCAAGAATAGACATCTCCTTCTTTAAATCATATTCACTGATAGAGGTTCCCTCTCTCTGCCAATATGGCAGAATGGTTTAGACAAACACACGCTCCTTTTGCCAGCTGTACAAAAGAGGACCTTCTGAAATTCAGTAACCTTTCATAGACCTCAAATTCAAAATATGAGCTTTAAAACTTTCAGTTTGTTCCCAGAACTCATTAGGGGACTGGATGGCCCAACGGACTGGCAAGAGGGAAAGTAACCTTTTATCTTGAAGTTATTATATGTTACAAGAAAAATTATGTGTACATGTAAACTGAAGCCTGGTTGGATAAAACACACATTATTTGCTAAGTCTATCAACAATTATCTATACTACACAATAAGCAGATCTCCTTTTATTGTATCAGCATGCATCAGACAAAAGGCATATGTCATTCATTTAAGAAAATATAAATGCCATTTAAATTGGAACCAACCATAGACACAGATAATACTGTGTACTTATATAAACCACCGCTCTCACTCAAGCCCTCAAAATACCCTCAAGCCTTAAGTCCCTCAACAACTGTGTATGGCAGGTAAACCTGATGTTGAGAAAACTAATACACCCAGGAATTAGGTGATTTGCACAAGGTCACAAAATGAATAAGTGTCACGGTTATGAATAAGGTCTATAAATTGGATCTCCCAATCTCCTGCTCTTAACAGTAGACCACAAAGCCACTCTACACTGACAGAGGATTAGTGTTTCTTGTACTGAAACGGAGGTTTGAGCTTTACATCTGCATTTATAAAGGCATCAGGAGAAAATTATCTTGTGGTGAGGCTCTATTCTATTGACATTATCTTGAAACGTATGGGATTTCTCATTTTCATGAATAATTCTCTCAACACCTTATCAGCCTAGCTGTCTACTCTAGATTAGAAACAGATTATTCCTTTAGAGTACAACTTTCTCCTGTACCAAGGCAGTCTTTCTTTGTAGATACCATTAGCAAAAATAAGGTCTGAATTAGGGATGCAAAAACCAATGCCATTACAGAAAATGGAAGAAATCAATCTACAAGCTTGATGTCTCTGATATCACAGGGCTTGGTAAAGAGTGCTCCATCTTTGGCGATATTATATCAAGAGTGGGTAAAATGGTAATCTGGCAGCTGGACTTCATTTCCCAGCAGCCCCTTCCCTCCCCTGCCCAGCCATGCACCCTGCCAGCACCACTGGGACCAGTCTCCATAGAAACCCTGGTCCCACACTGTCATTGCACCACCGCTTCCAGGATGTCCTCAGAAACTGGCCACAGCAACGTGGGCAGGGGCTGCTGGGAAATGGAGTCTGCCATGGGCCCAATCCAGCCTGCAGACCAGACTTTGCCCGCCCCTATATTATATGTATTCCAGAATCTTTCAATTTTAAATTTATAAAGCCTCATAAATTACAACTTTGTTATAAACTGATTATTGTGCTCATTTGTTTATTTTAAAAAATTGCTAAAAATGGGTTTTGGTCTTCTAACAAAAACAAATAAACAAAGTTCTGAGGAATGGATTTTTTTTTTAATACATTTTATCAGAAACACAATTTTCCACCAGAAATAAAAGGGCAGAGGAATTCTAAGTAGGTCTAGCCAATTGCTGCTTGCTGAAAAATGTCTTATAAATAAGATCCTTTCCTCTAAGCAATGCCATGCAATAGCATGCCAGGTTACGGACTGGACTGCAAGCCTAAACCAGGGCTGATTAAAAAATGCTTAAAGGGCTATTTTAATAAATTTCTGAGCCAACCCAAACACAGCAAATTTGAGATTACCAGCAGGAACATGTAGGACACAAAAAACTGAAACCTAATTCAATTTGTCAGCTAAATCCTATAACGGTCTTGATTCAGATTACCATTCAGAATCCTACACACTTCTACCTCAAAAGCTTGAAAACAGTTTACCATATTTACTTGAATAGAAGATGATTCTGATTATAAGTTGCCCCCCAATAAGTAGATTCTTTATACAAATTATTTATAAATTTGTTATAATTTTCCAGGTATAGAATCCAATCATTGGAGGGTGCCTTGAATTTGTCCCCCTCCCACTGCTACAGCAGAGAAAATAAATCCGGGGGGCGGGGGGGCAGGTAGCTCCTTTGCTCCCTGGTTCCCCCCAGCTTTTTCTCCTGGCAACCTCTTCCCCCTCTCCTTACTGTCAGACCAGGCTATCCCTCAGCACATGGAAGTGAAGAGCAAATTTAAAAACAACCTTGAAATTAAACCTGTAACAATTTGTACAAAGCACCCATACACTTAGATCATCCAGAACTGATGCATGTTACCTTTTTTTTAAACTGTTCCAGGTCTTAGCACAAGTACTCTATAAGCAAGCTTCTGAGCAGCACTTGGGCACCTATTAAAATGTAGTACAAAGTATGCATAATATTACTCCAAAACCAAAAGGCTCACAATTTACCACATAGTTCATCAGGCTGGGCCCAACTGGAATCAACAGCATTTCAAACCATAGTGACCCCACAGTTGTGACCCCACAGTTCAGCACTGCTCAATGTATGTGCATACTCCACATCCCCCCCACAAAGGATCCATGTGCTAATTAACCCCCACTCATACCAGGAATTGAGTGTTCTTGTCACAAGACCTAGGATCTCCAAAATGTGTGTATATATATATATGCAAATGAGACAAGAGACAGCCTGGCTTCACTTCATGGAGAGTGGGGCCACACTAATCCTATGTACCAGGCTGAAAGAGGAGGTGACAGAAGGTTTTGGGGTGAACTATATGCAGTGGGATGGCTCACCATGACTTGAAAAAGAGTCAGCAATGAGGGGGACTACACTTAATGGATGCTACCATATTTCTTATAGAGATGGGCTGCACTAACCCATTTTCATGGTACCTTCCCATCAGTACTCTGGGTGCTTTGGGACACACTGTCGTATGTCACAGACCGGAAGTGGAACACGCTAGTGGCGAGTCTAGACCTGCAAAAGGTGTACGACAGCATTGGACATGATTTTCTGTTTCGGGTGCTGGAAGGGATGGGGATGCCGGGAGAATTTGTGGGGTGGGTGCGGGCACTCTATGGAAAGGC
>JAGPOW010003648.1:84354732-84378523 GCA_030014935.1 Caiman crocodilus
GCAATATTCCCTGTTCTTCCTCTAAAATACATATATACTTACTTTTTCCATCTTTCTTTTTGTTCCTTATATTTTAACTCTCTCAAACATACTAGACAATGATCATTGTTGTCACCATCATTCTACATATGGAAATTTGTCTTCCTCTTCTTCATCACTCATTAGCAGTACCCAGAGCTATGCCTTTTGACTCTACCTTTTTTATCTCTGTTTTGTGATGCACCCAGTCTAGTGTGAAAAAGATTCAAAGTCATCATTATTCTACATTTATCTGCACTGAACTATCTTTCTCATCTATTATCCTTTAAATGATCTAAAGCTTCTCTGTATCTGGCTGTATTCCTCCTCATTATCTACTATTCCACTCTCATCCGTTTCTGACTAACTCTGCTCTTTGTTCTCTGCCTTTTATTTTCTGAGCCAAATATCAGTTCTGCTCACAATGATCTAGATGTTCACAATCAAAAGTCACATTAATGCTTTTCTGAACATGGTGCAGATAATAACAAAGCTTTTTTGTTATTTACATTGGCTCCTTTTTTATATGAAATACCCCAGCTGCTCCTCTAGAATACACCTTTTTTAACCAAAGTATTGAAAAAACGGCATCACTGCCTCATATGTAATGACACACAGAAATCTGACTTTCACTTATTCCCATCTTCATCCTTAACATTCATATTTAATGTTACACATATTTGGCTCTGTGACACTCTTTAATTTTGTATGATGAACAGCACGCATATTAATCTGACAGATCTTTTTCTAAAGCCATGTCATCACTTATCAGCAGTGAGTGAGCTATCCTTGTCATATATTTATTAGTTTTGTAAAAGATTTGCCTCTTTTCATGTATAAACTGACTGCATTCTTCATCAGCAATTGTCAAGATTACCATGGCACTTTCACTTATCTCCGTTAGTAATGTATCAGTTTCTGACTCCCCTCATTCTAAGACTGCCACGTTCAAGCCATTAACGTTCACCTTGGATGTTCAGCTTTCTCATAAATAGTTAGTGGTGGAATTGATCACAAATTTATCATGCTAGAAAACTTTCAGCTGTTTTCTGTCAAGAATTCAATTTAACCAATCAGTCTTTGCACAAACATTGATTTTCAGAGACGTCAAGTGGAGAGCTAGCTTAGTGTTGAACTGATCTGCAATATGGCTTCTCAATTTGTGGATAGTAAATCAGCTTGGAGGGGCTGTAACCATCTTCCTCTACTGCACAGCTAAATGCAAGACATGCCAAAATTCTGAGTTGGGGGAGGGGAAGATCCATAGGGCTCTGTTACAGTAATGGTTCACAACCTTTTTAGGCTTAAGGCACCCTGCAATGGACTTGAAGCACCCCTTAGAAAATGCCAGACTGCAGAAAAAAATAGAGCAATTCTTCCATTGCAAAGAACTCAGAAAAGCCACACACAACAGGTCAGAATGTTTTTTTCACACTATGGATTCCTATTTGAAATCTTGCAAATAGGATAGGAATCTCTCAAATCATATGAATCATGTTTGAACACCTAACAAGCCTAGCACTACATTGTACCCTATAACACCCTTGAAAGAATCTCATGGCTTAGGAAAAATTGAGCCAGTTCTAGATTATATAGGCAACACTGTTCCAGTACTCTTGATTCTTGGGATCAGGAAAAACAGTAGTCCCACTCCTCCATATCCGTAGGTGAAATACGTTTTGAACAAAACAAAGTAAGAGCTCTACCCTGGAAGACCATCAGCTTGATCTAACAAAGTGTAATGTATTGTGATGTTGAATGTCATGTACTGTAATGTAACATGAACCACAATACATAGAGGTGTCCAGGGGACTCTGTAGTATGAACTGAAACTCCCAGAAGCCACCAGGGGACAGGATGAATGGACTGCAGTGTGAACTACAACTTCCAGAAGGCAGTGGAGGGTGGGTGGGGCAGAAGGAAGCAGAAGGAGCAGCAGCAGAGAGAGTCAGAAGGAGCAGGAAAGCTAGGAGTGTGAACTGCTACAGCGGGGACAAGATGTGGAGCCTGAGCAGATGACAATTAAGCATTTTATGTGACCAGAGACTGGTTTGGAGCCCTCTGGAATTGTGAGAGGGTCCAAGTTTCTCCAGCATATATCATGGTGTTAGTGTTTTATGAGTTACCTGTTCTTGGGTGATCTCACCACAGTATCACTGTTAACTTCCTGTTACCCAGATCCTAAGTGTATGGACTTTCATGCCAATGTTTGTTTACCTCTGCCTGTCCTCCTCTCCTTAGCCTATCAGCTTGTGACCCTAGTCCCCAGCATCCCCTACATAAAAATGGGAACTTCTCTTGCCTGCTTTCTGTGCCATTTCCTGGCGTTGCAGGATATCAGTTCCTGGGGTTACAGGGATCGGTACAAAAGGCAAATCCCACATACATTCTTTCTCAAAATTTCAGGCAGAGTTGAAGGGCTCAAACTTTTGCACTCCACCTTTCTTCTCTCTAGGGTAGCTTTGGAATTTCACTATAAAAATAATACCAGCTACATTAAAATGTGCTTTCTGCACATACAGTATTAATATTGTATACTGTTGACTAGCAACTGTTCATTTTCCTCCAGTTATGCAGTTGCTTAAAAAAGAAAAAAAAACTTCAGACCAAGACTGAGTAAATATACCTACATAAAGGGAATAGCACAGTATCCTCACAAAATTCAGCCTTTTATCTCAGTAAAATACTATATTGTTCTGAGATTATGGGCAAAATTCTCACTTGTATTGTATTCCAAATAAACTTTGCAAAGTGGATGTGAAAGGTTCCCATTTTTGTACACAGGATTTCATGCCTGCTTTGCCCAAGTGCAAAAGACCACACAAAAAGGACGAGAACAATGGAAAATCCAGCACACTGAATTTGATGTGATTTCTTTACGTTTGTTTTTTCTCTCTGTCTTGTGCCTTACAAGCCATGCATCTTGCTGTTGTAGATTAAAGAAGTAGATACCTGGTCATAGAAGAAGGAAGATATAGCACGGCCCTTACAACCCTTTAAACAGAACTTTGAGTAGGGACCTGCCAAATTCCTGGTTGAATGATTTTCACAGAAAACGAGAAATCACTCTGTGAAAAATAGCAGGCTCCATGAAAAACAGTGGGCTTGCTGCAAACAAAGCAAAAAACAAAAACAAAGAAAAACTTACCTGCAAGCAGAAAAAAGGGTGGGAAGCCCTACAGCTGAAGCATGAGGGCAGGGCGGGGGGAGCAGCAGGAAGAGGGAGCAAGCCAGAGACTGAGCCTGTGATGCAGGCTCAGTCCAGGAGCCAGTCCAGGGCTAGTGAGGGAAGCAAGAAAATTTTGGCACCAGCTTTTAAAGTGCCCATATGAATACTGATACAGCCTGCTGCAGCCTGAGGATGATTCTTCACCATGACCACTTGGAAGAAATTCTCCAAGACAGCCAAATATGTTTCAGCACTGGACCATGTAAGGTAGTATCCTGCAGGAACCTTGCATGCCTATTGAGACAAATTGTTCTGTACCGCCTACATACACTGTGATATGGGATGTGTCAAGAAAAACCAGTAGAAATAGACACTTACAGTCTGAGGCACGTATAAAGTGAAAGGCTGTTGCAGAGGCTGAAGCTCAGAGCAAGAAACAAGTAACCATATCCTCACTTTTGAAAAGGACCACAGAAACCAGCTTGGCAAGGCAAGAGGTTGCCTTTTCCCCTGTGGAGGCTTTTGCAGCAGTGAACATCCTGCTGGAGAAATTTGATCACACAAAATTAAGGGATTACCTGAACCAAAACATGCCAAATGCTAGAAGTTTTCTGTGTGCCAACAAGCTTTGCCAAGACTATCTCTCTGCAGTGATTGCTTCACATGAACAGTCCACAAAGTCTACATTGGCAGTGTATGAATCCTTCTCCATTGTGGCCAATAAAGCTACTGACCCTCAAGGTAACTTCATGCCGCATAGTTTATTTGTACTGGAGACCTGGACAGACCAGGACCTGCCAGTGCTTCATAGCCAGTCCACCTCACATCTGTCAATGTTTCTACTGTGTGTCAAGCCATGGTGAAGGTAACTGATAGCTATGGCTTAGAATTTAACAAGCTTTCAGCATTCCTGTCTGAAAATGCCATGTACATATGCAAGGTTTTCTCTGATGTGCTCCAAAGAATCCTGACCAACGCAGTTCTTGTCACCTGAAATGCATATATTCTGTCTTTAGTAAATGACATCTAACACACACATTTCCCCAATGTGGATAGGCTGGCGTCCCCCCTTTAAGAAAGACTTCAAGCACTGTCCAGGCCATAAGGTCCAGTACAGTGAGTCCGTCACCAGTCGAAGTGGGGGCTCGCATGCCACTGCCATCACAGCCTACACTTGCAGGGTGGAATGAGTGGTTCAGCGTGGTCCATCACCACACCAAGCATATGTAGTACTAATAGCAGCTTGTGAATGAGGAGCTGAAAATCACACCCAGCACACAGTGCACGCTTAAGCTTCTCTTAAGGCAAGGGCAACATTCAAAACCAAATGATGTTTGGGGCTGAAAAGGCCACCCAGTTCATGGAGCTTCAAATGTGATTTGAAGATCAGCAGGCTATGATGCACCATGCACACAACAAGCTGATGGATTTGATTATCTGGATTGAAGACATGGCATCACAAGAACTATCAAGCTGACCGCATGGAAACCAACAAAGACAGAACCTGTGCCAGGCAACAGCTGTGAAGCTGTACCAGTATTACACATACAACCTATCACTGCCACAGTGGTTCAGACAACTGGCTGCTGCCTTTCTTAGTGCTGTTTGTATTTTGGACCCCAACCACGTGCCTGTTGTGAGTTGTAATCCTCAGCTACTTAAATCGATTCCTGGGTGGCAAAAAGAGCATGACAGCAAAAGCACAGATTACATGAACTTTGTCAAAGAGTGTCAGATGCCTGTGCCTGTGTCCCGGGACTCTGTCTATGACCAGTTTCCCTATCTCTGCACCCTGGCAAAATGCCGTCTCCCCATTCCAACAAACTCAGTGGACACTGAGCATGGCATCTCAGCATACAGATAAGTGTTTACCCCATAGAAACAGAGAACGTCTGAAGCTACTGTGGCTGGACACAGCATACTAACATTTAATAGCTAGCATGAATTAGTATTAGTCAGTAAAGTATATATAGCTGGCATTACAATTCACATTGTGTATAGCTTTAATTTTATAAGGTATTTCAGTTTAGAGTATAATTCAATGCTTAGATTGCTTTATAATACATCAATAAATTGCTTCTGCAGGCTTAATCCCCTGATTAAGCCTGTAGAAGCCATTATGGGAAACATTATTAAGCAAGTAAGCCACAGTTTTGGGTCATCTGGCAATCTACAGGGAGAGAGAATCAGGCTGCCAGGACCCCTTGGCCAAAGGCTCAGGGGTGCCCCATCACACTCAGCCTGCAAAAATGGCAGCCAGTCCCAGGACCCGCCCACCAAATTGGCCCCTCCACCTCCTCAAGTTCAGGAAACTCCTACCTGTGACACATGAAAACAAACTGCCAGAACCCACCTGGCTAATGCACTTTATTTAAACAATATTTTGCTTAAAGTTCACCAGGCCTAGAAGCTAAAGGCAAGTTTGCTTAAAAATAACAGAACAAAACAGCTGGGGACTCTGTTCGATCGAATATACAACTCCACTCACACAGCAAGCTTGAAATTATCAAACTGAACCTGAACACTGACATTTGACACTGAAATTCAAAAGAAATGGATAAATAAAATCTAACTATATTAATTGCCTAGCTTCTGTAGCAGGCCATGGCAAAGATTCAGTCTTATAATCTTAAATATCACCCTATTTCAAACGCCTTATACTAAAGCCAGTGTTAAATTTATCTCTGATATTTCATTATTAGCCCATTTAGGCCCAGCAACGTGGCAAGGACAATGAGGTTTATTTTAAATCAATACAGAAAAGCACAGAGCCCTTCAAAAATACAAAGGGGGAAAGATTGAAAACAAAACAAAATGTAGCTATACCACGTATTTAGAGACACACAAACTCCAATAATAAAAACTTGGGCAATATGACATTAAAATGTCATTCTGAATTACAGTCTTTATAACCTTCAGGTTCTGTGCTAAGTGCCATGTGGCTTACAATTAGGAAACAGAGACAGAAAAAGGCAGTGCCAATGATTGTGCAAAAGGTCCCTTTTCTAGCTGGGGAAGATGGTACAATACATTCCAGATGTAGTAAACCTGGAGTATCAGTTGCAGAAAAACAGGGCAAAATAAAAGACATCCTCCTACCTTCTTCTGAGCGGGGAAATAGGTTTGAGATCATTGGGTAGCCTCTTGAAGCTTAATTGAAAAAGAAGTGTCCTGGCTCTGAGCATTGCTATTGCTGAGGATTCTGAAATGTGATTGCAAAATGAACAACATCAGAGTACAAACAGCAGTCACAAACACACAAAGAAAAGACACTAACCATTTTCTTGGGAGAGTGAGCTGTGCATTAACAGCCACAACCAAGACCTGAGCCACAGTCAAAATCCAAAAGCAAGACTTGGGGAATAACAAAACATGAGGAGCAACAGGAACAGAGAGACCAGCTGAGCTTCAGGACCAAGATTAATCAGCCTAGAACCTAGACCAAAGATGAAAGTATGTCAACTTGCTTGAGTCCTGCTCCCAAGTGCTGCCCCAAATATCTGGGAGCAATTCCCAGCAGCCTTCCCCATCATAACCAGACCAGATAAAACTCCCTAGGCCCACCACTCTATCCACTATCTCACTACCGCAGTGGGGAGCAGATTCTGCAACCCAGAAACCAGCCCTGCAATCTTTCCAGGATTTCACCCAATATATGCATTGTGCATTAGAGTGTGACTGCCCTGAACCTACCCCCCTGCCAAAAATAGCACCACTTCAACTGAGCTTCCTTAAACTATCCACTCAGTCTAACTGAAAAAGAGAGAGAAAAACATCTTCTACATATTTCCTTGCTTGTTTGGGTACAAACAAGGAGAATATCATGTGAAACACCTAATACAAAAACATTATATTTAATGAACTTCTGCTCAAAAATGAGTGGTCTTATTTCCAAATGCGCCTCCAGATTTTTAAGGGGAGATAAGCACTCTCATGTAAGTGGTACTATTTTTTTTTAAAAAGATGCCATTAATAAAAGAGAAGAGCTTAACAAAGGTGAGATGATACTGGGTTAAAGATACTTCTTTAAGAGCCACCCCACTTTATTTTCCTCTCCTAGAAGGCTCAGTATCATAAATAACATTTTCCAAGCAAGGAAAGCCCCCTTTTAACTAGGATAGCTAGTGTTCTAAATCCTTTTCAACATCCCCGACATTAAGTTTGCTACAGTGCATATTATATCACTTCTTAAAGACCTCGTCCTACACATAGCATCTCTCTAATTACCTATTCCTATTCCTAAACACTTCAGAGCATCTTGTGACCAAGTTTCTAAATACCTTCCACAAAATTCAGTGAACCTTCTTCAACATAAATTTCCAGAAGGAAGAAGTCAAATTGCTTGCTCCAAGGTCACACAGGAAGCCTGCAGTAGAACTGGGAACATAAGAATCCCTTGCTTCCAGTCCTGGGCAATGGCCATGTGTCCCACGCCCTCCTTCACTTGACCCCAGTATCAGAATGAATATGGACAGTGAGTACCCGCACCGAACATCTCTGGATAACTAGTTAACCAGGTTCATCAATGAACCATGGTAGATATCCTCAAATCACAGGATTGCCACTGAGTTAACCAGGCAGCTGTTTATTGGATACATTCAACTTCCTATATTATTTTTGTATCTTTAATGCAATACTACCTGTCGATGACATACTGTCTGAATATATATATCTGACTACCCTGGCTAAAATCATAGCAGGCACTGTAAATGAAACTACAGTTTGTTTTCAGTTCAAAGTAAGACCATATAAAGCTGTAGCTGTTTTTACTTTGATCTGTCTCATAGGATAGGAAATCAGGGGGAAAAAAATCACCTCAAGGAGTTACATCTATCGACTGCACAGCAGTATAACCCTGTGGGGATGGGGGCTCTGAATCTGTAGACTTAACAGCATGAGTTCTTCCTGTGCACAGATAATGCAATTGCACATCAGAGGTAATAAATAAAGGCTCTGCTGACTTTAGCACCCTTTGTTCATCTAAAAGTATGTACAGAATATTTGAGGTAATATTTTAGCACAGAATTCATCTCTGACTAGGCTTCTGGATTTTTCTGCAGTAGCATCCCTGGAGATTTTCCTTCACATTAGAGAACTAAACACACCATAACATAAAGGTGCTTAAGAGAATGGACTTAACTGTTTGAAGTTCTTGGGTGGTGAAGTTACTCTTAGTCGGTCTTTTTCCCTGGATCATTTATCAGATCATTTTGTCTTCTAACCTGCCAATGTGGGAGAAAAGCTAACCTGACATAAAACCAGTTTAGCTCCCTGTTTTCACCAATCATGAACAGTCATTTTTCCCCTGAATCCCTAATGCAGGTATGCTCTGAATCCAAATTTGAGTCTAGTATCTTAAACCCACCAAGCCATATTCCTTCACACCCAGCCCCAGAAGTCAGAGAAAGCCTAAGATAGGAACAAGGTAAGTAGAAACAAGTCTGTGGGAGAGGAGGGAGTCAGTCTAGGAGTAAGTGCTGGGAAAGATTGACAGATGCAAGTAAGGATAGGGATGGGAAAACATGAAAAAGACTATCCAAGATGGAAGACAGGACAAGAGAAGAGAACCCACTACAGCAGCATGTGAAGGAGTCAGTAATCCAGTTGTAAGAGTGGCTTTTTCTGCCTTATCAGAAACAGTACCCAGTAACTGTCGTAGATTTCACAGATTTCTTGGGTCAGAAGAGACCTAGTAGATCATCGAGTCTGGCCCCTACCTCAGGCAGGAAAGAGCGCTGGGGTTAAGTAACCCCAACCAGGTACTTGTCCAATCTCTTCTTGAACACCTCCAAGGTAGGGGAGAGCACCACCTCCCTTGGAAGACCATTCCCTATTTTGGCAACCCTCACCATAAAGAAGTTCTTTCTGATATCCAGTCTAAATCTACTCTCCATCAGTTTGCAGCCACTATTTCTAGTAACCCTGAAGGGCACCCTGGTAAACAGAATATCTCTAGTCCCTTCTGACCCCCACCAATGAGCTTGTAGACAGCCACAAGATGACCTCTCAGCCTTCTCTTGCGGAGGCTGAAGAGATTCAGGTCCCTCAGTTTGTCTTCATAGGATCTCACCTGCAGGACCTCAACCATACCAGTAGCCTTCCTCTGGACCATCTCACAGTTATATGTATCCCTCTTGAATTACGGCACCCAAAACTGGATGCAGTACTCCAACTGCAGCCTCACCAGTGCAGCACAGAGGTGAAGTATCAACTCCCTAGACCTGCTTATGATGCCTCTACTAATGCAAGAAAGAGTGCATTTAGCCTTGCTTATTACCTCATCACATTGGTGAGTCATTTTCATTTTTGCATCAACTATGACTCTGAGATCCCTTTCCAAAGGGGTCCTCTCCCTTTGTTTTACATTGACCCTGTGTTCTTGCATATTCAGCCCACATACAAGAGAACTTGACAAAACATAAAGATGCAACATCAGCCAAGATTCTTTTTCTTGTGTGGGTCTCTCATCTAGAGAGGGATGACTTAAATGCTGGAAAAATAAATTCAAGGGGCTGGGTGTAAAGCAACACATTATAGCCTGTAATTAACAAATGAGTCAGTTTGCAGATACATTTCAAGTACTGACAGCAATACCGATTCCCATATTCGGTATTTAAGATACCACCAATCATAAGTTGCCACACTGTTTTCCTCCACAGTTTGGAACCCCAGTCCTGATAACCCGAAACAACAAGAGAGTCAATTGAGGTAGTTTTGACTTTTGCCATTTTTATCCTCATCCTATTATGAGCAGAGCCCTGGACACCCCATAGTTTTGTGGATACAGAAAATCCTTACAAGCCCACTCCTTGCCACAAAATTGCTTGTTTGCTCCAACAGCTCAACATTGTGTTCCTAGTTTTTATGGTTCCAAAAAAAGCCTTGATTATATGAGTGTAACTGATGAATTGATACAATGATGTCAGAAAGAGCCTGCAGATAGCATGAAAGAAAAGCTTAGAGATGCGAATGGCCCATTCATCTCAATTGTGGTGACAGGACTGCATAATTCTACAGCCCTAGAATTTGGCTTCTTCCCAAGACATGGAATTCAACATCATTGCTAAAAAAAACTGTTCTTTTGCTGCTGAGAGGTCCTTCAACATTTTGTTTTGTATACTATCCCATCAGTTCATAAATTCAGCTTTTTCCACAAAGAAGAATTAAATAGATTACAAGTGCGGGTACCATTTCTTCTTCTATGCAGACATTCACCAGGAAAGAAGAGGGCTAGAGCTGAAATTGCCTCTTTCAGAGGCAGGGCAAACCAGGAGTGTAGGTCAGTGAGTTAGCCTGCAGAATAGTAAAATCCTAGGATACAGGGGACATGAACCACAAAATAAAGCTCAGAGTTCCACTATAGATGTGGAAGAAATTCAAAACTCTGAAAGTCTTGGTTCAGAGATGTTTCCTTTTATTAGACCAAAGATGATACCTTGTATCTGTTGTTCTAATAAAAGGTATCATCTCTGAACCAAGAATTTTAGAGTTTTGAATTTCTTTTCATCTCTGACCAACACGGCTACCAAATACATCCCTGAATCACAGCCATGGTGCACACGTAGGGTAGCAGATTCTGAAACAAGCCACCTATGTAAAACTCTGTAAAGCCACCTGGAGAATACAGGGAAAAACCTCTTCTTTTACAGTCTCAAACCTGCCTCTTTAACAAATATTACTTCACTGAGTAACATTTGTTCAACTGTAGCTGTGTATCACACAAGCCCAAAAGAGACATCTTACCTCCCTTGAAGTTAACAGAAGGTTGACAATTTGACTTCAGTAGGACCCAAGTTTCACATTTGTTGTTTTTGATCTGGGGAAAGCCACCAGTAACATAATCAGACTAAATGGTCAAAGGAGAAAGGCCCTGGGAGCAGGGAGGTTGTAACAGGAAACCCAAGGCTCCTGTTACTAGGTAAGGAAGGACATAGCAGGCTAGCCTGATTGCAGAGGCAAGAGATAGCTGGACAAGACTAGCCACATAACAACAGGTGGGAGAAATAGGGCAGGCGCCCAGACAAATATAAGCCAAGGCCTGCCAGGAGTAAAGCTACACTACAACCAGGAAGAGCAAGCTACATCAGTGCTGGGGCCCGAGAGAATCACCTGACCTAAAGTGGCAGTGCTCTGCAGCACTTCAAAGCCAGCAACCGGGAAAGGCAAAGAAGGAAGAGGGCCGATGCTCTCCAGCAGTGGTTCTCAACCTTTTTTGTACCAGGACCGATTTGTAAACATCGATAGCTAATCCCGACCTAGTGCCTCGCACTCCCAACCCGTTTCCCAGGCTCCAGCTGCCCAGTGTGTAGGGCAAGGGGTGGGTGTGTGGTCCAGGAGAGCCCCAAGCAGCCCCTTGCAGGCTGGAACTCTGCCAGCCTGCAAGGAAAAAGCCATGCTCTCCCACATTTTTCTCATTTAAAAGAGAATCCATTTTTAAAGTTTGTTTGCAACCCTTTCATAAATTCTCGTGACCCACTTTTGGGTCATGATCCACAGGTTGACAAAGGCTGCTCTACAGGGAACAGAGCTCTCAAGAGGGGGGAGCTGACAGAGAGACCCTGACCAGCCATAAACCCCCTGGAGACAGAGAGATGAGAG
This sequence comes from Caiman crocodilus, assembly GCA_030014935.1. Taxonomy (NCBI): domain Eukaryota; kingdom Metazoa; phylum Chordata; order Crocodylia; family Alligatoridae; genus Caiman; species Caiman crocodilus. Next base: position 84,366,518 of record JAGPOW010003648.1, read on the forward strand.
CCCTGTGGAAGGCTGGCTGGGCAATATTTGTTTAATCTCGAGTGGAGGGAAGGAGTGTTTTTCTTAAAGCAAGTACTTGCCTTTCTGTTCTAGTGTGGACCAGGTGCAGCTGAAAGATATAAAGAGAGACCACAGGCATGCTTAGGGGCACATGAGATCTTTAGCTCAGCTAGGGGCTCGGGCACAAGATATAGGCAGGAAGAAACCAAGAGAACAAGAGCCTGAGGCAAAAAAAGGCAACATAGAGGCACCGTGAACCCCAAAAAGGGCGAGAACAGGGGATGCACCAGAGCCAAAGAAGGGCAAGAGCAGGGGACCTTAGCCTGGGGCCTGAAGCTGAGGTGTAGGGCAGTAGACTTTGGGCTACGGAGCCCAACTAGAGAAAAGGGGCCAAGGCTGTGAAGGCTAAAGCCCCAACAAAGGTTTTGGGGCCATTATGGTGAGCTGCCCCACTGAGGTGATAACTGGTAACATCTGCAAGGCATGGGCATGGCTAGGGCGGCAGATGGAGACCATAAATACAGCCCTTAGGGCAGGGGTAGGCAAAATATGGCGCATGGGATATATCCACGGATTTTATCCAGCCCATTGGGGTTTTTCATTGTTAGGTACTAAAAACAAATTCAGTCTAGACAAGAGACAGACAAGTATTCCTGTAGGAGCTTGCTTTTAATGGGTTACTTTCATGTAGCATTTTTTTCCCCACAATGATGATTCACTTCTTTTTTCCCTCTTTCATGAAAAATCTATTGGAGGGTGCATCATAAACATCTGGCTGTCACTACAGGGGTGTATTGTACTAATCATCTAATGACAAATTGCCCCATTAATATGTAATAGTTAGCACAAGATGCAGCCTCCTCAAAGAGCTATTTGTCATATGGTTTTTAGAGCTATCACCCTGCAAAGTGAAGTCTCATATATTTTTTTTAAAGTCCTTAACAGTGACCAATGATAATGTGTTCTTCATTTATATGCTTGGAAGGCAGCTGATTTCTAACACTCCATACTTTGTATTCCTTCACTCATTTCAATAGCCATATTTCTTTTACATTTGCTGTAATAGCTGTGTTATGCAGTATGGTCTTACAAACACTTTGAATGGCAATTAAAAATGCTTCCTTGCTTCCCTGGTTGACCACTTACCTCCTGTATGAATTACTCAACTGATTAGACTGAATTACTACTTACAACATCCCAAGTTGCTCAAGAATGGCAGCCATTTAGGATTCAACATGAAATGCTAACATTTGTGTGAAGTGTGACCTCAACCTAATACAGCTAAACATTTATTGATCCTGTTGTTTTTCCACTTTTAATTAGAAATTGACTTCGGCAGTCATTTTACATTAGTAACAAACTGAGGTGAAGAAAGAAAGGATAAAGAAAACTTTGTTCCTTATGCCTAGAGGAGCTGATGCTTTTAGGGTTTAGAAGAATATGCACGAAGTAAGTGAAGGTATACGCCTGCCAATAGATTTTGTGATACAACAGATAACAAAATGACAGCATCAACCGAGGAGGAGAGGAACAAAACTCTGGTTATTAACAGTTGGTATAGCCTAAGCTATTACATTTTTGACAACATGCAATGCATCTTTAATACAACACTTCCCAAAGGGAGAAAACACTGAAAGTTTCCAATAGCAATCAGTGTTTTGAATGCTCATAATTTTTTATCGTGAGTCACACAATAATCAGCATGTTTCTGAAAGCCCCAGCAAATAGTCTTGTGATTAAGTAGGGCTCTCACCTTTAAAAATTAAACTGAATTTTTAGCCTTCATTTGAAGAAAAGCTTGAAAATGTAAATCCTAACAGCTCAATAACCAGAGACCACATTTTAGAATGTATTGAACTTTTAGACTAGTCTCCTGATTTTGGAATGCTTGAGCTTAGCAATGCTGCATACAGATTAAGGGAATCTGTTTGGTTTACTTTACCAATCTTTTGAGAGAGGCAAACAGCCTAGGATTTCATCCTTCACTAACCTGTCAGACACACAAGCACATAGCAAGGGTCTGCACTCGATATTCTCCCTGGAATCCTGGGATTTTTAAACAGCTGAAACTACTCAGCATAAAGTTCATTCTAAATCAGGTGGATCTATGCCGACTTTCATCACTGATTCCACTGGAAGCAAGTCAGGAAATCAAAAGGTCATGATTAATTCATTTATAACCTGACAAACTTCCTACACTGAAGATTGCATGTCCACAGGAATATACATGTGTATATTTAACAAACCACACCTACAGCATAATGCTGCCAAGAAAGAGTTATGTTAATACAAACTTCGTCAGGCTCCATCATGCATTCCTTTTACATTAGGCAGAGATCGTACATTAAAGAAATATTCATTATAGTCCAAGAAAAAATTTTAAAAACCTCTGTGTGTAGATATGCTTCCATGGGGCCCAATCAATTATCTCCACTTTTACATAGGTGGGCCAAGCTCTACAAGGCAGAAGAGCACAGGTATGAACTCTTGACAATTCCAGGTTCTGTCAACAAATTCATCATCCCTCCCAGCCATGGCCACATTATCCAAATCTGTGCAGCAGGGCTCATAGTGAACTGGGATGAGAATAAGGAATTTAATTTAGTTTTATGGTAAAATACATTGAAACACAACATTACAACACAGGGAAAAATAACATATTTACTCAAATACAAGACGTGGTCCATCCATCCCCTCCATCCCTTCCTCCCCCATAGGCATGGGGAAAAATATCCCTCATAGATTTATAGATTATTAGGGGCTGGAAGGGACCTCACAGGATCATTGGGTCCAGCCCCTCTGCACTAGGCAGGAAAGACAACTGGGGTTATGTGACCCCAATGAGGTGACCGTCCAGTCTGCTCTTGAAGATTTCCAGGGTAGGTGACTGCACCACCTCTGGAGGCAGTTTATGCCACAATCTGGACACCCTGTCTGTGAAGAAGTCTTTCCTAGTGTTAAGCTTGAAACGGTCTTTCAGGAATTTCTGGCCATTATTCTGGGTTTTCCCAAGGGTGCCCTAGTGAACAGTTGTTCACCGAGCCCTTGATATATTCCCATGGTGTAGAGGTAAGTTGCTACCAAGTCCCCTCTCAGCCTTCTCTTTTTTAGGCTGAAGAGTCCCAGGTCCCTCAGCCTTTCCTCAAATAGCTTGCCTTGCAAGTCTCTGATCGTACAGGTGGCTCTTCTCTGGACTCTCTTAAGTTTTCCAAGTCCTTGTTGAAGTGCAGTGCCCAGAACTGGATGCACTACTCCAACTGCAGTCTCACCAATGCTGAGTAAAGCAGAAGAATCACTTTCTTGGTTTTGCTTGAGATGCATCAGTTGATGCATGCCAGAGTATTGTTTGCCCTGCTGGCTACAGCATCGCACTGGTGGCTTATATTCATACTATGGCCTATTACTACCCCTAGGTCCTTTTCAGTCATGGTGCTCATCAATTTGGTGCCACTGATTCTGTAGGTATGTTAAGGATTGTTCAACCCCAGATGAAGTACTTTACACTTCTCAATGTTGAACTTCATCTGGTTCCGATCCACCCAACTTGCTAGCCTGTCTAGGTTTGCCTGTATCTGTAGACTATTTTCAAGCACAACCATGCTCCCCCATAACTTAGTGTCATCCATGAACTTGCCAGTGATCTCTTCACCCCCACATCTAAATCACTGATAAAGATGTTGAAAGGCACTGGATCAAGCATGGACCCCTGAGAGATACCACCAGCCACTTCTCACCAGAATGACACACATTCATTCATTAGATCTCTCTGGGTCCTAGCCACCTAACTGTTGAGAAGTTAAGCCCACAATCTTCCAATTTTCCCATGAAAACATCATGGGATAGCAGATCAAAGGCCTTTTGGAAGTCTAGGTATACAATGTCAATCTCCTTTATCCAAGTGGTGAGTTACCCGATCATAGAAGGATATGAGATTGATAAGACAAGACCTGCCTGCAACAAAGCCATGCTGTCTGTCATTCAGAATCCTACCTTCTGTAGGTATATCACACAGACTCCTTGATGAATTTTTCCAGGATTTTCCCTGGGATAGAAGTTAGGCTAATTGACCTATAGTTGCCTGGGTCCTCTCTCCTCCCCTTTTGGAGATGGGCATAATGTTAGTCCTCTTCCAAAGTTAAGGGACCTCCCCCAAGTGCCATGAGTTTTGGAAGAGTTTCGCCAGAGGTCCCGCAGTGACTTTGGCCAGCTCCTTCAGCATTCTCAAATGAAGTTCATCCAGTCCTACTGACTTATAAATACCTAACTTTTCTAACTGATCATACATTAGCTCAATGTCAACAATAGGAAGGTGGTCATTCCCACCATGCCCATTCTGAACCGTATCTGTTATGATTTTTTCCCTGAGTCCGGGGAAATACCAAAGCAAGATATCCATTCAAGAGTTCAGTTTTCATCTGAGTGTCGGTAACCAGCTGTCCCGAGTTGTTAAGCAATGGTCCCACACTTCCATTTGCTTTCCTCCTTTTCCCTACATATCTAAAGAAGGATTTCTTACTGTCCTTGATTTCTGTTGCTAGTCAAAATTCAGTCACCACCTTAGCCTTTCTAATCTACTCCCTACAAGTGCAGGCCATTGCTGTATAGTCCTCCTTGGGGACTGTCTCAAACTTCTATTGTTTGTATGCCTCTTTCTTATTTTTCAAGAGGGCCATGATATCCTGATTAAGCCCTCCTGCTACCTTTCCTCTGCATGGGAATGAACTGCTTTTGTGCTTCAAGGATCATGTCCTTGAGGAACAACCACTCTTCATGCACTCCTTTCACCTTCAGTCCCTGATCCTGAAGCATTTCCTCTACTATTGCCCTGAGCCTGTTGAAATTCTCTTTTTTGAAGTCCAAAACTTCAACCCTGCTAGCTAATTCCCCTGCTTTGCAATGGACAGCAAACATGATGGTTTTGTGGTCACTGTCACCCAGGTTGTACTCAAGTTGCTCACCAGATTGTCTCCTTTCGCCAAGATCAAGTCTAGGAGAGCATTAACTCTGGTTGGCCCATGCACTTCCTGAGTCACATAGAGCTCTTTGATACAGGTCAGGAAGCAATGTAACTGATCCAACTTAGCCGCGTGTTCCTCCCAAGAGATGTCTGGGTAGTTAAATCGCCCATGATGACTATGTCCCATGCATTTGCAGCCTCTGCCAGATCTTGAGAGAACACCAGATTGAGCTCCTCCCCCTAGTTTGGTGGTCGGTAGTTTACACCTAGTTAGGTCTCTCTCACCATGTTCCCCACCTCCTCCCCCATACTTTTGGGTTTGGAGCCGACATCAGCCTCCAAGAAGTGTATTTCTCCCACACTTAGAGAGCAACACCTCCACCTTTCTTCCCTACTGGGTCCGTTCTGTGCAGGGTATAGCCCTCTATGGCTATGTTCCACCAGATCTCCGTTATCCCTACTAGATGATAATGCCCACTGGAGAGTAGGAGGCTAGCTCCTTCTTGTTCCCCATGCTCCTGGTATTAGTATACAGGCCTCCAGTTGAGACCATTGATTTCCTCTCATGCTGAGGGAGAACTATTCCCTTAGCTCTTGCAAGAGTGGCTCTCTTAGTGTCCCCAACTTCAGAGCTTTCTTGCGTGCCAGTCCCTGGGCATGCTTCAGTCAATGTTTCCCTGTCCTCCAGCAATCTTAGTTTAAGATCATCTTATAATTGTATCCAAGGAAATCTCACTAAATACACTGTCTATCATTAGTAGGCAACCATCAATCCTTTGTAACATGGTGTAGGCATAAGAGGTTTAGTCTGCTATCTGATGAATCAGCTTGTACAAACCACTGCCAAAAAACATGTATTCAGCAATGGAAGCCAACTATGAAGTTAATTATGCAGGTAGGTCTACATCGGGCAAACATAGGTTATTCATATGTCTGAATAACACAGTAGTGATCATTAAATGCAGGCTCCCTCAGCACTGACTTTTTTTCAAGTCACAGTGAGCCACTACTCACACTACTACAGTGCATATATTATTACTTCCCCTTCTTTCCCACAGCTGAGCTGCAGCCATTCCAATGATGTGTTTCTTCACCTACCTTAAATGCCTCACAAACATCACCAAAAGGAGCCCCAAACAGTTCATTCAGGAACCTTCTGTTTCCCCTGTCTCAGGCTGGCACATATGAATAAGTGTCTTTCCCCTTTAGTGCCCCTCCACCCATGAGGTGAAGCCAGATCAGGTTGTCCTGTAATTCCTCACCTGCATATACATTTTTGGAGGACACCTAGTTCCAGTCACAAGTGGGAGCTAATTAACACATGGATACTTTATGGAGGGTATCTGGAGTACACACACACAAAGTGAGCAGTGCTGAAGTTCTGTTGACTCTGGTGGGGTCAGCCCAATAAACTGTGGTAAATCTTTGTCTTTGGGTTAATATCATGCATAGTTTCTATCATATATAAGTAGGTGCTAACATGCTGCTTAAAAGTATGTTTATGGAGTACCTGTGCTACAACTTAGAGCAGTTTCAAACAGGAGGCAGCATACACCAATTCTGGATGAATTAAGTATATGGGATGTATGCAAATTGTTACAATGTTTATCTTCAAGGTTATTGTTTTCAAATTTGTTCCTCACTTGTGCTCAGGGATAGTGAGGTCTGACAGTAAGGATAGGGGCTGCCAGGAGAAAAGGCTGGGGGAAGCTGCACTCACTTTACAGAGAAAGCCTTGAAAATGCAAAAATGATGGTTACAAACTTACTTTTTCTAAAATGAAAGCTCAGTCTTTCATGATGCCTTTTGATTCCAACTGTTGGGCACTTTAAGAAAAAAATACCCTAACTATTGCAAAACTCATGACAAACGCACAAGAGTTAATAAACACTGCTTATTTGACTTTTCTAGGTATAATGTCCCCAGATAACTGGTTAAACTATTTTTATAATGTAAAATTGAAATGAGCTTTTAGTTCTGGACTGCAGCCATTGGCAACTCTGGAAAATACCAGATATTGGTTTGCTCCAGCTGTGCCTACTCAATACTAATATCATTCAGGGAGTTACAATGTCACAGCAGTGAATACATTCAGTGGAGATACAACAGTGCCTATCTTACCTCAGCCAATAGCATACAAATGTAAGCCCTTTTGATAACATTAATAATGCAAGGTAAGCAAAGTACAAGGCTTGGCACAGCCCTATATGTGCATTAGCTAAGGCAACCAGGACGAAAGAAGTTAAATGTGTCTGGATGAGTCGACAGCCTGCATGGATTCCTGGTACCCTTTTCCATCACCTCAAGGGCTTCATGAATAAAGATAAGATAGACAAACACTCTCCATCTATTTCCCCCTCACAACACCATTATAAGTGCGCACTTAATAAACTTTCTTATCTCTTTTGGTAGCAATGACCTGAAAGATTCAACAAACCCAAAGCTTGAATAATTTAAAAATACCCAAACAAATATCTGAGAAAAATGATAAGGGAACGTTTAGCTGACAATGGAGAATCAACAGAAACTTATCTTTAGAAGACAATGCAATCAGCATATGATGTCAACAACAACAAAAATTGCACTACCTAACAAGCAAGGTTACCTTGACCTTCCTAGACTAAATGAATCAGAGATGCACAAGCTTTCCCGAACAAGAGCTCACTTCACCTCACCAGAGCTTATGCATCTGATTCAGTTGGTCTATAAGATGAGCCCAGCCCAAAGAGCAGCAACAGCAGCAGGTGGGTTCCCCTTTCCTTCTTGTTTCATGAGGACGGAGCTGGGCGTTTCAAAGGGAGTCAGGCCTGATCTGGCAGCATGGTGGAGGGCAGCACAGTGGGTCTGATCCAGAGGTGGGGTGGGGCAGGTAGCACAGAGCATCTGATGCAGGCAGGAAGTGGGGCACACCACCCCCCACCCACCACTGGTCCAGATTAGGATAAATCCCACCCCCTCCCCCCAAACTGTAGATCCCTGCTCACTGCCCCTACCCCCGCCTGCAGCTCCAGGCACTATTCTGGTGGGCTGGGGGGAAAAGGGAACAGCAGCAGGCTCAATCCAAGCCAGAAGGGTGGAGGGATAGTGGCCTGGATCTGAGTAGTAGAGGGCAGCAGGGCTGAGGCAGGAGCTGGCAGGCCCCAACTATCTGCGGTCTGAGCCACCACCCTGCCCCTAAGAGAAGACAAGCAGGACAGGCACAGTCAGCTTAGCTCTTAGCCATATCCCTACTTGCCATCCCTCTAACAGCAGATCAGAACAATGCATGCTAGTGAAAGCATTAACCCTTAACATGTGACTGCTCAAAACATCGGCTAATTTTAACACTAGTTAAAATTACCACACACTAAATGTAATGCGCAACAAGGTCCTTACATCAAATAGAGATTAACGCTGTGTCTATACAACATAAGTAGCATCATACTGTTGCCCTGTGGGGTCAGGCCAACTTTCATGATCTCAATATTGCGCTGTTAGACAAGAGGATGTGAGACACAATTACACATATACAAACACACAAATCAATTAGGTGCATACACACACATACTACCAGCCCAGGCACATATACATCCAAACCAGCCTAGGCACATGCATACCTAACACCAATTCAAGCACATACACTATACACCCCAAAAGTTAGGCACAGATCACTAATTCATATATCATGCACACAATGACACACACACACACATATTATATACACACACACACACTCACCAGTTCACACACATACATCCCACCTACCCATACACACAGGTAAGTTCCTAAGATGGATGGTACAGTGTGTATGTGTGTACTTGGGGTACCTGGGATACTTGGGGAAAGGTTCAGGCACGAGAGAGAGAGTTAAAGTGTAGGGAGTAAAAGTTTCCAGATCCAGGATTAGAATTAGTGGGCTACAGAGAAACTGGCTAAGGAACTGAGGCTTGGAGTTACTTAAGCTAGACTGGGGCTGGAAACTGAAGCAGACAGCTGAGATATTTTGGGAGGGGCAGATAAGTGGTGGCAAGGAGACAGCCAGGAAAGAAACTGAGGCAGAAACCTGGTTGCTCAGGGGAAAAGGAAAGGGCAGTGGAGATCAGACAGTGGCAAAGAACGATGGGGTTTGGAGGCAGAGAGGAGCTCAGGACAGGTGTTGGAGGTGGCAGTGAGCATGAGAGGGAGAAATGAGAGAGAAGTTAGAGGGAGGAGGAGCAGAGATTGGAGCAGGGCCAAACTATAGTAAAGCAAAACCCAACTTAGGGGTCCAAATAACAGTTTTATTAAACAGACAACACACTACACAGCCCCACATTAAGTTATTGGTTCACAGACACACACACAGACACACACAAAAGTAAGCACAATGGCAGCAGGAAAAGAGACTCGGCAGAAGGGCTGGAGTCCAGGTAGGGAAGAGAAGCAGAGTAATGGACAGAGTAATATTGGGGTACAATGGTAGAGTTTCTGGCTCTGCAGGTTCAAATCCTGGTTCTTGTTTCTGTTCCTGGGGGAGGTCCCAGTGGAAAAGGGAACAGCCGTGTGTGTGTCTGTTCCTGGGTGAGGTCCCAGGTGGTTCCTGGATGAATCAAAGTGAGATGATGGCCTAGTCATTACAGGCCATTCAGTAGAGACCTGCTACCATTGTATTTCAGTCATTCCCAATCACTCTTCTTCATCCAGGAACCAATTTACATGGGAGAGGCACATGAATCAAACAGTTGCAACACAGGGGATGCCTGGGCAGAGGACACAAGATGGAGGCTTGACATACAAAATGGAAACTTGACATGACTTACGCTAACTTACACATATAGGCCTAAAACAGTAATCACACAATACAAAAGCAGTACAAACATAATAATTATCACTTATAAAACAGTGGGTATCAATATCAAAATAGCAGGGAACTTACTTGCAAAGAGGGGAGAGAAAAATAAAACTAACTACCTAAAATAAAATGTTAAAGCTTATCCTGCATCTTAGCTTACTTATACTTATCTATAGGGAACAGAAAGGGAGAGGAAAAGTCATAAATGGTTGGGGAAGGGGAGGGAATGCATTTTAAAATAAATTTAAAAAAAGAAAAAAGGAGTTTTGCTGCAGTACAGGGATACTGGAGCTAGCTCTGTACAGCTTAAGCTACCATACTAGAAGCAATGTAGCCGAGTTAGCACCACTGCACCTGGACTAATTGACTCTGCCTTGACTACAAAGACATGCTCTAATTGTGCTCAATCTTTAAAAATCCAGCCACCAGTCTCCAAGTCAGGTTGGAAAAAGAAGTTCTTAAAAACAGTATGATTTTTTAACATAAAAGCTTTTCATACAGAATGAATGCATCTCAAAATCACAGTGAATCCATTTGTTGGGGGGTTTTTTAAATCTTTGGAGACAGATTTTAAAAATCATTTAATAACCAAATGTTCCTGTCCAGAAACCTAAATGAAATGGCCAAATGTTCAGAAAAACCAAGTACCTAATAGTGCCCATTGTTCTCATTAATAAGGGTGAGAACAACATATGAAAACAATGAGAGCAAAGGAACAGATTTCCAGGTATTCTGGAAGTTGTCTTGTTTTATGCAGCACTCAGAAATTCTCCCAATGATTTCAGTAAGTATAAAGCTTAATTTTCAAAGTGAGGACCTACAAGAACATGTTTTCAGAGGTGCTGACTCATGAAATAAACACCAGTACTTCCTGAAAATGTCAAGAGTATCCCGGTAACAAGATTAAGTTCGGCATTCCATTTTTGTACACCCAAGATCTCCCACTGGAGATATTTAATATCTTTAAGTCATTAAAACCTACTGAGTGGTTACTACTGTTAAAAATTGGGTCACTTATTGAAAAGTGTGTGTTTTGGAGATCTTTCTAAATTTTCCCAAGAGTACTTCCTAAAAGTCACATGACAAGTACAATTTAAGTATATATTATGCCTTATGATACACTATCTTATTTCATACTTTCCACTGCTTAAAACCTATTCAAGTACAAAAGATATAAGGGCTCAGTGCACTTACAGTCCATTTTAATTTAGTTAACTCTTTGTCTTCTTTCATTTACCAAAATTGCTTTGAACAGTGGTCAGCAACCTATCAAGCAGCCAGATCCAACCATTGGAGCCACTAGTTCCAGCCCATGGACTTAGGGGCTCTGACAGCATTTGATGGTGGCCAGCTCTGGCTCTGACTGCAGTATGCCACAAGAGTGAGCTTTGCCCATGTCACAGCTAGCAGTAAGGAGAAGCAGTGGTGGCAGCAATACACACTATATCTAACTAAATAAAAACCCTTACAGTTCTAATGTTACACTTAATTTTAACTGTGCTTGAGAATGAGACTGATGATACAGTAAGACCAGTCCAGTCATAACCCAAAAGCTTTATTAGGACATGCAATAGCAAAGACTTTGTATCAATAAGGACAATGCTTACATAGCCTTCGATCCAGTGAAAAAACAGGTCTGCTGGCCAGGCTTCTCAGTTCCCCTGAACACTTATGTCAGTGTGAGCTCTGGATAATACAGATTTCCATCCAGCCCATGCCCAATATTTATAGATGGCTCATCCTAATATTCTAATGAATGATCTCTCTGATTGGCTTCTGGGGCCTTCTGCCTTAGTCACATTTCTCCATCTTAGGCCTAGACCTCTTGAAAATGGCCAAGTCTGACAACAACATACCCATGACTTATTCTGCACAGGCCTATGTATGGCCTGTATTAATGGCTACTGAAAGTCAGGTCTGACAGAAATGCTGTGAATGTAATTATTAAAGTACTTGAGAAGTGGGGCAGAAAAAGTGAAAAAAAAATTCAACGAGGAGTTTCTCTGTTCCACGTGTCTGAGGGAGATTGAAGCCATAAATACAGAGACAGAAACGAGTAGGCTGGAAGAGCAGCCCATATATCATAGTATGATAGTATCATCATCATAGTATCATAGTAACTAGGGTCAGAAGGGGCCTGGAGCAGGCCATCTAGTCTGACCCCCTGCCAATGGCAGGAACAAGTGCTGGGGTCACAGGACCTCAGCCAAGTACCTATCCAATCTACTCTTAAAGACAC
>JAGPOW010003648.1:84378623-84421950 GCA_030014935.1 Caiman crocodilus
CCCCTCGTCCTCCTTGCAGCCTGACCCAAATTGCTTCCACCTGGTCCTCAGTCGCCCCCAAGTTAACGCTCAATGCAGAGAAGCGTTCTTTTACATAGACCGCGACCCCACCACCTCTTTTCCCCACCCTGTCCTTCCTGAAAAGGGCATAGCCGGCGATGCCTACGGCCCAGTCATGGGTCGGGTCCCACCAGGTTTCCATGAGCCCAACCAAGTCCAGGTCTTCCACAGCCACCAGGAGAGACAGCTCCTTCTGCTTACCTCCCAAACTGCATGCATTTGTATAGAAGCATTTAAGGCTATGCACTGCCGCCTCCCTCTTCTCATGTGTATCCCCCAAGCTACCACCACCTTTGTTCGTCCGACTTACCCGACTCAGCGGCCAAGCATCATCTCCTCTTCCAGCAGGCCCGTCCCCCGGCGAAGCTAGTTTAAAGCCCACCGCACGAGATCAGCCAACCTGGAAGAAAAGAAACGCTTACCCTTAGGCGATAGGTGAAGTCCATCCTCTGCCAGCATGCTCCACGAAAATACAGAATATATAGAAAAAACTATTAAGTGGTATGCAAAAGCTCAAACAATTTATTAGTAGGGTCAAGTGTCATTCAATGTGCATGACAGCATATGTCAGAGAGGAGAATAGATAGGTGCTTGGGAACCAAAGTGGCTATGCAGTGGTGTTGTATGGCCACTGGAAAGATTGCAACACAAAAATCAGGGAAATACAATTTAAATAAAAGAAATGCATAATTGTTTTCATGTCCACATTGTTTTTAAATCTTGGAGTATAGACAGCTTAACAAGTTATCAATGCTTTTAGAGCCAAAATAAGAGCATCTCTTTCTCTGAAGTTACCTGGCAACACACAAGTAAAATTTATCCACAAAGGAAGCGTGACATGGAATTGACATGATACTTGTCAATTCCTGCACCAGAGTTACCATTTCAACAGCAAACAGCAGGGACTTAAATATTTAGCGTGCATAGACCATTACTTAGCTATACTGAAGCACATATGTGTTCAATCCATCACTTCTGCAAAAATAACACCTAGTATTGGTCTCAGAAGTTTCCTTCATTGATGCTCATACTACAGTCATGCTTAAGAGTCTAGAGCAGTGGTCACCAACCACTCGATCTCAATCAAATAGTCAATCATGGAGCCTCTGACAGTTAATCTGAGTCTGTCAGAGGCTGCATGATTGGTAGTGTCAGGACTCATGTGGCTGGGCTAAGCCACGCCTCCTGCTGCCTGTGTTGGGCTAATTGAGTGGGGTCAGAGCCCAGGGAAGCTTGTCCAGGAGGTGGAAAGGTGGGAGGGGTGACAAGGGCAGGGCAGGTCATAGACAAGACATAGGAGGTACAAGCGGGGTGCATGTGCACTCCCTCGGAGCAAGTGCTCTTGGCTTAGGTGATGGGCAGGGGGGGCAGGCAAAGCTCCAGTCAACACTCCCCACCTCCCCCAAGTAGTGCCACTGGCACTTCTGGGCTCAACATCTGGCTCTGGGGAACCCTCTGGTCAGTGATCAGCCATGGGGGACACCCTCCTCACCACTGATACCACCACAGCTGCCTGCAGATGGTCCCCACTTGGCCCGCCCTCACCGGCGATGCCCACACCACCACCTGCAGGTGATTATTGTACCCCCCCCCCCCCGCAGCCTCATGAGGCATGAGCAGTGCAGGGGCAGGGGCATAGTAGATCCTAGGGTGCCAAAAAGTGATCTTCACCATAGAAAGGTTGGAGACCACTAGTCTACAGCCCCCTTTGCATGTTACAATGTGCCATAATTAACATGTTGTTCATGCCATACTTGGTAAGGGTGCAACATGTGCACCTTATGTAAAGTAGCATAACATGGCAAACCAGCCATAAAAATGTTCCACGGTATACATGGAACATTTTCTGTCTGGTTTGTATGGAGCTCCAAATTTAAGGTGCATATCCACACATCATGGCTGCCAGGCATCCACCCTGGACAATCAGCCAATTGTTGAAATCAGCCCTGGACATCCCTGGGTCACCAGCAGGTGGAACTGACAATCATTCACTTTTGGCATAGCAGGAGATGCAGTTATTGGGATTAGAGATCAAATCCTATGGCATCTTTAAGTGCATGTGCCAGGGGCCTAGAAGTAAAGCTCACAGGAAAAATATCCTACCAAGTTCCACTGCCCAACCTATGTCATAAAGCTGCAGATGATCCACTATATACATTAAGCCCAGCTCTATTTTTTACCTGTCAGGTAAAAGGAGATTTCTTTGTCATGTCTCGTGAATTATGTATCAGAGCAATTGATTTTTTAAACTGAAAAGGCAGCCATTTATAGCTAGGAGAGAAATAAAGTACCAAATTATCATTTCTGAGGTGAATCAAATAGAATTTATTATATCATTATAAAAATTATATTTGTGGAGGAGACTCTTAGAAGCAATTGCACCTTTCATCATCAAAAAGAAGCATAATTGCTTTCACAAAAAGGCTTACTTAATAAAATGAAATTGAGAAAGCTATAAGAAAAGGACATTTGCTCACTGCTTAGGGACAGATTTTAGCTAGCCAGAGAGATGTAGGAGAGCATAGCTCACGCATTCCAAACAACCAGAGTTCCAGTAAAGGATAAAACACAAAGCTATATAAAACAGTTTTGATCTGTCAGAAATTAAATGAACTAGAAAGTATTTCCAGGTATGACATTTTTACTGGGCTCTTCCTAAAAGAAAATTTGCCTCTGGCAGCACTAACAGAAGATCCTCTACAGTATTTCATGAATTGTGTAGCCATCACACCCCTTTTAGTTCTCTTCCTCTTAATTATTAGACTGCTATTGCATTTGAGTGAAGCCATGCCAACAGTTATACAGTAACAGCATATATGGGTCTCTACAGGTTCTCATTTATTCTTAGGTGTCTCTATAGCCATAAACCAGGAGTTGGCAACCTATAGCTTGCAGGCAGGATATGGTTCATGGGCATGGAGTTTCAGCAATATTTGGTGGCAGAAGGCTTTGAAAATCAGCACTCTTCCCAGTTACCACAGGAACAAATGATGCCAGTAACCAGATCCTAGCACTTGCCTACCTGCCCATGTACAGGCAGATCTGAGCAGGGTGGGGAGTGAAAGTAGGGTATGCATTGCTGCACTTGATTCCTTTGATTTCCTTTCCCCTTTGATTACTACTGCACCCCAAATTTAAAGCCAACTATGTGACAGTGGCAGTAGCATTTTTAGTCAGGCAGTGCTGAGGGAATCAACTGATTTCATTGCTCATTGTAATCTACCTGATCCCTTGTAAACTCTTCATTCTTTGTTTTAATGTTCTTAATATTCCACCAATCAAGCTATTCTTTTTCTGCAATTCTGCTGTGTCAGCTGCTCCTGGTAATGAAGCTCCTATTTCATAGCCTGGTAAATTGTTTTTAACCCATTCCAATGAAGTTACTTGTGGTTTTGCTTCAACCTTAAACTCAATAATACACCCTTGGCCCCTAGCATATTAATAAAGCTTCCAGCTTTTTTTAACTGGAGAAAAATGTGTGCTATTCTATATGCACCTGCCTATCTGCATACCTCTTTTCAAAATTCTAGAGCCACCCCTGTGCCCATCTCTGACCCAGCATGGGTCATTCCAGACCATAGCCAAAAAAAGGTTGCCTTTCCCTGCCACAAATTCCTGGGTATAGCAAAGATGAGGCCCTGGGTACTTTACTATTTATTTAATAATGTATTTATGGGCTTGAAGCTACTTCTGACCACTTCTATTTGCTCCACAGACCTACCACTATCTCCCCCTCTTTTAGGACCCCTGAAACATGTTAATTTAATTGTGCAATGGCATCTGAAGAATTGTATTGAGATCCCCCAGAAATTGCATGTCATATCATGCCAAATATTGAAGATCTGGCATGGCAGGATATGTGATTCTTGGCATCTGAAATAAAATTCCTCAGCTTCCACTACTCATCACATGGGACATGCTGCTGTGGTATATAGCTATCCTGGATTACAGAGAACCTGCTCCACATTCCAACTACTCACCAACCCCTGGCCCCACATACCGCTAGGAATGGCTCTATTCCAAGATGCTCATGCTGCATACCTTTCTATTGTGCTGAGAAGCATGTCACCTGTTCAAATTAAACCACATAGCAAACCAGCCACAAAGGTTTTCCACATTAAATGTAGATATATGTTTTTTACCATGTGATAACTTGGTTGATAAATTCAGCATATTCTAGTGGCTAAAAGGCATTGTTTTACTTGGTGTTTCACTTAGGCTGTATCTGCTTTTTTATTTCCCAAACCCAAGGAAGAGTATTTTGTACCTGAGAGTTTGTCTAATGTTTCCCCCAATTATACAGCTGGTTCAGAAAGAGATATTACCAAACAAACCTAACTTGTTGCGTATTCCCTGGATCATCATGTCTATCACCAGTGCAACTCTACTTGACTAATTGTAACCATTTTATCACACTTCTCTGATTTAATGATGTCTTCCAGTTACAGAGTAATACATTAATGAAAATAATGATTCTTTGATAGCAGAACTGTCATATATCAGGATACAATGTACTAAGTACTTTGGGGCGGTTACACATTAAAAAAAACTACCACTTCATCTGGTGTCAGAGACAGCCATGGCATTAAAGACAACCTAATCAGGAAAAGCCCTAGTCGCTATGGCAACATAGTTAACGATCATGGGTAGACACATATGATCGCTACATTGCTGTAGGGTGACAAGCAGATGAGCCCCTTGTGTCCAGTCCAGATTGTCTTTGTACCGTCTCTCTTTGTACCCTTCTCTTCTCTGGCATACAACTTTCTATTGCATTATTTGCTAGACTGTCTCTTATTCTTAGAATGTGACCAGTATATTGATATTTACTCTTTTTTTACTATTTTTATTAATTCAGGCTTGGCTCCAGATTTTTTAAGCACCCATTTGTTGGATTTATTTTGGGGTATACAGCATGTTCAGGAGTCTTCTATAGCACATCATCTCAAATGCTTGTAATTTTCTTTCCAGTAAGATATGTGTGGGTCCTCCTCCTTTTTACTGCTTTCATATGACTTAGTCTTCAGGGTAAGATCATTACAAAAATAGATACATTAATTGGATTTTCGGGACTTGAACCAGGTGGAATAGAATCACACCTTAGGTGCCTAAATATATTTATACACTTAATAGCTGGAATAGGATCTGGTTCTCAATGTCTTCTGTGTTGACTGCACCTAGATAAGTAAAATGTGAGACTTGCCCTAGGCTCATTATCTGTGTCAACTCTGATTCTTTCTCCCATTGTGGTTATCAGTTTAATTTTTGAAATACTAATGATGATGCCATGTCTGTTCCCTGCTTTTCTCTGCACTAGATCTTTCAGCTCTTCTAGGGCAAGTGGTTATGTTATCTGTATTGCCCAGATTACTACATTTTCTGATTCTTAGATGCCCTTCAAATCTCTCTTCTTCACACCTAAAAAAGAGAAGGGTTGGGACTTGTCTCCTGAGATTTGCATCCATCACCAATACATAGAGGCTGTTCTGTGTCTTCCAGTCTGGAAAATGGAGCCCCCAGTATAGGGTGTGGAGGCTAGGGTACTACAGGAGAATCAACACTTCCACATATCTTGGACTTTGCTTGTGCATGGCCCTTTATTTAAAGATTCAGAACAGTATCATAAAGTTTGACTCAGC
Organism: Caiman crocodilus; assembly: GCA_030014935.1. Lineage (NCBI taxonomy): Eukaryota > Metazoa > Chordata > Crocodylia > Alligatoridae > Caiman > Caiman crocodilus. The sequence continues at coordinate 84,384,323 of JAGPOW010003648.1, forward strand.
TCAGCATGACTTTTCATCTCATATCAGACAGTTCCATACAATTTATTAAGCACAGCTTGTTGTCTGTCAAGATCTGTGTGGGGAAAAAGGGGGCGGACAAGAGGACTATACATAAAAAAGCATTTGTTTTCATTGTCTCTGTCAACAGTGATACCACTCTATCATTTTCCACAAAATTAAAAATACACTCCTTTTTTAATAAACCAGAAATACATCTGACAAAGTGGCCCTGGATCTGACCAGCTTGGTACATTGCAGAAGTTCTGATCTGGGTGCAAACTTCACAGCTTGGTCCCAACTCTGTTAATAAAAGGAGAAGACAAAAACAAGCAGTGCATAGCTGACCATGAAGGGTTCCCTACAGAATGCATTTTGCCTTTCCAACAATTTATTTTTGAAAAATTTTGTAGGATTATCTCTAGAAAATGCCAGCCTGTCTGTGAACCTGGGGGAAAGTTTAAAAAAAATGAATTTCTAGAAGAAAAAGTTACAAATATGTATGCAAAGGGTTGACTATATGATTATATAAATCTCATCTGTGTGCCTAGGAGGTATCATCCCAGTCTGTTAACATGTTTTGGTGTTTTCTTGCTATACAATAGATGCCTATTCTAGGTAAACTGTTACCTCAAGTTTCAAGGCATAATAAAGTAACTTCAGCAAAGGTTTGGTGTACAACAGAAAACAAAATGGAAGAAAACATGCTATTTCTCACTGACTTGGGAAAGAGGATCTGGAGTTTTCTGCATGTTGAGCTATCATAGAACCATAGAAAATGAGGGCTGGAAATGACCTCAGGAGGTCATCTAGTCCAGCGTTTCTCAGTCCATGGATCACAACCCTAAAGTACATTGCAAGAACATCGTAAAGATTCATAGGAGGTCCCAGGAAATCATGTGGTTTCCTTGTGCAAGCTGGAAAGCTGGCAGTCTGCATGGAGCTGGCTCACAGCTGGGGGTGTGGAAAGCACCCAGCCTTTTGAGAGCAGCTCCAGTAACCAGAGAGGGAGGGAGGGAGCCAGATGCAGCAGTCAGAAAAGGGGGGGAAAGGGAGATGGAGACAGAGAGAGAAGAAGACTGCGTGGGTCAGGGCCTGGGAGTTATGGGTCATGACAAGCTGACAATTATGCTAATGGGTCTCAGTGTGAAAAAGGTTGAGAACCACCAATTTAGTCCAACCCCCCTGCTCAAAACAAGTCCATTCCCACTTAGATCTTCCCAGGCAAGGCTTTGTCTACCCTAGTCTTAAAAACCTCGAAGGATGGAGGTTCCACAACTTCTTTGGGTAACCTGTTCCAGTGCTTTACTACCCTCCTAGGTAGAAAGTTTTTCCCGTTGATGACACATTGCAGGGAAGGGGGTGGGGAAATGGGGGGGGGGCACTCATGCCCCCAGATTTAATGTTCATTGATTTTATTTATAGATAGAGAACAAGGGAGTAGGGAAGTAATGGGGAAAAAACATCCAGGGCTGTGGGTCCATGGGTATCATGTGCATGTGCACACACCCACCTGGCAATACAGCCAGGCAGGGTAGTGGGACCAGCTCCTGCAGCTGCAAGCAGGTCGGTCTATTGGGACAGTGGGGGTTGGAGGGCCAGGTCTTGAGGACCATCCCTGTGCCATTAGGGCTGGGAGCCAATCTGTGGCACAGTGGTATGAGCATGCCAGAGTTTGGTGCACAGCCCCAACATCGTGGGGTCTGTCCAAGCCATCAGAGGCCAAACTGTGGCAAGTTTGGACCATCCGTACACCATCGGGGCAGGGACCAATCTCCAGAAAGCCCCACACACCCCTTGCCACAGTTTTCTCCATGTGTAGTTGTCTTTTAAGACAGTCTCCATCAGCTATTACATAGCATCATAAAACATGACATTAAAACTAGCTCTAGAATAGAAATCACAACGCCTTTGCCTCTTGAGTACCTAGCCTGAACCCTGCTGCATACCACCAAAACCTTTAAATTGTGCCCCACCACCTACTATCAACAGTCACCATAAGTTTTTTCCTAATATCTAACCTAAACTTCCCTTGCTGCACCTTAAGACCGTTGTTCCTTGTTGTGTCATCTGCCACCACTGAAAACAGTCTAGCTTCATCTTTTTTGTGCCCACTCTTCAGGTAGTTGCTATTAAATACCGTTCCGCACCCCCACCCCAAAATCTTTTATGTCATGCCTGATATGGAAGTGAGATGCTATGCAACTTCAAGGAATGCATACTGCATTATGAGCCTGATCCAGCTCCCAGTGGCATCAATGAAAGTTTTGTCACAGTCCTTCTAAAGAAGCTGTATCAGAACTCAATTTTCATTTCAGTGCTTGCTTAATATTGAAGATTTTTCAAAGCAGTAAATACTTCTTCTGAACTAGTATTATTTTTTCTGTAGTTTTAAGGATTTACATCAATGTTTTACAGCCCACAAAGCAACTGGATAGAAATGATGCCTTCTAAATCACCTTAGTTGCCCCATGTATCTTTGAGTTACCGTGGCATACTAACAAGCTCAACTCTGAAGCCCAGAGAGGATCAGATACTACCTCAGGTGTCCTCCACAGGTAAGTTGGGTTTGCATAGTCTTTGCTAGCAGTGATAAGGTAAGACAGAGCTCAGCAATGTATGACCTGTAGCCTGGATCTAGGCCACTGAACCATTTTATCCAACTAGCAGATACAGAGATGGTGTTTGACATTTAGCAGCTATATGTTGGGGACAAGCCATGGTATCAGTGGCCATGGGCAACTGGTGCTTCCCAACTCGGAGCGGGGGTGGGCACCAGCAGGGCACAACCAGGGGAAAAGAGTCCCCTAGCACACTGGGGGGTTCCCCAGTGGTCAGTCACATGGCAGTGGCGGAAGTGCTGGCACTTGGCAGCAGTGGAAGCACCAGCACTTCCACAGCCAGCAGAGCCAAGTTTAGTGGGGGCACAAGCGATCTCTGTGCCCCTCTACCAGCTGTAGTGCTTTTTGTCAGAGGAGGCACCAGCACTCTCAGGGGGGGCATACACCCCCCCATGTCCCCTCTACGGGCCCCCTATGGCAGTGGCAGTGGGGGTTGGGTTGGAAGCAGTCCATGCTCAGAGCTGAGTTTCATTAAAGCAGCAACACTATAAGCAGCAACAATATGCTGTCACAATCTCCTGTGCTCTCACAGATGCCTCACTAATGTGCCACTCCTGAGAAGCATGGGGATCCCATTGTGGTCAGCCAGGCCTGCAAGTTAAAGGCATGCTTTTTGAGTTGTGTTCATCCCTGACTCATTTCCCCCAGCATTAGATATTTTTACTGTTTCGGGCCCATTTCTAGAAAATATATTTTAGGAAAGGAATTCTGATCAGGCTTTGAAATATATCCATTAAAATAATATAAAAATCACACTCAAACATTACATTTTAAGGAACTAGAGCCATTCCATAAATTAGTGCCAGTCAAAAAATGTCAGGACTTTTCAATATGATAACTCTCAAATACAAAAAAAAATGCATTTTTGGAATACATTTCCTATTTCATGTTAACCAAGATCTATTTCTGCTCAAATTTTTGTCATATTGCTGTATGTCCAGACAGAGTAAGCTCCACTTACACAACCCTGAAGCAAACACTTGAGGTTTCAGAAGAAGAGACTCTTTTTTGGCATAGATCAAATTAGGGACTTACTCTGTAACTGCTGACATCTATAGCCTCATCTAGCACCTGAATGTTTAAAATGTTTGGAGTGGTTTAGGATCCACTCTAGGGTCACACTGCCAAATTTCTCTCCCTTGCAGGAGCTTCTTCACAGCAAAGTGCCTATCCAAGGTTTCATTTCTTTTTAATTATATAAGACCTTCCATAGACTTTCCTTAACTCATAATCCCTTCAAAATCAGACAAGAGCAAGCCACCATTAGCTTGTCTTTTAAGCAGAACTTTCAGCCATACCCAAGAGAAAAAAATGTCTGGGTAAATTTATATTTTAAAACTGGCAAGCATAGAAAATAGCATACGACAAAGGAAAGTCATAAAGAAAAGATTAAACTTAAGAAGGAGTGCAATTTCATATCTGTCTCCTTTCACCACTCCTCTGATAGAGACAAAAATGTGTGTTTTCATTGTCAAGCTCTCATAATCATCCAGCCATTTGCAGCTCATCAGGGGGGACAATCTACTTCAAGGAGGAAAGAGAGGAAGATGAAAATATGTAGCCAAAGGCCTGATTGAAGAGGTAGAAGTGTTCAGCAATAGATATGCAATGAAAATAAGCTCATCAGAAAACTAGAGATAAAAATCATGGCTTAAATTATACTATGTTCAAGTTACAACTCCCCTCAAAATTAACAGCAGCATTAATCACATCACCCAGTTTTTAACATTAGCATACACTGGGTGATATACCACATAAACAGAACTACCTAGGTCACCACCTAACCAACTACCTAATCACACGACATATAATTAAGATAACTTTCAATTAAGCTTTTTAAAAATGTTCCATATCATAAACTATATAATTATGGGAGCATGCACTAAAGTAGGTACATTACTGGCTTGTGTATAAATGTCTGAGCCAAAGCTTCAACAAAAAAAATCATACTAGTAATAGTGCACCAATACAGGTCTCCTGGAGGATAGTCACATATACCCAAGATTCCAGTGGCTTCCAGGATCCAAAATACAAAGTGTCATTGTGAAGCTATCATATTTACCTCTATTTTTATATTTTTCCAGGATACAACTTAAAACTGGTAAATGATTTCCAGAATATTTCCATAGCATTAATATGCTTTATACACACACACAAAATCTGAAAATTTTTCAGTAACATTCATAATACATAGTATCATAGTAACTAGATTATAGTAAGTACAGGATGGGGAACTATTGTGGTGAGACAATTGCATAGGAAACACAGTGAAATAAAGGATCCTGCTCAACACGCACATAAAACAAGAAATCTGATTAATTTGCTCATCAGCTAGAACTTACCTGATAAATTGGGTATTTATATTGTTGAAACTATTGGTGGTTAATCACCCTGCCACTAGATAGACCAAAGGAGTTTAAAAAGAAAAAAAAAGTTGAGGCTTAATGACTAGAATCCCAATCATTTAGGAAAAGCTGAAAAGAAAAACTAAGCATACTTTTCCCCGGCTTGCAAGTGACCTGTTATTGTGATGACTAGAGCAGACAAAGTCATCAGGCAGCATTTAGAGTTGGAGGACTCCAGGGAATACAGTCACAGTCCTTTATTACCATTGTTGCCTCATTAGTGAGAAAAGCTTTCCTTCCTTCCTCCCAACTCCCAGGAAGAGTGCCAGAAAACATTAAGGACACCCTAACTTGCCACCAGTAGAGCAGGGGTGGTGAAGGCACTGTGACCTACCAGCTTCCTGCTCAACTCTTCATTCCACAAGTGCTCAGGACCCTCTTTCCTTTTCTAATGCTCTTGTTGATGTTCCATTAATTAAGTTATCCTTTTTCCTTATCCGTTAGCTACTCCTCTTAATGTAGTTCCTATTTCACATCCCTACAGACTGTGTTTAACTCTAGCTAAAAACATTAATTTGGGTGTGGAAACAATTCAGGTGAACATCAACTCCTGAGGAAATAAATTTCAGTGAATCATTAGATGCAGTGTCAAGGTACTCAAGGCAGCTAGGTTTTGGTTTATGAATCTGAAAGAGATGTACATTTAATTCTGACAAAAACAGGACTAAAGAAACATTTATTGATTTTTTGTCTAGTTTTATTTTTATCCATAATACAAAATATAGCAAATGAATGCACATTCCAACCAATTATACTTGCTTTTACATTGATCCTGATCTGAATAATATAGCCATCGTCCCCTATATTATTAAATCTTCCACTTTTTTTTAAACTAGAAAATAATGTGTTGTATTATGTGATGATTATATCTGATGATGTCCCACATCATCTGCACCCTCTTTTTCAAAAGACTAGATCCACCTATGTGTTGCAGCCAAAGATGAAGGCATATGTTGGTGATATTCTTGAAGAGAAATGCATCTCGCTGGGCATGTCTATATGTGTATATTAATGCAACACAATAAAAACTACAGAGAAGTATTGCTCCCAGACCCAGAATTCTCACGTGTGCCCAGGACTGCAGCGCGTTAAGCCAGGGTGGCGCAGCCCCAGTTGGCAGACGACCCAGAGGGATCAGCCTGCCAGCCCAGGGCCACTCCAGCCTGGCTCAACGTGCTGTGCAGTGACTGGCTGGGGCATGAGTGTGCTCCACTGTGGGGCTAGCTGGCAGGCAGCCCCCACACTTTAGCACCCTTGTGCCCCAGCCAGCCAGGTTAGCATCTACATGTGCACTGCTGCACACATTGAACCTCTGCATCAGGACAGTAGGGGGGTTTTTTAGAAGAACTAACCTGCTGCAGAGCTTATTAGTTTCCTGTCCCCTAATACAGCCATACATGTAAGCACCAAGGCATTTACTGCGGAGCTAATTCAGCAATTCCATAATAAACATCTTGTGTAGATGTGCTCTTTGTTCCTAAGGATACACAATTGTATTTGGTACGCAGCATTAATTTTGGTGATCACTACTTACCACTGTGTAGGACAAGGCACTTCAGTGAGGTACGTAACTATCCATTTTATTGATCATGCCTACAGAGCTCTGTACTGATTAAATGGGAGAGGTTAAGAGTTGTAAAACTGCCGCCTCCCAGCTGCCTGCAGGCTGGAACTCTGCCAGCCTATGGAAGGGCTCATTGCAAAATGGCCAGATCCACGGGTTTCCCCAGTAAAATGAGAAATTTGCATTTGTCACAGATAAAAGTACAAAAGGTAAAATATGTAGTTTTCTCCGCTTTTCCATGTGAAAACCCAAATCCCTGCTGCTAAGTTTGCATAGACCCCTACCTTTTTAAAACTGATTAATCTCCCAGTGTCTTCTCACCCTGAATGCAATGACCTCTATATATAACCTGATACAATTTTTCTAGAGACAGTCTCTTCAGTTGCGTAAAGCTCTTAATCAGAAATCTGGTGGTAGTATCAGGAAATCATAAAGCTGTCTGTCCTTCATGAACTGCTATGCTACAATCACCATCTAAAAAAAGGGCATGGCCAATTAAACTCCCAATATATGCAACCACTCATAGCTAGCCAAGGTCCAGTATATTTTGGTGGGATGAGTCCTTTGGCCTGTGGAGGACAGTATGTGTGTGGGCTTGGGGACAGGGAGGTCATATAAGTACGTGGGGGAAAAATAAAGTCGCATTTTGGCTCTGATCTCTAAGATACTGAAGTCAATGCGATTTTACTCCGGTCTTTTTAAGGTTAGTGCTGGAATGTATTTGCAAAATGTGTTTTCTGATTCTAAGCACTTCTTCTATTTCTTGGCTGGACTGACTTAGTCAGGGATAATCCTACCTTATAAGGTCCCTTCCAGCTCTACTTTTTTATGATCCTAATCTTCACAGTTTAGTGGGGATCAGGTCCAGTGTCATCTCAGACACAACTTTCTTTAATAGTCCATTTTAAAAAGTTACTCGTAAGAAATAGGGTTTACATGACACAGATACAAGACCTTGTATCATAAAATCCATTGAATTAAGTTCCTATTAGGTTCTCTTGATCCTCCCATTCCTCTACAGAATGACATTTTATCGTTAAAAATGTCTTTTAAGCATGCTTTTGGCAGAGATCTATCAAGAATAGTATTAAGTAAAAGCAAAAAATCACTAGCTTCAGTCAAATATTTGACCCAATTTAACTCAATATGGTTCCATATTTCTCTGTGATTCACCCCAGCACTGCCTACAGAACCTATTTTTATTCAAAGATATTCACTAACACTTTCCACTCCTTGAAGCAACAAAGCAACAACTTGGGAGGAAAAAAATGGAACTTACAATTTACATCTTAAAAATTAAAAAGGGAGCAGGTGTAAGTTGTTTGTAATTGCCAAGATAATCTGTTTCAGAGGGCCTCTCATTAATACAATAGGGAATAATTCTCCTCGGGCATCGACTGTCCTCTCAGGAGTTATACTTCTCCTGTGAAAGAGGAATAAGGCCCCTTTGGCATCTGTTGTGCTTTTTCTCCTTCTAATAAATTACCACCTCACAGTTTGAGCTTCATTGCCCATTCTCTTTATTTATACAACTTCTCTACCTTGGAGGAGTGACTGATGTAGTTTCTTGCAGGACAGCTATTATGTATGATACCTTCAAACACTTCTGTCTACACAAGAGACACTTATAATTTCAAAGGGATTGCAGTGGAAGCCTGCATATAATTCTTCAGCAGTATTTTAAACATGCACACATGGGTGGTATACTGAAACATCTGTATTATATCTTATTTTATGTTTTTCTTTTCCAGTAGCTAAATCAGTAGTACTGCAGATATTAATAGAATGATAATAGGTCTAATGGTTATCCAGGCTAAGCAAAAATATAAATTTTGGAACAACAATTTGCTAGGTCATTCTATATTACTTACCAAATCAGCTACAGATAAGTAACTGTCCCTTTAATCACTCTTTTCTTTGAAAGAAAATGCAAATTCTTTATTATTTGCAATTAGCAAATGAATCAGTAATAATCTGGAAGGAATCATCTTACTCTATCACTTTTTATAGTAAGTACAGAGACACATGTTTCAGATAAACTTCTAAGCCAAGATCAATATGGGGGTGGGCTGGACACTGAGCACAGAAGAATCACAAAAAGAGCCCACTTAGATTCCCTTAGAAAAATCTTTAATCTCTACTCACGTTAGAAAAAAAGGTTCCAAAGAGCAAGAACGATCAAATACCAACCAATCTACTTCAAGGCTATCTTACTTCTTTGCAATAACCTGCCCCCCCCGTCCCCGACATACTCTTGTAAAAATTCAGCAGCAGTTGTCTATTATAGACAATCACTCTCTATTTACATAGAAACATAAATTCCAGCTGACAGAGATCAAGAGGTAAAGTTTTACTTTCTAAAGGGGTATTCTGAGCCTCCTATTCAAACTGAAGTCTGGAGAAGAGTATTAAAGAAGACAACACTAGAACAGGGGTGCTTAAACCTCTGGCCTGTGAGCAAATTCAGCCCACAGAGCCATGGCATCCAGCCTGCAGAGCTGCCCATAGGCCAGGAAATATGGTGGTGAGGGAACAGTATCAGTCAATACTGCCATCCCTTCCCCGCTGCCAGATTCCTAGTTCCCATACCCAGATCCATAAGACCATGCCTCCTCTTCCTACAAGGCTAGGTCAGTGCTACACCCCCCAATCCCTTCCCTTTGTACAGCCAGGCTGGTGCTGGGCCACAACTCCCTCCCCCATGCAGTTGGATCACAGTTGCATCATGCCCCCTCCCTTCCACAGGGTCAAGTTGCAGGTGGGCCAAGCCTTCTTCCCCTGCACAGCTGGGTCAGGGCCAGGCTGCCCTCTATCACTCCCCTCCCCCAGTGCAGCCACATGGGGCCCTCCTAACCCCATTTGGATCACCAGATCAAGACCATCAGCCATATCCAGCCCTTGAAAGGACTAGGCACTGAACATCACGCCTACCAGAAAAAAGTTGAATACAACTGCACTAGAATATTTAATCTAATCTAGAAAATAGAAAACACAGGAGTAGTTTTTTACTAAACCCAAGTAATCTGATTTCTGTTGAATAAAATAGCAAAATAAAGTAAAATCACCATCCAACATAAAACAGGCAACATCTCATAAACTGTATAATAAGCAATTACTACGTTGAATGATTCAAATTAATAAGCAAATGAACTCAAGAAAAAAGAACCAATATTTCAGCATTCTTCCAGCTTGACTGTATTGCTGGCCCTCTTTATCTATGTCCTTACCTGCATTTAAATATGAAATCTCTGGGTCACATTCTGGGTCAATCAGTGAATTATTTTTAACTGGTGTTTCTGTCCTTATTTCTCTCATTGTTAGAGATTCTGAACCAAGTCAGCAATTTCTTCTTAAGAACTGGTCTTCATCTGTGATCATGGAAGATGATCAAAGTGACTCCTCTTTGAACACATTAGGTGTAACTGGCTGGTGTCCATCTTGCTTGATTTGCACTGAATCTTTTTTTAAACTATGGAAGTGGTTTTGCCCCATTGTTATAATTCTGCGCCTGACTGTACTTTCCCACACTTTTCCACTGTGTCATAAACTCCTTTGTCAAACTTCATTTTTGGCCCACATCAGGTAGCTGAGTTTTTATACACTGGTTGTAGAAAAGTTCTGTACCCCATGACACTATGGCTGACTTTCTATCACAGCTGTGTAATTGAGAAGTAACAAGTATAGAACTTCTTCCCTTCATTGCTTTTTTAAGCAGGGTATTCACAATGCAAACCCCAGATTAATTTCTTTGAGGATATTTGAGACTGGATATCTCATGACAAGTCATTTTTGAGCAAGGTATCAAAATTCCCTATTCTTGAGCTGTGGTCCGCTGTCAATAATTACAGTTCCATTTTAATCAGGTGGTCATGTCTTCCCAAACTAAACATGTCAATCCCCACTTTTGTCCCATGGAATAGCAAGCTGCCCATGGGGTATTGCTGGTTCTTTTGGAGGCAGTATTACCCCTGGCTATTCATGCAGGGCCAAAAGACAACTTCTCTGGCTCTACCTTCTGTTTTGGTCATTCCCAGATGTCCTTCACATATTATTTCCAAAATATTTCTCTTCACCTTTGCTGGAATCACAGCCTGTGTACCTACCATGAGTACTCTTGAGGTCAAAGTCATTTTGCTTTTTGAGAATGGGCAGGTAGGAAATAGTGGGTTTTTTTCATTCTTTACCTATTGATTGGATCACTGCCTCGAGTGTTTCATCTTTAGCCATATTTCCACCACCAGTTCATTCCAAATTCCTAGAGGTTTAATCAATGCTTTAATCAAGTTCACATGTATAGTGATAACTTCTTCCAGATCATCAGGTTGTGGAAAGTTTGACAGAAAGTATGTTCTTGAAAGTGTCTGTTATCACTAAGTGGCATCCACGTTGGAACTCCAGGGTTCTACCATACTGCTGTAATTTCAGTCACTGTATCCTTGGTGCATTTCCAAGCCCTTTTTTGAATATTTCAAACAGGCCAAGGGTCTCTCTTTCAGTTTGTGCATATAATCTTTCCTGTAGCTGTCACAGCCTTAGATGCACATGAGACTGGCAACCAAACAGTTCCATGGCACCGTAATAGCACTGCCCAGTCCCTTTTTTGAGGTACCCATGGAGAGTTTGATGTTCTTCTTTTAATAGGTCAAAGAAGTGCAGTGCTGGGGCTGGTGTCAATATGTATTTTAGATCGTTACATTCACTTTCATGTTTTGGCATCCATGCCATCTGAACACTCAGGGAAAAGATGCCTTAGCAAGTTGAGAGACCTATATGAACTCATAGAATTTGCTTGCATAATTCAAGCTTCCCATCAATCTTTGCCTTCCCTTTTTATCCTCAGGCTTTGCCATGTTCTGAACCTTTGAGTCATCAGGTAGGTTTCCCCCTGAGGTCCGTTGTTCACCCAAATATGCTATTACTATCATTTGAACCTGACATTAGTCCTTCTTCAGCTTAGGGTTGTTAGCTCTTACAATATCCAGTACTTTTCTCAGTCCTTATGTTCAGTGGCACTATTGCCCCAAATTGTTATGAAATCAGTAGAGATCTTAACACCTAATAGACCACCTAGCATCTGGCTCTTGGTGCACTGATATACTTCTGGAGCTTGTCAGAAAAGATCGGTTAAAAAGGTGGCTCGGCACAGCTGAGTAAGGCACATTGCAAGTCCAGGGTGCAGGGATTTTTTTTTTTCTGTAAGGCGGGAAAAGTCCGTGGTGCAAGATCAGAGCCCACCAAAGGTTTGCAGCTGCACCAGTGAGTGCATGCTTGTGATTGGCTTAGACTAAATTATGCACACGTGGCAGTTGGCAATTGGCTCGCTGGCCACAGAAAAGGCTTGGGCGATGCCCGCCCAAATTGGAGGAGTGCTCGGATGTTCGTAGAAAGAGATCCCCACATGTACCTCAAAGCCATGGAGCAGGCCTGATCACCCACCATCGACTCCCCGTCACGGTTTTCCATGACGTATCCCGTCCCCGCGTGAGTGTGAGCAACCGTGTGCCTGTCTCCTGTCTACAAACTGGACCTACACTGTATACATCAACGAGAGTCTGTGTACTACAGCTTATAAGTAAAGTTTTTTTTGTTGCGACCCACTGTGGCCTCTTATTCAGTAGTTCTGCTCTAAAGGTGGCCTCATTCTGCTGGCGGTTCTCGGCCCCCACAGAGCTGAGCATATCTCTAAAGGCAGTCTTAGGAAGAAGTATCTCCCCAAATAGCAAGTTAAAAGTGCAGATCTTGGAGCTTTCTGTGTTCAAAGGGATCTGTTGAACTCGTGTTTATGCATCTAATTTGCCATCTTTGACACAATACTTCATTTCTTATAGATAAGCAAAAGTGCTCTCGTTTCATGGTTGTGCTCAACTCTTTTATTCCTCCTTTACCTATTCATTGTATCACTGTCTTTGGGTCTATACATAGCTATAGTGTCAATCCGTCCATCTGTCCCCCTCACACACCATTTTTCTCTACAGGTATCAGGGAAAGGACTGTCTGTTGGTTCTTCTATTTTCCTAATGATACCATTATAATGATATTATATGGCTCTGTGTTTTCTGAAGGCATGTGGAAATTGAGGTGGCATTTTGACCATGTTGCATTTGTTACACAGAGGCATCCATATCCTGTGGATGCAGCTTCATATGATGCTATTACTGCCTTCAAATTTTTCAGTTCCATCTTCAATCTCTCTACAGTATAGAGTCTGATAATGAGATCAAGTACCTCACATACATATACGTGCAAAATTGCATGCTTTTTTCACTGCACTTCCACAAACTCTTCTTGTCCTCCTTTTGTATCTAAGTGTCAGGGTACACTCTCCTAACACTGGAATGGTCCCTCCATTATAGTCTTTCACAGATACTCTTGACACCCATTTTTATGAGCCCCTTAAACTTATTCCAGTTTCTGTTATTACATTTATTTGTGCCCCAGTATCTATTTTGTGGGTAAAGTCAGGAGTAGAGTCAGGTGGGTGCAGCACTGCAGCTGCACCCTTCCTTTGGTTCCTGGTGCACCAAAAATTTAAAACCAACTACCTGGCAGTGGCAGCAGTCTTTCTATTCAGGGAGCAGTGACAGAGTCAATTGACTTCATGGCTCATTATGCTCTACCCAGTTCCTTCTAACCTCTTCATTCCATAGGTGTTAATGACCCTTTCTCCTTTTTAAAGGTTTTGACATTCAGCACTTCTTTATTCTTCATTTCTACTTTCCATTAGCTACTCCTGATACTATAGCTCCTATTTCCCAGCCCTGTAGACTGTTTTTAACTCTAGCTAAAATATTAACTCAGGTGTAGAAATAATTTCTAGTGAACCACTGGATGCACTGTCAAGATGCTCAAGAAGACTAGATTTTGTTTTATGTATCTGAAAGAGAGAGGTCCATTTAATTCTCATGAATGCAGTACTAATGAAATAGCTTTGCCTAGTTTATGTTGATTTTTATGCATAATAAAAATTTTTATTTTTTAAAAAAAAATTATTTTATTATTATTTATATTATTATTATTATATTATTAGTATATTATTATTATATTTATATTATTATATTATTATATTATTAATATTATTTTATTTTTTTTAAATTATTTTATTGATTTTATGCATAATTCGGCAAATTATTAGTAATTATATATTATTAATATTAATAAGTATTAATTATTAATAATTATATATTATTATTATATTATATTATTATATTATTAATATTATTTTATTTTTTTTAAAATTATTTTATTATGATTTTTATGCATAATTCAGCAAATTAACACACATTCCAATACCTTTGTTTTTGTATCAATCTTAAAATGAATAATATAGCCCCAGGCCTATAATTTCTTAGTAAAGCTTCTAGTTTCTTTTCAACTGATAAAAATATGCATTGTGTTATATGTACCGCACCAGAGGCACCACCTCAAAACCCTAGATCCACCCATGGGTAACATAAGTGCCAACTGTCTTCATCTTAATTAGCTAGTATATTGAGCTTTTGGGTTCTTCTTGAATCATGTTTTGGAACAGCTCTTCCTCCTCAGTGGGCATGCCTACACATTCATGAATGCACCGTAATTACAGCACACTAAACTTAATGCACTGTAATCTGTGCTACTGCATATTAGTGTGGATGAATGCTTTTTGCATGATATTAATGTGCATTAGATTAAATCTACTGCAGTAGAATTAGTCTTCCGCACATTAAGCATCTCATGTAGGCATGCCCACTTGAGTCCAATTCTGCATTTGCTACATATATGTTCCTATTTTTGCCTAAATGCTGGGTGCTTTCTGTACTTGTATTGGTTGTCGCATCACTGACACTGTTTTTTGCTTGCCGTGTGGCTATACTTGCCCAGTTTAATTTTTTGTCAACTTTCCTTTTGCTGTATTAGTGATGGCACTTACAATCATTTCTTATGTGCCTCCTCCTACTTATGCATCTTCTTCTGCAGCTTAGCATATACATATTTCCCTTTGTAATGCCAGGTCCCTCTATCTTAGTAGGCTCATGATTTTTTTTTATTTTTTATTTTTTTTTGTCATAACATCCCAGGACTATGTGGTCTTTAATGAGGGTCTGCAAGCTTCATAACCATAGGACTGACATTTTAAATTTTAGGTCTGTTACAAATTCTTCCACTGTTTCCCCTTTCTTTTGTGTTCTCATCCTGAACATATGGTCTCTCAGAAGTATTATTTGCACACAATGATCTTCAAATATTTTCATTATTTCTGCAAGACTTCCTTCTTGTCCCCCTTCTCCTTTGCTGGGTATGCATTATACACATCCAGTGCTTCATTTCCTTCAACTGTTAAAAACAGAGCAATCTTTTGCTCTTCCCTATCTGCCCGTGTGGCTTTCATACACAGCTCAAAATGCTGTTTGAACCTTTTTCAAGGCATTTTCAGCATTCCCCTTGATTCTCAATGGCTACTACTTGCAGTGAGGGTTTTTGGAGTCTCACAGGCTTTGCAACAAACAGCCTTTTCTGTGTCATCTCTTTCACGAGGTCTTCCAGCCCATGCCTTCAATTCTGGTACCAGATAGTATCTCAATGAGATTTATGGTGTGCAACAACTCTTTATTATGTACTGCCTTTGCAAGGGTCTGGGGCTTACCACTGTTTCTGTGCTGCCACACCAGGAAGTCCCTGTTGTACCCACCCAGACCGTCTCTTGGAGTGCCACTATTCTGGGACACACTGCATTCCCAGGAGGATTTAATTTATGTCACATCTGCTGCTAAGATGCAGCCCTCACTACAGAAATGTCTCAGGATTTGGAATTTTTCTCAGAACAGAACTAGCTAAGGAAAGCCTGTGAAAATATTTTTTCACTTGCTTTTCTGTACCTAACAGTACTGGAACTGGAAAGCACAAATTCATGAAAACAAAAAAAGCAAGCTATGATCATGGCTACAACGTAGTCCGGGTCACTGTGCTGGCAATATGATCTGCTATCTTTAAATTAGCAAGTTCAGACACTAATACCAGGGTTCCTGGTTTTCTCCGTTTAAAAACCCCAAATTCTCTAATACAAATGCCAATTCACTGATAAAAAACAACAAAATCCACATTTTTCTGTGATTAAATGAAATGCCACTATATATATGTATCAGTTGAACATAACATTTTATTGATATATATTACAATTTTAATTTCAATTTTAAACAGGGAAATCACGATCCTTTTAAGATAGAAGAAAGAGGCTTATAAGCAATAAAAGCTTGGAGAGAGGGTCCCAAGGAAGACTATTCCAAAACTGCCTGCATTTGCAGAGAACAGATAAGAAAGGTTAAAGCAGTGACCAAACTTAGATTAGCAACAAGAATCAAGAACAACAAGTAGTCTTTCTTTAGGTACATACGGAACGGAGGAAGACAAATGGGAGTAGGGGGCCATTGCTCAGCAACACAGGAAAGCCGATGACTGGCACCCAGGAGAAAGCTGAACTCCTGAATGACTACTTTGCCTCGCTCTTTCACTGGACCAAGGGGAAAACACCAGGTAGAGTACAGGATGAGCACAGTAGGAATAATCGCCTTCCAACTATTGCCATAGAATAGGTGTATGACCAATTAAAAAAATTAGACATATACAAGTCAGTGGGACCACATACTTTTCATCCAAGATCTTCATCCAAGAATCCTGAAGGAGCTGGCTGAAGTCACCCCTGGCAAAACTCTTCCACAACTCATGGTGCTCTGGAGAAGTCCCTGAGCAATGGAAGAGGGCCAATGTTGTGCCCATCCACAAGAAGGGCAGGAGGGAAGACCTGAGTAACTATAAACCAATCAGCCTAACTTCCATGCTAGGGAAAATCCTAGAAAAGTTCATCAAGGAGTCTATCTGGGATAAGTTTGCAGAAGGTAAGATTCTGAACGACGGCCAGCCTGAGTTCATCACAGGCAGGTCTTGCCTTACCAACATCATCTACTTTTATGACCAGTTAACACACCTCCTGGACATGAGAGAACAGGATGACATTGTATACCTTGACTTCCAAAAGGCCTTTGATCTAGTACCCCAGGATATCCTCATGAAAAAATTGAAGGAATGTGCGCTTAACTCTGAGACAGTCAAGTGGGTGAGAAACTGGCTGCAGAATAGGACCCAGAGAGTTGTAGTGAATGGATCAGTGTCATCCTGGCAAGAAGTGGGCAGCAGTGCCCCACAGGGTTTAGTGCTCAGTCCAGTACTTTTCAACATCTTTATTAATGATTTGGATGTGGCAGTGAAGAGCTCACTGGCCAAGTTCACAGACAACACTAAGTTATGGGAGGACATGGTCACACTTGAAGATAGGCTACAGTTACAGGAGGACCTAGACAGGCTAGCAAGTTGGGTGGATCAGAATCTGATGAAGTTCAACACTGAGAAACATAAAGTGCTCCACCTTGGGACAAGCAACCCCCAACACACCTAGGGGCTTGGTGGCACCAAACTGACTAGCACCACGAATCAAAAGGACCTGGGAGTAATAATAGATCACAATACGAATATGAGCCAGCAATGCGATGATGTAGCCAGTAGAGCAAGTAATACTCTCGTGTGCATCAATTGACGCATCTCCATCAAAACCAAGGAGGTGATTCTTCTGATATCGGCAAGCTTGAGATAGAAGAAAGAAGAGCCACCCACATGATCAGAGCCTTATGCGGCAAGCCATGTGAGGAAAGGCTAAGCGATCCAGGACTCTTCAGGCTGAAGAAGGAAAGGCCGAAAGGTTACTTGGTAGCAGCTAACCACTACACTAGGGGAGTACATCGAGGACTCAGTGAACAACTGTTCCCCAGGGCACCTGAGGGAAAAACTAGGCGTAATGGCCACCTGGGAGATCGATTCAGGCTCAACATTTGGAAAAAATTCTTCACAGACAGGGTGTCCAAGCTGTGGCATAAGCTCCCTCCAAAGGTGATGCAATCACCTAGCCTAGAGATCTTCAAGAGGAGACTAGACGGTTACCTTGCTGTTGACCCCAGTTATCTTTCCTGCTTGATGCAGGGGGCTGGACTTGATGATTTTCTGAGGTCCCTTCTGACCTTACAATCTATGAATCTATAAAGCAATTTGGAAGTCTACTAGTGCCTTAATCATAGTAATAAGATACATTCTAAATACCTATATATTTTGGTGTTTGATTTTGGTTTTAATATCATGGAAAAATCAGAGCTCTTCCTGGCCCCTTCACTCACTGGGACATGGGTCCAGCTGTGGCCATCTCCCCCAATGCTTTGTAGCACTGAGCAACCCTTTGTAGCATTGTTCTACTCCTGCTTATGCCATTGCCCCTCACTCCCAAACCACAGCACCCCCAGCCTGCTAGTATCCATCACTCCAAACCTGCTGCCTCTGCCCCCAGATCCCCCAGTGTGTGGGGAACAGGGTGGGTATGTGAGGAAAGGAAAGCAGGGTGGTATGAGAACAAGCGACACATGGGGGGCATAGGTGATACATCATAGAGGCAGGAGAATATGTACCCTCCAGATTTCTGCACCCACAGTGGGGCACACAGCTGCAGCCAGGCCAGACCAACTCTGTGCAGGAGCTGACTTCATGGCCCAGCGGGCAGAACCCAGCACAGGAGGGAGTGCCACACTTCCATGGCCAACAAGGTGTGGTGCCTCCTGCCCACCTGGCAAGAGCAGGGAACACAACTCCATGCCACCACACCTCACCTTGGCAACCATGATAGTACAGTGCTCCCTCCCACACTGCTCCCAGTGTGGGCACAGAAATCTGGGGGTTGCATGCGCCCCCCCAGTCCTGCTGTGTCACGTGTACTGCCCTATTCCCTAGCCCTACTGTGTTGCCTGTTCCCCTCTGCCCTGCAACATGTTTCCTGTGCCCCCCTGCTCCCCTGCCCCGGCCCCACGTCACCTGTGCCCCTCCCTCCCCCATAGACCTACCTGGAGGGAGTTGCAGGAGCTGCTCTCTACCACCCTACCTGTCTGCCATGTGCATGTGTACATGTATGTGATGTCTCCTGCATCCCACTCCCCACAGGCCCAAGCAGCCATTTGTAAACTGAAATTTTGCCATCCTCGAAAGGGAAACCATAGTTTCCCAAGTTTTTCCTCCTTTAAATGAGAAAATCCACATTTTTCCAAGGCAAATGGAAAACCTGGATCCCTGCTGATAACAGTGGAGCAGTACAGAACTCAGTTCAGACTATAAAACCTGACCATGAAATGGGATATGCACTCCATGGTCCACTGCTGCCACAGCTAGATTATTCCCACTACTCAAGCTAGCACTAGCTGGGATCTGTCCAAACACAACTGTAGTCACAGGACACTGAAGGAAGTGACATTTGTTATATGATCAGCCCCCTGAAAGTGGTCTACAGCCATGTCTTGACACCCATGCATGGCTGAAGAGTGCTTTAAAAGTGGCCAATAGTGCAACAAATTAATCCTCATCTAATGAGGAATCGGATGAAGGCACTCCACAAAGTGGAGCATTTTAGGGAAATTCTGCTCCCTAGGGTCAGTTTGTCCTACCTCTAGTGCTGTCTGCAGGAAGGGAGAGAAAGAAGAGAGGGGGAAGGAGCTGCAAGCAGGGTTTGCCTGACCTAAGCTAGAGCAGGGACAGGTGGATTGGAGCCATCCTGCCCCGCAACCCACCGCAGCCCCTCCTGCTCCAGCTCAGGTCAGGCAAACCCCAGACTGCAACTCCTTCCCACCCACTTCCCCTTTCTTTCCTACAGACAGTATTGGCACTGGGAGGTGGGGGTGCACAGGGCTAGGGGAGAGAGACTACAAACAAGGCTTTTCCACTGGCTCAACTCCAAAGTGTCTGTTGGGTTGGGGGAGGGGGACACTAACTCATGGAGCTTTGTGTGAAGCACCATGAGCTAGAGCAGGGCCTGGCATGTCTGCCAGTGCCCACAGTAACTGCAAGCTACACCCCATGTCATCACGCCTTGACACGATGTCTCCATTGCAGTGTAGAAAATGATTCCTATCTGAAACAAGACAACCATCTGACTCTTTGGTTGTTCTGAGAATGTTTTTCTCCAGATTTTTTATATACAGTTGATATACAATGAAAATAAGATGAAATTCATGGAACCAGGAAAATGTTCCAGTATATACAGGTTTCCATCTTATATGGGGGAGCTTCCCAGCACCTTTGCTCTGCTCCATGTTCTCTATTCCCCAGCCACTCTACATTAGACAGTTTTATATATTAAATATACATGATTTCCACCACTGGAACCATAGAGATCCTCTAGCTTGAGCAGGTACAGGTTCCATCGTAGGTTTCACCGTGCAACTTTATATTAAGCCAGAGTGGTCTTGTTATAACTCTTTAAGTGGAGATTTCCAACACAAATCAAATATCCTACTATGCAATGAGGAATCAAAATCATAAGAACTCTAAAAAGGAACAAAATAATGTGAAAGGAGTTTTAACTTAACCAAATGCAGGCATCAGTTGTGTATTCAATGCCTCCTAGAAGGCAACAAGTAGCTTTATAGACCGACATGAAATATCCTACTTCACTTAGCTTACATTTGCAAGCTCTAGTTCTATACTGGCATCTATACAGTCTGAGTCTCACTGAAGTAAATGTGAAATGTACAGAAGTGTTTATTTTGATAAATCTCTTTGCAGGACAGAGACCTGAGGTCATAGCTTAACAAGAGAGGGAGGGCAAAGAGTAGGTACTGGAACAATGGTGCAAACAACACATACACACTTAGTATTTACTTGGATCTTTAAGATACGCACGCAAGATGTTTCAGTTTTTAATGGTTAATCTTACAGATAAATACATTTAAGATTGTTATGGCATGTCAGTGGTGGAGTGGTGGTGATAGAGAGGAAAGAAAGGAGCACTGAGGGACAGATACAACGAGGCCGATAGAGACAGATTGTAATACTGAAAAAAAGAATGAAGGGCACTTACACATATGCAAAGAGCTTGCTCTAACCCTCTGGAAATCCAGCATGTCAGCGCTGACTTGATTAATCAGGTCTGCTGAAGCATGTAAATTGACATACTCTGGCAGCCTTGTGCATCAGAAAATGGCAGCAGTGCACTTTGAACTAAAACACATCCTATGTGCTTTAGTTGAAAGTGTACCACTGCCATTTTCTCAGTGCAGAGGCGTGCTGCACCGCTGATGCACATGCTCCCAATCTAGCGCCCAGCACCACATCAGAACCGCAGGTAAAAATGCCTGAGGAGTCAGAAAAAACAATGGTTCAGCAATGCTCAAGATAAGGGACAAAGATGACAATACCAGAGAGGTTCAGAGGCCGTGAAGAGGCACTGCAACAGCTCCTGCTGTCTGTGCCTCTGCCACTCCTTTTCCTGAGGCATTGGCCAGCCCACAACATGGGCCTTTCCCAGTCCCGTGGCTGATGGAGGTCAAAAGCAAGAGGCGCTACAGCAGTGGGCTGTTCTACTCCCTAATGGAATTCAGAATATGGATGTCTCCATCTCGGTCTCTCCCCAAACCTGACAGGCTGTAGAAGAAAACTGTGATTAACCATCTCCAGTATCTACCTGTGTATCTAAAGTGGCTGCCATAACTTTAGTATCAGATCACTTCCAAAATGGATGATTATTGTAGATCTAAAATATTCTTAAGAATCACCAAAAGCATGTCCAATCTACTCTGGTCTGCTTGCTGAAGATTTGGGAAAGAAAAAAGCATGCTTTTTTGTCTAATACGGGCATTGCTTTCTATCACACATGTGTCTCTTTTCTTCAAGAGATTAACTTTTAACTGGGCTCGCCTGCAGCAGTGGTTACAAAAAGAAGTGAGTTATTGATAAACCAGAAACAACAGGACCATTCTTGTTTATGAAAGTGTTAGAACCCCTAGGTTTGGTGCAACCTACATATCCACATGAACCATTTGTGTAGAAAGTCAGTTTAATGAAAATGGAGCGTGAGTTTCTGAAAAATTGCCTTAAGTGTTGCAGTAATTAGTAATTACTGAGACAAAAATTACAAAGCAAACCACAGAACTAGGCAGTGATACGCAAATTCCACTGTCCACCACGTTAACAATTTAAAATTACTTCCAAGTGGCATGTATATTCAACAAATATATATTAAAGCAAATACAGCTTGTTTTTTTAATCAAGGCATTACTTCCAAATTGCCAGAGATCAACTGAATGTGATAGTTAGACAATAAAAACAACACTGGAAGTTGAAAGCTTTGAATGCCAGCTCTTAATATAGGAACTGTATAAATAAGCTTATTTTACATTTGTGTTCATGTTTAAAAGACATTAAATGCATTTTTTTAATAAAAAAAAAATCGCTATAAATATGAAAATAGGAAAGAAAAATTTTAAAAGCCAACCAGAATTTTGCTGCACTATTTTAGAATAAATTAGATGGTGTCCTGCCAAATGTTGATCTGGTAGTCAGCTCTACATGCTTGTCACCCATTTCCAATACAAGACATCTCCTTTTACATAACAATAAACTGAGGATTTTGGGGAAGCAACTATAGTTGACGCACAACACCAAGGTAAAAGTTAGGAGCCGTTATTAAACCACCCTGATAAAGTACTTCATTTGACCATTTTAAATTTGTCAGGAATAGAATACAAGTACAAATGGAACTTAAGGGTTCAACTTCCTCTTAACCACACCAGCTAAATCAGGGCACCAGCAAAAACTAGTATGTGCGCAACCCCAAGCATAGCATGGTGTGCGAGCTGCACCAAGCCTGAAAAGTAGTCCCAGTGGACATTGTTGAAACATCCCTGCGAGGCATAATTCCTTTCCTGCTTCCTCCTTGCTCTAGGGCCTTAAAAAATTTAATACTGGTCTATAGCATCAGCAATTTATTATTCTCTCTCCTACCCCACCATACAAACTAGTCCGGCTACTTTGGCCAAAGCTCTTCCCCCTCCCTGCTATCTCTTTAGCTCCAGGGTAAAAGTAGGCAAGAAGCTTACTTCTATAGATCAGAACACTAAGACTAGGTAGCCCAAGACGACTCACAAGGAGGAACTATTCCTCTTCTTTAGCCCATTATGCCAGCATGTAGTTCAAGTGAGAATCAAGCTTTAAATCTGCCAGGAACAAATAAGATGCAAAATGTGCCCTCCATGGACACGGCTATTACTTTCTCATGCACTAGCTGGAAAAGTCAATAGACCTTAATCTAAAAACACCTTTAGGTCTTTGATTCTCAGATGATGTACAGGCATCCAAGCCATCACACACATCATTACTGCAGAAGTGTCAGAGGTGAAGAAAGAGAATGGATCGCTTAAATCAGGCTGCAGTAAGCCATTAAGGCCCAGACATAGCACTGCCAGGGGCATCGTTTTAAGTTCCCTGCACTACTGCTGTTCCATGCACTGACCTTTAACATCAGTGCTTCATTACCCCTGACCCTGATTTTCTAATGCAGAGGAAGCAGGCCAGAGGAGAGAAGTACAACACAAATTGGCCTGAACTTCAGAGCTCATCTTATTGAATATAAATAACAAAAGTGTCAAAGTCAAAAGATTCTCTACTCGCACTTCCTGTTTAGAATATGGATCAACCCCAACATCAAACCATGTAATGATGTATCCACCTCACACGTTTTACTCAACCTGACATCTGTGTCAAGTACCATTATATGTCACTTGTCAGAAGAAAAGCTAAGGAAACTTCCTAGGCTTTCAAATTCAAATTAATCTACATATGCCAAAGATTAGGAGTATCTACACATTGCCCTACAATGACACGGCGACATGCTACATTGCCATAGTGATCACATAGGTCTACATGTGATCAGCAGCTACGTCAATGATGTAGCAGCAAAATCTAACCGTGGACCATGCACACAGCGTAGTAACTGCACGTGCTGCATCGTGCCTTAGTACTCCACAGGAAGTACTAAAGCACGGCAGTGTAGCTATGTCACCATACAGTGATGTGTAGACACACCCTGGGAGATATAAATGTAGCACTATCTAGGGCACTATTCAGCCTACATGCTATTAGTTCAATTTGTCACAGGACCACATGGAGGGACTCAAGGTAATCAAGCTTTCTGTCCAAGTCCAGTAAGTAGGTGTTCATGTTAAACTACTGTATTTACTCAAATACAAGACAAATACAAGTTATTAATTCTATATCTGGAAAATGGAAAATTATAACAAATGTATACAGGTATAGAATCTATTTATTGGAGGTTTGCCTTGAATTTGTCTGCCTCTCACTGCTACAGCAGGGAAAATAAATGGGGGGGGGGGGGGAGTCAGAGGGGTAGCCCCTTTGCTTTCTGCTTCTCCCCAACCTTTTCCCTTGGCAGCCCCTTCCCCCTCTTCTTTCAGATCCTGCTCTCCCTGAGCACATGGAAGTGAGGATACAATTAGAAAACAATAACCTTGAAATTAAATCAGGGCTGTAGCAATTCATATATAGTACCCATACACTTAGTTCATCAAGAATCGACTTAGGTTACCTTTTGTTTCAGACTGCTGCAAGTTTTTGCACAGGTACTCCATAAATACACTTTTGATCAGCACTTAAGCACCTACTTGTATGTAGTAAAAACTATGCATGATATTAATCTGAAGCCAAAGGCTCATGACTTACCACATAGGTCCCTGGGCTCAACCCCAGCATAATCAACAGCATTTCAAACCATGGTGACCCCACAGCTTAGTGTGCAAGTGTGTGTGTGTGTGTAGTCCAGATACCCCCCACAAAGAGTCCATGTGCTAATTAGGCCCCCACTCATGACTAGAACTGAGTACTGTTGCCACACGTCCTGGGATCCTCCAAAAATTTATATGCAGGTAAGACACAGGACAAACTGGTCCGGCTTTACTTCATGGGGGGCAGGGTCTCGCTAATTATATACATCAGGCTGAGAGAGGGGGCAACACGGATTCTGGGTGAATTGTTTGGGGCCTCATTTGGCAACGTTGTTCAGGCATTTAAGGCTGGTGAACAAGAGTCACTTGAAATGAGAAAGAAAAGCACAGCTCAGCTGTGGGAGTAAAAAAGAAGTCAAGATGTATTCAATGTAGTTGCTGGATCTGATCTGAAAATAAGTCAGTGGTGAGGGACAACACTTAATGGGCACTACCACATGTCTTATTCAGATGGGCCTGCACTGACCTATTCTTGTGGTAGGTTTCCCCCAGTGTAGTGGCTTCTTGGCTTCCCCTTATCTAAGATCAAGTGTAGTGGTCAGGCAGAGGCATCGTTTGCTGCCTGGATTGATGCCGGGAGTGCCAGGGGATAGTGACAGAGCATTGGGATGAAGGAGGAGGAATTCTTGGAGCCCAGAACAGCATCAGCGGTGGTAGTGGAAGAAAAAGTGACAGCTATGGAAGGGAAAGTGGACCAAGTGATGAGAAGCAAATTGGAGAGCAGAAGTGAAACTCAAGAGTCTGACAGAAGACATATGAAGATGGGGAATAGGGGATGAAAGAAAAATATTGTGGGATTGGCAGTTTTGGAGGAGGCTTTATTGAAGAAAGCAATGACCAGTTAGCAGGAAGAACAGAAGAAGAGGAGGAGAGGAGGTCAGGAGGGAGAAATGAGGAATGAAACAGTAATTGAAGAAAAGAAAAAGACTAGGAGGAGAAATAAGCCAGACCCATGAAGAGAAAGAAGATGGGAGGAAGGCAAGAGATTGAGCGGTAGGTAATCTGTGCCTGAGAATAAGAGCAGTAATAACAGGAAGGAGAACAGAGAAGTCAGATGATTAATAGATGTGAATTTATGGAAAAAATATTGTTTGCAGTTGTGGATGTTATAGCAGAACATTTAAATAGCCTTGTTGCTTTTCCTACCTGGAAGTCTTGGGAAAATTCACATTGGAGCCAAGAATTAAGGGTTTTTAGAAGACATATGTGATAATAGGTGAGAGAGAAGAACTGAAGGGGCTAAGTTTTATTGCAGGAGAGAAAACAAGAGAAAGGACAATAATTATTCAAATGTATATGGACATGCTTGAGATGGGGGAGATAGAAAAATGGTTGTAGACTTCTGGGGGGAAAGTTACATTGAGAAGATGCATGAAAAATACAGTATATGGATGAGATCATGGAGAGCTTGAGTGACAACAAGGGCAGAGGAGAAGAATCCTGGTGGGATTATGCACATACCATCAGTAATCCAAGTAGGGCCACACCAAGGTTTTACAACGTAGTTTAGACAGCCTAAACTCTGTAGGAAGTATGGACAAGAACGACACATGGCCACAGGTTGCTGGTATACAGCATGCTACAGATGCGAAGGAAAAGGGCACAGAGCAGTGGAGTGTCAACAAGTACTAATTACAAATAACTATCTGCAGGGAAGAAAGACACTTACAAAGGGGATGCCCATGGTCTCTCATATAAAACTAGGTCTACAGAGAAGCAGCAGAGACAGGAAAGGGAAGTGGAGAAGATGATGTTGAGTCAGAATACATAACAGTGGAGGAGACTCCAAAAAAAGAAAGAGCCAGGGAGGAAGAAAGTGAAATTTCAGTAGCTGAAGCAGTGCAACTGGTAACAAAGGAGGGGAAAGAAGGAAAGATAAGTGGAACAAGTGACTTTGAGATACAGAAGAGAGAAGGGAAAGAGGAGAGAATGATACAGGAAGAAGGAGGAGTGACAATAGATCAGGAGAAAGAAGAAGCAAGCCAAACTGGGAAGAGAAAGAAATCATAAAGCTCAGAAGAAAGTGGGAGAGAGAGAGAGGGAAACCGGTTGATGAAAGCTCACTGGAGCTAAGGTGGTCTGGGACTAACAGGGAGGGGGAAGAGAGAAGCAGAAAGGTAGGGGAGAGGGCAACGGGGAACCTTTCTTGAATGTCAATGCAATAACACAAACTGATGAAAACTTTCACCAGAAGAGAGTTTCTGGAGTTGGCAATGTATGAATTGAAATACTATGTGGATCAAGATGCAGATAAGATGGGGAAAGAGAAGGCAGAGAAGAGATGGAGTAAAGAAACATGGTGATGTTTCTTCCAAAAGGACAAAGGGACAGAGTGAAAGCTATTACTCTTTCCTGGGTTGGGGAGCTTCAGGAGAAGCTAGTATACTGCTGGTAAAAAGATGCATAATAAGAACAAGGTATTGTTGTAGGTGGAGGCTGTCAAGTTGTGTTAATGCAGTTTCTTTTATTTGTTTTGCAATAAATTAAAATAAAAAATGGAAAATTAAAAAAAAATTAAAATTTCCCAGCAGCATCTTGGCCTTTTTGATTAAGATCAAATGTAGCATTTTTGGCACCATGGGTAGGGTGTCAGCGCTGACTCTGGCCTAGTATTGCAGTAGCTCTGGGCTCACCTATTGTTTTTTCTTTTTCAGGGCCACGTGAAAAAAAGGGTTCCCATCATCATGTTTGCCCACTGTGGGCCATATGTTATATAGTCATGTTTAGTGCTGGCTGCATTTAAATCAGCTTCATAGTTGGTTTCCACTGTTGAGCTCATATTGCTTTTGGCATCAGTTTAATGATGAGATAATGTATTTAGTGAGATTTCCTTGCCTGCAATTATAAAACAAGGACACCCCCCCCACCACCACCATGTCAACTGAGGAAAAAAACTTCATTATGTATTCAAGTAAATATGGTATAGGCTGTTAATCTGAATTTCAAGAAACAGCAGGCCAAAAAGGAAACCTCAGATAAAGTCAACCTCTGCTGAGCAGCTGCAGTAGTAGTTCTGGACCAGGTAGCAGGTCACAACCAGTTCAGAAGCTCCCCGTTTATCATTCCTCTTATTTCATACCTCCCTTCCTTCACCTGCTAGTGTCTACCTGTGTTAGAAGCAAGGCTGCCTCTTTCTGTAGGCTACTGTGACAAGGTGAACACAAATGGTCCTCTGCTTCCATCTTCCTGCCACCCTGTCTGTGTTCCTCCTGCTCTCTTCCAGTAGCGTTTCTTTCCCTGACGTTTCTTGACCATATTGATCAGAAGACAACCCTGGGCACTCACTCAAAGCTGCTCCTAAGCCATACAGACTCTGCCTAACAGCTGGTTTCTTGTGCACCCAAGTGGGAGCAAATCAAGATCGCTTATTTTGCTAGCAGCCATACCTGGATCTGGAATACATGCCCTTAGTCTCGAATCCAAAGCCTACCAGAATCAATAGGCTACTTCTCCATGAACTCCACATCTATGAACTCTAGGTCAGATTCATAACATTCAACTCCCAGAGAGGCAGGCCCTCTCCATAGAAAAATGAATAAGACCCCAAAGTAGAGTTAAGTTTTCTTTTTTAAAAAAAGTATTTTTAGAGAGCTGAAGACAAAGCTATTATGCACCAGGGTTATTGTTTTCATAGTAGAAGATTCCTACTAGGCTGTAAAAAATAGTCATGTTTGAAGGCCAAAACTTTTCAGTTTCTCAACTTCTGAGAATTCTTGGTCAGCCACATTAAAGGGTTCAGTTTCAGCAGAATCATGATTTTGCTATTAGGCATGCACTCATTGGAAATATCTAGCATCTTATGAAATATCAGTGTAAGGAGATATATCCTCATAGGCATGTGTTTTTCCATTTCCCTGTGCAGCGTTTTGTATTTATAGACCACAACTAAGGTTCTCCAATATTAAAAAAATATAGTTCCACATGCTCTTCAAATGCCCTGAAGGTATTGTTCATTCACTTGAAATGTACACATAGTAACAAGATGCTCCTGGCAGCCTAGGAATATATTTTACTCCATGGAACACTCCAAAGGGAAATGTTACACTCAAGTGGCCTCAATGTTAGAAGTGAAATTTCTTGACAGTTGTATTGTAAATATTTCTTTGAAATTCATGCCATGTATCTACCTCTTCTTCGGTGAAAAGCGGAGATAAAAATAACCTCACACATGTATCCAAGAGGCATAACAATGTGTCACTTTATTTAACACCATCACAGGGTTCCTAGGTTTCACAGGTATAAATAAATCTATGCTAAACGAGCCCAAGTTTGAAAGGGATCCACAGGCTATTTAATAGCCTGCTTGGAACTTGGAAAGAGTACGAGGAAAAAGCTTAGAAGCATCAAGGTGGGCAGGGGGGAAGGAGAAAAAAAAATCAGGCTGTATATTCATGTCTGGAATGCACAATGCAGTTGTAAAATGTAATAAAATGAACAAAACTGTAAATTCATGGCAGCCATCTTGGAATCCAATATGGCTATCCCACCAGAAATGTTACAGTTAATCTCTTCAGTTCATACAAAGTTGTTTTCATCATTGGAATTAATTTTCTAACCCTAGTGGGGGCTGAAATATTGACCAAAACACGAATGCATGGCAGCCATGTTGAATTCCAATATGGCAGCTGTATGCTGTACTTACCAGATTGGCAACATGACTTTTCTGACAGAGGTAAACCAGCTCTACATGAAACTGTTGCCACTTATAGCAATGAATTGCCTGTAACAACAAAATCTAGAGACCTTATTGGTCAATTTATACCCTACTAGCAGGGGCAGGTCCCTAGGATCCCACCTTCTCCACACAGGCTGCTCCAGTAGCATGCAGTTCCCTGACCCCTGCTGTACCATCAGCACACTGTCC
This sequence comes from Caiman crocodilus, assembly GCA_030014935.1. Lineage (NCBI taxonomy): Eukaryota > Metazoa > Chordata > Crocodylia > Alligatoridae > Caiman > Caiman crocodilus. The sequence continues at coordinate 84,413,410 of JAGPOW010003648.1, forward strand.
TCTGCCTCTCACCGCACAGGTTGTACAAGCGGCATGTGACATCCCACCCCCACCTCCTGGGTCCTCCCCTCCCATGCAACAATGGGAGAGGCAGCTGCAGGAGCCCATGGTGCATGTGCAGCCTGCAGGCCATTAGATGATGAAAACCAGCAGAACAGCACCAGTCAGAGTACCACTGGGTACAGTATAACACCACAACGTTGTGTCTAAATTATAACCTGCCATCCTTACTGGTGCAGTGCTACACCACTGAGGTTCCACTACCCTAAGTCCCGAGTACGTGGCTCTTGGGCCTTGAAGGTTTTCTTGGAGCCCAGGAGTACTATGGTAAAGGGAAGATGCTGCTTGTGCATAATTTTCTTTGGCATCTTCCAGTTCTGCAAAAACCAGACCCCTTTCTTTAAAGTAAATCTTATAAATTAAGCCGGCACATTTACACCAATGACTATACTCCCCTACCCCAACCAGCTATTTCCTACCCTTCAGGCTTCACAACAGCCAAGACCTTTTAGCCAAGAAAAACACACCCAGGCAAAATAAGGCTAAAACTTTCTTCCCATATATTCCACTTACTTCTCAAAAGTGTTGGCAACTCTGCCATCCAGTCTATTCCAAATCATATACAGAAGTTGCAATCCTGAGATTCGTCTCCTTCCTTCCTCCCTCTCTCCTTACTCTGTCAATCCCTTTTTATTCCATTCCAAATCCTGTCCAAAACTGAAACACTGTCTGTCACTCAAACTATGTGAAAAAATGAGAAGAAAAAAATGCTAGGACTCTGAAGAAAAGAGATGGGAAAAATCTCTGAAATATTACATATCGTGTTCAATATAGTAAAAATCTGCTACATTTGGAAAATAGAACATTTCTCATCCCTCTTCCTCAAAATAAGATACATTGTAGCATGCTAAGAAATGTAAAAACATAATAGATGACAGTCTATTTGAGTATAGTGTTATGTCCATGTGTGGATCAAACCTCCAGGAATCTATGGTTTAAGCAGAGAGTGAGAGACAGTTAAATGGTAATGCTGGGGTGGAAGGTGCTAAGGCTTAGGCAACAGTCAAGAATCACTATCAGCATGTTAACATACGAGGAACAGAGTTAGACAACTGTTTACAATAGGGCTGTGTGAAGCTTTAGTAGCCAATTTGGTTCGGAGGAGATTCAGCCCGATTTGGGGGCCAAATCTCCTAATCGAATTGAGAGACCCATTAAAAGGTCTGAATTGATTTGGAGAGTTAGGCAGGCCCCGTTTGCCACCACAGGAAGCTGGACCCAGGCTCAGTAAGCAGGAGGTGGGGGGGCTAGAAGAGGGAGGAGGGGACCATGGGAGGAACCCACACCCAGCCACATCCCCCACTTGTTCCCCCAGGTCCCCCACAAGTGCCCCTTCATCCATCCCCACCCCCCACCCACTGCCCCAGCCCCAGCATCCAGGCACTTAAAAAAGAAAAAAAAGCCCTACATTAACTGGTTGCAGCAGCAGTGATTGGGGCCTCTGGGGGCTCATGACAGAGCCCCTGCCCTATGAACACAGGGCAGTGGTGATGGTGCCTCCCGCCTGGCACCCATGCCACAGCTGTCACATTGCAAGGGAGCACCACAGAGCTCCGTGCACTGTCTGAGAGCTGGGACCACTTGGGCTGAGTGGTGCTAGGATCCAGGTGACTGCTGGAGCCACCCCAACTCCGGGGCAGTGTGCAGCACCTTACCAATGCATACTGCACCTGCACAACGTGACAGCTGCCACATGGGTGCCAGGTGGGGGAGACCATCCCCGCTGCCCCGCACTGCACACAGGGACTCTGCCATGAGCCCCCAGATGCTTTGATCACCGCTACTGCAGCTGGTGAGTGTGGGGCTTTTTTATTTTTCTTTTTAAACTGTTGGGATGCTTGGACTGGGCAGGGCAGCCGTGGGCAGGGCTGGGAAAGCAGGCAGGGGGTGGGGCTCCGCTCACTGCTATCACCCCCCCCCCCACCATCACCATTTGCTCAATTCAGAGGAAATTCAGCAGCTGACTCTCTAAATCTGAACTGGCCAAATTGAATTGGTACAGGGATTCGAATCACCAAATTGAATCACTGTCCCTCCAAATCAGCTGAATCTGAAGCCAAATCAAATACTTGCTGCTTCACAGGCCTAGTTTACAAACCACTGGATCACTAAGTTCAATAGCAAAACTCCCACTAATTTTAGTAGGACCAGCATTTTGCCCCTTTAGCCTCATGATTTTGGGGACTTGCCCTGTGATTTCTGAGTGGCTGGGGTTAATAATGCTTTAACCCTCCTCCTCCAATTTGTGCAGAGTTTATGTATGGCCTGGTTTAAACATTTACCTCTTGAGCATAACATTCATCTACTCACAATCGTCTGGTATTAAAAACTGCTGAAGGACTGAGCCCTTAGACTGAAACATTTTCAAAGAAGCTTTTAGTAAAATGCTTAGAATGCTCTTGATACCATGCAGACAGTGATCCAACAAGGGTACATAATTTAAGGCTCTCTAGTTGCTAGTAAAGTTTCCCATTTCTATTCCACTGACATGATTCTTTTTTTTAAGGAGTGTAACTCCTCTGGGTTACATTTTAATGATTTTGTGTATTTAAGGACACATTAAAGTGTCAAAATAGTCATAAAACTTGTGAACACATTTTCAAAAACATAAATTATTTATGAAATTTTGATTCACAATTGCTTTACGTAACTTTTAACAAAGACCATAAAGCAAATGCTCATTGTTCATAAAGTACGTTCAAATAAAAATGCAGAGGCCAGAAACACTTTAAACTCCAGTTCTCTTACAGCAAAGAGTGTTGATTAACAGGATTATTTCTTTCAAGAAGAAAAATTGTAATTAACACTGTTATACAAATAATAACGCTGAGCTACTCGTCAGGGTTCACACAAGGAATAGATAATATTCTAGAGATAAAGCTATGGCTACAGAAAATTGAATAAATTAAGAATTTCATGTCTAGCAGAGATATTGCCTATGTTTACCTACATTCAGGGTTTGACAGTCTCCATTGTATACAAAGATATACCATACCATATTTAACCATTCGAGACAACACAGAATTTACTATGGTGCCCCAGTAATTAGATTCTACATATGGAAAATTATACATTTAGCATCTTAAATTTGTTCCCCTCCTCTGACCGCTATAGCAGACAAAGCAGCAGCAGGAAGTGAGGGACCAAACACCTGCCCCTGGCCTGTCCTGCTCCCCTGCTGCCTGTGCCCCCCTGCCACTCCTTGCCCCCTGACCTGTGCCTGTCCTCTTGCCAAGTACTCCCCCATGCCTTTGCCAGCCCCCTTCCTGCCTGTTCCACCCCCAATACTTGTACATCCTTACCTCCTTCTCCTCCTCACTGCCTGCACTCCCCTGCCACTTACCTTTTGGATGGCTCTGGCTTGGGACAATCAGCAGTGGTGGCCCCAGCCCCACTAGGCAGAAGTAACTCTGTGCCCAGCCAAGCTAAGGACAGAGGGGACAGACAAGGAGCAGAAAGCAAGTGGCCACATGCCACAGGTCTTCCCCCCTCCTCACTCCACACTGTCTCCCCCCATGCTCCTCGTGCTGTAAGCTCTCTCCCCAATCTCATGAGCTACTCCAGCCCAGTGCAGGTGGCAGCTCAGCTACGGCTTCAGCCGAGCCACTGCCTACCCTGGGTTGGTACACAAATCTAAACTGAGGGGTTTTTTCCTCCCCCAAGTTGTTTGGGGACAGGAAATCTTGTGGTATACGATTTAAAAAAAAAAAATAAAAATCACTGAAAATACAGAGCTGTCCTACAGCCCATCTACACCACGCAATGCAGCACCAGAGAGAAATACCCATGCTAGCTCCAAGCACAACCATGGAGAATTAGTGTGTTCACATTAATACAGCATGCTGCCTGCGCTGATAAGCCCTGAATCTGATCCCTGCTACGCTGCTTCCAGCATCTTGGCTGCACTGAGCTATACAGACACACCTTAAAGTTTTTATGCAGTTGAAAAGGGGAAATTTAATTCATTCTGCAGAGAATAAATATTTTGTGTTCTTTTTTAATGAATGGCTAAGATCTAAAAAAGTCAAAAACCTTCCAACTAGCTTTACAGTTGGTTGAAAATGCTAAGGTTTGTTATGAACTTTTTTGAGATGGCAGAAAGTGAGAGAATTATTTGACTTTGTTAAAACAAAAGATTAGGAGAAAACATCATCTCTTGCGGTAATATACAAGTCTTGTCTGTACTGAAAGGCATGTTATGATCATCGGTTTCCTGGTTTTATCCGATAGATATAGCTATATATGTGATCTCTCTCATTCTCTCTCTCTCTCATTATAAATATAGATATATATTAGTGGTGTTTCATTTTAGTCATGGAAAAATGTGCATTTGGGGTTGCTTTTTTTAATCCAAAAAGTGGGGATTTTTTTTTTTTTAAATCAGCGAAAACCAGGATCTCTGATGATCAATGCTGCAGCATAGGCAAAAGAACTTGATATTGGCATGGCTTTACAGGAGGCATTTTTAAGCACAGTTCTACTGGACACAGGGCCTTAGACTATAGTATTTCTGTACTACAGCTGAAAAGAAATTATTCCATGTGCTGCAAAGATTGAGCTTGGTACTAGTTTGTTTCTAGATGCAGTTCAAGATGTTCATTTCAATGTTTTTAATACCTGACATGCTTTGGGTACTGATCATCCTTAAGGCATACTTAAAACATGTATAAGTGTCAGCTGCACCTAGTTACAAACTATCCCTTTCCCCGCTGAAAACATGATCCAACTTGTCATGAAGATGCTGCTCTAAGTCATGTTCCTGATCCTAACTAAAGGCTTAATTAAAAATAAATAAATAAATAAAATAAAGGCACACCCCCAAAAAAACAAAAACCAAACAGGTTTCCTTATTTTCAGTAGATAAAATACAATTACACTAATTATGTAATCCTCTTCCTCAGTCAGGACAAGACCTTCCAGTGGAAATCTACTAGAAAACCTTCAAGAATTTCCCCCTTCTCATTCCAGTGCCATCAGCTCACTATTTCCCCGTTTATTTAGGTAATCAATTCAGTTGTCTACCACCACTTCATTTTCATTTTTCAATGCATTCTGCAGGGATTAGTAATGCTGCCTCTGTCTGACCTGAGTGATTAGCCAATATTTGGGGCCTTATCTGAATTGTTTCTTTTGCCAGGAAAAAAAATTGATTCAAGTTAAGTGTACTCTTTGGTGCCTGTTTACGTACCTCAAATGCATACACTTCAGCAGTTCCCTAAACATGGGAAACATATGCAAGAACAATCATGCTCCCTGCCCACAAAGTCCAGCCTGCCTTTCTGGCAATACTCTGCCCAAGATACTGCTGTACTTCTTAGGTTCCTCGTGTCACACTTGCAATTACTTCCTCTCTGTCTTTCTAGTTCTCAGAGACCTATGCACCTCCTATCAAACAATTCCTTATGCCTGCCCCTGGGACTAGTTATTCCCCTGGGAAGACCACGCATTTTAGCTTTTAATTGGCTTTGGTATAGGGTATTTTGCCTTTGGTGAAAGTTTCTTATAGTTTCGCTTATCACTACCCAGACACACAGAGGGACATTTAATCGCTCTTTCCATTTAGCTTGAATGAGCGGTGGTTAGTATACCCATCGATTTTTACCCTGCTTGTGATTGATCTCAGAATCACAATCACACTTGGTGGCAGCTATTAACATCCTCCAGTGTAACATAACTGAAGATGCTGACTGCCAGGGGGAAGTTAGTGGTTTCAGTTTTGAGGCAACTGCAAATTGGAAAATGTGAAGATGGTGGTGAGGAGAACCTGGAACCAAAAGGTGGTAGCTGAACTTTTACACACTAAAGGTGCCTCTTCCTCATTAGGACCTGGGTAAGGACCACCTTAAAGGTCTGAAAGGAGTGAAACTAAATTCTTCATGTCTTGCTGTAGCAACACTTGACAGCAGCTGGCAACCCCATCTTGGTCCATTCTGTTATCTGCTGCTCCCTCAAGCAAAGAGTACTTTGGCTCATGTTTCTGTTAAAAGGATTTCAGCTGAAAGGAATAAAGTTAGCATTTCACGCAGCATTCTTAGGTCTCAGAGTAAAGATAAATAGGACCTTTCCAAGCTGTTTCAGAAGGTCAGCACAACCAGGAGGAGGACTGCATTGCTTTATGTGTACTTTACATTTTGAAGAGTAAGAGACAGCTTACACCCACATCCTATGCCACCTGTGCAGGCAAACAGCTGTGTTCATGCAGAGCTGCACTGACTCCAATGGTTCCCCGAAACTCTGCACTGTGGGAGCCGACTGCAGAACTGAGGCCCAGTCTAGCAAGAATAATAAATAAAATTACAAGAGCTCTTGCTTGTTTAAAAAGCTATTTATTTTTAGGGAGCTAACACCCTTCTGAATTTGAGGGACTTTGCAAAGCAATTTTCCTTCCACTACCAATACATGAAGCATACAGATCAACTGACTGAGCCCATGACTCTGTATTTCTCCCCAGCAACTGTGAATTACCTTAAGAATAACTTTCAGGGTACAGTCCTACTTAGCATGACCAAGGGTGGCTAAAACCAGCTGTATAAAAACAAGTCTCAAAGGAGAAACTGTAGCCACTGGGCTTACTGGGGGCTTTTTAGACTGAATTGAAGGGAACCCAAGTTCTGGTCTCAGCTCCCAATGTTGTCACATTGGGTAAAGTGCATAAACAATTTAATGCAGAACAAACAGATTAATGGGACCAGAAATCAGGGCTTAGGGCAGCACAAAGCTTTGGTCTTCGATTTGATTCGGTGGACATTCAGCCCAATTCAGTGCCAAATCTCCGAATCAAAGCAGGGGTCCCTTTAATCTCTCCAAATCGATTCAGAGGAATTTGGACAGATTTGGACATAGATACAGCTTTAAATGTTTTTTCTACATACCTTTAGGTAGCAGGGGCTCTGAATGCTGCAATGTTGGGGCAGATGCAGCATCCCACATAAGCATGGGGGGCTCCCCAGTGCATACAGCAGCATACCCAAAAGTAGACCAGAAGCACTTCCAGTCCACTACCTGGTCCACCAGGGAGCGCACAGGGAGGGCCGCATCCCCACAGTTTGGTGATTGGTGCCTGGGGGGGGAGATGGGAGGGCATCCAGGGTCCCCTGCAGCTGACTGCCGAGCGGGGGAGGCACAGGGGGACCCCTCAGCACACTCGCCAACGGACCCAGAAGTGGACCATAAGTACTTCCAGTCCACTTCCAGGTTCACTGCTGAACATGCTGGAGAGCCCCCTGTGCTCCTGTGGGATGCTCCATGCGCCCCAGCACTGCAGTGATCACAAGCCATGTGCCTGCTACCTCAAGGTATGTAGGAAAAAAAATCTTTCAAAGCTGTGCCTGTGACCAAATCACTGATTCACCAAATCAGCATCAAATCTTCAGATTTGGATTCAACCAAATCAAATCAGGGACAGTGATCTGAATCAACGGATCAAACCACTATCCCTGATTCGGGCTGAATCCGAATCAAAAAGGGCCGTTTCGCACACTCCCAGGGGAGTCTAGAGTCAAGCTCCATGCTGTCCTCCAGCCATACATCACATTCCACCAGCAGCTTAGCTCCAGCAGCTCTCAGCCATGCCTAGGTACTAGAGCACTTTACTGGGAAGCTTCAGGGGAGGAGAGGAAAGACATTCCAAAAAAAGCAAATCTGCCTTTTAAGTCCTAGATGCTGATATACAGCTGAAACTGGTACACCTGGAAATGCATCCATGTCCTGGAAAATTGACTCTGGGATCTGACGGAGAGTACACAGAGTGTATCCATGAACAGCACTGTCTATGTGTGTTCTCTTCGTCTCATTAGGCTGGATGACACCGCCGATAAAAAAAATATTCACTAACTTCATGGTTCAGTGTTTCATAATTGCTTCTGCACACACTATGACATGTCATCCCCTCTGCTGAGGCACAGAATATTGTAGAACTATTTTGGTATCTATTTAGTATATTACTTGACAGCTACACAGTTAAGCAACTGTTTTGTTTTCTCAGGAGCAAAAAGAGCTGTCAGGGTGAGATATGTGTCCCATTGTTTAACTGACAGAGGATTAAATTTTGCTCCTTTTTCCATGTTTTTGGTATCTCTCTCCCTCAGTTGCCCTTCCAGAGGTTGCAAATTCCAGGTAGGTACTAATGGCAGAGAACAGGATGCCATGATGATCAAAATGTAGCATGGGGTAAATCCTCTAAGCATTTCCTAGTTTTTGAAAATCTGCTATCACATTACTACATAAACACCCTTTTGTGGTGTTCTACTCTGAGAAATCATTGTTGATGCCAAGATGAACATGAGCTGCCAATGTCAGGCGGTGGTTGGGAAGGCCAACCGAACCCTAGCGTGCATCCAAAGATGCATTTCGAGCTGGTCCAAGGCGGTGATCCTACCCCTCTATGCGGCGCTGGTCAGGCCGCAGATGGAGTACTGTGTCCAGTTCTGGGCGCCGCACTTCAAGAGGGATGTGGACGGCCTCGAGAGGGTCCAGAGGAGG